>JAFEMH010000038.1:0-600000 GCA_022495995.1 Adenophora triphylla var. japonica | reverse complement strand
CGACCGTGGGATCACCGATTCATACCTCTTTTTCGCTTTTTGTTGAGAAGATAGCTTCTTCTTTCGTCGAGGACGGCCCTCGTTCATTGCATCCCGGAATTCCATTTCCAGACAAGCACCGCAATCGCAGACGTCCCACCGATGTGTTCGTTGTTCGGCGGTGGTACCGGGACCTCGTGGAGGCCGGATGGGCAAGGCTTTCCTCCGGAAGGTCTTGTGGTCTTACGTCATAACTGCATGGGTCGTACGAGGGTAACAGGTTGACTTCTGGGAGACAATGAGAGACGTTAGAGGCTGTAGGAGCAGTCCTGACTTGGGAAGCCCCAGGTAGTTGGGTGGCTAAGGTTCCGAAGTGGTGCATGCAACTTCGATCCAGGCTTGTTGCTCACCTTGACGTTTCTCGATAGCCATGAGGACCTGCCAAACTTCTTCCAGTGTTGGGAAATTTCTTGGGGGTAAGGTCCCGTTCTCATCATTGTTATCCACTGACTTGGCCATGGGGAATTGACGGACTGTCCTGGTGACAGAGGTGGGTAGGACCTTGCTGTTTTGACACTGGGAGACGGGTTCCCGGGTACTCTCGACCACTCTCTGTTAGCTGGAGGGGGTGACGGGCAAGGTTTAGACACAAGAATGGCCTCTCGGGATAAAAGGGGGAAAGCTCACGTGGCATGCGGTTTCCGTTTCTTTTATGATTTTTTTTTTGTTGTTTTAATTTACTTAAAACATGTTTTCTCAGAATCCTAGGTAGGTTGGAAAAGATTGCTCTTCTTTTTCGCAACTATGCTAGATCTGGGTCGCTGAGACCATCCGTGCGGCTATAAGCCCCTCGTTTTGCACCCGTATTTCGACATCCCAGGGGTGGACACCTGTGCGAGGGTCCTATAGTGCAAGCGGTTTCCACCGGCCTAAAAGAAAAATCGAACCTAAGGACCGAGCCTGCCATGTTCGTTTTGACGCTGTTAGCCATGTGAATAGTGAACCGAGCCGCCACCGAGTCAAGATCAAGTCAAGAGTTCGGCATGACCTTCTCTTTGCCTTGCTTGCGCAAGGGATCTCGTGACGTTAGGCGTTGGTCGGGTCATATTGTCATGGCCGACGTATCAAAGGCTTGATGACATGGTGTCATGCGAGCATGGATGTATATCCGGACGGAACATCGTCTGGGTGTAGCTTTGGAAATCAAGATCGTGTCAAGATTTTAGCATGACCTTTCATCGCTTTGCTTGCGCAAGGGATCTTGAGTTCCGAGCCTTGACTTAAAAATGGCCGGCATGGTATATGTATCCAGCCGTATGACAAGGACCGGGTAAAAACCAACCGAGTCCGGGCAGAGTGTGACTCAAGACTCAAACGTGCAGGGTTGACGCTTGGCTAGGATGGGATGTTTGGAATGATCCCGTGCGCGTCCAAGAGGCCTAGGAAGACCTAACGGACTGCAACTGAGACCACTCCGGGTTGAGGGTTGTAGTGTGCAGTGTATCCGAGGCGCAGTGCGAGTAGAGTGCGGTGTAACCGAGGCAGCAGTGCGCGTAGTGTGCGGTCTCTAAAATTCTTTTTCTGAGTAAAACATGAGTTTTTGAAGAATTTTAAATGTATGCACAGATGTATATTGATGCATTTTTTTTGTATTTTTTTTTTTTTGTAAAATAAAAACGAAGCACGTGCACACACACAACAGTTAAAGGAAGGGGTAAAATGAAAGTTTGACCCTCATCATCGTTTTAAAAATCTTTTGTTTTGTTTAAAAGTTTTTAAAACAAAATGCATCCCCAGCGGAGTCGCCAACTGAAATTACCCGGATCCGAGAGGCAGCGCGTTCGCGCCCCGGCATCTGGCATCTTTCGCGTTGGGGCGACGGTTGTGTCTCGCCGTTTTTGTTTTTGTAGAGTCGCCACGCCGTTTTTATTAAGCCCAAAACATTGAAAAAGGGCATCAGTTTAAAGATAATTTTAAACTGTTTTTGTGTGATGAGATTTTTGAGTTCGGAGGTCAGATGACTCCCCGGGAAGAGAATATTAGAGCTCACCCGAGTAGCCTCGTAAAACGAGTCTTTCGGATACCCCTAATATCCTTTAAATGTTGTGTGTGTGTGTGTGTGCTTTTAAAAATGCATGCTGTATCGGATGTCTACATTGTATGCTATGTATGAAAATGTATTGAAATAGTAATGGAAGGAAGCCTTACCAATGTTGGTTCGTGTCTGTCTTCCGCTGGGGAGTAGTGTGTGAGGTCGGAGTAGCGTTCCGGTGCGGATCGGGATTGCTTCGGGAGATGCCGGTTGTCCGCGGACAGAGTTTCGGCGTGAGTTGAGGTTGCAGGCTGCGTTTGGGCAGAGGTTCGGCGTGCGTGGGGATCGTCGGGATCACTCGGGCAGAGGTTCGGCGTGCGTTGTGGTGGCAGGAGTCACTCGGGCAGAGTTTCGCGTGGTTTGGGATCGTCGGTTTGACTCGGAAAGAGCCGGGACACCGTGGAAAGACTGTGCAAGGCCTCGGAGTACCACGAGGGGCCTCAGAGTACCTCGAGAGTGCCTCGGGGCAGCGCGGGAGCGTCTCGGGAGCGCTCGGGGAGGCTTCGGAGCACCACAAGGGAGCTCGGAAAGCCTCGGAAGGATCCGAAAGGGGCCGGGAGTGCCTCGAGAGGACTTAGAGGGGAGCCAGAAGGCTAAGGGAGGAAGAGAGAAGAGGGAGGTGTGTGAAAATGAGGAGGAGGAGCCCTCTATTTATAGTAAAAATTTCGGAGCAAAGAGGTCCGTACGGACCTCCTTGGTTATCCAGAATTTTGGATTTCCTCGATTTGAGGGAATCTGCAATGATGGAGAATATTCTGGAATGATGATGTCCCCCATGCAAGAAGGTCCGTACGGACCAACTCAGCATGCAAAGAGGTCCGTACGGACCAACCATGCATTTGGGTAATCATTTCTTCCGGGATTTGAGGGAATATTGTGGACTTTAAGGGGATTTAGTAATCATTGAAACAAAGAGGTCCGTACGGACCTTAATTGCTTTTCTGATTTCCTGAAAATTCCCAAAAGGTCCTTTTGTCCCTTTTTATCCCAGGAAGGCTCCTCCCTTGGTTTGGTTGGGGGTTTGAGAGGGTTTTGAGAGGGTTTTGAGTGCCAGAGGTCTCCGAGACTGCGTTGATGAGTCTGCGGTGTTTCCCGTGTGTTTGAAAGGGGGTGATCCAGATTGGGGTACTTACAGTTGGGCATACCACTGACAACTGTAAGGAACTGAGACGCTCGATTCAAAGATTGATCAACCGAGGAAAAATCCAGGGCCTCATTGATGAAGAAACCCTCGTCCTTTAAGGGAAGATTTAGATTCATTCAGTCTTGTAGGTTCTAGTGTGTCTTTCTTACGTCCACTTTGGGCATTGGTATGTAATGTCTACTTTAGACTGGTTACTTCAATAATAAAAAAGTCTTTCTTTCCTTTCTCTCTAGACTTGAGACATAATCTCGCATTACTTTTAAGAAGATTGTTTTATTTATAATTATCACCTGATTGCTAATCTCACTGATTAACTCACCGGCTAATAACAAAGTAAACAAATAATAAATGCTTTGATTGGAGTGAACGACTCACTGTCCCTTCCCCATATACACCATCTCTATGCACCCTTCATCTCATATACTCTCTCCATACTCCACCATATACTTTTCAGACCCTCTCCTTATACATGCCCTCTATGCTTTCTCGAGCATACACTTCCCCAAATACACTCTCCCCCACTTGACCTCCTTTCCATATGGTCAAGACAAGCACAAAGACCGTTGTTGCTCATACAAAGAAAATGCAAGAGGCTGTTCTTATCCTTCACAAGTGCTACATGAATATCAACTTGTGGCTCACCAACCCCCCCCAATCTCGCGTCTCCTCTGATTTTCCATTTGATCGATAAGCTTTCGTTGAATATGCCCACATTTCTTTCTCATGGTCCGAATACATTTTGCCTTACTCAATAAGTCGGTTAAATGAGTCTGCATTTATTTAAATACTCTTTTGAGAATGCCATCCCGTAGCAATTGAAGCTTAAACCTCTCACCATAGGAAGCCATAACCTTATAATACCCTTTCATTTCAAGATCGACATGTTTTGAAACCCTAAGGAAGAAGCCCATACTAGGGGCTCCCCTGGCTCATAAAGGAAGTAACCACCTCCAAGCTCAAGAAAGGCGGAATGCAAAAGAAACTTATACAAGGGGCTCCCTCTACTCACAAAAGAAGGGACCATCTCCAAGCCCAAGAGGGAAAGGGTAAACGCATCCTAAGGCATACGCTAGGGGCTATCGCCAGCAAACAAATCCGAAGGCTTTTCTCGAGAAGAGGGCGTAAAAAAAAAAAAAAAAAAAAAAAAAAAAAAAAAAAAAAAAACCTCCTTCACTCCAAAGTGAACCTCCTATCTCAAAGGTTGTGAAAATGAGACATCGAGTAAAGGTCCTATCGTGATCAAGTTACCTGCTGAAATCACAACAAACTCGCGAGAAGGAGCAACAAAGATTCCCTCTTGGACAAATCCCGTAAACCAATTCCAAAGTCCATCCTCTCACTTTTAAAGGATTCCATCACCACCCTTGACTGCGTCAAAATCAAAGTTAACCTCACTCTTAGAGGTTCTGAAGAAGCAACAATAAGAAAATCCCTTCACCTTAGAGATCCCAAACACATCCCTCAAACCAACCTCTCAGCAAAAGGCCCAGCCGACCTCTCACTTTAAGAGGTCATGTTAAGCATCACCCAATGATCGATCGCAACCCAAAGCCCAGCTACAACCTCTACCGGATGTCCTTCTCATTTCCCTAAAAGATTATTTAAAAGAAATGCATATTCAAATTTTTGAGTCACTTGTTATCCTACGTGAGCATATTACATACTCTCTCCAAGTTTGGGAACTCGTCCTATTCTTGAAATTCGTTCATTCGACTCCTCAAACACTGTCTGCAAAAGTCTCACTGGGGCTTTGCATCCGTGCCACTTAGCGGCACTCCGGTAAAAGCAAGGAGACAGGCGCTAGGGACTATTCCCCTCGGCTTGCGAGAACAAAGGAACAACGAATCTTAACTTGAAAGACAGAAAAATAGAAGGGGCTATAATCAGTCAAGTCCCACCTTTTCTTCCACTCCAATCTTTTCTCTATTTTTCATCCTTTCTCATAAAGAAGATCAATGCAGCGGCAGCCTGCACGACAATTATCAAAGAACAGTCCAGAGCAGCAAGCAACAACGGAACATCCTACTCCTTCCAAAAGTCAAGCCAGATTTCCCCATCAATCGATCTTCTCTCTTATTCCAGCTTCAAATCAAAACATTCATTATTTGTTTACTTATACAATTGGAATTTGATAAACCAATCAGTAAGGTCCATTCTCGAGCAATCAAAATATAATTCTGAATAAAACAATTCTTCAAATGTCTCGACAAGTCTTCTTTTTCTACATCATAGGAAAATAGAGCCAAACACTGTCTTTCTGTCTGCAGGGGCTTCCATACACTTTTCCACACCTGGTGATGCTTATACTCTCCCAAAAGAGTCAAACCCAAAAGCGAGAGTGTCATACACAAATTCGGGATCCATTCCCACCTTCGAAAATGTGCCCCTGCACATATACATTTCCGAGTCTTGTCCAAGCGACTGATAGACTGTTGTTCGAAACGATGGGTCGCCTCCGTGGCCACAAGATGACTCTGTCTGCAATAGGGATACATTGAATCTCTCCAAGCTGGGGCTTTTGTTAAGCTGTTCTCTCAGGCTCTCTTTACCAGATTCCCTTCGGGTTTGATTTGCATCATCGATTGGGGCTTCGCCAAGGGCACCTCATCAAACATTGAGGTTTCCGCTCAACGTAAATGGGTCAACTATGTGGTTCTTCAGAAAAGGTCAGGGGCTCTAACAAGAATCGGGGCTTTAACGAAGTCATATCTAGCAAGAAGGGCATCTCTTGTCATCAAGATCAGCATGTGGCAAACTCTTTGAGTTAGTTAGAAACATAATTAATCATAAGGCCTCCTTATCAAATTAACACACTTTCAAAAAAAAATGCCATCCTCTTTGGCACCTTGTTTATAAAATCACTCTTTGGTCTCCAAAAATTTTCAAACTCTTCAAGTCTATCAAAGACGTATCTCTGTGACTCTCAAGATGACTCGGTCCTACCCCTTATCTCTGGACATCAACTTATCCAATCCCATCTTCTATCATAGACACCTACTCAGCCTCGCCTTGCTTAAACCATAACCTTTCCGCTCAAATTGCCTTGTTCAGACTTACCTCTCTAAACCCTAGCTTTAAGCCTAGGTGACAAATACCTCTCTAAACCCTAGCTTTAAGCCTAGGTGACAAACATCTCTCAAAACCCTAGCCTTAAGCCTAGGTGACAAATACCTCTCTAAACCCTAGCTTTAAGCCTAGGTGACAAACACCTCTCAAAACCCTAGCTTTAGGCCTAGATGACAAACACCTCTCAAAACACTAGCCTTAAGCCTAGGTGACAAATACCTCTCTAAACCCTAGCTTTAAGCCTAGGTGACAAACACCTCTCAAAACCCTAGCTTTAAGCCTAGATGACAAACACCTCTCAAAACCCTAGCTTCGAGCCTAGAAGACAAAACTCCTCTCTAAACCCTAGCCTTAATAATCCCAATCTTTTTAAATCTCTTGTGTTAAGGAAGACGTACTTATCCCAATCACTTGGTTCTTCGGCTCGGGAAGCCATAATAATCCCAATCAATTCACACAACTCTTAATCATCAAGTAGCCTAAGTCCCCTGGCAGCTACCAGTCTCCATCAATAGTGGCCTAAGTCCTCTGGCAGCCACCATTCTTCATCAGCAAACAGTAGCCTAAGTCCCTTGGCAGCTACAGTTTTCCCGCATCATCAAGTAGCCTAAGTCCTTTGGCAGCTACAGTTTTTTCACAACTTCACGACAATAGTGGCCTAAGTCCCTCCGGCAGCCACGATCACAGTAGCCTAAGTCCTTTGGCAGCTACTGTTTTTTCACAACTTCGCGACAATAGTGGCCTAAGTCCCTCCGGCAGCCACAATCATAGTGGCCTAAGTCCCTCCGGCAGCCACGATCACAGTAGCCTAAGTCCTTTGGCAGCTACAGTTTTTTTCACAACTTCGCGACAATAGTGGCCTAAGTCCCTCCGGCAGCCACAATCATAGTGGCCTAAGTCCCTCCGGCAGCCACGATCACAGTAGCCTAAGTCCTTTGGCAGCTACAGTTTTTTCACAACTTCACGACAATAGTGGCCTAAGTCCCTCCGGCAGCCACGATCACAGTAGCCTAAGTCCTTTGGGCATCGTTTTTTCACAACTTCGCGACAATAGTGGCCTAAGTCCCTCCGGCAGCCACAATCATAGTGGCCTAAGTCCCTCCGGCAGCCACGATCACAGAAGCCTAAGTCCTTTTGCAACTACAGTTTTTTCACAACTTCGCGACAATAGTGGCCTAAGTCCCTCCGGCAGCCACGATCATTGTAGCCTAAGACCCTCCGGCAGCTACAACCCTCCACAATCAACCGTAGTGGCTTAAGTCCCTCCGGCAGCCACGATCATCGACAATCGTAGCCTAAGACCCTCCGGCAGCTGCAGGTAAGTACAACACAGGTATGAAAGCACATCTTAGTCAATTACCTTTCTAAGAACCATTAGCAAATTCTAGGGTGACTTCCTTATACGTCAAATTTCTAGGGTGACTTTCCTTATACGTCAAATTCAAGGGTGACTTTCCTTATACGTCAATTTCAAGGGTGACTCCCCGGACAGTCAATTCTTTGGGTGACTCTCCGGACAGTCAATTCTTTGGGTGACTCCCCGAACAGTCAAATCTTTGGGTGACTCCCCGGACAGTCAAATCTTTGGGTGACTCCCCGAACAGTCAAATCTTTGGGTGACTCCCCGGACAGTCAAATCTTTGGGTGACTTCCTGACAATCAAATCTTTGGGTGACTCCGTCAAATCAAATCTTTGGGTGACTCCCCGGACAGTCAAATCTTTGGGTGACTCCCCGGACAGTCAAATCTTTAGGTGACTCCCCGGACAGTCAAATCTTTGGGTGACTCCCCGAACAGTCAAATCTTTGGGTTTGGGTGACTCCCCGAACAGTCAAATCTTTGGGTGACTCCCCGGACAGTCAAATATTTGGGTGACTCCCCGGACAGTCAAATCTTTGGGTGACTCCCCGGACAGTCAAATCTTTGGGTGACTCCCCGAACAGTCAAATCTTTGGGTGACTCCCCGAACAGTCAAATCTTTGGGTGACTCCCCGGACAGTCAAATCTTTGGGTGACTCCTCGGACAGTCAAATCTTTGGGTGACTTCCCGGAAAGTCAAATCTTTGGGTGACTCCCCGGACAGTCAAATCTTTGGGTGACTCCCCGGACAGTCAAATCTTTGGGTGACTCCCCGGACAGTGAAATCTTTGGGTGACTCCCCGGACAGTCAAATATTTGGGTGAATCCCCGAACAGTCAAATCTTTTGGTGACTCCCATGCAGTCACGTATCCTTGGGTGATTCCGACACAGTCACATCTTTGGCTTAAGACGCCACACGTCCTCCATCCTTGAGTACTAAACGCCGATTTCTTTCTCGCCCCAACAGAATTATGAACTACGATTTGGCTTGATTCCTCTTGGGATACGTAGGTAGCCCGACAAGGGTTCAGTTTCTCGACCTACCTGGTCACCTTTCATTTTGCGACTCAGCTCGAGTTCAATCATCACATCCGCAAGCTCATCATTCCACCCCTGAAATCCCTTTTTCAGGACGGATCCTATCTTAATCGTCGACCCAACTTGTCTTACAAGAAGCGTCGCCGAGGGGCTACTGTTAGTACCCGGTCCTAAAAAAGATATTATTATTTCGGACTGATTAGGGTACAAAACCCTAATTAGTTTTTTCTCCTCGCGCCGTCAGCAGCTGGCGTGAAATCCATGCATGGAAAAGAAGTGCCGATCGACCCTTCCCACATAGGTCCGATCGACACTTTATTTAGGATAGACTCTTCTTAGAAGAAGTGCCGATCGGCCCTTATTAAAGAAGTACCGATCGGCCCTTTCTTTATGTCCGGCCCATTCCCCGAAGCACTATAAATATGTGCACTCGGTTCGCTTTTAAAACACACAGATTCTCAACGGAGAAGTCAAGACTAGACTTGATTTTCTCTTCCGTACATCTCCCAAGACTCTTCGAATCTCGCTAGATTCGAACCCCAAAGCCTTGCCACAATTGGTAAGTCCTTTTATTCCGTTCTTTATTATTGTTATTGCCATATTAGATTAAAGTAGTTTATTTGCATGTTTAATATATTTTAATTGTTCCTATATGCTAGATTTAGGACTGTTTTAATATACTTAAGAATGTATAGCCGAGGATGATCTAAGGTTTCACCCGAGAAACCCGATGGATCTAGAAACTATTTCTTTCTTTCCTCCTTAGTAATAATTATCCCATGATCAACAATTCCCCAAGGATGAACGTTGATTAGTGCACCTTCCGAGGGCCTCAATCAAAGGTTCTAGGGTGTGATCATCAATTAATTCTTTCTCTCCCCTCTTCCTTATGCATGATCCCACTTCTTCTATCTATTCCTGTAAACACCGCACACAACTAATACCCCACATGCTAGAAAGACCGATCCGTCGGGCAATAGGAGTGATAACGTTTCTTCTTCTGTTGTAACTTGACCCCCGAACCCAATCACATACTTAGCCTTTTTTCAATGCTTTGGGCTATATCAAAGCGGCGTGGCAACTCTCATAAATTTAAACTAATATTTTTAATATGGTTTAAATCGAGTGTCACTTAATGAATATCCCATTTCAATCCGACTTTCCATGATTATTTATTTAAAACCTCCGAATGCGTGTTGCATCGGAACGAGGTATTCACACTAGTGATGCTTGAAATACGACCAAGGCTTGATTCCTCCGGGATACGTAGGTAGCCTTTCATAAAGGTCCAGCCATCCGATCACTTTGGTCACCCTGTTCCTTCGTCACTCCTCAGTGGTGAAGTAGCCCCTCATAGAGGTCTAGATATCCGACCACATCGGTCACTTCTAGCATATCCCCAGTAGGATCAGTCGCTTGACCTCCTAGGTCACTTTCCCTTCTATCTCTCCAGCAAGAGACCAATTTCTTTTCGCTGTTCCCCAGCAGATCTTATTCTGAACTACGACATGGCTTGATTCCTCCGGGATACGTAGGTAGCCTACTTTAGGTTCAGCCAATTCGTCACATATGACACTCCCTTTCCCCAGTGGATTCCGAACTACGATCATGGCTTGATTCCCACTCGGGATACGTAGGTAGCCTCCCAAAGGTTCAGCCACTCAACCACTTTGGTCACCTAATACGTCTCGGCATTCGCCAGATCGGATCCTTTTCTATCGACAACCCCACTCGCCCTGCAAGTGATGTTGCCGAGGGGCTTCTGTAAGTACCCAAATCTGGCTCATGCCTTCTGGTTAAGTTTTCCGGCAATTCTCCGGACTTTCCTAAAGTTCAGGAGCAATTCGGGAACTGTTCCGAACCTTCCGAGGGGTGAAGGGATTACTTGGAATTAAAAAACACGTTTTCCTTTAATATAAAACCCTTCTAGAAAGGCCACCTTGCATGATTCTAGAAAGATGCTGAGTCACAAGGGATAATGCCGCACGGCTGCATTAGGAGAGAACTCCTAGCCGCACGGCTTCATTAGCTATTTCCAGACTGCCTATAAATAGAGGTCTCCTCTACCCATTTTCATATACAGTTTTCAGCATCAAAACTCTATCAAAATATCACTACGAAAATTCAGTAAGCTGAGAGTGCCAAGAGCCAACTCCCTCCTCCTTGAAGCCTCCAAAAGTTGGTCCCTTCCTTAGGCGAACTCCAAAGAGAAAGAGGTCACCACCATTGGTAACCTCTCATCCCCTTTATCTTGCATTATACTTGTATATATGTGATATATTTGCTCCTTGCTTTACATATTACTATATATTTGCTTGGG
This sequence comes from Adenophora triphylla var. japonica, assembly GCA_022495995.1. NCBI lineage: Eukaryota > Viridiplantae > Streptophyta > Magnoliopsida > Asterales > Campanulaceae > Adenophora > Adenophora triphylla. Next base: position 589,001 of record JAFEMH010000038.1, on the reverse strand, counting down.
ACTTGGTATATTGTTGTTAAAGATCATATCTTTGAACATGTAAATCATATCCCCCTCCCTTTGCATCCTTTGCATTCAAATAGCATCTTTTGCTCATAAAAATGTAGTCTTTGCATTAATGGTGCATCCTTTGCACCTAAAAATCTCTTTTTTACATAAAAGTTGCATCCTTTGCACTTAAAAATGATTCATTTACATTAAAATTGCATCCTTTGCACCTAAAACCCATTTTCATACATAAAATGCATCCTTTGCATTAAAAATCATTTCTTTACATCAAATTAGCATCCTTTGCTTTTTAAAATAACATCTTTATGCATCCTTTGCATATAAAATGCTATTTTTCCACATAAAGATGCATCCTTTGCATTAAAAATCAATTCTTTACATCAAATTGCATCCTTTTCAAAACAAATAGCATCCTTTGCACCCAAAATGTCATCTTTTCATTAAAATGTCATTTTTATCCTAAAAATGCAATTCCCCATGTCCCCATTGTTATTTGATGCATCCTTTGGAGCGGACCGGTGTAAAGATCCTATCTTTAAATCGTTTCTTCCATTAAAGGTGCCACTATCTCTTTAGAAAAGGGATAAAACCTTGAACCCTATATCTCCGATTATCACTTGAGACGAGCATAATAGTCCCTATATAAGCTCAATCGTCTCAAGATGTAGGATTGATGGGCTAAGGATACTCCTTTCTAAAGAACCTCATTTTGGACTATAAAAGAGAGTCCTTCTCTCGATCACGCAAGACCCAAGGTCAAATAGCGATGATCACAAGTTCAAGATGAGGATGGGATCAAAGTCCCGAACACATAAAAATCCAAGGAATCCCGAGCAATAACCAACTAAATGGTTTATACGTCCAGAAGATAACTTGGAACACCCCCCTCTTTTCAACACATGCACACAAGAAAGCACGCAAGCAAGCACGAAAAATGGAATCTTGGGAGACTTGCTACGGAAAGGCACCTTGGGTGAACGACGATCCGTTCTTCCCAAGGGGTAACTTAACCTCCGAACCCTAAATCATTTTTTTCAAAGTTTTGAGGAAATCAAAGTGGCGTGGCGACTCCGTTTTCAAATTAAATCGGATGTTTTCAAACTCAAGTAATCCAAACTAAAACACAAAAAAGAATTTGGGCACCACATTCACACCTTGTGGTTGAAACTACCAAGCAATGAAGAAGATTTCTTCTTCTTCTTCCTCCCTAGGCTCCCTCTCCTATGCCGACTCTCTCTCTATCTCTCTCTATCTCTCTATCGTTATATGATATTCAAATACTATTGATTTACAAATTTTAAGCAAAAGATTTAAGGATATAATTTTGAAAATATTGATTTATTTTCTATATCTGGCTATGCCGAAATTTATGTTAATTTTGAATATACAGCCCTCAAATCTCTCTGTATATGCCGAAACTTAAGTCAATATTTGAATATACAGCCCTCAGATCTCTCTGCCTATGCCGAAATTTAAGTTAATATTTGAATATACAGCCCTCAAATCTCTCTGCCTATGCCGAAATTTTATCCTAATTTAGGCTGGTCAAATATTGATATCCTAATTTAGGTAATAACCAAATTTAATCGACCAATGAGAATTTCTTATTCGAAAATCAGATTTTATCTTAATTAAGGTTTTGAAGATTGAATTTCAATTTTAATTGGAAATTTGATTTTTCGAATTTCATTTCGAATTTATTTTCCATCCCTGCCTATGCCGAATTTATGTTATTTTTGAATATACAACCCTCAAATCAAGGAAAGCTGATTTTATCCTAATTTAGGCTGATACAATATTGATATCCTAATTTAGGGACTAACCAAATTTAATTGATCAATGAGAATTTCACATTCGAATATCAGATTTTATCTTAATTAAGGTTTTGAAGATTGAAATTCAATTTGAATTTGAAATTTGATTTTTCAAATTTCATTTCGAATTTAGTTTCCATCTCTGCATATGCCGAAATTTATGTTCTTTTTGAATATACAGCCCTCAAATCAAGGAAAGCTGATTTATACTAATTAAGGTTTTGAAGATTGAAATTCAATTTGAATTTGAAATTTGATTTTTCGAATTTCATTTTGAATTTCAAATTTGATTCATCTATTCTTTAGGACTAAAATGCAAAACACCTACTTTATTTACAACCTGATATACCAAACACATTATAGGTATTTGCAGAAGAACACCTCTGCTACCTGGTTTAAGAAGAATAATAATGATCCTGCTCATGCTAGGGACCAAAAAGAATGCAAATAGGGAATATAAAGCAAAAAAGGCTCATATAAATTAAGTTTTAGCTATGAAATACAACAGAGATCTCCTATAAAAATTGGAACACTTCAATTGATATTTTTACTGCTCAGCTTGTATATTTGCAAACAACTTAAACAGTTATGTCTCAAAGATCCAAATCAGGTTCCTTTTATGCATTTTTAATCATCAATGTGAACTTATTCAAAACTGAAGGCATAATACTCAAGTTTAGGTAGCAGATAGGGACATTTATATCAATGACCAACAGCATCTGAAACAACTTCCTCAGTTCCCTCGGCAGCAGCCTTCTCAATAATGCTATATCTCTTTTTCTGCAAGAACTTGATTAATGCCATTAGAGTATTGTGACTCATTTTCTTAGACTACAAATCTTCACTCTCATCAGATTCCAGTAGCTGGTTAGGAGGGGAGTCCATATCATCTGATATACCAGAGGAGCCTCTTGATAGATTTGAAGAATCCCCGATTATATCCAAAAACTTATCAGGTTCAACTGCAACAGAGGATTTGGGAAGAATAATTGATGGATACAAAGAAAGGACATAGGTTGTTTCTACTTGAGATGTGAGAAAATGCTCCATGGCGTCCTCGTAGCTTCCGTTTTCATATAGGGCATGAGCATACCTAAGACAAAAAGCAGCATAAATCACATGATTTATGAAAGAGATGGGGGGATATCTTTATCAATAGAATCAGCTGGAAATTTAAAGCCAGTAGATTTCAAGCCTTGTAGACAGTATTTTATTTTATTATTTTCTTAATTAGGAGACACTGCAGATCTGTATATGGACAGTTTAGCATATTTAAGGGCTAATATAAACAACGGATTTTAGGCCCAAATATTAGCTTGTATTTTCTGTGTATATATATATCTATCTAAAATTAAAGAATTTCAAGGACCAAAATGCAAAAAACTGGCTTAAATAAAAGAATATTAAGGACTGAATTGCAAAATATTGGCGAATCAGCATTTGACACCTGGCGCGACGAGGAGCTTGGGAATTCTTCTGCTTTAATATTATATATAGATAATTATCAATAGTGATTGCAATTTCACACATTACCCCATCGCATTTGAAACTAATATAGATGTCAAGATCAATTTATTTTGGACCCTCAACCTCTCATCTGCACTCACACACATAGTTACATGAGTAAACAACTAAATTGACCTGGTTACTATATAGATAACATCAAATTAACCACCACACTTGATGTTGCCAGGAATTTCTTCAAACAGCAACACACCATTGTAGTCAATCCGTGATAACTCCAGCTCCTTCTTCTCGCCTGCACACCACAGCAAACGTGACTAACCTGGGGGCGGCTTCGGCGTAAGCCCCTTCGGCGTGAGGATAAGAATCTGTTCTGAGCAAGGGAAAACTGGCAATGAGGAAGGGTGTTTCGTGTGTGAAAGTGAACGTACCTTGGTAGGGGTGCCAACCCCTCATATATATATACCCCTTCCCTCATGCCCTGCACATGCTACCCTCACGTTCCATGCCTCATTCCACGTGTCATCACTCCATTGGACCATCATGAGAAAAAACTCAAAGCATGTGATCACTTTTCCCAATGTCAACCATTTAATGGGTCCCACTTCATAGATATTTATATGCCGCCTCTTAAGTGTCGCACACAATAAACTTCATATCTCGCCGAATACGGTTAACCAGGCGTTGTGTCGCCTCGATCCTCTATCTCGCCAGTTCACCTTATTATATTGCCGTTCATCAAGCAATATCTCGTATCTATCATCTTGGGCCTACCTTTTTATTGAATACTGCGGGATATATTAGACGTACCTTCCCGCGGGATACACCGGAATCAACTTTATCGCTATCTTCTTCTTGGGTCTTGACTCGCTTTGGGCCTACTCAATCATTTCTCGCTTATGAACTTGATCTAAGCCCAACTATTATTTTTGGGCAGCATCAGAAGCCCCTAAGTTTGAGGCGAGATTCATTTATGGTCTCGCCAAAAACTTGATGTTCACTGTCTCCATACTTCTGCGACATATTGTTCCTTCTCCAAGAAGCTAAACCGTTGGTGATCCCTATCCACACACGTGTCACAATTCTGGCGAGCCTCCAAAATTTAATGTGCCGTCGTTTGAAAACCGTGCCAAATAATGAGAGGGAAATTTTAAAATTTTTGCCTTAAACTGTCCCATCAGTCACTTCACCTTCTTTCCCCTTTTCATATAAATACTTCTATCCTTCTCTCATTTTACTTTTTACCCTTCTTGCCTTCTTGAGAGAGCTTACCCACTTTTCCGGCCACCCATCTTTGTGATTCCAACGAAATTATCTCATTTTTCTACCGTTCATTCCTGGATTTGACCATAAATTTGTGTCTTGAATCCCATTTTGTTCATTTACTTGCTCTTTCGAAATAGATTTGGAGCCCTAATTTCCGTTTCCCAGGAATCCGTTCACTTTATCCGGCGATTCTTCATCTTCTCCGGCCATTCTTCATTTTTACCAGGTAACTCTCTTAAAACCCTTTATATTCCTTAAACCCTCAAGTTTTGATCTTTCATTTTTTCCCCATTATTTGGTTCCTTTGTTATTCCCTCTTTCCTCATGTTTCTTCAATTTTTTCCCAAATTACCCTTCATGGCGAGATACAAGAACTGTGCTAGGCGAGTTAAGTACGGTAGATGTCAAGTCTCAGGCGGCTTATATAGACGCCTGCAAACTACTTGGGCGAGATTGCCCAAGGCTGACATAGTTAGGTTGCTAGTTGAAAACTGGGTAGACCATTCAGTGATTGAGTCCCTTGAAATTCAAGGCCACTTTTTTCTTCCCCTTTCAGCCCCTATGTCTCACATTTTTACTTCTAACAAAGAATTAGTTCGATTTATCAAAGATAAGTATGAGCCCAATTTAAGCGACTCATCTGAATCCCACTGTGTCGCTGACCCTTTTTCGAAATGTAGGTTGCATTATAAATTTGTCCTTTCTTCTTCTTCTTCCAGTGATCCTAGCGAGATGGCCGATGAAGTGACCTCCTCTCCCGCAACGACATCCAGCAATCCCCCTCCTACTGGGGTTCATAATTTAAACATAAATGTAGGTAACCTCTTCACCAATCCCTCTCATGCTGAAGCGGGATCTTCTCTCGCTTCCCATAACCCGGATGCCAGCTCCCTTGCATCTAACCCTATAACTTCTTGGCACACTTTGTATAACATAGATCATGCCATTTATTGCATCTCTGACTACCAAGGCAGCACCTCTCTCGCCCACCTAAGAGAGATGTGAGACGGCATAGTTGTTTTTCCTTCACAACTTAAGGCCGGCCTTAGGATTCCCTTAGACCCTTTTCTTTGTGAGGTTCTATATAAAGCCCAAGCTATGATCACAGAAATTCACCCTAATGCCATGAGGATCATTACTTCTTTTATTGTTATTTGTCGCGCCTTAAGGAGAGAACCTACTGTCACAGCTTTGGTTACCTTGTTTAAAGGGTACAAGAAAACTTCCAAGCTTGATGACGAAACAGAAGAAACCCGCCTTTATCTTCAATACCAAAGAGGCCCCAAAGTCCTTACTCCCTTGCCAGCCAAGGTTCACGAATGGTTGAGCGACCCTCTTTTTGTTATCTCCCGCGTAGGATGGTCTCATCCCGCCGATATTAACCCTATCAAACCCCAAATTGAAACTCGAGATGCCTCCGTTGTTGGCGATAATGCCCTTTGTGCCGCCATCCGTACTCTTGTTACCATTCCCGCAGGTTCTCCTGATAACACTCCGCAACCTCTTATTTCTTGGAGGGGTATTCTGCGAGATAAAGCACTTCTTGACCAAGTTGGAATAGCAGATAACTCGTCGGTTATCCCGCCATGAGTTCCCATAGTTCACACCTATTTTGAAGGTTGGGAGCGACATTCAGAAGACAAGTATGCTCATAAATGTCTGTCGTGCAAGGGTACTCGTTGTTGTCCCGCCATGAATGCAGTTAATTGTATGTCTCTTTTTGGCCTTCTCTTCCTTTCAATTTGACTTATATTTGAATAATTCTAACTTTAATTTTTCTTCTCTTTGTTTCTAGATCATCGAGCTAAGACCATGAAAAGCCGCCAGGTTGCCAATCTTGAATCTGACAAAAGAAGGAAAAGAATTGCCAGCGCCCAAGACGCGGCTCTTGCCCTCCTTCCCGTGAATCTGCCTTTGCCCCTATCCCGCGATGGGACTGATAAAGAAGAGATTGCCCTGGAAAAATCCCAAGGTTCCTCCAAGGCTAGGGCTAAGCCTACTAACCCCGACACCAGATCAAAGCGACAAAAGAGAATCGCTGCAGTTTCTCCCAATGTCACTTCATCTGCTCAAGAAACTATCCCTCCAAATCCAGCTGTCTCTCAAGTCCTTCCATCTACTGAAGGCAATATCCCGCCAATTTCTATTCCGCCAACTGTTGATACACCTATGGAAGACATAACTGACCTTCCCCCTTCAAGCTCTATCCAAACAAACTCTCCAGCTCTTGAAGCTGACGCTATTGAGCCCAACCAAGGTGAAATTCCTCCATCTCTGGAAGTAGAAGTTTGCGACTTAACTAATACTTCTAACTCGCCCCCAACTCCTCGCGATCCACATATTCTCGCTAGTCTCCCTGCTCCCAGTTGGCTCCAGGAAAACTTTGTGAAGCCCGCCAATTTCGATGGACTTTATGAATTGAGAAAGGAAGCCTCCAGAGTCCCTCGCTTAACTGGCCTTATCAATGAAACTCGCGGCGTAGAGGAGTGTTTGTTAGGCAGTTCTGCTCTTCAGTCCAGGCGAGACAAGTTACTAACATGGATGTGGACCATGCCACTTGCCAAACTGGGATTTACTTTTCATTGGTATGTCGCACTTCCCTTCCTTAATCAATTGTGACTTTGTTCATTTTTGTCCTTAACTTATGTATTGCTTTTTCCTTAGCTTGGAGCTTCCATCATGGGCATCAGCGAGAAAAACACTCGCCTCACCAGAGATTTGAACAAGTTAGATATTGCCAATCAAATTTTGCGGAAAGATAAGGATACCCTTCGCAGTAGAGTGGGAAGGCGGGATGCTACCATCACTAACTTGGAGGGAGAGCAAGATAAATTAAAAACTGACTTAACCACTTCCCAGAATCAACTCGCGACTGCTCAAACTGAACTCAATGCCGCCAAAGATGATCTCAACAATGCTAACACTGAGCTTAATATTGCCAAAGACGATGTCACCAAGCTACTGAGCGAGAATGAGACTTTAAAGAAGACTCATGCCACTGACACTCAATCCTTTCAAGGTGAGATAGCTAAGTTGCGAGAAGAAATTATTGGGAAAGGTGATGAGATTACTTCACTTAATGCTGATGTGGCCAAGCTCAAAGATGACCTTCTTGACATTGGCGACCAAACCTCTCTACAAGTCGTGCGAGCTGCAGCTGCTGATGCCACTGAAATACCCGCCATTACCATTGAGCGACTCGCTAAGTGGGGTTCGGAGCCAATTTTCAGTGACATATGCCGCCGTGGTCATCCTATGGTCCCCTACTCACCTGATGAACTCAAGGACCTGGCGGAAGAAGATGCATTACTGGGTAAGGCTCCCTGGAATCCTACTCCTATCCATTCTCCCAGTGTTCTCACTTTAAGGAATGATCAACTGGAACAAAAACACAAACTTTTGGATGATGCAAAGGCTCTTGCTCTTGCGGCCTCAAGCTCTACTCAACCCGCACCATCAGATGAACCCAATGCTTAACTTGATTCTGTGTTTGGTACTTAGTTTCTTTTGAACAACTGTTGTAACTTGCCTTGGTGGCTAAACAATTTACTTTCTTTTATTTGGGCCTGTGTGCCTTTGAATAATGTATATTTGCGGCATTCGAGCTTGCCCTCTTATCTTTATGCTTTGTTTCATTATCATGTCTCTCTTTTGCTACTTTGTTTTGATAATTCATCAAAAATCATCATTTTGCATAACAGGTACCCCATACTTATACTCCCATCGAAAAAGTGAAGTCGTCTTTAGGCGACTTTACTTACAGTGCATATGCTGCGGCTTGCATTTGTCGCTGATCTTTGTCCTTACTGACTTCATTCTTGCTTTTTTCATGATTCTTACTTAGAATAATTTCCTTCTTTTGTGCCTTCATATCTTTCCTTGAATCACATCTTTACATGCCATTCAGGTGAGATGGATATCTTTTCCCTTTAGCGACATCTTTTCATGGCATTAAGGCGAGATGTGCTTCCTTTTCCTTGAGCAACATCTTTTCATGCCATTCAGGCGAGATGTGCTTCCTTTTCCTTGACCAACATCTTTTCATGCCATTCAGGCGAGATATGCCTTCTTTCATGCATGCCGCATCTTTACATGCCATTCAGGCGAGATGGGCTTCTTTCTCGTTTATAGTTGATATATACTTTCTCGTTTATAGTCGATATAGACTTTCTCGTTTATAGTCGGTATAGACTTTCCCGTTTATAGTCGGTATAGACTTTCTCGTTTATAGTCGATATAGACTTTCTCATTTATAGTCGCATCCATATTCATGCCATTCAGGCGAGATGGGACTTTCATGTTTATAGTCCGTAGACTTTCTTTTTTATAGTCCGTAGACTTTCTTTTTTATAGTCCGTAGACTTTCTTTTTTATAGTCATATCTTTACATGCCATAAAGGCGAGATAGACTCTCTTTCCCTTACAATTTCATGCGACTTACAATTTGTTTTGATAATTCATCAAAAACCTTTTACCTTCTTGTCTTTGGCGAGATAACACCATATACTTATACTCCCATCGAAAAGTGAAGTTGTCTTTAGGCAACATTACTCCAAGCGACTTACTTTTTCTGCTTTTAGTGACTTATTACATGAGCATTATTATAGTACAAAGTATAATAACAACAAAACAATTTTGAATCATACAATTTCATACTTTCATTTCATTCAAAATTATCAAGACATGTATACCTTCCATTCATGAAACTTTCATTTCATTTAAAGCATTCAAGACATGTATAACTCTATTCATAAGTGAAAACTCCATATATTCATCAAAATTACTATGAAAGAGATTCTAAAAAGAATAATTTTAAATAGACAAATTACCCTTATCTCTTCAATGATAATATTGCTTGAGGTGATCAACACTCCATGCATTGGGGACATCTTTGCCGCCTTCTTCCTTCAAATGATATGTCCCTTCTCGCACAACCTTTGCAATCTGAAAGGGACCCTCCCATTTTGGATCTAGCTTTGCGAATCCTGCCGTTGCACCTTTAACCTCGCGACTTCTTGGCACCCAATCTCCTACACTGAATGACCTCCTGTTCACCTTTTTGTCATGCTGTGCCTTCATCCTTTGCTTATAATTGATCATTCTCAATCTCGTCCTCAGCCTCTTCTCATCACTCAAGTCCAACTCGCTGCACCTTCTGTCGCCATTCATTACTTCGTCATAATAGGTTACTCTATGAGTAGGCAAACCCATCTCTGCAGGAGCCATTGCTTCAGAGCCATAAGTCAGTGCAAACGCTGTCTCGCCTGTTGATCCCTTCACAGTTGTCCTGACATACCATAAGGCCGTAGATAATTATTCCAACCAAGCTCCTCCCCTTTTCTCTATATTCTTGCATAAAATTTCCAGGACCTGTTTGTTGGCAGCTTCTACTTGTCCATTACATTGCGGCCTATAAACCGCAGACTGCCAATGTTTGATATTCAAGTTCGAACAAAATCCATGAAACTATTTCCTAAATTGCGGCCCATGGTCGGAAATGATTGCTCGCGGCATTCCATGGCGACAAAGGATCTCCTCAGTTACAAATCTGATGATCTGGTCTTCAGTTGTGGAAGTTAATGCCCTGGCATCCGTCCACTTTGTGAAATAATCAACAACTACAACCACCATTTGAGCTCCTCCTTTGGCTTTGGGGAAGGGCCCTATGAGATCAATCCCCCACATATCAAAGGGCCAAGCCGCTACAATAGGTGTCTTTTCTGTGGCGGGCTGCCTGGGGATATTGGCATGTCGCTGGCACTGATCACATCTCCTCACGTACTCTTCCACATCCTTCTTCAATGTTGGCCAATAATATCCATGAAACATGATTTTATTGGCCAAGGTTCTAGCTCCTGGATGACCGCCACAGACTCCCTCATGTACTTCAAATAAAACTTCATCAACTTTGCCTGGCTCCACGCATCTCATCAAAGGCCGCGAGAAAGATTTGCGGTATAAAATTCCATCTTGCACGGTAAATCGTGGCGACATTCTCTTAACAATCTTCGCCTTGTCTTCATCTTGGGGCAACTCTTCCCTTTCCAAATAATCCCTCATCTCGCTAACCCAATCTTTCTCGCCCACTTCCACCTCCATGATCAGCGGCCTATCATAAGCTGGCTCTTCTACAAACTCCACCGCAATCTTTTTGGGCAATTCCTCTATTTTGTCGCAGGTGGCTTTACTCAGTATGTCAGCTCGCTCGTTTTTCTCTCTATCTATCTGCACCAATTCCCAATAGATGATGCTTTGCAAAATCTGCCTTGCCATATCACAATATTTTGCCAAAGTTGGATTCACCACCCCATATCTGCCTTTCATCTGGTTAACAATTAATTGGGAATCAGAGTGAGCTATTACCTGCTTAACCCCTATATCTCCACACAACTCCAATCCCGCCACCAGTGCTTCATACTCCGCCTGATTATTTGACATGTTGAACTTGAACCTTAATGCTCTCTCATACTTGCAATCTTTCTCAGGTGAACTCAGCGATATTCCAGCTCCTCCTTTATCTTTGGCGGAAGACCCATCGACATAAAGCTCCCAACATCCCGCTGGTCTTTCCCGCTCTTCTTCAGCTTCAGGATCCTGAGATTTAGCTTTCCGCTTCTTAACCCCCTGAGTTTTGACTTCTTCTCTCTCATAAGTGAAGGAAGTTTCAAGTATAAAATCAGCCAATGCCTGTGCCTTAAATGCCTTTCTCGCTTCATACTGAATATCAAATTCTGTTAATTCAATTGACCATTTGAGGAGCCTTCCAGCTGAATCTGGCTGCTGCAAAATCTTCCTCAAAGGAGCATTGGTCAATACGGTGACAAGATGAGATAAAAAATAAGCTCTCAATTTCCATGTCGCAATCACCAGGGCATAGGCCAACTTCTCTGCATTGAAGTATCTCGTTTCCACTTCGCTTAACGCCTTTGATACATAGTAGACCGGCTTCTGCATGTCACCCTCTTCTTTAATCAGTATTGCCGCCACTTCGAGATCAAAAGCTGCAAGATACACATATAAGTGGTCACCTTCTTCAGGACTACATAAAATTGGTGGCTTTCCCAAATATTCCTTCACCTTCTGAAAAGCTTCCTCGCACTTCTCATCCCAAAAGAATTTTTGATCCCCCTTCAACACTTTGAAAAATGGCAAGCACTTTTCAGCCGACCGCGACACAAATCTCCCCAACGCTATCACCCTTGCATTCAGCCTTTGAATCTCTTGGATTGTTCAGGACGACTTCATATCTATTAAAGCTTGAATTTTCTCCGAATTGGCCTCTATGCTGTGGCGGTTTACCAAAAATCATAAAAACTTTCCCGCTGTCACCCCAAAAGTGCATTTGCTTGGGTTTAACTTCATTGAATTTTTCCTCAGGTTTTCAAAGGTCTCCGCGAGATCCACCAAATGATCCTCCCCCTTGGTCTTGATCACCATATCGTCAATATAAGCTTCAACATTCCTCCCAATCTGCGACCTAAATACCTTATTGACCATCCTCTGATATGTTGCCCCGGCATTCTTTAAGCCAAAAGGCATCATCTTATAACAAAAATTGCCAATGGGGGTTCTAAACGCTGTTTTTGCCTTGTCTTCCTCAAGCATCTTAATTTGATGGTATCCCGAATACGCATCAATGAAACTGAAAACTTTATGCCCAGCAATGGAATCTACCAATCTGTCAATTTTCGGCAAGGATAACAATCCTTCGGGCAAGCCGTATTCAAGTCTGTAAAATCTATACACATCCTCCATTTCTTATTTGCCTTCAACACCATAACTGGGCAAGCTAACCAAATTGGATAAGTAATTTCTTCTTTTATTCCCGCCTTCAATAACTTCTCCACCTCTCCAATCACCGCTTTCTCCTATTCAGCTGAAAGATATCTCACCTTCTGCTTGTAGGGCTCTATGTTTGGATCAGCATTCAAACAATGTAGGGCAACATTCTCATCTATGCCTCACATGTCTTCTGGTTTCCAGGCAAATACATCCACACTATCCCGCAAAAATTCAACCAAACTATCCCGCTCTTCCTTCTTCAATTGCTTCCTAATTTTGATTTTTTGTTCCGGGTATTCATCATTAACAATTACTTCTTCCAATTCTTCTGCGGCCTGAATATCCGGCTCGTCTCACATTTTCAGCGTGTCTACCACCATTTCAGTTGCCTTCCTTTCATTAACGCATCTCTGGCCAGCTTTGTCGCTTCTCTCCCCCTTTTTGATTCCTACAAGCGACACACCTTCAGGTGTTTCTACCACAATCTCTTCATCACATTTCTCACTATCAGAATCCACTATCTCCTCAATAAGGGGCTCCTTCATTTTAAGAAATTCTGCGGATCTTGACCATGCCATCTCAGCTTGCATTGTAACCAGCGCCATCAAATTCCCTTCTGATCTTTCCTCCATCGTTTGTACCTATGCATCCCGCTCATCATTCCTTTCTCGCAACACTTCTTCTTTCGCCCTTTCATTAATAACAATGATCGCCGACTTATTCTTCATGCTTTTTGTCTCCTCCCAGTCATCACACCCTCCTAAGTCGGTGATCATGTTGATTCTCGCATCTCGCACCATCAAAGTTGTGGAAAGCGAACTTGTCCTCGCCCTTGGCGCAGTTTGCATCTCAATCTTCTTCTGAATCACCTCCTTAACTTCACTCTTCAAGCAAGCAATTCCCTTTGCAGTAGGGAATTTGACTCGCTGATGTGGGATCGAAACAACCATTTCAAATGTCTGCATAAACGGGATACCCACAATGGAATTGTAAGGCGACACCAAATCTATCACCATGAACTCCACAGTACGAGTTCTCACCATCTCGCCTTCTCCTATCTCCCCCGCCAATGAAATTGTCCCCTTAACCCGCACCGTATGATTTGTGAATCCCTCCAAAAATCCCTTGTAGGGCACCAGATTAGCCTCAGTATACCTCATCTTCTTGAATGCTTCATAATAAAGTATGTTGCGACTTGCTTCTGAGTCCACCAACACTCTGTGCAAGATACTATTCCCTGGAGCAATGGAAATCACCACTGGCTGACACCCATGGCTTGGAGTTAAAGCCAATTCTCGCCTTGAAAAGCTAATTATCCTCTCCTCACTTGGCGGGTAAGCTGGTATATGGCAAGTATGTGACAGCGACATGATTTGATTACTCAAACAAGTAATACTTGCCGGCTCATGGATCACCAATATCTCATTTATGTCGCCATTTCCTCCGCGTGCTTCTACATTCTGCTCTGGAATTACATACTCTTGTAACTCGCCCCTATCAATTTTAGACTGAATCACCTTCTTCAAATTATAACAATTATCTGTATCATGCCCCCTATCCCGGTGGTAGTTACAATACTGATTCATGTCTCTCCTCCCTCTATCTGTCATTTCGAATGCCGCTGGAAGCTCAACAGCTCGCAAAATTTCACTCGGCCTGGCATTCAATCTCTCAAACCTGATTATCCTTCTTGCCCCGCGACCTCCAGCACGGCCTCCACCTCTGTCGCCACCTTGATTACCTCTACCTCCACCCTGAGTCGCATTTTCATCTTTAACATACTCAATTTTGTCCTTAACACTTTTCCTCGAAGTGTTAGATGTTCCTTATTCATTGTCTTCTCCACTAAAGTAAGCCTTAACCCGCTCATATAGCTCGCCCAATGTCGTTGGCAACCTCATCCTCAACTCCCTTATAAAAGATTCTGATGTCAGGCCCGTCATATACATCACTATCACGAACTTGGGTTCTATCTCAGAAATTTGGTTAGCAATCAACAAAAATCTGTTGGTATAGGTTACCAGACCCTCTCCTGCTTTCTGTTTAATCCCAATTAACTCCTGCAATACCACCGGCTGAGTCCCCACAGCTCCAAATCTCGCCAATAATTTCCTCTTGAAATATTGATATCCCAGAATAGAATTGGAGGGTTGTTGGATAAACCAATCTAAAGCTTGAAGCTCCAAGGTGCTGGCAAAGGTTTTGCACAGCAATGCATCATCCTTGGTCAATATCGTCATAGTAACTTCAAATCCCGCGACATGTGTCCTGGCTGTGGTTACTCCCGCATATTTAGTTAATGTGGGCAAACGAAACTCTGGAGTGGGCTCCACCTCCTGAATATACTTGGAAAATGGAGCGACAAATGAATCCTTCTCGCTATCAATTACACCGCCCTTTTCCAACTCCGCCAACCTTTTCGCCATCTCGGCCATCTGTTTCTTTAATCCATCTTCCTCCCCAAAGCAACTTACTCCCGTGCACTTTGCTTTCTCCATCGGCTTAGATCTCTCGCCTCCCCTAGAAACCTTCAATTCTTGCTCTCCATATCCTTCTTCATTCGAAGCAGTGTCATCCTCATCATCTTCACAATAAAAAGACGACATTTGTAATGTATGCTGCCAATGATACACTTTAATTTTTTGCCCATTCTCCATATACTCTCTGGCTTTCCGTTTCTGCGGCCCATCTAATCTCGCCTCGATCTCCTATTGTTTTTCGGGCTCCGTCTCCTTTTGTCGCTCACCATCATCCAGCACAATTATTCCTTTGTCCGCCCCTTTGTTCCCTTCTTCTACCGCTTTCAACAAGCCCTGCGGGATAGGGGTAGGCTTCTTCTTCAAAGTCATTAATCGCTTGTTATTCTCCAACAATTGTAAAATCAAGTTGTTGTGAATCCTCAAACTTTCCTCCTCCGCATCCACTTCATCCTCGGGCTGTAGTGACATAACGTTCCTTTCTCTCCCGTCTCCGGTAGCCCGATCTCTTTCTTCTGGAATAGCCTGCTGCGAGGTAGAAGTGTCTTTCATCCCCGCTGTTCCCATTCCTAGGATGGGCGGGATAAGGCCCCTTCCCGCCATTGCCTTCTGTCCAACTATGCATTTTTCAGGTGTTGCCATTTCTTACCACACACGAAATCAACAATGATGAACCCAAGCTTGAAGATTTGCAAATCTTATGAAGATTTGAAGATCTGAACCCAGAAACTTGAAGATGATCTTCCTCCTATTGTACTTTATCAAGCACAGTCTCAATCCAACTTCACCAATTTCACCCAATCACCAATTCACAAACACGAAAACTTGCCAAAATCAAATGAATTCCAACCAAACCAAAACCCAGAAACACCAAAATTCTCAAACCAAAAAATTCAAACAAACGTTTCAATCAACCTTCACGAACTCCAAAAAATCCAATTCAACCCAGACCAACACTTCTGAATCAAAAATTTGCACTCAAACACCCAAACAATATCAAAAACCATGAAAAACTTCAATTCACCAAACTATCAACAGAAATCGACTCCAAAAATGAACCAACAACCACTCAAATTAAAAACAAGCTTACCAACTATAAACAACACCAAAATCAAATCACCCAACACATGCCAACCCCCCAGATCTACAAACCGCACCTCCAAACTTACCAATCCTCCGTCGATAGACCTTCAACTGATGAAGAGAATCAGGTCCCGGCAACGAAACCAATTGATATTGCCAGGAATTTCTTCAAGTAGCAACACACCGTTGTAGTCAATCCGTGATAACTCTGGCTCCTTCTTCTCTCCTGCACACCACAACAAACATGACTAAATCGGGGGTGGCTTCGGTGTAAGCCCCTCCGACGTGAGGATAAGAATCTGTTCTGAGCAAGGGAAAACTGGCAACGAGGAAGGGTGTTTCGTGTGTGAAAGTGAACGTACCTTGGTAGGGGTGACAACCCCTCATATATATACCCCTTCCCTCATTCCCTGCACATGCTACCCTCATGTTCCATGCCTCATTCCACGTGTCATCACTCCATTGGTCCATCATGAGAATAAACTCAAAGCATGTGATCACTTTTCCCAATGTCAACCGTTTAATGGGTCCCACTTCATAGATATTTATATGCCGCCACTTAAGGGTCGCACAATATAAACTTCATATCTCGCCGGATACGGTTAACCAGGCGTTGTGTCGCCTCGATCCTCTATCTCACCGGTTCACCTTATTATCTCGCCGTTCATCAAGCAATATCTCACATCTATCATCTTGGGCCTACCTTTTTATTGAATACTGCGGGATATATTAGACGTACCTTCCCGCGGGATACACCAGAATCAACTTTATCGCTATCTTCTTCTTGGGTCTTGACTCGCTTTGGGCCTACTCAATCATTTCTCGCTTATGAACTTGATCTAAGCCCAACTATTATTTTTGGGCAGCATCAACACTAACTAAACTACCAAACTAAATTGCGTACTACCTGTAAATTAGTAAATTAACATATATCATTAATGGACATTAACTTCAGTTAGTATTTTAACAGATAAATCAAACATTTCAAATATGCTAATCATAATATAGAGGGGCAAAATGCATAAAACTATGTAACAATAACACTCCTCAATTAATACCCTTATATTCCCCAAAATCTACATTTGCACGCTAAAATTTTCCATTCTTGAGTTTTTAGCCAAATTGACATGCGTACTAATTAGGGATAGTCAATTTCACATACTCACTTTATAAACGTAAAATGTCACCTACGTACTTTACTTTCGTAAACTTTTGTCTAAAGTGACAAATATAAAGGAACGGAGGAAGTAACATTTAACCTGGACCGCATTCGGTCTACTTAGTAATGTGATATGGTTTCACAATTCAATCAATTTTATCATCTACTAATAGATCCATCTCATTGTGGAATGAGTAATTAAAGTACATTTTCTTACTATAATTAAAAATATCTAAGGCCATAAGCTAATTATCCGGATGCAATAATAGTTCATCGAAATTTTGGACGAATCTGCCTGCATTCATTAATTGTCAATTCATGTGAGAGATTGTTGAATTTGGTTCCAAATATTATGTTTGACCAATATTTGACCAAAAATTAAATGTAATTTCATTTTGTGTAAATGAAAATAAATTGCATATTTGTAATCTACATTTGGAGAAGATTAATACGATGCATTTATTTTCTCAAAACCAAATTGTGGTGAATGAGAAATTAATGTTCAAAGTATGTAATTGGAAATGGGTTTACAAAGAGTTTGTGAATGTGAAAAGACTTATTCCACATTTTCTAGAAAGCACAAAGTAGGAGAGTTTTTAAACTCATCAATTTCAAGGAGGTAACAATCATGTGTTATCCTCCTAACCATGCAACCTAGTGGTCCATTGAGCTAACCATGCAAATAGTGGCCAAAATTGTGTTAGTTTTGGACTAGCTCAAATTTAAACCACAGGGATGGTACGAAGCACCAACTGAGCCTGGTCCCGTGCCCTCGCAGCGTGCAAAGGGCGCATTGGGCGCTTTAGAAGCTCACTTTGCATGTGTGCATCGATCTCTGGGAGCTGTGGAACCTTAAAGTTTTGAGAAATTCAGTCAAGGCTCGTGGCTCAGCTAGCTCGGGTGTATGTGGGCGGTTCGGGGTTGCATTGGTTCGGAACCGGGCCGGCACGATTCAAGCGTGTCATCGGTTCGGTGTGGGAAGCCCAGGTGGGGTGGGCCTTGGACTGGGGCAAATAGGTTAAATGGGCCGATTCGAATGGACATGGGTTAGTTCAGATAGAGGATCTGCGTCTCTTCGAATAGATGTGGGTCGCTCCGCTCAATATGGTGCCATGATCAGGATCAGATCGGACGGTTTAGATCCGTCCGATCTGAATTGTGTCTATTCCCTAAAAGGCACCACAAATCTTTGAAAACTATAAAAGGACCCCCTATGTTTGACAAATCCATTCAGTCATCAAGCATTCAATAGCATATTAGAGAGAGAGCATATTGAAGCATAAAATTCCTTTCAAGTCCAAAAGTTCCAAACGCTCAAATTTGTTCGCCAAAGTCGTTAATTTGGAGTGCTCCTATTAACAACAGTTAAAGTTGTTGCATCTTACGAGATGATTGCCAGTAACCATTAGCACTAGTGCAGGGCAATTACTTCTTACGGAGATTATGTCCAACACAAGCCTCGACTTTCCGCATTCCATCTTTATTTTGGGTTTTAATTATTTTCGGCTAATTTCATAGGAAAGCCTTTTCGAATTTCCGTCATTTTCCCTACAATCGTAAGAAGTAATTTACATTTTCTTAAGGAAATGACAACTGAAAACAAAACATATCTGTCATCCGAGGATACAACGAACCAGATGGTTGCACATGCTTCAGTTTTGACTTATCCAGGACTTGGCAAGGAACTAACAATGTTCGAGGGGGTGGACTTAAAAAGTTGTCAACGAAAGATGTTGTACTCTTTGACCACCCTCAGTTTGAAGAAGTTCCTAGAAGAGGACAAACCTGCTATTCATGATGATGATCCCGATCTGCAAAGGTGGATAACCAAAGAGGCTTTGGATCATGACAATCTCATATTTAAAATGTATATGTTGAATGGGCTAAATGATGCCTTTTATCGAGAGCACTGTCTTGTGGAGACAACCAAGGAGTTGTGGAACTCTTTGGAACAGGTCTATATGATTGAAGAGACCGGCTCCATAAGTCAAGCCAATGCCAATGAAAGACTGAATGAGCTTGACATAGCAGCGATGGTGTGTGAAGCCAACTTAGCAAAGTTGGAAGACAAACCAAGAGAATGGTGGATAGACAACGGGGCTACCTGCCACATATGTGCTGATAAAGAAAGCTTCTCATCATACACCCCTATCAATGGAAGGAGGTATACATGGGAAACTCTGCTGCTTCCAATATCTTAGGACTTGGAAAGGTTGTACTGAAAATGACTTTTAGCGAACTGACGCTCTCGGATGTGCTGGATGTCCCAGACATTCGCAAGAACTTTGTGTTTGGATCCTTATTGAGTGATGCTGGTTTTAGAGTAGTATTTGAAAACAATAAGTTTGCAATGACCAAAGGTAGTCAATAAATGGGAAATGGGTACCTTGTTAAAGGTTTTTTCAAAATGAATGTAATGAATGTTATCCGCCCTGAGGCGAAGAATAAAAGTGTTTCTTCTATTTACTTGTTGGAGAGTCCTAATTTATGGCATGATAGTTTAGGTCACGTGAATTTCAACACAATTAAGAAGTTAGTGGGTCAAGAATTAATTGCTATGAATAAATTCAACTCGACTGGCAATTGTGAAAGGGTAAATTCCCCTAGGGCCCTCCTTGACCAAATTATATTCCTCTTAAAGAAAAGATTTTTGTAAATTCCAAATACACCCCTCCGCCTAGCTTGGGCGACCGCCCATCAACATAGGGCGATCGCCCAACTCAAAAACTGAAAATTATTAATAAGCCTTATATGAGACTTATTAAAAAGTCTTATAAGAAACTTATAACACTTTAAAAAATTCTTATAAGTTAAAAAGAGTCTTTTTATAAGACTTTTTGTATAAGTCTTTTAAAAAAGTCTTATAAGTAACTTATAAAACTTTTTAAGTCTTTTATATGTTATAAGACTTATTAAATATAAGACTTTTTAAAAAGTCTTATATGTTACTTATAAGACTTTTTAAAAAGTCTTATAAGTTACTAGGCGAGTCTTATAAGACTTTTTGTATAAGTCTTTTAAAAAAGTCTTATAAGTTACTTATAAGACTTTTTAAGTCTTATATATGTTATAAGACTTTTTAAGTCTTATATATGTTATAAGACTTATTAAATATAAGAGTAACTTATAAGACTTTTTAAGTTATATATGTTATAAGACTTATTAAAAAGTCTTATAAGTTACTTATAAGACTTTTTAAAAAGTCTTATAGGTTACTAAGCGGAGGGGTGTCATTTTTTTTGAGTTGGGCGATCGCCCTATGTTGTTGGGCGGTCGCCCAAACTAGGCGGAGGGGTGTTTGGGGAAATAACTAAATGTTGTTTCTTAAATTGGGTTTAAATCTCGCCCAAGGGGCCCTAGAGGAAATGGGCCATTGTGAAATTTGCGTTGAAGCGAAGATGACTAAGTCATATTTTCCTCGGTAATAAGAAACACGACACCTCTTGAATTAGTTCACACATATATATGTGATCTAAAGTGTGTGCAAACTCAAGGTAAGAAAAAGTATTTCATCATTTTATAAATGATTGCATAAGATATTGTATGTATATCTATTGAAATGTAAGGATGAAGCCTTAGGGCTTTTCAGACTTGTAAGAATGAAGTTGAGAATCAACATAATGTAAAGATTAAGAAGATTCGAAGTGATAAATGAGGAGAATATGTAGTGTCGTAAGAAGATATATGCTGGGAATCTGACATTATTCATCAAACGATGGCTCCATATACACCTCAGTATAACGGAGTAGCTGAATACAAGAATCGTACTCTTAAGGAGATGATGAATGCAATTTTAATAAGCTTTGGCTTACCCGACAACTTGTGGGGGAAATCCATACTCTCGTCCAACTGCATTCTTAATAAGATACCTAAGGAAGGAATTGATAAGACTCTTTACGAATTATGGCATAATCGTAAGCCGTGTTATAGATACCTTAAAGTGTTGGGGTGTCTAGCTAAGGTTGAAGTACCTAAGCCAAAGTAAGTCAAGATCGGTCCAAAGATGATAGACTGCATTTTCATTGGATATGCGAGCAATAGCATTGCCTATCAATTTATAATGCACAAGTCAAACATTCCTGATATAAATGAAGGAATGATGATAGAATCAAGGAATGCATCATTCTTTGAGAATATCTTTCCTGTGATGGAAAATAAAGATTTAAGTTCTAATAAGAGAACTTATGAAGCTACAAATGGTCCATCTCAAGAAGAAGATGATGGACCTAGACGTAGTTAGAGGGCAAGAGTGGAAAAGTTTTTTGATCCTGATTTTCTATTATATATGTTAGAAAACGGCCCAACTACTGTTAAAGAAGCTTTATCTGGTCCGGATAGTCCGATCTGGAAAGAAGCAATCAATAATGAAATAGAGTCCATTATGCATAATAATACTTGGGAATTGGTTGTTCTCCCTCCAGGATACAAACCGTTGGGTTGCAAGTGGATCCTTAAAAGGAAGTATAAGGCAAATGGATCTATAAATAAGTACAAAGCCCGGCTGGTAGCCAAAGGGTTTAGACAGAAGGAGGGATAAGATTTCTTTGATACATATTCCCTTGTCACAGGGATCACATCCATACGCGTTCTCATTGCGATTGCTACAATGCATAACCTTGAGATATACTAGATGGATATGAAAATAGCCTTCTTGAATAGAGAGCTAGATGAGGAAATTTACATGGAACAACCTGAAAGGGTTTGTAGTTCATGGTAAAGAACAGAAGGTGTATAAACTTGTAAAGTCTTTGTCTGGACTAAAACAAACACCTAAGCATGAGAAGTTTGACCTAACAATGTTGTCAAAATGGATTCAAGATAATGAATGTGACAAGTGTGTCTACATTAAAGGAACATCTGAATCATTTGTAATTGTCTGTCTTTATGTAGACGACATGTTGCTAATGGGAAGTAATCATGAATTGATCATGAATACTAAAGGCATGTTAAAGAAGCATTTTGACATGAAGGACACATGATTAGCTGATGTTATATTAGGAATAAAGATTTGTAGAACATTAGAAGGGATAGTCTTGTCACAATCCCATTATCTAGAGAATATACTTGGAAAGTTTGATGCCATTGATAGCCCTCCCGCTAAGACACTAGTAGACTTGACTCTACACTTAGCTAAGAACAGAGGGGAACCGGTTTCTCAATTGGAGTATGCAAGAATAATTTGCAGACTACTGATGTACTTAACAAATTGTACACGTCCAGACATTGCATATTCATTGAGCAAACTAATTAGGTTCACTAGTAATCCCAGTGCAGACCATTGGAAGGCTCTATTGAGAGTATTGAGATATTTAAATTATACATTGAAACATGAGATACTTTATAAGAGATATTCAATAGTATTAGAAGGATACTGTGATGCCAATTAGATATCTGACACGAAAGACTCCAAGTCCACAAGTGGATATGTATTCATAATAGGTGGAGGAGCAGTGTCATGGAAATCCTCCAAACAAACGTGTATAGCTAGATCTACGATAAAATCTGAGTTTATAGCTTTAGATAAAGCTGGAGAAGAAGTAGAATGGCTTAAGAACTTCTTAGAGGATATTCCTTGTTGGAATAAGCTTGTGCCCGCTGTACTAATACATTGTGATAGTCAATCAGCAATAGGAAAGACACATAGTAGTATGTACAATGGTAAGTCTAGACATATTCGTCGTAGACATAATATAATCAGACAATTGATCCAAAATGGTGCTATCACGATTGACTATGTGAAGTCAAATGAAAACATAGCAGATCCATTTACGAAAGGTATAAATAGAGATCAACTGTATAAATTGTTAAGGGGAATGGGTTTAAAATCCACAACAAAAGAACTCATTGTGGACACTCAACCTTGAGAATTGGAGATCTCAAAACTTGGTTCAATAAAAAACAAAGTTATGATGTTCGGTAGAAACACTTCGAATCGATTTCATACCCATTCCTAGAACATCCTAATGTATGTGCCTGCAACAGTGGTGAGGTTAAGTTGAGAAAACTTTTATTGATCCTTATACATATGTGGTGGAGTACATCAAGATACTCTTTATAGTACAATCACCTATATAAATGAGAAGTAATAAGGACGCTTCTAAATGAACACTTATGAATGAGATACGGTCTAGAGTCGAAATGGACACAACGTGAGAACAAATAGTGTTAGAGCTATTATTGTGTGAGTACTATTTTCTTGGTATACACTATACAGTCACTAGTTCAAAGCATCGCGCTACTAAATGACTAGTATATCCGATAGTATTTTACAAGGGGAGGTTCAAGGCCATAAGCTACCTATCTCCAACAATAATAGTTCGCCGGAACTTCTAGACGAATCTGCATACATGCATTAATTGTCATTCGTGTGGGGGATTGTTGGAATTTGGTTCCAAATATTAGGTTTGACCAATATTTGACCAAAAATTAAATGTAATTTCATTTTGTATAAATGAAAATAAATTGCATATTTGTAATCTACTAATGTGATGTATTTATTTTCACAAAACCAAATTGTGATGAGTGAGAAATTAAAGCTCAAAGTATGCAATTGGAAATGGGTTTATGAAGAGTTTGTGAATGTTGAAAGTCATATCCCACATTGCCTAGAAAGCACAAAGTAGGAGAGTTTTTAAACTCAGCCACTTCAAGGAGGTAACAATCAAGTGTTATCCTCCTAACCATGCAACCTAGTGGTATATTGGGCTAACCGTGTAAATAGTGGCCCAAATTGTGCTAGTTTTGGACTAGCTCAAATTCGAACCACGAGGATGGTACGAACCACCATCTGAACCTGAGTCCGAGCCCGCGCAGCGCACAAAGGACGCATTGGGCGCTTTAGAGGCGCGCTTTGCACTTCCCATCGGTCGGAGCCTTAAAGTTTTGAAAAATTCAGTTAAGGTTCGTAGCTCAGCTAGGGGTGCATGTGGACGGTTCAGGGTTGCATTGGTTTAGAATAGGGCCGGCTCGGTTCAAGCGTGTCATCGGTTCAGTGTGGGTAACCTAGGTAGGGCGGGCCGCGGACTAGGGAGAATAGGTGCAATGGGCCGGATGGGTATATGTTGGGCGGATGTGTCCATTCGAATGGACATGGGTCGGTTCAGATGGAGGATCCACATCTCCTTGAATGGGTGTGGGTCACTCCGCTCAATCTGGTGCCTTGATCAGGATCAGATCAGACGTTTCAGATCCATACGTTCTGAATTGTGTCTATTCCCTAAAAGGTACCACAACTCTTGTAAAACTATAAAAGGACCCCCTCAGGTTTGACAAATTCATTCAGTCATCAATCATTCAATAGCAAATTAGAGAGACAGAAAGCGTATTAAAGCATAAAATTCCTTTCAAGTCCAGAAGTTCCAAACATTCAGATTTGTTCGCCGAAGTCGTTAATTTGGAGTGCTCCTATTAATGACAGTTAAAGTCGTTGCATCTTACGAGAAAATTGCCAATATTGTGTCCAACACAAGTCTTGACTTTCCACATTCCATCTTTATTATGGGTTTTTAATTATTTTTGGTTAATTTCTTAAGAAAGCTTTTTTGAATTTCCGTCATTTTCCCTACAGCTCCTTGACTGGCCCCACCCCTGTGCTTAGTACATGGATATCTGTCAAACCCCCAAATTTAGGGGGGCAGGGACCTAGGGCCTATGGGTGAAACATTAAAGTTATAAAAGCATAAGCGAGATGCAAAATTTCACATAAACCCACGCTCACATATACCCCTCTCCCGTCGCTCTTATACCAAAGGTATAAGAGTATTTTAAAAATACTCTTATACCTAGGTATAAGATTATTTTTTCACAATTTTTCATCTTTTCTTAAAAATAATAAAAGAACTCATATTTTATTAAACATTTTTCTCCTATACCTTCCTTACTATAAGACTAGAATTACTCTTATACCTAGGTATAAGAGTATTTTTTTTCATAATTTTTCATCTTTTCTGAAACAGTCTTTTCTTATACCTAAATGTATAAGACTAGAATTACTCTTGTACATAGGTACACGAATATTTTTTTTTCAAAATTTTTTATATTTTCTTAAAAAATAATAAAATTCACTTTTATACCTAATGCTATAAGACTAGAATCGGAAAGAATCGGAAAAAATCTGGGCAAAACATGGGGAAACTGAGGGTGCGATCGCACTCCCTAGACAGCACGGTTACACCCTCGCGCGATTGGGGTTTTATGGGTTTTTGATCTGGGCTTTTACTTGTGTGTGGATTTTTGGATCTCGCTTTAACTTTTATGGAGAATGATTTGAGGTGAGGGAGCCTCACGAAATTAAACCCAAGTATAGCAGACAAAACCTCCTTTCTATCTCCATATCTAATATGTGACCCTCTTTTCATTTGTAATTTCACCCTATCATGCTATATGCTTAACAATTGTTCTATGGATTTACAGTATCATGCCATATGCTTAACAATCTAGGATGTTTCTAGTATTTTTATATACTTAAATGGACCCTTACGCAATTCTCGCTAATTACCTAACTCAGAAGAAGAAAAAGTAGCGTTGTTGCATCACGTTAATCTGCTTTTTGTCACCTTCAAATTTTAAAAAAAGAAAAAAGTAATGATTTCCTACTTTTCTTGAAAAGAAGGCCAATCGACATTTTAAACCCTTGTATTTTATTCTAGCTTCAGTTTTAACTCACATTGTTTTTTTTAGCAGTTTTAACCTCTGTACTCCAAATGCGCATATATTTTTGCCCGATACACTAATTCCATCCAAAAATATTAAAAAACTTGATGAAATCTAACAAAATCTAACGAAATCATGTTTCTTCTTACAAAAATGATTTCCCTTGTACTCCTCAATTATACACCTTTAAAACCCGCCTCCTTCCATTTACCCATTCCTTATCAAAAATTCATTTCAATTCCACCCACCTCCTCCTCAAATCCTCTGCCATTTCAAATCCTCACTTTCAGAATCACTAAAGTCAAATTCCTCATCAATGAACTTGGATGAGTCAGTAATCATTACTTGCTCTTTGTTTTTCTCATTCTTCTTTTTGGTGCAGTTTTAGCAGCTGCATCTTGAACTTTGAATGATCTCCTTGGAGTAGAAGAATTTCTTTGCTGTCTGATTGTCCTTATGTTTCTTTGGTTCTGGACATTCAGATGAGTAATGACCAAGCTTTTTACAGTTGAAGCATTCAACTTTCTTTTTATGATTCTCTTGTTTAGAAGTGGATGGGCTGTAACTTCTCTCAAATGTCTTCTTATGAGCTCTCAGGGTATTTCTGACAGCCATGGATATGAGACTTGGTAGGTCTCCTTGGGAGAGGTTGTTTGAGGGGTGGTTTACTTTCTGAAGGAAAATAAGAACCATGGAATCAATATCTTGTTGAGTGATGGGTTTATGAGTGGTTTCTTGGGCAGCTAAGGCAAGGGTTTGTGAGATAGAAGGAACAGGTTGAAGTTTTATCATTCCTTCTAGTTCATAGGCCTCAAGCTTTCCAAAGTATTGTTCAACAGTCATGGTGCTCCATTCTGCAGCTTCTCTTATTGGTAGGGCTACCTTCTCATATTCTTGGGGATGGTTGGAATATATTTTGAGACATAGATCTTGGTTCTCAAATGTTTTTTCCATGCTCAGCAATGGATCTGACCAGATCTTCAAACCTTGGTTTAGCAGCACTCACTTTTTCACCAGGGTAGAACATAAAATTGTCAAGTTTCTAAGCAGATTGTATAGGTTTTGGGTTCTAACACTGGTGTGTTTCTGGAATTTGGTATGGATGAGTTCCCATGCTTCCTTTGCAGTTGGTTCTTTAGCAATTTCTTGTGCAAGGGAGTCATTTACACTCTTTTGGAGTATGTTTTTGACTTTAAGATTGGCACTAATTAATTGCCTTTCTGATTCAGTCCAGCATTCTGGGGATTTCATTTTACTGCCCCCACCATTTGTATCTAGTGTGACAGGGCAGGTGACTTCATTTTCTAGAACATACCAGTTCCAAATACTGTTTGCATCAAGGTAGGTTTTGATTTTTGATGCATAGATTTCAAAGGATCCACAGTCATCAATGTGTGGAATGTCTTTCTCATTATTTCTCCTTGGTTGAGGCATGGTGGGTTGAGAATTGATCCTTCACAAGTTGTTAGACTTTTGGTGGTGAAGACAAGCTCTGATACCAATTGAAAGGTCCTGTTTGCTTAATCAACAAATAGATGATTAGACAGTTAAGCTTTGGCAGCTAAGGTGAATTCTTAGCTGTCAGATATTAACTGATTTAAAAGGCAAGAGTGTAATGTGCAACGGAATAAATAGTGTTGAAATAATGTAAAGACAAGTGATTATTAGTGTATGTGTATGTAGGTGTGTGTGTGTTTGTGTGTGATAATACCAAATGACACAAGAGATTTAAGGTGGTTCAGAGTTCACTCCTCATACGTCCACCCTCACTGTCAACCTTGACAAGTGAGATCAATACACTAAATCTAGTTCCCTTTAAGATTTACAATGGTTGATTAGGCAAGTTCCTTGAACCTCCTCTTCCTAATTAGTAAAGTCAATTAGGGATTTGCTTGTTATGAAGTAAATTACAATATACACTTAGAGTCAGTCTTAAGTGGTTTACAAAGTAGTTTATACACCTGAAGTATAGTCACAAGTGTCTCAGAATTGTTTGATTGTTGGTTGCAGGTTTTGCAGGTGTGCAAAGGTTGAAGGGAAGGTTGTAAAAGTTGTATGTGGAAGGGCAGTGTCTTCAGTCTTGGAGGTTTCCTTTTATAGGCTTGAATATAGCCGTTGGAGGAGATAAGGTAGTAAATGCATGTGGGTGAAACAGTGTTTGCATTTAGGGCCTTGTTGACTGGATGATAATAGGCTGGAATCTGCAACCATTGTATATGATCTTCATGGAGATGACCTAGCAACATCTGTTGAGGGAAAAGGGCAAGGCACATCTTGGTCATCACAGAGATACATCATTGCTGTTGTATTTGACGATCATAGCTGTCAGAGGGATGAGACCTCTACTATTGAGAACCTTAACTGTCAGGCTTAGTTCGTTGATTTGAAGGTTTAGGAGTCAAGGGATTTGATAGGTGATATGTAATGATCATTATGTAATTAAATACATTGATTTATATGATTGGTCCTTGTTTGATCATTGCTGTCAAGTTGGTTTAGGGGAAGTGTAGGTTGAGCTTGGCTATCCAATGTTCATGAGTTATCTTGGCTGTCAGATAACATTGGATTGGATATGTTTCTTTGTCAAAACCACATATAACTATGTGGTTTACATTGTTAGGTCCTAACAATTTCCCCCTTTTTGGCAAAGTAATATATCTAATGAAAGATATGACCTGCAAGATACTCATGAATTGAATATACCAATGAAGATAAAATTAATCTTCTTGATTCAACCACAGGAGCCAAAACAAACACATTATCCAAAATAACATTGTTCAAAACAGGGGATAAAAAGTAGGAATTAAAAGACTTAGCCAAAAAAGAAAAAAATTTCTAATCAGAAAATTCTTCTCTTTCTCTCCTTGCTGCAAGGATTTCAGCTCTTTCAGCTAGCAGCTCCTTCGTCATCTTTTCTTCTACACCTCTGAAGTACATTTCATTGTTCTATTCCCAGGTCATCTCATCATCATAGGTGAAGATTTGATCTTGTCTTGCTTTGAGAACAACTTTTGGTAAAGGTTCTTCATCATCCCTTAACCCTAAAGTACCCCATCTGGGAGCACTCTTTCGTCTAGAGCTTTGACCTCTGATTCCTGAAAATAAGTTAGAAAAGAAAGGATTTGACTGCAGAGAGGGGGTAGGTTAGCTGGATAGTGAGGAGGATCTGTGGTGACAGTGAGAACAACTGAGGTTGTAGGCTGATGCACTTGCTTTGCTGGCTCATCTTCTTCATCATCACTTGACATAATAACATTAGCAGCAGCACTAGAGGCTCTTTTTCCCAGGTTGATGGCTTCCTCATCAGACTCAATTGCCTTTCCCTTGGATTTCCTCTTTTTTGGTTTGGCTCCAACAGAGACTTCCAATATGTGTCTCATCTTGGTGATCATGGTCCTTGTGAATTTTTGCATGTCAGTGACGGTCACATGATATGGAGGCACATATGCTGAGGGATTGAAGTTTGGAGGGAGTTTTGATTGGAGAGATCTAGTGTTTAGTGGAATGAAGGGATGAGGTTCTGAAGTGATAGGGGGAAACATGGCTGTCAGACTTGGCTTGGCAATAATAGCCATGATTTTGGCTTTATCGCTGCAGATTCTCCAGTACAATTCTTTGGTTAGGTCCACACAAAGAGCATAGACAAGGGAGGAGGGCATATAAATGCATTCATTGAGGTTGGTGGACAGAAATTGGGAGAACATAACTTTCCAGTCAATGATGGTTGATAGGTCCATGAAATTGGGTAATCTAGGGGCATTATGGAAAAAGGAAGTGGGGAGAGTTGTTTAGTATTTCTTCCATTCCTCATGCCCAAACATGATGAGCCCACTTCTATTTTTGGCATGGATCATGATGGCATTCTTGCTTAACAGCCAAGGATTGGGAATGATGTTGGGGTTGGCAATCTCAGGGAAGTGAGTGATTCCCTTAAATCTTTGGTGAGCAGCCATGATTAAGGGAAAGGAGAAATCAATGTCACAATCAAGGATCCAAGGCTCATAAGCTGGAAAGGGTTCAATATCAGGGGTAGATTTAGGGGGAGATTGAGGTTCAACAACTTCAACAGGTTTGGGTTGTGCTTCACTATCAGGCATGCTAGACTTTTTTTTGCCCTATCTCTAGTTTTGATTAAATCTAGAGCTTTTAACATATCATCCTCAGTCAACAAAGTTCACATAGGAGATAACAGTGGGAAGCAAATCAGGGTGTCCTTCAAAGTTAATCCTTCAGAAGCTTTGAGGATATTTTCAGGGATGGGTGATGGATCAGAAGGGCTTGAGATAGGTGAAGATTGGGATTGGGAAGGCTCAGCTGTCAGATTAGGGGATTGGTGACTGCTGTTTCCCCTCAACTGAGAATCATCTTTTTCAGAATCAGATGTGTTCCCCCTTTTATTTTCAACACTTGGCTCATTTGGGCTTATGTTGGTAGGATTTAGGTTGAGTATTTTTTGGGCTATAGAGACATGGGGTGAACTGGATTGTTCTTTGGTTAGTGAGGGTTGAGGAGTATTGGGTTTCAGCTTTTTGGAGAGGGGAGCATCTTTGTCAAACTTTCTCTTCCTAGAGAAGACATTTAGAGAAGGAGAAGGGGTAGGAGTTACCTCAATTGAAGTTCTAACAGGTTCAGGGACCTTAGCTGTCAGATCAGGGGCATCCATAGCTATCCCAGAAGTTTGCCCAATCTTGGTTGTTCTGTGCCTTGCATCAACAAGAGATTCATCAATGGCTCTCCTTATCTGTTCATCATACTCATCATCATGAGTAGCATCATCTTCACCAACAAATTCATCAATATCTTTAAAAATGGGGTCTGAGTGAGTTTCTTCACTGTCAGCAGGTTGTTCATCAGCAACTTGTTTCCCTTTGTCAGTTACTTGAGCATCAACTTGCTCAGCTACTTGTTCAACCTTTTCTTGCACCTTCTTCCCTTTGGGTAGCTTCTTTCCTTTTCTTGTTTTCTTCATTTCAGCTTTGCCAATCCTCTTTTTGATTTTGCTAGGTGTGGTCTCTTGATCCCTTTCTTTGATCACTACACCTTTGTCATGCTTTCTTTTTGATCTCTTATCATTTACCATGTGGACCAATGATTTCCACAACTTCATTTCATTTTCTGTTTTCTCTCTCAGTCTTTGTGTTGCTTCATTATGATTTTCAGAGCTGTCCCCAAAATCCAATCTTTTCTTTCCTTTGAGTCTGAAAGTGCTCAAGCTGAAACTCCTTGTTTGCACAAGATTGGTAGTTTCAAGCCAATCATCTTTTAGGGGAGGGTTTAGCTTTGGAATTAGATGATGTAGAATCCCACTCATGAATCTGAAGTTGTTCATCCTTGGGGTTTGCTTCTTGAACTTCCATGGTGAAGGGGATGTGGCCAATTGAAAGTTGTGCAATAGAGCAACACTCCAGTTCACATCCTTAGCTATCAGACTCAAGCCTTGCTTCCATTCATTGGGACTGATTTGATCAAAAGAGGATTGATTTCCATCAAATCCCATGATGATGACATCCATTAGGGTTGATTTGAACAAATCAAGTGACCCCTTTCTAATGGGTTTGTTCTGTACCACTTGATAATTGCAGTTGGGTTCATCAAAGAATCTTTTGTAGAACATTTCCAAGGCACAATCTTTCCTATCCCAGAGGTTGCTTCTGGTTCCATTCTTCATTGGAATGTTATAGACTTCAGAGACCACCTTGGGAGATACATGAATTTCAATTCCCTCAATGTTGATTCTAATAGCTCCATTTACAAGTCTCTATCCAGCCATGTAAATCTCTCCACACAATTTTTCGTAAATGGGAGGTTGAGCTTCCATCATTTTGTAGAGATTGTTGGATTCAAGAAGGGTTTTGATAAGAGCTCCAACCTCATGATCATAGAAATCAGGCTTGATAAAATACCCATGAGCTTCAGTGTAAGACATTGTTGAGTAAAATAGAGAATTAGGGTTGTTTGAAAGATAGAGAGATTCAGAGAGGAGATTTAGGTGGGTAGAGAATGTTTGTTGAGGAGAGGTTAGATTCGCAAGATTAGAGGTTAATGAGGAGGGAATTTGTATAGTTCAACGGCTAAAACGTGGGTTAGTGCAACAGTTAAAAATTTGCATTTAAGAATGTGACTGTTCATGAATAGTGTTTTTTGTCCCCCACTCATTACGTGCCATAGCTTCCCATAAAACATGGGAGTAAATTCCGTACACAGAGGCGAATTTTCAGAGGGAATAAAGCAGAGAAGTAAATGGGTATTTGTTAGTGGCAAGTTCCAATAATCCTTGATTTGGCAAGAACTCAAATCATAGCTGTCAGACTTGATGAACAGCCAAGCCTATTTTGAATGATCATTGCCACTATATTGACTGGAACTAAATTTGTTTATAAAAGGAAATGTATCAGATGATGAGATTTATTCAATCCATTTCAGTCATATAGTAAATGGGAAGATTGGTTTCAATGTTCAGTCCTAGCAAGATGGCTAAGACAACAAAGAAACTGGTTTTTAAGAGTCCAAGGGTAGAGGAAACTGAGGAAGAGAGGTTTGAGAGGGAGTTTTTGTCATATCAAATACAAACTGACAATGCTCTAGAACAAGAGATGGATCAACTGCAAAGTGATGATCCACTTAAGGAAGGAGAGTTGAGAGAGAGGGAGATAAGGAAAAAGTTTTGGGAGGAAGAGAGGCTAGCATTGTTGGAGGGTGAGAGAAATAGGTTAAAGGAGATAGCTAGAGATAAGGGTAAGGCTAAAATGGTTTGTGAGAGTCAACTTGGTCAGACAGCTAAGATTAAGCTGTTAGGAAAAGGGAAAGAGGGTGAATCAAGTAAGCAGGTTGGGGTAGGTGTAGAGAGAGTCTATACATTGGGTGAGCTTGTGAAGCTTGACAGCCAAGAAAGGATTAAGATTGACACTCCTATTGGTCAACCTGAGTTCTTAGCTGTCAAGGAGTTCACATTAGTAACAAGGGATTCACTTACATTGAGTCAAACAGTTCTTGAGGGAACTGGAGACAACTTTGCAGGTGTGCAAAGTTCTCCTTCAAAGGCTTATATGAGATTGTTCTCACAGTTTCTCAAGTGTTTGAGTCTTGCAGCAATGAATGAGGAAGAAGAAAAGGGTCCTCAGTCAAATCAAGCTATTAATGTACAGGAGAGTGCAAACACTTCAGGGACATTCAGCTTTGTCTCTCCACTAAGTGAATATCCTCCTTACAATGCTGTAGAGGAATGGTGGCCAAGAAGGGTGTGTCCTTCTTTACAATTCTCAACATCAGCCATTGACCCTTTCATGAAGAGGCACCCAGTGTGGCTTGAGAGGTATGGGGACATCAAGGAGAGAGTTTATGAGGCTCCTGATGGTGCCTATAATGAGTATGGGTTCACAGATGAGGATATCCATGAACAGCCAAGGAACAGTCAAGGATAGAATCCTTAGCTGTCAGAGCCTGTGTGAGGGTCAGCTAGAGAGGAAGGAGGGGTTATGAAGCTTTTGGTAATGTGAATTTATGTTTGATTCTGTGTTTTGAAAACTAGGGTATTTGGTAGGAAGATTTTTGGCTAAGAATGATGAAGGCATTTGTATAAGGTGATGGTTAGCTGTCAGATCCACAACTGTTAATAGCAGCAATTTGTAGTGTTTCTTTGATTAATGAAAATCTTTTATTTTGGCAAATTAATCATTCCCAGCATTGCCCTTAGCATCTCAAATCTATTTTCATCCATGGCTTTTGTTAGGATGTCAGATACATTGTCTTGAGTGCATACCTTAGCTAGGTTGATATTTCCTTTTTCAACATGATCTCTGATGAAGTGATGCCTAACTTCAATAAGCTTGGTCTTGGAGTGTTGAACTGGGTTTTTTGTCATGGCAAGGGTGCTTGAGTTGTCACAAAAGATGGGAATGTTTGACAGATCCATCCCAAAGTCTTGAAGTTGACTTTTGAGGTAGAGGATTTGAGAGCAACACAGACCAGCAGCAATATACTCAGCCTCAGCTGTTGAGGTAGCTACTGAGGTTTGCTTTTTGCTTGACCAAGAGATTATTCTTGAACCAATAAACTGACATCCACCACTTGTGGATTTCCTATCCAGATTGCATCCAGCATAGTCTGAGTCAGTGAAACCAATTAGGAAAAATGGGGATTCACTGGGATACCGCAAACCATATTCAGGTGTTCCTTTGAGATATCTCAAGATTCTCTTGACAGTAAAGAGATGAGATTCTTTGGGATTGGCTTGAAACCTTACACAAAGGCAAACACTGAACATGATATCAGGTCTGGAGGCTGTCACATATAGGAGTGATCCAATATAGCTCCTATATAAAGTTTGATTCACATACTGGCCATCAGGATCAGCATGGAGTTTGGTTGTAGTTGACAGAGGGGTTCTAGCTAGAGAAGCAGTTTGCATATCAAACTTTTTGATCATGTCCCTTGTATACTTGGCTTTCCCTTCCTTCATTTTCTTGACTTGAAGGCCTAAGAAGAATGTGAGCTCACCAATCATGCTCATCTCAAACTGATTCTTCATGATTTCCCCAAATTCAGTGCACAAGTCTTCATTTGATAAACCAAAAATAATGTCATCAACATAGACTTGGATGAGTAACTGGTCTTCTCCATATTTCTTGATAAATAGAGTGTTATCAATATGGCCCTTGGTGAATACTTTACCAAGGAGGTATTTAGATAGGGTGTCATACCAAGCTCTAGGTGCTTGTTTAAGCCCATACAATGCTTTGTCCAATTTGTACACATGATCTAGAAACTTTGGATGCTCAAAACCAGGAGGTTGAGACACAAATACCTTTACATTAAAAACTCCATTCAAGAAGGCACTTTTGACATCCATTTGGAACACCTTCATCTTTTTGAATGTTGCATAGGCAAGGAACAACCTTATAGCTTCCAATCTTGCAACAGGGGCAAATTTTTCATCATAGTCAATTCCCTCTTCTTTTTTGTACCCTTGAACAACTAGTCTAGCTTTGTTCCTTACCACAATTCCTTCTTCATTCATCTTGTATCTAAAAACCCATCTTGTTTCAATGACAGTTTGGTTTTTAGGCTTGGGAACAAGCTTCCAAACCTTGTTTCTTTCAAATTGTTCCAATTCTTCTTCCATTGCTTCAATCCAATCAGGGTCTTAAAGGGCTTCATTTATCTTCTTGGGTTCTATTTGGGAGATGAAGGCACTCATTAATGAGTCAAAAACAGGCATATTTGGAGGAATGTCCATCATATGTATTGGAAGGTCAATAAAGATGTTTTTGTTTGGGGAATGATGTGTGTAATAGTTTCAGGTTGAGGAATTGAATGACTGGTGTTGCAACATGGTTGGATGGGGTTATTTTCAAGGGAATTTTGATGGCTGGATGAAGGTAAGCTGTCAGGTGCATCATAGCTGTCAAATGAACCTTTGCTATTGAGTTGGGATTCTTGGCTGTCAGACACAATAGGGTGTGTATTAGTGTCTTTGGGCACCATATAAGGAAGGGAAGGTGAATCTTCTTCAGGAATGAGGTTTGAGGATTCATGCACAGGAGACACCTCAGGTAGATTGTCTGAATTGCCAACAGCTTCATCAAAATCACACAATTCAGTGTGGCTTTGATCATTGTTTTCATCAAAGTCAACATGGATTGATTCTTCTATAACAAGTCTCCTTTTGTTGTAAACTCTGTAGGCTTTGCTGGTGTTAGAGTATCCAAGAAAGATTCCTTCATCACTTTTGGAATCAAACTTATCAAGGTTGTTTTTCCCATTGTTATGAATAAAGCATCTACTTCCAAAGCCATGGAAGTATGAAATGGTTGGTGTTCTACCATTCCATAGCTCATATGGAGTCTTGGTGTGAAACCTGTTGATGAGAGTCTTATTCTGGACATACACAGCAGTGGTGACTGCTTCTCCCCAAAAGTATTTAGGGAGGTTGTTCTCTGACAACATAGTTCTTGCTGCTTCACAGATTGTTCTGTTCTTTCTTTCAGCAACCCCATTTTGCTGTGGTGTTCTAGGAGCAGAAAAGTTATGCTCAATCCCTTTTTGATCACAATATTCTTCAACACCAGTGTTTTCAAACTCCTTACCATGGTCAGATCTAATTTTGATGATGGATAGACCCTTTTGGTTTTGAATTTTGTTGAACAGTTTGACCAGTTGTTCTAAGCTTTCCCTTTTGGATTTAAGAAGGATGATCCAAGTGAATCTAGTATAGTCATCAACTACCACTAGTGAGTATCTCATTCCACCAAGAGACCTTGTTCTAATGGGTCCAAAAAGATCCATCTGGAGTAGTTAAGGGGGTTTTGAAGTATCTAATCTGGTTTTGGCAGTGAAGGAGGTTTTCTTTTGCTTTCCACATTGACAGGCCTTGCATAGCTTGTCCTTTTTGAAGGGAATTTTGGGTAGGCCTTTTACTAGGTTAGAATTGGCAAGTTTGGAGATACTTTTGAGGTTGAGGTGAGCCAATCTTTTGTGCCATAGCCATGACATATCAGATTGACTATAGGAGAGTAGGCAATGAGCATTTGAGGCTTCCACAACTTCCAGGTTTAGACAGTAGAGGTTTCCTTTTCTGATTCCAGTGAGAATTGGCTTGTTGTTGACATCTTTGACAGTGCAGTGGTTTTTGGAATATACAACATAATATCCCTTATCACAAATTTGAATAATGCTAATCAAATTGTGCTTGACCTTCTACATAAGACACATTAGTAAAAATAATGTCTTTAGTAACAAGGTTTCCAGATCCTTTGACTTTTGCTTGAGAGTTATCACCAAAAGTTACATTTAAACCATTTTTAGGGACATATTGTTGCAACCACTCCTTGTTGAAGGTCATGTGTCTGCTGCATCCACTGTCCAAGTACCATAATCCTTTTCTAGGTTCCTACAAAACAGAAAAATAAATTTATGGTACCCTTTTATTCTTTTGGGTCCAAAGGATTAGAATTTCTTTGGTACCCTAGCTTTGTTCATTGTCCTCTTTTCAAAATACTGGTTTAGGGCATTGTAATATCCCATGATCTGTAACATATAGGGTGTGGGAGCAGTAGGTTGGGATTGGTTAAAGAAATGATTGGGAGAAAATGATTGGTTTTGGTTATGATAAAACTACTTGTGGCTTTGAGAGCTATTTGAGTGAGATGATCTAGGAGAGGTATTTTGACTGGCATGACTTTTTCCATTTGAGTATGGCCAGTTGGGTCTTTGATGTTTGGAGTACGAGTGATGGTTATAGAATCTTTGCTGTCTAGGTGACCTCTGCTATCCATCAAATCTTGGCTGTCTGGGGAATCTTGGCTATCTAGAAGATCTCTGCTGTCCAGTGGATTTTTGCTGATTGTTCTTCACTTGCTCCTTGATTCCTTTTCTTTGCCAGATGTATTTGCCTTTATTTGCTTGTTTTTCTTTCTCTTTAGGTTGACTTGAGCTAGCTTCATGGGTTTCATTGATGTGACTGGAGCTAGCTTCATTTATTTCTCCCTTTTTCTTTGAGTCCTCCTTTGTCTGAATGGGATAGACATTTTCTTGGGCTTTGACATAGTTCATGCTTTCAAGAACCATTTTGTCAATAGCCCTTTCATCAGTGAGAGGGGTATAGGTTTTCATAGTGGGATTGTTGGCTCCAATCCCTGACTTGTCACTAGGATGTCTCTGGTTGTAGCTGAACAGAGACAAGGCTTCTCCTGACTTGTTCCAGGACTCAATCTTCTTTCTAAGAGATTCATTTTCCTTTTCAAGGTTGATGGTTTTTTTGTTATTTTCAAGAGATCTTGAATTCTCAGCTGTCAGCTCACCATTTGCCTTTTCAAGCATAAGGCATTGCTCTTTTAGCCCTTGGTTAGTTCTTTCAAGGTGTTCAATGGTTTTACTTTGGGATAGGTTATCAGTGAGCAATGAAGCAAAGCTAGTTTGGTGTCTTTTTATTTCAATTAAAAGGGTGCTAACTAATTGTTTAAATTCTTCATTATTTAAAGAGTTAAACTGAGGTACCTGCTTTAGTTCTTCAACAACAGCTAAGGCTTCAAGGTCTTCTTCACTGTCTGAATCTTCATCATCTCCTGCCATTAGGCATATCATTGCTTCTTCTCCTTCACTTTCAGAATCACTGAAGTCAAATTCCTCATCACTGAACTTGGATGAGTCAGCAATCATTACTTGCTCTTTGTTTTTCTCATTCTTCTTTTTGGAGCAGTTGTAGCAGCTGCATCTTGAACTGTGAATGATCTCCTTGGAGTAGGAGAATTTCTTAGCTGTCTGATTGTCCTTAGGTTTCTTTGGTTCTGGAAATTCAGATGAGTAATGACCAATCTTTTTACAGTTGAAGCATTCAACTTTCTTTTTATGATTCTCTTGTTCAGAAGTGGATGGGCTGTAACTTCTCTCAAATGTCTTCTTATGAGCTCTCAGGGTATTTCTGATAGCCATGGATATGAGACTTGGTAGGTCTCCTTGGGAGAGGTTGTTTGAGGGGTGGTTTACTTTCTGAAGGAAAATAAGAACCATGGAATCAATATCTTGTTGAGTGATGGGTTTATGAGTGGTTTCTTGGGCAGCTAAGGCAAGGGTTTGTGAGATAGAAGGAACAGGTTGAAGTTTTATCATTCCTTCTAGTTCATAGGCCTCAAGCTTTCCAAAGTATTGTTCAACAGTCATGGTGCTCCATTCTGCACCTTCTCTTATTGGTAGGGCTACCTTCTCATATTCTTGGGGAAGGTTGGAATATATTTTGAGAAACAGATCTTGGTTCTCAAATGTTTTTTCCATGGTCAGCAATAGATCTGACCAGATCTTCAAACCTTGGTTTAGCAGCACTCACTTTTTCACCAGGGTAGAACTTAAAATTGTCAAGTTGTCTATGCAGATTGTACAGGTTTTGGGTTCTAACACTGGTGTGTTTCTGGAATTTGGTACGGATGAGTTCCCATGCTGCCTTTGCAGTTAGTTCTTTAGCAATTTCTTGCGCAAGGGAGTCATTTAAACTCTTTTGGAGTATGTTTTTTACTTTAAGATTGGCACTAATTAATTGCCTTTTTGATTCAGTCCAGCATTATGGGGATTTCATTTTACTGCCCCCACCATTTGTATCTAGTGTGACAGGGCAGGTGACTTCATTTTCTAGAACATACCAGTTCTAAAAACTGTTTGCATCAAGGTAGGTTTTGATTTTTGATACATAGATTTTGAAGGATCCACAGTCATCAATGTGTGGAATGTCTTTCTCATTATTTCTCCTTGGTTGAGGCATGGTGGGTTGAGAATTGATCCTTCACAAGTTGTTATACTTTTGGTGGTGAAGACAAGCTCTAATACCAATTGAAAGGTCATGTTTGCTTAATCAACAAATAGATGATTAGATAGTTAAGCTTTGGCAGCTAAGGTGAATTCTTAGCTGTCAGATATTAACTGATTTAAAAGGCAAGAGTGTAATGTGCAACGGAATAAATAGTGTTGAAATAATGTAAAGACAAGTGATTTGTGTATGTGTGTGTTTGTGTGTGA
The DNA here is from genome assembly GCA_022495995.1 of Adenophora triphylla var. japonica. NCBI lineage: Eukaryota > Viridiplantae > Streptophyta > Magnoliopsida > Asterales > Campanulaceae > Adenophora > Adenophora triphylla. The sequence goes on along the minus strand of JAFEMH010000038.1, from coordinate 549,792 downwards.
TAATACCAAATGACACAAGAGATTTAAGGTGGTTCAGAGTTCACTCCTCCTACGTCCACCCTCACTGTCAACCTTGACAAGTGAGATCAATCCACTAAATCTAGTTCCCTTTAAGATTTACAATGGTTAATTAGGCAAGTTCCTTGAACCTCCTCTTCCTAATTAGTACAGTCAATTAGGGATTTGCTTGTTACGAAGCAATTTACAATACACACTTAAAGTCAGTCTTAAGTGGTTTACAAAGTAGTTTATACACCTGAAGTATAGTCACAAGTGTCTCAGAATTGTTTGATTGTTGGTTGCAGGTTTTGCAGGTGTGCAAAGGTTGAAGGGAAGGTTGTAAAAGTTGTGTTTGGAAGGGCAGTGTCTTCAGTTTTGGAGGTTTCCTTTTATAGGCTTGAATATAGCCGTTGGAGGAGACAAGGTAGTAAATGCATGTGGGTGAAACAGTGTTTGCATTTAGGGCCTTGTTGACTAGATGATAACAGGCTGGAATCTGTAACCATTGTATATGATCTTCATGGAGATGACCTGGCAACATCTGTTGAGGGAAAAGGGCAAGGCACATCTTGGTCATCACAGAGATACATCATTGCTGTTGTCTTTGAAGATCATAGCTGTCAGAGGGATGAGACCTCTGCTGTTGAGAACCTTAGCTGTCAGGCTTAGTTCTTTGATTTGAAGGTTTAGGAGTCAAGGGATTTGATAGGTGATATGTAATGATCATTATGTAATTAAATACATTGATTTATATGATTGGTCCTTGTTTGATCATTGCTGTCCAGTTGGTTTAGGGGAAGTGTAGGTTGAGCTTGGCTGTCCAATGTTCATGAGTTATCTTGGCTGTCAGATAACATTGGATTGGATATGTTTCTTTGTCAAAACTATATATAACTATGTGGTTTACATAGTTAGGTCCTAACAGTTACCAAAAGTGATTCTTCACCCAAAATGCAAATTTCCAAACATAAACCTAACATGACAGATGAGGTCAAAAATTCCATGGCCCAGTTGTTAATAGAGTCTTTAGAAGAGGGAAAGCTTCCAAAAGGCATCATAAAGGAAGCTGCTTCATTGTTTGGGTTTCACCGCCGGACCGTCAACAAACTTTGGCAGCAAATTGAGGACCAAAGAAGAAGAGGAAAACGGTAAAAGGCTTGGAAAGCATAAAGGTAAAAGGCTAGGAAAGCATAACCTGATTAAACTTTCTTCCAATGTGTTTGATTCTATTTGGGGTTTCCGGAACCGGGGGAATCAACCAAGGAAGGTAAAATTCCATTAGGTCATGTAAACCATCCTCTACGACAATCTTTGCTTCCACGGATTTAGGGCTTCGAGAGGAAATTTTGCACCTTGCATCATAATTAGCTGGAGAAGCAGGTCTATCATCATTTGCGGTGACCTCCTCAGAAAGCCTCAAATCAGTTTCTTCTACAATGGTGTCCAAAGGATTGGAAGTATCACTTTCGTTGGTGATGGCGATGATGTCGACGATGGACAACCGGGGGTCAATTGGAGTTAGGAGACGGATTTTGTTAAAAAGGGCCGTCCATTTTAGAGAGATGAAGAGGTCAAAAATTATGTTTTTAAGGTGAAACGAGAATTGGGGATAGAGATGAGATAAGGTTAGGGGAGATATGGATAGGGTTTTTATTTGTTAGGGTGAGGGTTTACGGTAAGTAAGTAAATGGGTTGTGTTAAGTAAATGAGTTGGATTAATTAATGTAAATGGGTTGGGTTAGTATTAATTGGGTGGGGTAGAAAGAGTATAAAATTAATAAAAACTTTCCTTTTTTGGACATTGCCTTTTTAAATGGGACATTAAAATGGGGGTTTTGGGTCTTTATTATCGGGACGGAGGGAGTACATATTTGTAGTATAGAGGTTAAAACTGCTAAAAAATTATGTGGGTTAAAACCGAAGATAGAGCAAAGTAAAAGTATAAGAATTTAAAATGTCAATTGGCCCGAAAAGAATGGGTAGTACATAGCTTAGTGTTAGGTCCCACATTTTTATCAACTTATTTTCAACTTGCATATAACATCTTGGTACTAACAACTTGAGTTGTCCTACTACATCTTGATCCTCTTGCAGGTTGAATTGTTGTTACGTTAACCCCTACTTTTCAGGGAACGTGCAGAAGGATTAGAAGATTAATTCAAAGACGTTTCTTCATCAAAATATCCAGCAACGGACCACTATCTCCTTCATCAACAGTGAGGCGAAAATGTCTCAACCAACTCAACTTGTTTCCGAGATTGTAGGCTTAGATTTATCTTTGTAATTAGCCATTATAAAGAGGTATAAAAGGGATAGAACACTGTTAATTCACACACGATCACTCTGGCATAAGTTCCCTTGCATACGCTCATAGTTCTGTAATCATCTCAATACTTAGTAAATTTTAGGTCAAGGTAGGTACCAGAACCTCCCGGGGTTTTATGCCGGCGAACAAGTTGTTCAAGGGCTTTCCCTAGTCAACAAATACCTTGTATTCATTTCTATTCGACCCGATTGTCATTTTTCTTGTCATTGGAAACACTTGTTGAAATTTGACCAAAACAATTTGGCGCCGTCTGTGGGAAACTTTGATTATTTGCGTAGAAATGATCAATCCACCGTCCGGCAGTCAAGGTGAGAGGAGTCAGCCGCCTCCTAGTTTCGGCACCCAAGGCAATCTATCTTTGAATTCGAAAGCTGTCAATTTGGAGATAATATCCAACATGGTCACTATGTTGAAGAAAGTGATGATCGGTTGGATGCTCAGGAGCATACGAACACAATGATATTCAATGCCATTGATGCCATGCGTAAAGGGAAGCAAGCTGAAACTCAAGTATCTACTCCATTTTCACCTTTGCATCCTAGATCTTTGTTTGGTACAGGTACAGGACCAAGCCATTTTGGAAATATCCCTATGTCCAGTACCTTGCCAGCGGAAAGCACAATCGTGACGTCCATTCCAATCATGCAACCAAGATTCAGTCTTCCAGCTAGCCAACCTGTGTTGTCATCTTGCTATACCACACCTTCGATGGGGCAAACAGGGAGTTTCTTTAATGCTTTTGATACTTCTGCATCTCAGTTTAATAACAATCCACTTTTCGCAGAGAGTCAACTTGTTAAGGAAATGCAGACTATAAAAGATTTGCTTCGAAGCGTGCCTGGAGTCAACTTGCCTTTTCACCAAGTTTCCCCAACCTGTTACAACGAATCTCGTTTTGTTCCAGCGATGGCTAATGTAGAGATCCCAAAGATGTTTTCATTCCCTCATATGAAGAAGTATGACGAGAGCACCGATCCAGCAGAGCATGTGTTGCTGTACCAGGAATCAATGGAAATTATAAGTTTCCCTCTTGTTTTTAAAGAAGCATGTTTTTGCAGGGGTTTTGGCTAAACTTTGTTAGGACCAGCCTTGAAATGGCTAACAGGACTTCCTCTAAATTCTATTTCTTCTTATGCTCAACTTGTCAACATGTTTACTAATCAATTTTCGTGCAACAGGGCATTTGACAAGTTGACTAGTGAGCTTTACAGAATTGTGCAACAGCCTAACGAAAGTCTTAAAGAATATTTGTACAGGTTTAACAAGGAGGCAGTGACCATACCCAACTTGGATATGTCCATAGCTACGGAAGCATTCCGTATAGGCTTGAAGAAGAGCTCTCTATTTTATAATGAGTTGGTGATGACTCCTGCGAAACAACTTGAAGAAATCAGAACCAGAGCCCTGCGTTTCATCAGATTGGAGGATGACAGCCTGGCAATGGGGAAGTCAACTGGGAGGACCCCTACTCCTCTATTTGAGCCTTCAGACAGAAAATCAGACTCCCATCATTATAAGTCTAACAGGGGTAAACCCCCTGTAAAATCTGAATCTTCTAAAGTTCATTTTGTAGATGATGATCAAGATGAGGATGATAATGACTATCCTAAAATTTCTGATTACTGCTTTTCTGTGGACATTGCAGGAGTCCTTTGCGCCATGGAAAATATTAGAGACAAAACAAGATGGCCTAAGAAGAGTGATAAGCCTACAACTTGGAAGGATAAGTCCAAGTGGTGCGTGTTTCATGAGGATTTTGGGCATACCACTGAGAATTGTTTTGCCTTGAGGAAGGAGATTGCTCATCTGTTATCCAAGGGTCTTCTTAAGGATTTGTTGGGTAAGAAGAGGGTCGAGAAGTGAGTCAAGAGCTGATTACGGCGATCCAGGATTCGAGAAAGTTGCACCTCCTCCAGCCACCAAGGTAGTAAATGTTATTTCAGGTGGGTCCCATATTTGTGGTACAACTTACTCCGCAGCCAAGCGTCATGCCAAGAGTTCTAAAGAGGATCAGTCAGAACTGCCCTCAAGGTGTCGCGACTTCACAGATGGTCAAGTTATCTCCTTCGAAGATGAGGATAAGGACAACACGTTGGACCCCCATCATGATGGTCTAGTTGTCCAGGTGCATATTGCTAATTGTATGGTCAAGAGAATTCTGATTGATGGCGGTAGCTCAGTTAACATAATCTTCACTCATGCTCTGGAAGAGATGGGCATTCCTTTGTCCGAAGTTGTGAAGAATTCATCCGTATTGGTGGGGTTCAGTGGTGAAGTAAAGCAAACAGTCGGAGAAATCAAGTTACGTATCTATTTGGAGGGTATGAATTCTATGGAAAGGTTATGTGTGATTGAATGCTCTTCCTCGTACAATGTCATTTTGGGAATACCTTGGATCCACAACATGAAGGCCGTGCCATCAACTTATCACCAGTGCGTCAAATTTCCAACACCTTGGGGTGTGGCCAAGTTGAAGGGAAATCAGCAGGCTTCTAAAGAGTGCTACAAGGTTAATATGAAAGCAAGTTCAGGCCCTCGTCAAGCATAGAAATTAAAGAAAAAGGCCCAGGATGTTCTTGAAGCAGTGGAGCATGAGACGAAAAGTATCTCTGTTGATGAGTCAAACCCTGGAGCCCAAGTACAAGTTGGTGCAGATCTTCCATCAGAAATTGAGGAGGAGCTGATTGAGTTCTTGAAAAGTCAGAAATGTTGTTTTGCGTGGAAGCATGAGGATATGACAGGAATAAGCAAGGACATCATTACTCACAAGTTGAACATTGATCCAACCATCCGTCCTGTCCACCAGAAAAGGAGAAAGTTTGCCCAAGAGCGGAACCATATTATAAAGGATGAAGTTGAGAGGCTTTTGAAGTCCAAGATGATCAGGGAAGTTCAATATCCAAGGTGGTTAGCTAATGTTGTGGTGGAAGAGAAGAGGAATGGCAAGTGGCGAGTATGCGTGGACTTCACAGACATGAACAAGGCCTGCCCGAAAGATCCATTCCCTCTCCCTCATATTGATTCTCTAGTTGATGAGACAGCTGGCCACGATATTTTAACGTTCATGGATGCTTCCTCAGGTTTTCAGCAAATTCAAATGGAGCCTTCAGATCAAGAGGATACAGCATTCATGACTCAGGAAGGTATATATTGTTATATTGCTATGCCATTTGGTCTTAAAAATGCAGGGGCAACTTATCAAAGACTGGTGAACAAGATGTTTAAAGATCAACTTGGCAAGACGATGGAAGTCTAAATAGATGATATGGTAGTAAAATCCAAGCATATTGAAGATCACGTGGAGCATCTTGCTGAGGCGTTCAACATCTTGAAAGCTTTCAACATGAAACTTAATCCAGCGAAGTGCAATTTTGGTGTTAAAGCAGGAAAGTTCTTGGGCTATATGGTGACCAAGAGAGGAATTGAAAGTTCATGAGCGAGATCAAAGCTATTCTCAACTTGGAATCTCCCAAGAATATCAAAGACGTCCAAAGGTTAATAGGTAGAGTAGCTGCCCTAAATAGATTTATATCTAAATCATCTGATAAGTGCAGGTTATTCTACGAAGTGTTAAGAAAGAATAAACTATTCCAATGGACTGACCAACATGAGGCAGCTTTTAAACAACTTAAAGAATACTTGATGATGTCACCCCTACTTGCTAAACCAGAACGTGGTGAGCACCTTTATTTATATTTAGTTGTATCTGAGAATGCAGTTAGTGCAGTATTGGTGAAATAAATCCAAGGTGAACAGCATCCTGTTTACTATATAAATAAGTCTTTACTAGATGCTGAAACGAGGTACTCTCATCTTGAAAAGTTAATTTTAGCCTTAACTACTGCTGCTACAAAACTGCGTCATTATTTTGAAACACATTCTATAACTGTTAGAGCTAACTATCCTATGAGAAATGTGTTGAGAACTCCAGAGATGTCAGGCAGATTGGCCAAGTGGTCGGTCAAGTTGAGCACGTATGACATTTCATATGAGCCAAGAACAACTATCAAATCTCAGGCTCTAGCCAATTTTGTAGCAGACTTTAGTCCAAGTTTGTAGCCCGAGGTGGAACTGGAAGTACAACAGCTTGAAGGTAAAACAATTCCTAGATTTTGGACACTATTTACAGATGGAGCTTCAAATTCCAAAGGAATTGGCTTGGGAATAGTTCTGAAGTCCCCTCAAGGTGATATCATACCTCAAGCTGTATATTGTGAATTCAATGTGACGAATAATGAAGCTGAGTATGAGGCTTTAATCATGGGTTTAACTACAGCTTTAAGTTTAACTATTACGCATATAAATGTATATGTTGACTCTCAATTGCTCGCTAACCATTTTAATGGCAGTTATATGGCGAAGCATTCCAAGATCACTCTGTATCTCCAACATGTTAAGGCTTTGGCTTCAAAATTCCTATCATTCTCTTTGGAACAGGTCCCTAGAGAAGAGAATACAGAAGCGGACGCATTGGCCAACTTGGGTTCAACTTGCAAATCAATGTTGCATACTAATATTCCCATTATTTATGTTAAGTACCCGGCAATAGACCAAGTTGAGGAAACTCAAGCGGTTATTCAACCTAGTGGGGCACAAGATGCAAGACCATCTTGGACCCAACCTATAATTGAGTTCCTTCAACTTGGGACTATTCCGCCAGATATTAAGAATGCTAGATCTTTTAAGATTCGTACTTCAACTTTCATTTTAATAGATAATGTGCTATTTAAGAGATCTTTTGCAGGGCACTATTTGAGATGTATCGATAATTAGCAAGTTGAACTGGTGCTAAAAGAAATCCATGAAGGAATATGTGGAAACCATTCTGGTGGGAAAGCATTGGCATCAAAGGCCCTCAAGAGTGATTATTATTGGCCAACTATGCGTCAAGATGCCATGAATTATGTGCAAAAATGTGATGCCTGCCAGAGACACAGTAACATCTTGCATCAACCTGCAGAGCCTCTGCATTCTATCGTCTCATCTTGGCCTTTCATGCAATGGGGCATGGATATTGTGGGCAAGTTGCCTAAGGCTCCCGGAGGCAAAGTGTTCATGTTGGCAATGACAGATTATTTCTCAAAATGGATTGAGGCAGAGGCCTATGTGCAAGTAAGAGACAAGGAGGTAATTTCATTTTTAAAGAAACATATAATTAGCAGGTTTGGCATACCATCAGAGATCATATGTGATAATGTATCCCAATTCATAAGTAAGAAGACTAGAGATTTTTGTGCTCACTGGGGCATCAAGCTGATCATGTCTACGCCTGTCCACCCTCAAGCCAATGGTCAAGCTGAATCGAGCAACAAGTTGATCGTCAACAACTTGAAGAAAAGCCTAGATCAAAAGAAAGGAAAGTGGGTTAAAGAATTACCACTTGTACTTTGGGCCGACAGGACCACTACAAAAGGGGCCAAAGGTAGAACTCCATATTCCTTGGTATTTGGAGCAGAAGCAGTAATTCCAATCGAGGTGACAATCCCAACAGCAAGGTATGGTTTATTAACTCAAGATGAAAATAATCTCTTGCTAACCCAAGATCTAGATACAATTGATGAGATCAGGGATTTAGCCAAGATAAGGATGGCATCCTATCAACAACGTATTGCTAGATCTTACAACAAGAATGTCAGAATAAGAAGATTCCAGGTTGGTGATTTAGTTTTGAGAAATGTATTTCAAAATACAAGGGAACTGAATGCAGGTAAATTAGCTCCCAAGTGGGAGGGACCATATCTCATCGATGCTGAAGCTGGCAAATGAGCATATTGTCTGTCAACCCCAAGTGGAGATAGGATCCCTAGGAGTTGGAATGCCATTCATTTAAAGCTTTACTTCATGTAAGTCAAGTTATTAACAACTAGACTTCTCAGGTATGATTTAATTTGTGCCAAGTTCATTCGCATATTTCAATTCTCAATTTTATTAAAAATCCTTACTAACTTAAGCATCGGAGGGGTGTTAGCTACGCTAACACCCAATCCTAACATAAATTTGTTTTGCAAGGTATACGACTTGAACAAGCGGAGTAGGCTCAACATGTTAACACGCCAGTACGGCTCCAACATGTTGAGACCTAAATTGGAGCAGGTCAAACATGTTAACACGCCAGTACGGCTCCGACATGTTTGTACCTGAAATAGAAAAGTTGAACATGTTAACACGCCAGTACGGCTCCAGCATGTTGAAACTTTAGCTGGAGAGGAATGGAACTTGTTGACACGCCAGGACGGCTGATACTTGTTCTATTTCTTCAAACGACTTACCTCTGATCCAAGGTACATATTACTTATGGTTAAAAGATTTACATCTTTTCTAAAGAATTAAGGTTTGACACCTTCGCCCGTGCGCACGATTTCACACTTATTCAAGTTGTGACTATTGGTTGTAACATTGACATGATACCTACTGTTTATATCATAAATATTTTATCTACTGAACAAGCAAGTATTACTGAAGAGCCTAAAATACTTCTTTAAAACTGCAAAATGTTCCCAAAAGATTTCACAATTAATGGACAAGTTGGATAAGCCAACAAATCCCTTAAAACCTACGAAAGCTTGGAGTACTAGACCAACCCAGTACCCCTAAATAAATTGTCTGGACTCTTATGAGCCCTTACATAACCAAATAAGCAAAAAAGAAATTGTTTTTGTTTCTCCTCCTTCTAAACTACTTAAAAACATTCAAATTGTTTAAACATTTTGGCCTGCTGCCGCTGGTGGTATAGTTGCTTCCTTCTCTTGGTTATTCTCTTCAACGCGAGTTACCACTATGGTACTCAGACCATTGTTGGCATCATCAGCTAGTTTGTCAAGAGCTTCAAGGGCTGGTGAATTCACCTCCTCCCCATCCACCGGTTCACCAATAAAGTCTTCCAAAGTTCTTTTTTCTTCCTCCAAATCCCAACTCGGAGCCAACCCATTTTTGAACTCCTCCATAAGTTGAATCCTGGCCTCCAACACTGCCTTGGTGGCATTAAACTTGAAATCTTCTTTTGCAGCTTCAAGTTCCTTTACATGAGCTTCATTCTCCTTCACCTTCTCAGCACCAACAACTACCAACTCCTTTCTTAAAGTCTCAGTGACTTTCTTCAATTTCTCCACCTCACCAGCATGCATTTTGGCTTCTTTTTTCAGTCTCTCTACTTCCCCAGCATTTATGTTGGCTTGTTTTTTCGATTCCTTGGCTTCATGGCTACATTTAGCCACTTTGATCTTCAAAGTATTAACTTGATCCATAATAGGGCTCATAATCTCTGAAACCTGTGTAGAAGAAGTATCAATACTTTATAGAATCTTTGGTCTAAGGTTAAAAGTTTTTCCTTGTTTTACCTTGCCAACAAAATCCGTCATCACACCGCCAAACTTCTCTCTTGCCTTTTCCACATTCAAAGCATCACTTGCATCCGTAGATTTTGCCTCCACTAGTTTTCTTTTCTTTGTTTCATCCTTCTTCTTGGATGCATTAACTCCAGAAACCTCCTTGAAAGCTACTTTTTTGATTTTGTGAAAGGGAGAGTTGGGGAAGGATTGTATTTATTGAGAGAGAGAAGTTGCAAACGGTTTTAACTCTTAAACCATCATGACTTTTGCCTTGAAAATATTGAGAGCGTCCCATCATCCCCTTTTTCATTTAAAACCGCCGTACACCTTTTTATCATTTTTGGCAAACTTTTTAAATTTTTTGTCTCTTTATATTTCTTTATTCAAATTTAAAAAGTTTGGGGGCAATTGTTAGGTCCCACATTTTTATCAACTTATTTTCAACTTGCATATAACATCTTGGTACTAACAACTTGAGTTGTCCTACTACATCTTGATCCTCTTGCAGGTTGAATTGTTGTTACGTTAACCCCTACTTTTCAGGGAACGTGCCGAAGGATTAGAAGATTAATTCAAAGACGTTTCTTCATCAAAATATCCAGCAACGGACCACTATCTCCTTCATCAACAGTGAGGCGAAAATGTCTCAACCAACTCAACTTGTTTCCGAGATTGTAGGCTTAGATTTATCTTTGTAATTAGCCGTTATAAAGAGGTATAAAAGGGATAGAACACTGTTAATTCACACACGATCACTCTGGCATAAGTTCCCTTGCATACGCTCATAGTTCTGTAATCATCTCAATACTTAGTAAATTTTTGGTCAAGGAAGGTACCAGAACCTCCCGGGGTTTTATGCCGGCGAACAAGTTGTTCAAGGGCTTTCCCTAGTCAACAAATACCTTGTGTTCATTTCTATTCGACCCGATAATCATTGTACCCTGATTCATATCTCTTTTGCCATTTTTCTTGTCATTGGAAACACTTGTTGAAATTTGACCAAAACACTTAGCTGGTCCCAACTGTGAGCATTATTCTTAGCTCAATGTCCTCCAATCAAAAAAGAATCTTCCTGTCTTTTGATATTTCTCGTTATCTTACTTATGATTGGTTCAAAGTATTTCCCATTCTTTTCATTTCTCTTATCACCTTATTGCTGAATTTTTCTCATCCTTGATTGCTTCTCTTCTTCCTTCTCATCTTCTTATAATGGCTGAAATGTTTGTCTCTCCGTTAGTGTCGTTGTTGATTCAGAACTTGGCCCCTGTCACCTTGTCATTCATTCCCTCTGGCGGAATTGATCGCAAGCTCAAGCAATGGACTAATATGCTGATGACTATTGAGGCAGTGTTGGAGGATGCAGAAGACAGGCAGATTGAGCAGAGGCCTATTCAACTGTGGTTGCACGATGTTCAGAACCTGGCTTTCCAAATCGAGGATTTCGTAGATGGTTTGGCCACTGAAGCTCGGCGTCGCCAGATCATAGCAACACCTGAATCAAGCTCCTCTGGTAAGCTCCATAAATTTACTTCGAGATTCAGTCCTACTGCTATGAGATTTAATTATGACATGGATCGGAAGATTGGTGAGATCTCTAATAGTTTGCAAGAACTTGAAAAAAGAAAGAACATTCTCAAATTGCAAAAGCATGTTGGGGCGAAATCGGAAAGAACAGGAAATCTGAGGCTTCCTTTAACGTCGTCTTTGGTTGATCCAGCTCGTGTTTTTGGCAGAGAAAAAGACAGTGCTGCAGTTCTCAAATGGTTGCTCAAGGAGGATAGAACGAACGATCACGATAGCAATGTTCGTATCATCTCAATAGTTGGAATGGGTGGTATAGGTAAAACCACTCTTGCTCAGTCTCTCTACAATAATGAGGGAGTGAAAGACTCCTTTCATAATAGAGCCTGGGTATGTTTTACTGAAGATTTTGATGTTCTCAAGATAAGCAAGATAATTTATGAGGAGGTGTCTGATGAGAGTTGGTCGTTCAATGAGTTAAATAAGGTTCAAGTGAAGCTAATGGAGAAGCTTTCCAAGAAAAAGTTTCTTCTTGTTTTAGATGATGTATGGAATCAAGACTATGCAAAATGGCACCTTCTATGTGCTCCTTTTTATGGTGGTGCCCCCGGCAGCAAGATCATAGTCACTACTCGCAGTCGCGATGTTGCAAAAACCATGGGTTCTAAGGAAGTGTATGAGTTGGAGGTGCTATCTGATGAGGATTGTCTCTCTCTGTTAGCTCAACATGCCTTTGAGAAACAAAATTTTGATGGTCATCCAGAATTTAAAGAAGTTGGAGAGGCGATATCAAAGAGATGCAAAGGCTTACCTTTGGCAGCAAAGTCACTTGGGGGCCTTCTCCGAACTAAAGGAAGCCCAAAGCAGTGGGAAGAAGTTTTAACTAGCAAGATATGGGAGCTACAGAGCAATGAAATTATCCCTGCTCTAAGGGTAAGCTATCATCATCTTCCTCCGTACTTGAAGCCTTTGTTTTCATACTGTTCAATATTTCCGAAGGCCCACGAGTTTGACAAGAAGGAGCTAATTATGTTATGGATGGCGCAAGGATTCTTGAGGAAAGTAGAAGGGAAGAAGCAAATGGAAGAGTTGGGTTGTGAGTATTTCAATGAGCTTCTATCAAGATCATTTTTCCAACATTCGACTAGGAATGAATCAAGGTTCATTATGCATGATCTTATTAATGACCTAGCTCAATATGTAGCTGGTTTGACATGCCTAAGGCTGGACCGTGATATAGAGAGCAATGAGCAGTACAAGGTTTTCGAAGAGGCACGACATGCATCATTTATTTCCCACGAATATGATGATTACAAAAAATTCAAGGCAATTACTGCATCTCAGTGTCTGCGTACTATTTTACCAATACGGAAAAACACTTTCCACTTTTCTTACTTAAGTAATCTGGTGTTTAAAGACTTTCCAAGGTTACCATGCTTACGAGCACTGTCTCTCAATGGGTATCTTATAAACGAGCTTCCCAAATCAATAGGCAAATTGAGTCATCTTCGATATCTTGATTTATCCGGGACTGAAATCAAGGAGTTGCCTAAATTCATTTGTGACTGCTCCAATTTAGAAACGTTGTTGTTACATTGCTGCAGTGGTCTCGTTCATTTGCCCACAAGCCTTCAGAAGTTGATCAATCTACGACATCTAGGTATTTCTGATACACCAAGTTTAAAAGAGATACCATTGGGGATTGGGTTGCTGACTCACCTTCGCACGTTGTCAAAGTTTATTGTTGATAAGAGTATAGGGGGGAAATTATTTGAGTTGAAGAGCCTACGCCACCTCCAAGGAACATTATTGATAGTTGGTATGGAGAACGTGATGAACGTTCAAGATGCTATGGAGGCTAATATATTGGGTAAGGAGGGTCTTCATGGATTGGATATAAAATGGAGTAGCATCTATGGTGGTACTCGAGACTCAGCACTTGAATTTGAAGTACTTGATGCGCTAAAACCTCATATAGGCTTGAAAACTTTGGGAATTGAATTTTACGGGGGGCAAAAATTTCCTGGTTGGGTTGGGGATCAATTGTTCTGTGATATGGTGAAGGTGAGACTGGTCGGTTGCAATAATTGTGTGAATTTACCTCCATTCGGAAAACTAAGTTCACTCAAGGAATTGTTTATTCAAGGCATGGATGGGGTGAAAATAGTGGGTCCAGAGTTTTTTGGAACAGGCTTTCCTAATATTGTTGCTTTTCAGTCACTCATAAAGCTAAGCTTCATGGATATGTGTAACTGGGAGGAATGGTGTGCTGATTCGACCAACGGAGCTTTCCCATCCCTAAAAAGTCTAAAAATGTGTGGTTGTATGAAACTGAATAAGGTTTCAATTGCAACAATTCCGTCACTTGAATCGTTAGAGATTGATGGTTGCAGCGAGAGAGTTCTAAATAGTATGGCTGGGGTTGGCTCAGTGAAGGAGTTGGTGGTTTCTAAGATCTCAGGGCTGAGTAAACTAGATAAAGGAATTATTGGGTGTTTGGGAGAAGTTGAGAATCTGAGCGTTTGTGAATGTGAGCAGCTGAGATATTTGTGGGAAGAAGAAGTTGCATGTCAGGTACTTGAGAAGACGAAATCGTTGAGTGTAAAGCTATGTCAACAACTTGAATCATTGGGAGATGAAGAGCAATTGCTGCCTCACAATCTTGAGAGTCTGGAATTGGGGTATTGTAATAAGCTTGAGAAGATGCCGAAATGGCAAAACAGCCTCACGTCTCTGAGGCGATTGACCATCCATTATTGCGAGAAGCTGAAAGACAACTTGGGATCAACAACAACAGATTTGGAGGCTAAAACTGAAAGGCAGGGGGAAAGCAGTAGCATGGGCAGAAAAAGACATGGAGAATATGAATTTTCTAATCTTGAGTTTGTTGATATCTATAATTGTCCAAGTCTGAAATGGTTTCCCACGGGTAGGAAGCTACCCACCACACTCAGGAATCTTTTGGTTATGCGTTGTGAGAATGATGACGCCAAGCTTTTCAGGGTCAAGAGCAGTTCAAGGATATCTGGCTTGATATATTTAGTGGTTTGATGTACCTAGAACACAACACAAACAAGCACCGTTAAGGTCAAAGTTGGATGTTACTCCAACTCAGGCCCTCGGGTGTGAGAGTAAGAATACTGAGATATATAAGACGTTTGAATGTCTTGGAGTGTGTGTATGTGTTTAGGGTTTAGAGTAATATGGCTTACTCAATATATTTGGAACTTACTGAATGTGCGCTCGCCCGAAAAATAAATAAATAAAGGAGTCGCCACGCCGTTTTTAGAGGAAACATTGAAAACCTTTTGACAGAGAAAATGGGTTCGGGGGTCAGGTTACGTGTTGGGAAGAACCGAGAGTTCACCCAACATGCCTCGTCCGTAGACGAGTCTTTCTATTGTGTTCAACATTCAAACCATCCAAATGTGTGTGCAAAATATGTGTAACAAGATATGTGTAAAAATGCAAATCAACGCTTTGTTTTATTACTCAACAGGGGGAAATACAACTTGTGAACCATTGACCCTGGGAGGCCACATCCCACTTTACATCGAGGACAAACAGAACAGGATTTACAACTGAAAGGATGATCCTCTGCAGATGGTCATCATGTGTCGCGTGACACAGGACATGCTAGGCACGATGTGTCGCGTGACACATGTTTACCGTTTGCAGGGACCTTACATTTTGTAATACAGAAGCAACAAATAACAATTCATATCCCAACACAATACCAATAACAACTCAGAAATCAATGAATTTTAAATAGATTGACCAAGGGGATGTGGATATAGGGATATCCACACTCCCTTGGCCAATAGACAACAAATCCCACAAAATCACATTATTAATATCAACAAAACCAAACAAAGCTAATTTAACAGAGAGATCAACAGTTGGGACTTGATAATTGGGGACAAATAGAGTCGAATTATCAAGTCCGGGGAATAATTTGCAAAGAAACAAGTAAACAGTAAATGGGAGATAAAGGTGAGGAAATCGTTACCCTCGTAGTCCACGTTCCTTAAATCAAGTTAGATTTAAGGATCTTCAATCAGCTTCGAGACGGATTCGGACTCACAGACCAAGTTACTCTGCAAATCCCAGTATGTACGTGCTTGGGCTCCGGAATGGAATTGGAAGCAGGGGAAGTGGACGAGAGTTGGCTTCTGGAACAGAACAGGGAACGAAAATTGGTTTGATCAGGGGAGCGGAGCGGTGTTGACGGCAATTGGTTTAGGGGATAGAGCAGAGCAGTGAAGTGGTAGAGAGAGAAGCTAGGTTGACGGTTTTGGTTTGGGTGAGGTTTGAGGGAGGATTGGCCGGCAATGGAGGTGGTGAGAGAGTTGCCGATTGATTTAATTGATGAGGAAGACGCCGGGGAATTTGGGGAGAGGAACCAGATGAAGGTTGAGGAGTTGGGTTGTGGAATCGGTGGAAGGGGAATTGAAGGAGGTTAGGTTGGTGTTGAAGTCGTCGGTGAGGGAGCTTGGTTGGAGGGGAGAAGACGATTGAGAGAGCGGCAATGGAGGGAGTAGATCGCCGGTTTGAGGGAGAGATTTGGTTGAGGTTGAGTGAGGTTTGGCCGGAGAGAGGAAATTGGAGAGGTTGCCGGTGATGAAGGTTAGGTTAGGGAGGAGATTAGTGAAGAAGCTTCGCCGGAGTTTGGTGCTTAGCGGATAGAGAGAGAGTAGAGAGAGAGAGTATGAACTGTGTGTGTATGTGTGTCTGTGTGTGAGAAAAATGAGAGCCTCCTTCCTTTACAAAATGAACGTAAATGGCTATTTATACGCTGATTTGGGATTGGTATTTAGTGTCGCACGACCTCCTGCTCCACTTTTCCATGGCTCAAACTGTCGCACGACAGAACGAATCAATAACCGTTTTTGGCATCAGAAACTGGTTCTAGAACATTCCGGGCTAATTCCTTAAAGGTCCAAAGCCAATAATTCCTTGTAGGTCCTTTTGTTCGGGAAAAATACTAAAAAATACTCCCTTCGCGAGAAACTTATGAAATGTTTCCGGAAGCCTCGGAACAGACCGGGAATTTACCAAAAAGCCCCTTAGTGCAATTTTATCATTTAAAATGCACCTAAAAAGGGAACGTGAATTGGATTGGCGTACTTACAGAGCCACTCGGCAATGTCACTTATGGAAGAAGTGAGGTTGTCGACAAAAAGGACCCAATCCCAATGAGCAGCTGGGGGATATGGCGGAGGGCTAGACAATGACTGGAAAAATCGGATGGCTGGACCTTTTGAGAAAATATTCCTACGTATCCCTAAAAAGGGAATCAAGCTAAATCGTAGTTCAACAAAGAGGTGGCATTAACGAAAGGCCACGGGCTTTGTACCCAAAGAAGTGAGAACGTATGGTGCCTCAACCCGAGAAGTGAGAACGTATGGTGCCTCAAACCGAAGAAGTGAGAACGTATGGTGCCTCAAACCGAAGAAGTGAGAACGTATGGTGCCTCAATTCGAGAAAGTGAGAACGTATGGTGCCTCAAACCGAGAAGTGAGAACGTATGGTGCCTCAAACTGAAGAAGTGAGAACGTATGGTGCCTCAAACCGAAGAAGTGAGAACGTATGGTGCCTCAAACTGAAGAAGTGAGAACGTATGGTGTCTCAAACCGAGAAAGTGAGAACGTATGGTGCCTGGCGAAGTGAGAACGTATCGTGCCTCAAACCGAAGAAGTGAGAACGTATGGTGCCTCAAACCGAGAAGTGAGAACGTATGGTGCCTCAAACCGAAGAAGTGAGAACGTATGGTGCCTCAAACCGAAGAAGTGAGAACCTATGGTGCCTCAAACCGAATAGCGAGAACGTATGGTGCCTCAAAGCCGAGAAAGTGAGAACGTATGGTGCCTCAAACCGAAGAAGTGAGAACTTATGGTGCCTCAAACCACTTTTGAAAATATTGTGAGATCTACAGCATCTCGAACCACTTTTGAAAATATTGTGAGATCTACGGCGTCTCGAACCGATTTTGAAAATATTGTGAGATCTACGGCGTCTCGAACCACTTTTGAAAATGTTGTGCGATCTACGGCATCTCGGACCACTTTTGAAAATGAAGTGAGATCTACGGCGTCTCGAACCACTTTTGAAAATGACGTGAGACCTACGGTGTCTCGGACCGATTTTGAAAATGACGTGAGACCTACGGTGTCTCAAACCAATTTTGAAAATGACGTGAGACCTACGGTGTCTCGAACCACTTTTGAAAATGATGTGAGATCTACGGCGTCTCGAACCACTTTTGAAAATGTTGTGAGATCTACGGCGTCTCGAACCAATTTTGAAAATGTTGTGAGATCTACGGCGTCTCAAACCACTTTGAAAATATTGTGAGAACTATGGTGTCTCGAACCAATTTGAAAATGAAGTGAGGTCTATGGCGTCTCGAACCAATTTGAAAATGAAGAGAGATCTATGGTGTCTCGAACCAATTTTGAAAATGATGTGATATGATGATTTGACGCTTGAAAGAAATATGCGTTCATACCTGTGAGGTGCTCACCTGTGTAGGCTCTTAGGAGGACCGATGCTATGGTTTATGCTACTGGGGAATGAGAGTTGTAGCTACCGAAGGGTCTCACGCTACAATTGTTGATGATCGTGGCTACCGGAGGGACCTATACCACTTGTTGATGCTTGCTGGATGGCCATTCACGGGACGGGTTCTGATTGAAAATCTGCCCCTGGGAACGGCCTCTTGGTAATGATCTACCCTCGAGCTCTTACTAAAAATCTGCCCTATGGGAACGGGCTCCTGGTTGGAAATCTGCCCTCGGGCTCTTACTGAAAATCTGCCCTATGGGAACGGGCTCTTGGTTGGAAATCTGCCCTCGGGCTCTTACTGAAAATCTGCCCTATGGGAACGGGCTCTTGACTGAAATCTGCCCTCGGGCTCTTACTGAAAATCTGCCCTATGGGAACGGGCTCTTGGTTGGTAACTCGCTGTGCGGAACATGCCTTAAAGTCGCTGAGGCTGGTGAGCATTATTACTTGGATTCTGGGGCAGCTGGGGCTCTTTTCTTTGACAAGCACTACTTGGGAGCTGAGGCAACTGGGGCTCTTTTAGATGATGCTGATGAGTCCGGGCCTGACGCAGATAATAAAGACGAGATCTGCCACCTGCAGGATTTGGAATCCTTGTCCAAGATTGTGATATGAGGGGCAATCCTCACAATCAAATCATGATCACTTGATTATCGTATCCTGTGGGGGGGAAAACACAGCACTTCTAGGCACTTTGCATTTTATTCGACTCTTTGCTTATGCATTATTAATCTTTTGTTGCACAAGTCCATCTCAGCTGGGGAGAAATAGGAAGTAGGGAGGGTTTTTACACGGCTTGATGAGCAGATGTGTAGATAGCCATTATGCTATGAGGGATTGTGTATAGGAACGAAAGTGTTTATGATGGGGTGGACCCTCTCCCATGAGTGATGGTGTATGGATGATACGGTGCAGCTTAGGCAAGTCGGGGACGCTCCCGGGTGCTTGGTTGCAGCAGGTCCATTGTTAGTGAGGACATAGTGTATCGCGCGTCTGAGACAGTAAGCAGCAGTGGGGGCAGAGAATGATCTTGGCTTGGCGAAGCCCCAGTTGACAATGCAAAACAATCTTGGAGGGAATCTGGTAAGGAGAGCCGGAGGGATACCTTAACCAAAGCCCCAGCTTGAGGACATCCCATGCAGCTTCATCATAGGCAGAGTCATCTTGTGGCCGAGGAGGCAACTCATCATTTCAAATTACAGTCAATCAGTCGCTGGATAAGACTCAAAAATGTTTACGTGCAGGGGCATATCTTTCGAATGGTGGGAAATGAATCCCGAACTTTTGTGTAACACTCTCGCTTTTGGGCTTGACTCTTTTGGGAGAGTATAAGCATCATAAGGTGTGGAAAAGTGTATGGAAGCCCCTGCTGACCGAAACATGATGTTTAGCTCTATCTTCCTATGATGTAGAAAGAGAAGACTCGTCGAGACACTTGAAAACTTGTCTTATTCGTGATGATCAAAAAGCTGCTTAAAACCCTTTATTGATGTTCGGGTTATTCAACCACCAAAGCTGATATGAACGAATATTTTTATCAATCCTGAGGAGAAAGCCCACTGATATCGAGAATCAAACTCGGACAGATGGACAGTGTATGGGCATGGTCCTTGAGGAGACCGAATTTTCTGAGATTTGATTGTGATTTCGACCGAACCAATTATGGTTGCCTACGTTCCCCTCCTTAGGAGGAGCTCAGGTCGCCGTAGTTTGGGCTTTTCCCGAATGAATAGAATGAACATTGAAATCCGGGGATGTCGAGGACTTTTGAGAATTATTTGAGAATTGAAAGAACATGTCCTCTTGGAGTGTCGATGGGAAACACGGAAGTGAAGCCCCAGTGGGACGTCCACGGCAAGTTTTTGTGGAGGAGAAAATGAAATATGCTCACATAAAACGTCGAATGAACGGATAGAATTTGCACAATCTTCGCTTGACGGTCCTTTGAACCGGGATGGACTTGGCTCCTCTTTAAGCCATAATATGTTTTTTAGATCTCAACGATATTGGAATGAAAGCGCTTATCAGATAGGAGCTGCTGGGTCTCGGGATTTCAATCGGTCTTCGGGTAATTTGGAATATCATGACCTCTTAAAACGAGAGGTACTGGGCTTTCTTTGTTTGTACCTCTAAAGATGAGAGGTTGGCTCTTGGGTATGTGTTTGGGATTTCTAAGGCGAGGATATCTTGTTATTGCATCTTTGCTGCCTCTAAGAATGAGAGGTCAATCTTTTGGCTTTGGCTAAAGGCAAAGGTAATGGTAATGGGATGGTCCTCTAAAATCAAGAGGAAGGCTTGGAATTGGTTAGAGGTAATGGTGAGGGGGCATCCGTGTTGTCTCTTTATTCACTCTGAGACTCCACTTTGAGTGATGCCCGAGTTCTTTGACTTTCACTTCTGAGAGGATCGCTGGGGACTAGGCTCTCTTTCTTTTCTTCTCTTTTTTTCTTTCTTTTTTTTTCCTTATTTTTTTATTTTTGTCTCTCTCTCTTATTTTTTTCAATTTTGCTTTTGAGAGGAGAATTTCAGCCAGTCCCCAGGATGGATCATTGCTTTCCGTCGTTCTTTGAACTTGGAGCCGGTCGATCTTCTTTTGAATCACAGGAGCCCCAAGGATAGTCCCTCTTCTTCTGGCGATGGCTAAATGGGTTTCAAAATATGCCGATCTTGAACTGAAGGGGTATTATTTAGTGAGGGTAAGGTAAAGGTTTTCCTATGGGTGAAAGGTTTCAACCGCAGCCCCTACTGGATGATCCGAACGAGATTGAGTCTTCGTTTGCTTGCTTAAGCTTACTCTGAGAAAGATCCGTGCAAATTCATCGAACAACGAGATTATGAAAGAGGTGTGAGCATATGGGACGCAAGATGGGGATATCAGTCGATTTTCTCGCTCCGATCAATTTAAACATTAGTCATTTCAAAGCATTAGTCGGTGAGTAACACAAGTGATTATTTGGAATAAGACCATTTCAATTGATTGTAACGCAGTGTACTAGTAATGTCTCGAGTCTAGCAAGAAGAGAAACAAAGATTTTATCACCTGCAAAGCAAAACCGGGTCCAACTTGGACTCGCAGACTCATGTCCGAAGCATTGGACATTCTAGATCCTACGAGGACTGATCGACTGCATCAACTTCGGATGGGAGGAAGAGCATTGCTGCCATCGGTGCGATGAGGACCCTTCTCAATCCTTTGTCATTTATAGGTCGCCCTCCTTATCTTTAACAATCTGAGCAAGTAACCGGGCCTCCCGCTCGCGAGGAAAGACAACTTCAAAGTTAGCTCGCCACTTTTCGATGTACACACCTTTTGCACTCTGCCGACCCATGGGATATGAACTTCCAGATTTGTGGGCCATAGTCTTCTCTGCACCGAGCATTTTGGATTCAACATCAGATGGACGACTGCTCGGGCACTTGAACTGCTTCCGCCTCAGGAATATGGACCAATGAGCGCCGGGAACAAGAGCGCACACCCAACTTGACGTAGCCTTACAGAGGTGAATAGGTGAGAGCGTGTATAGACGGGGGATATAGAATTTTGAGATGGTACGGGAGAGGGAAGAACGGAAAGAGAGACGGACTCGTGCAACACTTTATTAATCTTCAAGTAGAAATCGGTGTTTTAAGTCCTAGAGATGGTTGGAAAAGGTTAATCCTTTATTTCACGCAATCTAGACCTCGGGGGAACCCTAGGGACACATCATCCACAAATACACCAAACGTATTGGTTCAAAATTAATAATAGGCGATAATACCTAAACAAAACCAAAGCATTTATGGAACGGACGAGCAGCCCCAATTTCTGGAGAAATTTGGGCAGCATAACGGGTATTCCTGAAGAATTTCAAGGAAAAATCCGGCATGACCTCTCGTCGGTGCACGTTGACAAAGCGACATGATCTCTCGTTAGAACATGCCGTGGGAACGACATGTCCTCTCGTGAAACCATGTTGCGATGGCAACATGCCCACACGTGCTTGGGTTTGGGGGAGGTACGAACGCTTATTATAATTTTTGAAACAATTCATTTTAGTGTATTTGAAAATGTCGTGTCAAAACCAACCGTTTTGGGTGAGGTTTAAAAGTGTGGTGCCACCTATAACGCACTAGGGGGATGGGTTTGACATTAAGCGCTCAAGCGTAGGCGAATTTCATGGCCGTCCGCGATGCCGTCAATCGCACCCGAGGGTTCTAGATCTATGTGAAGTAGTGTGCGGGATGGCTATGTTCTTTTATTTATGAAAATGATTCTTTTTTATTATTTTTTTTTATTTATTATTTTTTTTTATTTTGGAAAAGGGGTGATAAAAGAAAAAACAACACACACACGCCCCACAGAGTACAATAATCAAGAATCAATAGAATTGATCATGGGGATTGCCCACAACCATAACTTGCACCAAGGAGATATAATCCTGCTGAGTGGCACCTTATGTCGCGCTACACAGGACATCAAAGGTACG
This sequence comes from Adenophora triphylla var. japonica, assembly GCA_022495995.1. NCBI lineage: Eukaryota > Viridiplantae > Streptophyta > Magnoliopsida > Asterales > Campanulaceae > Adenophora > Adenophora triphylla. The sequence continues at coordinate 527,587 of JAFEMH010000038.1, read as the reverse complement.
CTTTCTCGCGTAACAGAAGGAGTCACATTGCCGTAACCCCGAACAAAGTAATAACCGGCTCCGGCCTCCAAGCACAATGGCATATCTCAGCCCCAGCACCAACACAAACAAAGAGGGACACAAGGGGGAACATGAATAAAGCAAAGCAATAAAATGTATTTTAGGCACATAGAATGTCACACAACCAAGCACACACAAATGAATGAAATGAACGTTGAACAATAACGAAAGTTTGACCCACTTTTGAAAACAAGTTTCAAGTCCCCAGCAGAGTCGCCACTGAATGTGCGCTCGCCCGAAAAATAAATAAATAAAGGAGTCACCACGCCGTTTTTAGAGGAAACATTGAAAACCTTTTGACAGAGAAAATGGGCTCGGGAGTCAGGTTACGTGTTGGGAAGAACCGAGAGTTCACCCAACATGCCTCGTCCGTAGACGAGTCTTTCTATTGTGTTCAACATTCAAACCATCCAAATGTGTGTGCAAAATATGTGTAACAAGATATGTGTAAAAATGCAAATCAACGCTTTGTTTTATTGCTCAACAAAGGGGAAATACAACTTGTAAGCCATTGACTCGGGGAGGCCACGTCCCACTTTACATCGAGGACAAACAGAACAGGATTTACAACTGAAAGGATGATCCTCTGCAGATGGTCACCATGTGTCGCGTGACACAGGACATGCTAGGCACGATGTGTCGCGTGACACATGTTTACCGTTTTCAGGGACCTTACATTTTGTAATACAGAAGCAACAAATAACAATTCATATCCCAACACAATACCGATAACAACTCAGAAATCAATGAATTTTACAATTGATTGACCAAGGGGATGTGGATATAGGGAGATCCACACTCCCTTGGCCAATAGACAACAAATCCCACAAAATCACATTATTAATATCAACAAAACCAAACAAAGCTAATTAAACAGAGAGATCGACAGTTGGGACTTCATAATTGGGGACAGATAGAGTCGAATTATCAAGTCCAGGGAATAATTTGCAATGAAACAAGTAAACAGTAAATGGGAGATAAAGGTGAGGAAATCGTTACCCTCGTAGTCCACGTTCCTTAAATCAAGTTATATTTAAGGATCTTCAATCAGCTTCGGGATGGATTCGGACTCACAAACCAAGTTACTCCGCAAATCCCAGTACATACGTGCTTGGGCTTCGGAATGGAATTGGAAGCAGGGGAAGTGGACGAGAGTTGGCTTCTGGAACAAAACAGGGAACGGCAATTGGTTTGATCAGGGGAGCGGTGTTGACGGCGATTAGTTTACGGGATAGAGCAGAGCGGTGAAGTGGTAGAGAGAGAAGCTAGGTTGACGGTTTTTGTTTTGGTGAGGTTTGAGGGAGGATTGGCCGGCAATGGAGGTGGTGAGAGAGTTGCCGATTGATTTAATTAATGAGGAAGACGCCGGGGAATTTGGGGAGAGGAACCAGATGGAGGTTGAGGAGTTGGGTTGTGGAATCGGTGGAAGGGGAATTGAAGGAGGTTAGGTTGGTGTTGAAGTCGTTGGTGAGGGAGCTTGGTTGGAGTGGAGAAGACGATTGAGAGAGCGGCAATGGAGGGAGTAGATCGCCGGTTTGAGGGAGTGATTTGGTTGAGGTTGAGTGAGGTTTGGCCGGAGAGAGGAAATTGGAGAGGTCATCGGTGAGGTTAGGTTAGGGAGGAGATTAGTGAAGAAGCTTCGCCGTAGTTTGGTTCTTAGCGGATAGAGAGATAGAGTAGAGAGAGAGAGAGAGAGAGTATGAACTGTGTGTGTATGTGTGTCTGTGTGTGAGAAAAATGAGAGCCTCCTTCCTTTACAAAATGAACGTAAATGGCTATTTATACGCTGATTTGGGATTGGTATTTATTGTCGCACGACCTCCTGCTCCACTTTTCCATGGCTCAAACTGCCGCACGACGGAACGAATCAATAACCGTTTCTGGCATCAGAAACTGGTTCTAGAACATTCCGGGCTAATTCCTTAAAGATCCAAAGCCAATAATTCCTTGTAGGTCCTTTTGTCCGGGAAAAATACTAAAAAATATTTCCTTCGCGAGAAACTTATGAAATGTTTCCGGAAGCCTCGGAACAGACCGAGAATTTACCAAAACGCCCCTTAGTGCAATTTTATCATTTTAAATGCACCTAAAAAGGGAACGCGAATTGGATTGGCGTACTTACACTTACCTTGTCCAAGGGGACAAAGGTCTTCTATTTATAAGCAATGGAGAGGTGCTTGTTAATGTAAGCAATGAGATCAGCCCTAGAGGGCACTTTGGTATTTGACCTCCTACACATGTCCACAGCTAATTGGTCCTGTCAGGGAGGGAACATTGACTAGAGAGGGGACATGGCTGAAAGGGACATGAGCCCTGTATATGGCTTGGCGCATTAAATGAAATAGTAGGCGCCTGTCTGAGCCGCATTGAATGTGTGATGGGAGAGCCGGCAACTTGCATGTCAGAGCCAGTGAGCTAACTTGCTCAGTAAGTTTTGACATTAACCGGGAGGCAAGAGAGATAACCGGGAGGAAGGTATGAGCCCGCGGTCAACATCTTGGGCGCGGTCAAAGGTATTTGACGTGGGCACGGATGGAGCGGTCATACCTCCTGCGGGCACCAATCCAGCGGTCAGGATCCCTCCGGTCTTTGAGAAGGATGATGCGGGGAGGAACGCGGTCTTGACCTCAAGGGTCTATCTGCCCGCGGTCTTGACTCCAGCGGTCTAGAGAATGCCACATCACATGTTCCTTGGACCAGACCGAGCGTGGGCCCGGTCCAATAGGTACGGGCTCATCAATGGCCCCTAGCTCCAAGTGTGATTATTTATGGTTTGAGCGAGGAGCTACTAGAAGCTCGGTTGGATCAGACCGCTGCTTTGGCGAGCACCAGTGTTGGCGTTTTTCGTGGGTGGTTGCTTTGCCTCCTGTGCTTATAGGCACGTTCGGGAGGCACCAATGGGAGACACGTGGCCCCTTGCATGCTCTGCCTCCTGGTTAGCAGGTGGGCCCCTTGGCATATGAAAAGATGGGGCATGGTACGTACAAGGGGTACGTGTCAGCCATCTAATAGGGGTAATAAATGCTAACCGGCGGAATTTTCGAAATTTCAAACGTTTGGAGACGGTTCAAGGTTCGAGGAGCGGTTTGTGGGCTAATTAATACGGGTCAAACGGGTTAACCCGTATAGGTAGGCCTTATAAATACCAAACCCTTCTACCTCAAACCCTTTTCACCGTCTTCAAACCTTCAAAGTGCTTTAGAGAGAGAATTTTGATGCGAATCTGAGTTTACTTGCTTCAATCCCCCCCCTCAAGCATTTTCTTTCGTAAGTAATTATTTGGTGTTTCTTCTTCATCTCTTTCTATTTCTTTTTCTAGAATCAAATGACAACCCGTGAGTTTGGCCCCCATCGTCCCAAAGAACTAGGGGAAGGAACCATCCCGGATACTTTTGCCGTTTGTAAACGGACTGGGGGAATTTTTAGGAAGGTAGGCTTGGGGTGGCTTAGGTTGTCCCTGTCTTGCTTTTTGTATTTTTGTGAGAAATCCCAATGGGGGCCATTTGTTCCACCCCGGTTGTGGGAGGCCAAGAGAAAATATTTGTTGAACCGTGATGTACTGGTGTTGGGGGATACGAGTAGGTTAAGAAATTTTGTTATGGGGGTTTTGTAAAGGTTTCCCCGCGAGAGAGATTAGGCCTTGAACACCGTTGAACTAGTGGGGAGAGCGATTCGTGTCCCCGGCGAGATAACCGGGATCGGGAGAAGTGTAAACCGATGGACCTTAATCAAATTAATGAGACCCGGCACAAGACCCCGCGGACCGAACGATCCTTTGGACGCTCTGCCCCTAAGGACAATTTTTCCTGATATTGTGCCCGCGACCCCCGGTGCGGAGACAATTGAACTAAGTAGCAGTGAGGAGCTTGAGCCTCTTAATTTTGAGGTGACCGGAGGCGGGGAGAATGAACCCGAGGTGGCCCACTCTAGGGTTCCTCCACTGGTCTTTTTGGCTCCGTGAGCTCGGAGACCGAGGAGGATGACCGCGAGCAGGCAGTTCGAATGGCTGCGGGCAATGCCCAGAAGGCAACAGAGATTGTTGATGCCTTCGAGGAGGACTCCGGGGAGGTGGCTCCTGCCCACAATAGAGGCAAGCGACCAGCAGTTGAGGGAAATCCTGGCCGCGGCCGGAAGAGAAAAACCAAGGAAGTGGTTGCAATAAACTGGGAAGAGGAGATTTATGCCCTTTACAATGTTGATCCCAATGCCTTCCGTGTCCGCACCCTATGTTCAGATAAAGGGAAAAGACAAATTGTGGCCAGAAACCATAGCTGACATCCACGAGGATAACCGGGCTTGTGTTTTTTATGGGGCCCAGTTTGAGAATGGCCTGAGGCTGCCCCTTGACCCTTTCTTCTATTTTTTCCTCGAGCTTAATCGCTGCCTCCCCATGCACCTGACTCCCAATGCTATCAGGGCTCTTGTTTCCTTTATAACGGTTTGTAGATATCTGGGCTACGAACCTACCCTCTCTGGGATTTATGCCTACTGTCAGAATCAAATCTCCAATGGGAACCTGAGTCTGAAGGCTAGGAATTACTCTGCCCGAACCTTCTCTCCACCCTCCAACAAATTTGACCAATGGAATCAAAAGGATATATTGGTCATAGAGTCTAGGTTCGGCTGGCCTTTCCCCAAACCCTTAAACCCTGTTTCGATGAGGGTGAGTGTCAAGAACTACCCTGACCCTGCTCCTTCCGAGGCTTTGCAAATTGCCCTGGAGTCCCATCTGGCCCTGTACATAGCCGATGACGTGGAGCTCGTATACGATGTGGGCGCAATTGTTGAGTCTGAGCCCCTGCTCGTCTACTCAGGGGTGGCTCCTCGAAGGGAGGGCGCCCCATATGCCCCTAGAGTAGAGATAGAGGCCCAGCCTCGTGACCCTGATTGGAGGGTACACGAGTTTTATCAATTTGAGGTCGATTGTAAGACCTGCAAGTTGGGCGCTGAATGCGTGCCTCCAGAATTAATTGGTCTCTGACTCCTTTTTGACTTGCTGCTTATTTTTGTTGATTTTTGATTTTTCGAACTGTCTTCTAACCATTTTTCTTTCCCTTCAGAGTAGATCCAGAAGAGTACAATTTCTGATGGCCCCTCTAAGTGCTGCTCAGATGAAGGCCAAGAACATGAAGGCCCAAAAAGAAGCCGCCGCGAGGAGGCAAGTTGAAATGGCTGGGGCAGCGGACAAGGGTGCCAACATGCCCATTGCTAATAGGATGACCGGAGAACCTCTGACCGGTCTAAAGGTTATCCCCACAACCGGGGAACTGCCTCCACCCCCAAGTGGTCCTCCTCCGGCCCACGCCATCCGTGCATCCACCTCTCCTGGCCGCACAATTTCTTTCGGGCATAACCAAGAGCCCAGGAAGAGGAACGAAAGAGATGGGGAGCTGGGGCACGGACAAAGAGGGTCCAAGCTTCAGAAAATTGGGGATACACCCCTCCGAGCTACCACTGCCCCCGCTGCGGTCTCATCCACTTCTCCCACCGTAGGGGGCTCAATCTGCTCAGTCTCCTATCCAGTGGCCCCCCTGACTACCCGTGAGGAGACGCTGGCTGTCAGAAAAAGGCTGTCCGAGGTGACCGCGGTCACTGGGGTGGATCTGTATGCCCGGAATGCCAACAACTCCTCCCTGGGGATTGGCCTAGTCAACCGTCTATACTCCCCGGGCTTCTACAAGAATGTAGTTGCCCAGGAGAATGCCTCCACTCTGGTGGGGGATATAGGCCTTTCCCTCACTGAGGTTTCAACTTGTCTTTCTTTATTGCTTGATTCTTTGCATTTACGAGCTTTGTCTAACTCTTTCTCTCCGCAGGTGGGCAACAAAGTGTTGAGACTGCGGAAGTGCTGCGATGGCCTCTCCGCTGATCTTGAGGCCAACACTAAGGATTTGGCGGGCAAGCTTCGCGAGCTGGCCCAGGCTGAGGAAAGAATTCAGACCCTGAACTCCCTTCTTTCCTCCAAAGAGACCCTCATCAGTACGCAGGAGTCTGATTTGAAGTCCTTCTCTGACCGCCTAACAGAGGCAGAGAAGGACTTAGAAAAATATAAAGGTCAGCGGGATGAGCTCCGCGGGCATAAGCTCCAGCTTGAGCAAAGAAACAATGAGCTCCCGGCCAAGCTGGAGGCTACCCAGAAGCAAGTCCAGACTCTGGAGGCCAAGGCTGATGAGCTCTCCGAGAAATTGCTGCCCCTGACGCAGTTTGACCTGGAGAGGGAGAGGATGCTGGGGGAGGCCCGCAAGGAGGCATTTGAGGAGTATAAAAACTTCGAGGAATTCAAAAAATTCCTCATTGCTGAGAATTTGACTCAGTACGAGGCCGGCTGTCGGACACAGCTTCAGAATTTTGCTGCCACGGGCAAGTTCTCCGCTCAGCAGTTGGCCATTATTTGCTCACTTGTTGCTACTGATGCGGAGTGCCTGCCCGGGCATGCACTAGTCCCTTTCACCGAGGATGATATCAAAGGCCTTGAGCTGCCCGCCACTGCTGAGATCATGGCCACCGCTCTCATTGGAGAGATTGACACTCTGAGATTTGGGGATGACCCAATATCTTACGAGGAGGCCATCAAGCCGCGTCCTTCCCAACGGACCGGCAATTGGTGATCTTATTCCCCAGCGGGCAGCTTCAATTCCCATCTCCGTCGAGGCCGCCTATGACCCCATTACGGATCTTCTTGTGAATAGCCTGCCTTCTCCAACTCCCCACTCTGAAGATCCCAAGGGGCCAGCTCCTTCAGCTTAGGATTTTCTTTTTTCTTTTTATGTAATAGATGGATAGGACCTTGTAAATTTTTTCTATCAATGGAAACATTTTTTCTCAGTACTCGTATTTCTCTTAATTGCTTGTCTTGTAGGCTGTTTTGAGTGTTGGCAATTTTTGAGTACCTTGATACTTGCATTCTTGCTCTTACTTTTACCAGCGTATTTGACTAACAATTAAATTTTATACTCTCCTTCCGCGCTCAAAAGCTTAGTAGGCCCTTTGCCCGCATTTTTTGAGTTTTCCTAACTCTTTATTCAAAACCCCTAGGGTTTTTTGTGAGAGTCAGCCCTATTTCTCTGTGACCGCGTTTGTTTAGCCTTGTGGCAAACTTTGGGGCCTTAACCCCGGTTTGTCTATTTGGCTTTGTTAAACTCTTTTGATCACTCCCATCCATTTACACTTATTCCCAGCCTTGCGAGCTGTGGTGTAAGTCAAAAGCAGCCAAGGCAAGCTACTTTCATAGGGCATGTAGAGTGTGGCTGTGAGGCTATAGTCTACGCAACAGTAGGTAGGAGCATATTTAGCATAGAGGCCCTTTAACCTACTGGCATCTGTATCCACTTATTGGTGGTTCACGCTTTTTGACCCTTTATTCAAAACTCCTAGGAGTTTTTTGTGAGGGTGATGGAGGAAAACTCCCTCTTGTAATAAAAACCGAGCAAGTGTACTCACTACCGGTGTAGCAGTATGCAAATGCAGGGGTCGAATCCACAGAGACTCGTTGGTAAACAAGTAAAGTAAACGCAATGAATTTAGTAACCAAAGTTTATAGATTTGATTTAAAAACTAAGAGCATAAATTAAATAACAAAAACTAACTAAACGAGAAAGAAGATTATGAGCAGAGATTCGTAGATTGGATTTCACTTTACCATCAATTTATGCAGAATTTTACTTATAAAACATTAATTCAACTTCTAGGGCTCATTCACTTTAGCTAGGATCGACACGGTTAAATGGCCGGATTACAATCCTAAATACTCTCTTAATATTGTGACTTCTATTACGGTACCACAATATGCCAAGAATGCATTAAACACAGGAATATGAAAACCTAACTTTAATCGATTTCTATTACGGCCTCAATTAAAGTTATTCAATCAATAATGGTCTATGTATCAAAATTCCAAATTAATGGCGAATTCAATACCCAATTATTCAAAGACTAGTTCATATATTAACATACATCTCAAATCTAAGAACAAGAAATTAAGATCTATTAATGAACTAGAATGAATTAAAAAGAAATAATTAAAATACTATTGCATAGAAATCCGGATAAAGATCCAACCAATCTACAAATCTAAGAAATTTAGCTACTCATAATTTACAAATAATAAAAACCTGGAATGATGAATTCTTCTCTTCAATTGATAATTAAAGAAAAGCATAAAAAAACTCCAAAATATGATATCTGTTCTATCTAAAAACTAATATGGCTGCTATGAATATATAAGGTTAGGGCAAAGACTGTGGTCCACGGCTAAGAAAGTACAAGTCAGCCCTCAATTAAGTGTGAGAACCGCTGCTGGAATACGGACGAGCGCGGCCTCCCATAATGGTAGAGCGCCCGCCCTAGTAGGCAGCAACTTGGCCGGCGTTTGTTTGTTGTAGCGCGGCCGCCCTTGATGTTTGGCGCGGTCGCCCTTGTTTCCAGAAAGTTTGGCCGAGAAATTGGCCACATTTCCTTCCAAATCCCGCCTCGGCCCCAAGCAGCCTTCTCTCTCGGCCGGCCACTCTCGGCCATTTGCCTTGATCCCTCGGCCAACCTTTGCAAAGCAATGGCCTAGTTTTGAACCAATTAGTATTCGTTTCGTCTCGCGATTTTCTCGTCGCACTTTGACCACTATAATGACTTCTTTTGCGCTTCGCTCTTTGAGATTTTATTTTTCATTTTAACCCACGAATTTTTATAAATCAAATTCGTCCCAAATTTCCGTATTTCCAGTTTAACCCCTAAATTTTCCAATATTTCCAATTTAGTCCTGGAGCTCATTTATTTCACTATTTTCCTTCTCTCGCTCCGCTCCACTTTATTCCTTTTGCACTTTTTAGCCATAAAATACACCTTTAATCGCCTCTATACCCTGTACTCATAAAATACTCACAAACCACATCTAATATACATAAAACTCGGGAATCAAACACAAAGAAAGCCTAAAAGTGCATCATTTGGATGGGTAAATACACATCCATCAAACACTCACAAACTAACCTTTTGCTCATCCCGAGTAAAACAAAACTAAAAGAAATAAAATAAAACTACTTTAACTATTAATAAGAAAACATTAAAAACAAAATAATTATTTTTGGGATGTTCTATCACAGATGAGTCATTAGCCATACAAGTCTAAGATTCTCACCAATACACATAATCAACAAGTGCCACCACAGTAATGGGATTACAATCACATTGAAACATAAAACTCACAATTTTCCACCGCGCCCGAATGATGAAATAATTATGGGAGGTCACTGCCAACAACCTAAGATTGTTTATGGATTCACTAAGCGAAGCTCTAATTCAATATGTCATAGACAGTACAACCCAAAAAGGACACTCATATGCATATTTACACGATTGTCAACCTGGTTACTCGATATTGAAAGAATAATATGGCTTAGAAGTTAAGTGCGACAATTCGCAAAGGCTAGGTTCATGGTTACAAATGAAGGTAAGGACATACGAACATAAGAAAGTGAAACTAGAAAGTCTTCTTTTAACAATACATCCTCACTTTGATGATGATTTCTCCACTCACCCTTATTACTTCCCAATGTGACAACCCACAAACTAAAACTTTTTCATACATTGACATGGGGTTGAGCACATTCCATTACTTCCTTTGGTCACCTTGAAACATAATTTCCACTTCAACATTAGAGAGGCAAGGCTTTTTTTTTTTTTTTACTTTGCACATATGTATCACAAAGAATGTGCATTTAATATTTTGCTCAAGCCCCTCTTTTTATTACATAACATGACCCACTTCTTTATTTTCGTGACCACTTTCCACTCAATCCTTTGATTTTCATAATATCCCCCCAAAATATCCCCATTCTTTCCCTAGTTTCACTTTCTTGAAAAGGTGAGAAAATAGTGTATAAGTTAAAAGGGTGGAATAATGAAGGTACAAATGAAGGCGAATGGTGGTCTAAGATAACCTCCCACTTTGTGAGAGATTCCATTCTTTTTCAAGCTCAAAAGGGGTTCTAGCGGAAAATTTTATGTAAGTGACGAGAAAGTTTAAGGTTCACAAAAAGGGATTCAAAGAATAGCCATATATATCAAATAACCTATTGACGTGTTATTGACAATCATGCAAACATGTTCTAGGGACCCCAAGAATACACAAAGTGATCCCATAAAAGGCACCTAAGTTGATGACAATGACAAAGAATATGATAATTTAAAGTGAGAGGTGGTGCAATCATAATTTAAATGTTTCAATGCAATCCCAATCACCACACTAATAATAGCACCTACGATTTTAAAATTAAAGCACACTCTAATCATCACATACTTTGGCCAACATCCCAACTATGAAAAGAACAAAATTTTTAAATTTAAAATTTTTCTATTTTTTTAGAGGGTGACACTATATACCTTCCCCTATAAACCCACAAACTCGGAAAGTTGCCCACCCCCAAACTCAAAACATGCTATGTCCTCAGAGCACAGAGAACAAAAGCGTGCCTTGGGCTCGACAGATGGCAAGACACTACTAAACAGTAATTAACATAAAATAAAACATACCTCATTAGGTTGCCTCCCAAGCAGCGCATTTGGTTAAAGTCGTTAGCCCGACTATGGTCCCAATCTTACTTGGCCTTCGCTTTGCGGCCTTTGGACCATCTCTTCTCTTCACGGGCACAAACGCCCTTCTCTTTCCAATTCATATCTCCATTGTTAACAAGTAGGGGTAAAGCCAAATTTATTTTTAAAACTTTACGCTTGTGCTTACCCCTCTTTCTTTTCCTTTTCTTTGGGTTTCCACCCCCAAAATCAACCTTTTCTGCAACCTGCAGAACACCATTCTCACAACCAAGATCAAGAGAGTTATCATGCACAAAAATATTTACAAATATAGAATCAGATAAATCACTATAACTCTCCTCACTAACTCTTGATTTTGAAGGCCTTTGTGGTAAATGTGATGGATTCGACTCTTTATGGGAGTCGTGTGGGGAGTGTTACGAACTGTTACTCCTAGAGTATTGGTCGGCTTTAGTGTTACTAGCCACGGGAAAAATGTCCGCATTATCCCCACTTTTCTCACATCCATTCACATTATCTTTAAAAATTGGAAAATCTGTTATGGCTCCTATAAAACCATCTTTGGGGGAGGGTTTCTTATCATTTTTAAGCATACAAAACTTACATTCCTCCCCCATACCTCTCAAGGACACCACCCCTTAACACACATCAATAGTGGCCTTAGTGTCAAACATAAATGGCCTCCCAAGTAGGATGGGAGTTTTCAGTTGTTCCTCACTTGATCCCTCTATACACATCACATAAAAGTCAATGGAGATAATGATTTTATCAATTTTAACCAACACCCCTTCAATAACCCCTAAGGGTCTTTTGATTGAGAGATCCGCTAATTGCAAGTCTCTCATGGGGGGTTTCAACTCACATACCCCCAAACTTCTAAAAACATGAAAGGGCATCACATTGACACTTTCCCCAAGATCCAACAAACCTTTAAAATTTTGACCCCCTAAAGAAATTGGGATAGTGAAACACCCGAGGTCTTTTTGAACATGTTTAATCTTTTCAAACTCCACACCTCTCTGGGGTGTGGTTTTCACAACATTGGGGGGAGGGATTTCTAAATTTAATGCAGAAAATACGTATTGAACCTCCCCAATCTCATCCTCTTCCTCACTAACATTATCAATATTATCACATTCAAAATTATCAAGGGAAGAAAGAAATACCTCCTCAATTTCCTCACTCTCATCCCACACTGTCGTGATTGACTTTGCTTGCTCAGGTGGGTGTTTTTCTTTCATTAATTCTTGGGCAACCTTCACAAGTTGCTCTACTTGTGTGCCCACCTTTTCAAACGCAGCTTCTGTATTTCTGTTACTTTGCTGCATCTCCATCCTTAGCTGCTGAACTGCCAGCTCCCAAGGTGCACTACCATGTTGTCCAGGTGGTGGCGCATGAAGAGGCTTTACTTGCTGATTCTGATGGCCACCCCATGAATTGTAATTGCCATATTGGTTGCCTTGGGGTTGTGGCCTTTGTCCATATCCGTTGAAAGCATGTTCCTGTTCAGGATTATACAATAAATTTGTTGCACTAGGACACATATTAGTCACATGAGATGATAAACCACAATTTGCACAATAATCAGCAATAACATTAGCACCAGCAGAAGTGCCACAAGCAGTCAATTTATCAAACTTACTACTCAAGACTGCAATTTTCTTGGAAAGATTATCAGTAGCAGTCAAATCTAATACCCCCCATGTTTTACCCCTCGAACTCTTTTGTTGAGAATTAGCACTCAACATCTCGTATAAAGCTTTAGTCTCGTCCGGGGTCTTGGCTCCTATCGAGCCTCCAGCAGCATTATCAACCATTGATTGACCATTGTCATTCAAGACATCATAAAAGGCTTGGTACAGTGAGGGTAGTATGAAATTGTGTTGGGGACATTGCATTAACATTGTATTAAATCTTTCCCATGCCTCATGAAAGGGCTCCCCCACATCTTGGGAAAATGTCATCAATATCTGTCTAAACCCAGCCAAAAGATGATGTGGGTAATATCTTTTAAGGAATACATCTTGCAATTCTACCCAAGTACTGATGCTGCTCGGTGCAAGCATCATCAACCATGTTTTAGCCACTCCCTTAAGAGTGTAAGGAAAACACTTCAGTCTAATTTGCTCCTCAGTCACTCCCTGTCTTAACAAAATTGAGCAACAACAATAATATACTCTTTAAGGAACGTGAGTGCATCCTCACCAGGCAATCCGTGAAAGCTTGGCAACATGGCAAAGTATTGCCCTTTGACCTCTAGATTTTTGGCTGCATCGGACAGCACTATGCAAGAGGTAGATGTGTCTACCCTAGGTCTCAGGAAATCATTCATAGTTTGTGCCGGTGGTTCTGCCATCTCGGATTTCTCTTCCTCTACCTCGGTGGTGGAGGGTTCTGATTCGATGTCCGAATCTGAAAAGAGAGGATTAAAGAGGGGATCACCCTCAAATGCATCCTCAAGTCTATTTATGTTATCGTCCAATGGCACCAATGTAGGCTTCAAAGAACGACGACCTTGCATTCACTACCTAACCTACTTGTTTACTTGCAACAAGTCCCCGGCAACGATGCCAAAAACTTGATGGAGGAAAAATCCCTCTTGTAATAAAAACCTAGCAAGTGTAGTCACTACCGGTGTAGCAGTATGCAAATGCAGGGGTCGAATCCACAGAGACTCGTTGGTAAACAAGTAAAGTAAACGCAATGAATTTAGTAACCAAAGTTTATAGATTTGATTTAAAAACTAAGAGCATAAATTAAATAACAAAAACTAACTAAACGAGAAAGCAGATTATGAGCAGAGATTCGTAGATTGGATTTCACTTTACCATCATTCTATGCAGAATTTTACTTATAAAACATTAATTCAACTTCTAGGGTTCATTCACTTTAGCTAGGATCGACACGGTTAAATGGCCGGATTACAATCCTAAATACTCTCTTAATATTGTGACTTCTATTACGGTACCACAATATGCCAAGAATGCATTAAACACAGGAATATGAAAACCTAACTTTAATCGATTTCTATTACGGCCTCAATTAAAGTTATTCAATCAATAATGGTCTATGTATCAAAATCCCAAATTAATGGCGAATTCAATACCCAATTATTCAAAGACGAGTTCGTATATTAACATACATCTCAAATCTAAGAACAAGAAATTAAGATCTACTAATGAACTAGAATGAATTAAATAGAAAGAATTAAAATACTATTGCATAGAAATCCCTATAAAGATCCAACCAATCTACAAATCTAAGAAATTTAGCTACTCATAATTTACAAATAATAAAAACCTGGAATGATGAATTCTTCTCTTCAATTGATAATTAAAAAAAAGCATAAAAAAACTCCAAAATATGATATCTGTTCTATCTAAAAACTAATATGGCTGCTATGAATATATAGGGTTAGGGCAAAGACTGTGGTCCACGGCTGAGAAAGTACAAGTCAGCCCTCAATTAAGTGTGAGAACCGCTGCTGGAATACGGACGAGCGAGGCCGCCCATAATGGTAGAGCGCTCGCCCTAGTAGGCAGCAACTTGGCCAGCGTTTGTTTGTTGTAGCGCGGCCGTGTAAGTACGCCAATCCAATTCGCAACCCTTTTTAGGTGCATTTTAAATGATAAAATCGCACTAAGGGGCATTTTGGTAAATTTCCGGTCCGTTCCGAGGCTTCCGGAAACATTTTATGAGTTTCTCGCGAAGAAAGTATTTTTTTAGTATTTTTCCCGGACAAAAGGACCTAAAAGGAATTATTGGCTTTGGACCTTTAAAGAATTAGCCCGGAATGTTCCAGAACCAGTTTCTGATGCCAGAAACGGTTATTGGTTCGTTCCGTCGTGCGACAGATTGAGCCATGGAAATTGGAAGCAAGAGGCCGTGCGACACATGAAGCATTTTCCAAATCAGCATTTAAATACCAATTTTCCATTCATTTGTAAGGAGGCCTCTCACAGATTTCTCACACACAAACACACAGCCCTCCTCTCTTTCTCTCTCTATCCGTAAACTCCCTCTCTCTCCTCTCTCTCTCTCTCTAAACGCACAGCCAACGCCCTCACCCATCTTCTCTGGCCAATCCCCTCCCTAACCCAACATTCACCACCGGCGGCCTTCTTCACCAAACCAATTCCTTCTACCCAACCTTCCTTCTTCTCCGACCTAAACCCAATCAACTGGCGACCTCCCTCTTCTCCGATTACAAAACCATCATCCAGTTCTCTCTCACCACACCAATCGCCGGCAAACTCAAAGCCCAACCCCAATCCGGTGACCTCAATCTCCCTCACCGTCGCAGTCTCACCAATTCCTCCAAATCCGACGCCAACATCGCTCCCCTGTTTCCGCCCTAAGCCGCCAACCACTGTCGTCCTTAACAACACCATCATCAAACTTCCCTACCAAAACCTCAACCTAATCCCTCTCAACCTCCGCACCGTCCTCTCTCTACCCAAATTTACGTCTCCTTCCCTGTTCTAAATCTCCTTCTCCCGCCATGATCACCGCTCTCTCTCTCTCCGGCCAAATCCAGAATTGCCTTCACTGTTATTCTCTATCCCCAAAACCAATAAACCGTTTCCCCTGTTTACAGAGACCCTAAGCCGATGCCCAAAACCAATTGCCGTTCGCCTGTTCTGTTCCAGAAGCCAACTCTCGTCCACTTCCCCTGCTTCCAATTCCATTCCGGAGCCCAAGCACGTACGTACTGGGATTTGCGGAGTAACTTGGTATGTGAGTCCGAATCCGTCCCGAAGCTGATTGAAGATCCTTAAATCTAACTTGATTTAAGGAACGTGGACTACGAGGGTAACGATTTTCTCACCTTTGTCTCTCATTTACTGTTTACTTGTTTCATTGCAAATTATTCCCCGGACTTGATAATTCGACTCTATCTGTCCCCAATTATCAAGTCCCAACTGCCGATCTCTCTGTTTAATTGATTTGGTTGGATGTGATTGGTATTTGTGATGTGATCTCGTGGTACTTGTTGTTTATTGGCCAAGGGAGTGTGGATCTCCCTATATCCACATCCCCTTGGTCAATCTATTGTGAATTCGTTGGTTTCTGAATTGCTTGGATGTTGTTGATTGATTTATTTTGGCCTCTGTTGGATCTGGTTTCAAAAGTGTAAGGTCTCTGCATATTGGTAACCTGTGTCACGCGACACAATTGGACATTTGGAGTCCTGTGTCACGCGACACAAGTAGACCTCTGCAGAGACAATTATTTCAGTTGTAAATGTCGATCCCTGTGTTCATATTATGTGGTATCATGGTGTTGTGATCATTTGGTGTTGTTGCAGTGTGAGTGTTGTAAAACCTCTGCATAGTGCTTTGTTGTGTCACGCGACACAACTGAACCCTCAGGTCCTGTGTCACGCGACACAATGAGCCCTATGCAGCAGGTTCAGTTTTCGTTGTAAGTTGATTCATATCATTGTAAAGTGGGATGTGGCCTCCCACAGTGAAAGGTTCACGAGTTGTATTCCCCTTTGTTGAGCAATAAAATGAAGCATTAAAATGCATTTTGCACATATATTGTCATACACACTTCGCACACACATAAGAATGTTTTGAATGTTGAACATAGAAAGACTCGTCTACGGACGAGGCGTGTTGGGTGAACTCTCGGTTCTTCCCAACACGTAACTTGACCCCCGAACCCATTTTTCTTTCTAAAAGGTTTTCAATGTTTCCTCTTAAAAACGGCGTGGCGACTCCTTTATTTTTATTTTTTCGGGCGAGCGCACATTCAGTGGTGACTCCACTGGGGACTATTTGAAACTTGTTTTTCAAAAGTGGGTCAAACTTTCGTGTTCGTTCAACATTCAATTCCTTCATTTGTGTGTGCCTTGTTGTGTGACATTTTATATGTGTAAATGCATTTGATGCTTTGTTTTATTCCCTTCCCCCTTCCTTGGTTCCTGTTAATATTGTGCTGGTACTGGGGCTTGAGACATTGTTTTGACCCCCGAACCCATTTTTCTTTCTAAAAGGTTTTCAATGTTTCCTCTTAAAAACGGCGTGGCGACTCATTTATTTTTATTTTTTCGGGCAAGCGCACATTCAGTGGCGACTCTGCTGGGGACTATTTGAAACTTGTTTTTCAAAAGTGGGTCAAACTTTCGTGTTCGTTTAACATTCAATTCCTTCATTTGTGTGTGCCTTGTTGTGTGACATTTTATATGTGTAAATGCATTTGGTGCTTTGTTTTATTCCCTTCCCCCTTCCTTGGTTCCAGTTAATATTGTACTGGTACTGGGGCTTGAGACATTGTTTTGATGCTTGGAGGCTGGGGCTGTTTCTGGTCCTTTTGTTCAAATTCTGGAAAGGTGACTCCTTCTGTCACGCGACACAACTGGCTTCACCAGTCCTGTGTCATGCGACAGAAGTGGCCAGTTTGCAGGATTTGGTTTTCTTGATACAGGTTGTGATTGTGGGGCAGTCCCCCGTGATCAAATTTTGATCATTGTGATTATTGTTCTCTGTGGGGTGTGCGTGTGTTGTTTTTTCCATTTTATCTCCCTTTTCAAATAAAAAAAATTAAAAAAAAAAAAACCAAAAATAAAAAATATATATAAAATAAAAAAAAAAAAAAATCATTTTCATAAATAAAGGAATCTAGTCATCCCGTACACTACCTCACGTAGATCTAGAACCCTCGGGTGCGATTGACGGCATCGCGGATGGCCATGAAATTCGCCTACGCTTGAGCGCCAAATATCAAAAATATCCCCCTAGCGCATTATAGGTGGCACCACACTTTTAACCTCACCCAAAACGGTTGGTTTTTGACACGCCATTTTTCAAATACATTAAAATGAATTGTTTCAAAATTCTTAATAAGCTTTCGTACCTCCCCCAAACCCTAGCACGTGTGGGCATGTTGCCATCGCAACATGGTTTCACGAGAGGACATGTCGTTCCCACGGCATGTTCTAACGAGAGATCATGTCGCTTTGTCAACGTGCACCGACGAGAGGTCATGCCGGATTTTTTCTTGAAATTCTTCAGGAATACCCGTTATGCTGCCCAAATTTCTCCAGAAATTGGGGCTGCTCGTCCGTTCCATAAATGCTTTGGTTTTGTTTAGGTATTATCGCCTGTTATTAATTTTGAACCAATACGTTTGGTGTATTTTTGGATGATGTGTCCCTAGGTTCCCCCGATGTCTAGATTGTGTGAATAAAGGATTAGCCTTTCCCAACCGTTCATAGGACTTAAAAGCCACCGATTTCTACTTGAAGATTAATAAGATGTTGCACGAGTCCGTCTCCTTTCCAGCTCTTCCCTCTCCCATACCTCCTCAAGATTCTCTATCCTCCGACTTATACACTCTTACCTCTTCACCTCCGAGAAGCTACGGCAAGTTGGGTGTGTGCTCTCGTTTCCGGCGCTCATTGGTCCATATTCCCGAGGCGGAAGCAGTTCAAGTGCCCGAGTGATCGTTCATCTGATTCGGAATCCAAAATGCTCGGTGCAGAGAAGATTATGGCCCACCAATCTGGAAGTTCATATCCCATGGGTCGGCAGAGTGCAAATGGGGCGTCCATCGAAAAGTTGCGGGCTACCTTCGAAGCTGCTTTTCCTCGCGAGCGGGAGTCCCGGTTGTTTATTCAGGTTGCTAAAGATAAGGAGGACGACTTGTGAATGACAAAAAGATCGAGAAAGGATCCTCACCGCACCGATGGCAACAATTGCTCTTCCTCCCATCCGAAGTTGATGCAGTCGATCAGTCCTCGTAGGTTCTAGAATGTCCACTATCGGACATGAGTCTATCGAGTCCAAGTTGGACCAGTTTTTGCTTTGCAGTGATAAAATCTTTGTTTTTATTCTCGCTAGACTCGAGGCATTACTAGCACACCCACGTTACACTCGATTGAAATGGTCTTATTCCAAATTATCACTTGTGCTACTCACCGACCAACGCTTTGAAATGGCTAATGTTTAATTTGATCGGAGCGAGAAAATCGACTAATATCCTTTCCAAAGTGGGGCTTACCAACTCCCCACCTCGATTCCCATATGCTCACATACCTTCCAATCGTCCTTGCTATCTCGTTGCTCAATGAATTTGCACTGATCTTTCTCGGAGTAAACTTAAGCAAGCAATGAAGACTGGATCTCGTTCGAATCATCCGGTAGGGACTGTGATTAAAACCTTTCACCCATAGGAAAGCCATTACCTTACCCTCCCTAAACAATATCCCTTCATTTCTAGATCGGCATATTTTGAAACCCATTTAGCCATAGCCAGAAGAAGAGGGACTATCCTTGAGACTCCCGTGCGTCAAAAGAAAGATTGACCGTCTCCAAGCTCAAGAACGACGGAAAGCAATGATCCATACTGGGGACTGGCTGAAATTCCCCTCTCAAAAACAAAATTGAAAAAAGAGAGAGAGACAAAATTACAAAAGAAAAAGAAAAAAAAAAGAAGAAAAAAAAAAGAAAGAGAGCCTAGTCCCTAGCGATTCTCTCAAAAGCAAAAGTCCAAGGATCCGGTCGTTACTCAAAAGGAGTCTCAGAGTGAATAAAAAGACAGCATGAATGTCCCTCACCCTTACCCCTAACCAATTCCGGCCATCCTCTCGATTTTAGAGGATATTCCCACTACCTTGACCAATTTCAAGCCGTCCTATAGATTTTAGAGGACATTCCCATTCCCATTCCCATTACCTTTACCTTTGCCTATAGCCAAAGTCAAGATTGACCTCTCATTCTTAGAGGCAATTGAAGATGCAATCATGGATTCCCTCACCTTAGAAATCCCAAACACATCCCTGCAAGCCAACCTCTCATCTTTAGAGGTTCAGTCAGCAAAAGGCCTAGCCGACCTCTCATTTTAAGAGGTCATGATATCCTAAATCACCCGAAGGCCGATCGAAATCCCGAGACCCAGTCGCAGTTCCTACCGGATAGCAGTTTCATTCCAATATCGTCGAGATCTAAAACATATTATTGCTTAAAGAGGAGCCAAGTCCATCCCGGCTCAAAGGACCGTCAAACGAGGATTGTGCAAAATTCCATCTGTCCATTCAACGTCGCATGTGAGCATATTTCGTTTCTCCTCCGCAAACACTTGCCGTGGACGTCCCACTGGGGCTTCACATCCGTGTCTCCCATCGACACTCCATGAGGACATGTTCTTTCAATTCCCAAAATCCTCAAAAGTCCTCAGATCCTCAAATTCCAACGTTCATTCTATTCATTCGAGATAAGCCCGAACTACGGCGACCTGAGCTCCTCCTATGGAGGGGAACGTAGGCAACCATAACTGGTCCGGTCGAAATCACAAACAGATCTCAGAAAATCCGGTCTCCTCAAGGACCATTCCCATACACTTTCCACCCTTCGGAGTTTGATTCTCGATATCAGTGGGCGTTCTCCTCGGGTTTGATTGAAATATTTGCTCATATCGGCTTTGGCGGTTGACTAACTCGAACATTAATAAAGGGTTTTAAGCAGCCTTATGATCATCACGAATAAGACAAGTTTTCAAGTGTCTCGACAAGTCTTCACTTTCTACATCATAGGAAGATAGAGCTAAACACCGTTTCGGTCAGCAGGGGCTTCCATACACTCTTCCACACATTATGATGCTTATACTCTCCCAAAAGAGTCAAACCCAAAGCGAGGATGCATACAGAAGTTCGGGATTCATTTCCTACCATTCGAAAGATATGCCCCTGTACGTAAACATTTCCGAGTCTTGTCCAGTGACTGATTGACTGCGATTTGAAATGATGAGTTGCCTCTTTGGCCACAAGATGACTCTGTCTGCGATAAAGCTACATGGAATTGCCTTAAGCTGGGGCTTTGGTTAAAGTATCCCTCCGGCTCTTCTTTCCAGATCCCCCTCGGGTTTGCTTTGCACTGTCAACTGGGGCTTCGCCAAGCCGGGATTGCTCTCTGCCCCCCTCTGCTGCTTGCTATCTCAGACGCGCGATACACTCTGTCCTCACTAGCAACGGACCTGCTGCAGCCAGAACTCCCGGAGCGTCTCCGACTTGCCTAGCCGCGCCATATCATTTTTCCACCTCACGGGAGAGGGTCCACCTCATTATAAGCACTTTCGTCCTATACACAATCCCTCATAACATAATGGCTACCTACACATCCGCTTGTCAAGCCGTGCAAAACCCTCCCTACTTCCTATTCTCCCCAGCTGAGATGGACTTGTGCAACAAAAGATTAATAATGCATAAGCAAAGAGTCAAATAATTGCTAAGTGCCTAGTAGTCCTGTGTCTCCCCCCGCAGGGTACAATAATCAGGTGATCGTAATCTGATCGGGAAGATTTCCCCTCAAATCGCAACCTTAGATAAGGATTCCAAATCCTGCAGATGGCAGACCCCGCTTTTATTTTCTTCGTAAGGCTCGGACTCACCAACATGACCTGAAAGAGCCCCAGTTGCTCTCAAATTTCCCCAAGCAAGGTTTTTGTCAATGAAAGAAAAAAAGGAAAAGAGCCCCAGCTGCCCCAGAAACCAGGCAATAAAGCTCACTAGCCTCAGCGACTTTAAGGCATGTTCCGCACAACGAGTTATCTACCAAGAGCCCGTTCCCATGGGCAGATTTTCAGTAAGAGCCCGTTCCCATGGGCAGATCATTACCAAGAGCCCGTTCCCATATGGCAGATTTTCAGTCAGAGCCCGTCCCGTGAATGGCCACCCGGAGACCGTCAACAATAGTTAGTAGCATAGGACCCTCCGGCAGCTACATCAATCCCCAGCAGTACAAGCCGTAGCATCAATCCCTCTGGCAGCTACAGGTGAGCACAGCACAGGTATGAAAGCATATCTCAGTCAATTACTTTGCTAGAAACATTAAGCTCGTTCCCAAGCTGGGTGCCTTCAAATAATCCCGTTCCAGGTTGGATGCCTTCAAATTATCCCTTTTAGGTCAAGAGACCTTAAAATGATCCCTTTTAGGTCAAGAGACCTTCAAATAATCCCTTTTAGGTCAAGAGACCTTCAAATAACCCCTTTTCAGGTTGTGATGCCTTCAAATGATCTCGTTTAGGTCAAGAGACCTTCAAATAATCCCTGTCAGGTTGTGATGCCTTCAAATGATCTCGTTTAGGTCAAGAGACCTTCAAATAATCCCTGTCAGGTTGTGATGCCTTCAAATGATCTCGTTTAGGTCAAGAGACCTTCAAATAATCCCTGTCAGGTTGTGATCCCATCAAATGATCTCGTATAGGTCAAGAGACCTTCAAATAATCCCTGTCAGGTTGTGATGCCTTCAAATGATCTCGTTTAGGTCAAGAGACCTTCAAATAAACCCTGTCAGGTTGTGATGCCTTCAAATGATCTCGTTTAGGTCAAGAGACCTTCAAATAATTCTTGTCAGGTTGTGATGCCTACAAATGATCTCGTTTAGGTCAATAGATCTTCAAATAATCCCTGTCAGGTTGTGATGCCTTCAAATGATCTCGTTTAGGTCAAGAGACCTTCAAATAATCCCTGTCAGGTTGTGATGCCTTCAAATAATCTCTTTTAGGTTAAGAGACCTTCAAATAATCCCTGTCAGGTTGGATGCCTTCAAATAATCCCGTTCCAGGTTGAATGCCTTCAAATGATCCCTTTTAGGTCAAGAGACCTTCAAATAATCTCTGCCAGGTTGGATGCCTTCAAATAATCCCGTTCTAGGTAGCGATACCTTCAAATAATCCCTTCTAGGTCAAGAGACCTTCAAATAGTTCCTTTTAGCTCAAGATACCTTCAAATAGTTCCTTCTAGGTCAAGAGACCTTCAAATAATCCCTTTTAGGTCAAGAGACCTTCAAATAGTTCCTTTTAGGTCAAGAGACCTTCAAATAGCTTTCCCTATGTTCAGACTCTTTCAATCAGTGTCCTTCGAACTACGATTTGGCTTAATTCCCTTTTAGGGATACGTAGGAATCCTTTCTCAAAAGGTCCAGCCATCCGATCTCACCAGTCATTGTCTAGCCCTCCGCCATATCCCCCAGCTGCTCATTGGGATTGGGTCTTATTCTATCGACAACCTCACTTCTTCCATAAGTGATGTTGCCGAGGGGCTCTGTAAGTACGCCAATCCAATTCGCAACCCTTTTTAGGTGCATTTTAAATGATAAAATCACACTAAGGGGCGTTTTGGTAAATTCCCGGTCCGTTCCGAGGCTTCCGGAAACATTTTATGAGTTTCTCGCGAAGAAAGTATTTTTTAGTATTTTTCCCGGACAAAAGGACCTAAAAGGAATTATTGGCTTTGGACCTTTAAAGAATTAGCCCGGAATGTTCTGCAATCCGCTCGATGCCGTAAACGGAAGCATCGGGTTCGTCATGGCCGTGCGACGGATTGAGCCATGGAAATTGGAAGCAAGAGGCCGTGCGACACATGAAGCATTTTCCAAATCAGCATTTAAATACCAATTTTCATTCATTTGTAAGGAGGCCTCTCACAGATTTCTCACATAGAGCCTGGGTATGTTTTACTGAAGATTTTGATGTTCTCAAGATAAGCACGACCTCCTGCTCCACTTTTCCATGGCTCAAACTGTCGCACGACAGAACGAATCAATAACCGTTTTTGGCATCAGAAACTGGTTCTAGAACATTCCGGGCTAATTCCTTAAAGGTCCAAAGCCAATAATTCCTTGTAGGTCCTTTTGTTCGGGAAAAATACTAAAAAATACTCCCTTCGCGAGAAACTTATGAAATGTTTCCGGAAGCCTCGGAACAGACCGGGAATTTACCAAAAAGCCCCTTAGTGCAATTTTATCATTTAAAATGCACCTAAAAAGGGAACGTGAATTGGATTGGCGTACTTACAGAGCCACTCGGCAATGTCACTTATGGAAGAAGTGAGGTTGTCGACAAAAAGGACCCAATCCCAATGAGCAGCTGGGGGATATGGCGGAGGGCTAGACAATGACTGGAAAAATCGGATGGCTGGACCTTTTGAGAAAATATTCCTACGTATCCCTAAAAAGGGAATCAAGCTAAATCGTAGTTCAACAAAGAGGTGGCATTAACGAAAGGCCACGGGCTTTGTACCCAAAGAAGTGAGAACGTATGGTGCCTCAACCCGAGAAGTGAGAACGTATGGTGCCTCAAACCGAAGAAGTGAGAACGTATGGTGCCTCAAACCGAAGAAGTGAGAACGTATGGTGCCTCAATTCGAGAAAGTGAGAACGTATGGTGCCTCAAACCGAGAAGTGAGAACGTATGGTGCCTCAAACTGAAGAAGTGAGAACGTATGGTGCCTCAAACCGAAGAAGTGAGAACGTATGGTGCCTCAAACTGAAGAAGTGAGAACGTATGGTGTCTCAAACCGAGAAAGTGAGAACGTATGGTGCCTCAAACTGAGAAGTGAGAACGTATGGTGCCTCAAACCGAAGAAGTGAGAACGTATGGTGCCTCAAACCGAGAAGTGAGAACGTATGGTGCCTCAAACCGAAGAAGTGAGAACGTATGGTGCCTCAAACCGAAGAAGTGAGAACCTATGGTGCCTCAAACCGAATAACTGAGAACGTATGGTGCCTCAAACCGAGAAAGTGAGAACGTATGGTGCCTCAAACCGAAGAAGTGAGAACTTATGGTGCCTCAAACCACTTTTGAAAATATTGTGAGATCTACAGCATCTCGAACCACTTTTGAAAATATTGTGAGATCTACGGCGTCTCGAACCGATTTTGAAAATATTGTGAGATCTACGGCGTCTCGAACCACTTTTGAAAATGTTGTGAGATCTACGGCGTCTCGAACCACTTTTGAAAATGAAGTGAGATCTACGGCGTCTCGAACCACTTTTGAAAATGACGTGAGACCTACGGTGTCTCGGACCGATTTTGAAAATGACGTGAGACCTACGGTGTCTCGAACAACTTTTGAAAATGACGTGAGACCTACGGTGTCTTGGACCACTTTTGAAAATGATGTGAGATCTACGGCATCTCGAACCACTTTTTAAAATGTTGTGAGATCTACGGCGTCTCGAACCAATTTTGAAAATGAAGTGAGATCTACGGCGTCTCAAACCACTTTGAAAATATTGTGAGAACTATGGTGTCTCGAACCAATTTGAAAATGAAGTGAGGTCTATGGCGTCTCGAACCAATTTGAAAATGAAGAGAGATCTATGGTGTCTCGAACCAATTTTGAAAATGATGTGATATGATGATTTGACGCTTGAAAGAAATATGCGTTCATACCTGTGATGTGCTCACCTGTAGCTGCCGGAGGGACTGATGCTATGGTTTATGCTACTGGGGAATGAGAGTTGTAGCTACCGAAGGGTCTCACGCTACAATTGTTGATGATCGTGGCTACCGGAGGGACCTATACCACTTGTTGATGCTTGCTGGATGGCCATTCACGGGACGGGTTCTGATTGAAAATCTGCCCCTGGGAACGGCCTCTTGGTAATGATCTACCCTCGAGCTCTTACTAAAAATCTGCCCTATGGGAACGGGCTCCTGGTTGGAAATCTGCCCTCGGGCTCTTACTGAAAATCTGCCCTATGGGAACGGGCTCTTGGTTGGAAATCTGCCCTCGGAATGGGCTCTTGATTGAAAATCTGCCCTCGGGCTCTTACTGAAAATCTTCCCTATGGGAACGGGCTCTTGGTTGGTAACTCGCTGTGCGGAACATGCCTTAAAGTCGCTGAGGCTGGTGAGCATTATTACTTGGATTCTGGGGCAGCTGGGGCTCTTTTCTTTGACAAGCACTACTTGGGAGCTGAGGCAACTGGGGCTCTTTTAGATGATGCTGATGAGTCCGGGCCTGACGCAGATAATAAAGACGAGATCTGCCACCTGCAGGATTTGGAATCCTTGTCCAAGATTGTGATATGAGGGGCAATCCTCACAATCAAATCATGATCACTTGATTATCGTACCCTGCGGGGGAGGAAAACACAACACTTCTAGGCACTTTGCATTTTATTAGACTCTTTGCTTATGCATTATTAATCTTTTGTTGCACAAGTCCATCTCAGCTGGGGAGAAATAGGAAGTAGGGAGGGTTTTTACACGGCTTGATGAGCAGATGTGTAGATAGCCATTATGCTATGAGGGATTGTGTATAGGAACGAAAGTGTTTATGATGGGGTGGACCCTCTCCCATGAGTGATGGTGTATGGATGATACGGTGCAGCTTAGGCAAGTCGGGGACGCTCCCGGGGGTACTGGTTGCAGCAGGTCCATTGTTAGTGAGGACATAGTGTATCGCGCGTCTGAGACAGTAAGCAGCAGTGGGGGCAGAGAATGATCTTGGCTTGGCGAAGCCCCAGTTGACAATGCAAAACAATCTTGGAGGGAATCTGGTAAGGAGAGCCGGAGGGATACCTTAACCAAAGCCCCAGCTTGAGGACATCCCATGCAGCTTCATCATAGGCAGAGTCATCTTGTGGCCGAGGAGGCAACTCATCATTTCAAATTACAGTCAATCAGTCGCTGGATAAGACTCAAAAATGTTTACGTGCAGGGGCATATCTTTCGAATGGTGGGAAATGAATCCCGAACTTTTGTGTAACACTCTCGCTTTTGGGCTTGACTCTTTTGGGAGAGTATAAGCATCATAAGGTGTGGAAAAGTGTATGGAAGCCCCTGCTGACCGAAACAGTGTTTAGCTCTATCTTCCTATGATGTAGAAAGAGAAGACTCGTCGAGACACTTGAAAACTTGTCTTATTCGTGATGATCAAAAAGCTGCTTAAAACCCTTTATTGATGTTCGGGTTATTCAACCACCAAAGCTGATATGAACGAATATTTTTATCAATCCTGAGGAGAAAGCCCACTGATATCGAGAATCAAACTCGGACAGATGGACAGTGTATGGGCATGGTCCTTGAGGAGACCGAATTTTCTGAGATTTGATTGTGATTTCGACCGAACCAATTATGGTTGCCTACGTTCCCCTCCTTAGGAGGAGCTCAGGTCGCCGTAGTTTGGGCTTTTCCCGAATGAATAGAATGAACATTGAAATCCGGGGATGTCGAGGACTTTTGAGAATTATTTGAGAATTGAAAGAACATGTCCTCTTGGAGTGTCGATGGGAAACACGGAAGTGAAGCCCCAGTGGGACGTCCACGGCAAGTTTTTGTGGAGGAGAAAATGAAATATGCTCACATAAAACGTCGAATGAACGGATAGAATTTGCACAATCTTCGCTTGACGGTCCTTTGAACCGGGATGGACTTGGCTCCTCTTTAAGCCATAATATGTTTTTTAGATCTCAACGATATTGGAATGAAACTGCTATCCGATAGGAACTGCGACTGGGTCTCAGGATTTCAATCGGTCTTCGGGTAATTTGGAATATCATGACCTCTTAAAACGAGAGGTCGGCTGGGCTTTTTGCTGGCTGTACCTCTAAAGATGAGAGGTTGGCTCTTGGGTATGTGTTTGGGATTTCTAAGGCGAGGATATCTTGTTATTGCATCTTTGCTGCCTCTAAGAATGAGAGGTCAATCTTTTGGCTTTGGCTAAAGGCAAAGGTAATGGTAATGGGATGGTCCTCTAAAATCAAGAGGAAGGCTTGGAATTGGTTAGAGGTAATGGTGAGGGGGCATCCGTGTTGTCTCTTTATTCACTCTGAGACTCCACTTTGAGTGATGCCCGAGTTCTTTGACTTTCACTTCTGAGAGGATCGCTGGGGACTAGGCTCTCTTTCTTTTCTTCTCTTTTTTTCTTTCTTTTTTTTTCCTTATTTTTTTATTTTTGTCTCTCTCTCTTATTTTTTTCAATTTTGCTTTTGAGAGGAGAATTTCAGCCAGTCCCCAGGATGGATCATTGCTTTCCGTCGTTCTTTGAACTTGGAGCCGGTCGATCTTCTTTTGAATCACAGGAGCCCCAAGGATAGTCCCTCTTCTTCTGGCGATGGCTAAATGGGTTTCAAAATATGCCGATCTTGAACTGAAGGGGTATTATTTAGTGAGGGTAAGGTAAAGGTTTTCCTATGGGTGAAAGGTTTCAACCGCAGCCCCTACTGGATGATCCGAACGAGATTGAGTCTTCGTTTGCTTGCTTAAGCTTACTCTGAGAAAGATCCGTGCAAATTCATCGAACAACGAGATTATGAAAGAGGTGTGAGCATATGGGACGCAAGATGGGGATATCAGTCGATTTTCTCGCTCCGATCAATTTAAACATTAGTCATTTCAAAGCATTAGTCGGTGAGTAACACAAGTGATTATTTGGAATAAGACCATTTCAATTGATTGTAACGCAGGTGTACTAGTAATGTCTCGAGTCTAGCAAGAAGAGAAACAAAGATTTTATCACTGCAAAGCAAAACTGGTCCAACTTGGACTCGACAGACTCATGTCCGACAGTGGACATTCTAGATCCTACGAGGACTGATCGACTGCATCAACTTCGGATGGGAGGAAGAGCATTGCTGCCATCGGTGCGATGAGGACCCTTCTCAATCCTTTGTCATTTATAGGTCGCCCTCCTTATCTTTAACAATCTGAGCAAGTAACCGGGCCTCCCGCTCGCGAGGAAAGACAACTTCAAAGTTAGCTCGCCACTTTTCGATGTACACACCTTTTGCACTCTGCCGACCCATGGGATATGAACTTCCAGATTTGTGGGCCATAGTCTTCTCTGCACCGAGCATTTTGGATTCAACATCAGATGGACGACTGCTCGGGCACTTGAACTGCTTCCGCCTCAGGAATATGGACCAATGAGCGCCGGGAACAAGAGCGCACACCCAACTTGACGTAGCCTTACAGAGGTGAATAGGTGAGAGCGTGTATAGACGGGGGATATAGAATTTTGAGATGGTACGGGAGAGGGAAGAACGGAAAGAGAGACGGACTCGTGCAACACTTTATTAATCTTCAAGTAGAAATCGGTGTTTTAAGTCCTAGAGATGGTTGGAAAAGGTTAATCCTTTATTTCACGCAATCTAGACCTCGGGGGAACCCTAGGGACACATCATCCACAAATACACCAAACGTATTGGTTCAAAATTAATAATAGGCGATAATACCTAAACAAAACCAAAGCATTTATGGAACGGACGAGCAGCCCCAATTTCTGGAGAAATTTGGGCAGCATAACGGGTATTCCTGAAGAATTTCAAGGAAAAATCCGGCATGACCTCTCGTCGGTGCACGTTGACAAAGCGACATGATCTCTCGTTAGAACATGCCGTGGGAACGACATGTCCTCTCGTGAAACCATGTTGCGATGGCAACATGCCCACACGTGCTTGGGTTTGGGGGAGGTACGAACGCTTATTATAATTTTTGAAACAATTCATTTTAGTGTATTTGAAAATGTCGTGTCAAAACCAACCGTTTTGGGTGAGGTTTAAAAGTGTGGTGCCACCTATAACGCACTAGGGGGATGGGTTTGACATTAAGCGCTCAAGCGTAGGCGAATTTCATGGCCGTCCGCGATGCCGTCAATCGCACCCGAGGGTTCTAGATCTATGTGAAGTAGTGTGCGGGATGGCTATGTTCTTTTATTTATGAAAATGATTCTTTTTTATTATTTTTTTTTATTTATTATTTTTTTTTATTTTGGAAAAGGGGTGATAAAAGAAAAAACAACACACACACGCCCCACAGAGTACAATAATCAAGAATCAATAGAATTGATCATGGGGATTGCCCACAACCATAACTTGCACCAAGGAGATATAATCCTGCTGAGTGGCACCTTATGTCGCGCTACACAGGACATCAAAGGTACGCTTTCTCGCGTAACAGAAGGAGTCACATTGCCAGAACCCTGAACAAAAGCAGAATAACCAGCCCCAGCCTCCAAGCACAATGGCATATCTCAGCCCCAGCACCAACACAAACAAAGAGGGACACAAGGGGGAACATGAATAAAGCAAAGCAATAAAATGTATTTTAGGCACATAGAATGTCACACAACCAAGCACACACAAATGAATGAAATGAACGTTGAACAATAACGAAAGTTTGACCCACTTTTGAAAACAAGTTTCAAGTCCCCAGCAGAGTCGCCACTGAATGTGCGCTCGCCCGAAAAATAAATAAATAAAGGAGTCACCACGCCGTTTTTAGAGGAAACATTGAAAACCTTTTGACAGAGAAAATGGGCTCGGGAGTCAGGTTACGTGTTGGGAAGAACCGAGAGTTCACCCAACATGCCTCGTCCGTAGACGAGTCTTTCTATTGTGTTCAACATTCAAACCATCCAAATGTGTGTGCAAAATATGTGTAACAAGATATGTGTAAAAATGCAAATCAACGCTTTGTTTTATTGCTCAACAAAGGGGAAATACAACTTGTAAGCCATTGACTCGGGGAGGCCACGTCCCACTTTACATCGAGGACAAACAGAACAGGATTTACAACTGAAAGGATGATCCTCTGCAGATGGTCACCATGTGTCGCGTGACACAGGACATGCTAGGCACGATGTGTCGCGTGACACATGTTTACCGTTTTCAGGGACCTTACATTTTGTAATACAGAAGCAACAAATAACAATTCATATCCCAACACAATACCGATAACAACTCAGAAATCAATGAATTTTACAATTGATTGACCAAGGGGATGTGGATATAGGGAGATCCACACTCCCTTGGCCAATAGACAACAAATCCCACAAAATCACATTATTAATATCAACAAAACCAAACAAAGCTAATTAAACAGAGAGATCGACAGTTGGGACTTCATAATTGGGGACAGATAGAGTCGAATTATCAAGTCCAGGGAATAATTTGCAATGAAACAAGTAAACAGTAAATGGGAGATAAAGGTGAGGAAATCGTTACCCTCGTAGTCCACGTTCCTTAAATCAAGTTATATTTAAGGATCTTCAATCAGCTTCGGGATGGATTCGGACTCACAAACCAAGTTACTCCGCAAATCCCAGTACATACGTGCTTGGGCTTCGGAATGGAATTGGAAGCAGGGGAAGTGGACGAGAGTTGGCTTCTGGAACAAAACAGGGAACGGCAATTGGTTTGATCAGGGGAGCGGTGTTGACGGCGATTAGTTTACGGGATAGAGCAGAGCGGTGAAGTGGTAGAGAGAGAAGCTAGGTTGACGGTTTTTGTTTTGGTGAGGTTTGAGGGAGGATTGGCCGGCAATGGAGGTGGTGAGAGAGTTGCCGATTGATTTAATTAATGAGGAAGACGCCGGGGAATTTGGGGAGAGGAACCAGATGGAGGTTGAGGAGTTGGGTTGTGGAATCGGTGGAAGGGGAATTGAAGGAGGTTAGGTTGGTGTTGAAGTCGTTGGTGAGGGAGCTTGGTTGGAGTGGAGAAGACGATTGAGAGAGCGGCAATGGAGGGAGTAGATCGCCGGTTTGAGGGAGTGATTTGGTTGAGGTTGAGTGAGGTTTGGCCGGAGAGAGGAAATTGGAGAGGTCATCGGTGAGGTTAGGTTAGGGAGGAGATTAGTGAAGAAGCTTCGCCGTAGTTTGGTTCTTAGCGGATAGAGAGATAGAGTAGAGAGAGAGAGAGAGAGTATGAACTGTGTGTGTATGTGTGTCTGTGTGTGAGAAAAATGAGAGCCTCCTTCCTTTACAAAATGAACGTAAATGGCTATTTATACGCTGATTTGGGATTGGTATTTATTGTCGCACGACCTCTGCTCCACTTTTCCATGGCTCAAGCGCCGCACGACGGAACGAATCAATAACCGTTTCTGGCATCAGAAACTGGTTCTAGAACATTCCGGGCTAATTCCTTAAAGATCCAAAGCCAATAATTCCTTGTAGGTCCTTTTGTCCGGGAAAAATACTAAAAAATATTTCCTTCGCGAGAAACTTATGAAATGTTTCCGGAAGCCTCGGAACAGACCGAGAATTTACCAAAACGCCCCTTAGTGCAATTTTATCATTTTAAATGCACCTAAAAAGGGAACGCGAATTGGATTGGCGTACTTACACTTACCTTGTCCAAGGGGACAAAGGTCTTCTATTTATAAGCAATGGAGAGGTGCTTGTTAATGTAAGCAATGAGATCAGCCCTAGAGGGCACTTTGGTATTTGACCTCCTACACATGTCCACAGCTAATTGGTCCTGTCAGGGAGGGAACATTGACTAGAGAGGGGACATGGCTGAAAGGGACATGAGCCCTGTATATGGCTTGGCGCATTAAATGAAATAGTAGGCGCCTGTCTGAGCCGCATTGAATGTGTGATGGGAGAGCCGGCAACTTGCATGTCAGAGCCAGTGAGCTAACTTGCTCAGTAAGGTTTGACATTAACCGGGAGGCAGGTGAGATAACCGGGAGGCAGGTATGAGCCCGCGGTCAACATCTTGGGCGCGGTCAAAGGTATTTGACGCGGGCACGGATGGAGCGGTCATACCTCCTGCGGGCACCAATCCAGCGGTCAGGATCCCTCCGGTCTTTGAGAAGGATGATGCGGGGAGGAACGCGGTCTTGACCTCAAGGGTCTATCTGCCCGCGGTCTTGACTCCAGCGGTCTAGAGAATGCCACATCACATGTTCCTTGGACCAGACCGAGCGTGGGCCCGGTCCAATAGGTACGGGCTCATCAATGGCCCCTAGCTCCAAGTGTGATTATTTATGGTTTGAGCGAGGAGCTACTAGAAGCTCGGTTGGATCAGACCGCTGCTTTGGCGAGCACCAGTGTTGGCGTTTTTCGTGGGTGGTTGCTTTGCCTCCTGTGCTTATAGGCACGTTCGGGAGGCACCAATGGGAGACACGTGGCCCCTTGCATGCTCTGCCTCCTGGTTAGCAGGTGGGCCCCTTGGCATATGAAAAGATGGGGCATGGTACGTACAAGGGGTACGTGTCAGCCATCTAATAGGGGTAATAAATGCTAACCGGCGGAATTTTCGAAATTTCAAACGTTTGGAGACGGTTCAAGGTTCGAGGAGCGGTTTGTGGGCTAATTAATACGGGTCAAACGGGTTAACCCGTATAGGTAGGCCTTATAAATACCAAACCCTTCTACCTCAAACCCTTTTCACCGTCTTCAAACCTTCAAAGTGCTTTAGAGAGAGAATTTTGATGCGAATCTGAGTTTACTTGCTTCAATCCCCCCCCTCAAGCATTTTCTTTCGTAAGTAATTATTTGGTGTTTCTTCTTCATCTCTTTCTATTTCTTTTTCTAGAATCAAATGACAACCCGTGAGTTTGGCCCCCATCGTCCCAAAGAACTAGGGGAAGGAACCATCCCGGATACTTTTGCCGTTTGTAAACGGACTGGGGGAATTTTTAGGAAGGTAGGCTTGGGGTGGCTTAGGTTGTCCCTGTCTTGCTTTTTGTATTTTTGTGAGAAATCCCAATGGGGGCCATTTGTTCCACCCCGGTTGTGGGAGGCCAAGAGAAAATATTTGTTGAACCGTGATGTACTGGTGTTGGGGGATACGAGTAGGTTAAGAAATTTTGTTATGGGGGTTTTGTAAAGGTTTCCCCGCGAGAGAGATTAGGCCTTGAACGCCGTTGAACTAGTGAGGAGAGCGATTCGTGTCCCCGGCGAGATAACTGACTGGGAGAAGTGTAAACTGATGGACCTTAATCAAATTAATGAGACCCGGGCACAAGACCCCGCGGACCTGAACGATCCTTTGGACGCTCTGCCCCTAAGGACAATTTTTCCTGATATTGTGCCTGCGACCCCCGGTGCGGAGACAATTGAACTAAGTAGCAGTGAGGAGCTTGAGCCTCTTAATTTTGAGGTGACCGGAGGCGGGGAGAATGAACCCGAGGTGGCCCACTCTAGGGTTCCTCCACTGGTCTTTTTGGCTCCGTGAGCTCGGAGACCGAGGAGGATGACCGCGAGCAGGCAGTTCGAATGGCTGCGGGCAATGCCCAGAAGGCAACAGAGATTGTTGATGCCTTCGAGGAGGACTCCGGGGAGGTGGCTCCTGCCCACAATAGAGGCAAGCGACCAGCAGTTGAGGGAAATCCTGGCCGCGGCCGGAAGAGAAAAACCAAGGAAGTGGTTGCAATAAACTGGGAAGAGGAGATTTATGCCCTTTACAATGTTGATCCCAATGCCTTCCGTGTCCGCACCCTATGTTCAGATAAAGGGAAAAGACAAATTGTGGCCAGAAACCATAGCTGACATCCGCGAGGATAACCGGGCTTGTGTTTTTTATGGGGCCCAGTTTGAGAATGGCCTGAGGCTGCCCCTTGACCCTTTCTTCTATTTTTTCCTCGAGCTTAATCGCTGCCTCCCCATGCACCTGACTCCCAATGCTATCAGGGCTCTTGTTTCCTTTATAACGGTTTGTAGATATCTGGGCTACGAACCTACCCTCTCTGGGATTTATGCCTACTGTCAGAACCAAATCTCCAATGGGAACCTGAGTCTGAAGGCTAGGAATTACTCTGCCCGAACCTTCTCTCCACCCTCCAACAAATTTGACCAATGGAATCAAAAGGATATATTGGTCATAGAGTCTAGGTTCGGCTGGCCTTTCCCCAAACCCTTAAACCCTGTTTCGATGAGGGTGAGTGTCAAGAACTACCCTGACCCTGCTCCTTCCGAGGCTTTGCAAATTGCCCTGGAGTCCCATCTGGCCCTGTACATAGCCGATGACGTGGAGCTCGTATACGATGTGGGCGCAATTGTTGAGTCTGAGCCCCTGCTCGTCTACTCAGGGGTGGCTCCTCGAAGGGAGGGCGCCCCATATACCCCTAGAGTAGAGATAGAGGCCCAGCCTCGTGACCCTGATTGGAGGGTACACGAGTTTTATCAATTTGAGGTCGATTGTAAGACCTGCAAGTTGGGCGCTGAATGCGTGCCTCCAGAATTAATTGGTCTCTGACTCCTTTTTGACTTGCTGCTTATTTTTGTTGATTTTTGATTTTTCGAACTGTCTTCTAACCATTTTTCTTTCCCTTCAGAGTAGATCCAGAAGAGTACAATTTCTGATGGCCCCTCTAAGTGCTGCTCAGATGAAGGCCAAGAACATGAAGGCCCAAAAAGAAGCCGCCGCGAGGAGGCAAGTTGAAATGGCTGGGGCAGCGGACAAGGGTGCCAACATGCCCATTGCTAATAGGATGACCGGAGAACCTCTGACCGGTCTAAAGGTTATCCCCACAACCGGGGAACTGCCTCCACCCCCAAGTGGTCCTCCTCCGGCCCACGCCATCCGTGCATCCACCTCTCCTGGCCGCACAATTTCTTTCGGGCATAACCAAGAGCCCAGGAAGAGGAACGAAAGAGATGGGGAGCTGGGGCACGGACAAAGAGGGTCCAAGCTTCAGAAAATTGGGGATACACCCCTCCGAGCTACCACTGCCCCCGCTGCGGTCTCATCCACTTCTCCCACCGTAGGGGGCTCAATCTGCTCAGTCTCCTATCCAGTGGCCCCCCTGACTACCCGTGAGGAGGCATTTGTCGGAAAAAAAAGGCTGTCGAGGTGACCGCGGTCAGCAGGGTGGATCTGTATGCCCGGAATGCCAACAACTCCTCCCTGGGGATTGGCCTAGTCAACCGTCTATACTCCCCGGACTTCTACAAGAATGTAGTTGCCCAGGAGAATGCCTCCACTCTGGTGGGGGATATAGGCCTTTCCCTCACTGAGGTTTCAACTTGTCTTTCTTTATTGCTTGATTCTTTGCATTTACGAGCTTTGTCTAACTCTTTCTCTCCACAGGTGGGCAACAAAGTGTTGAGACTGCGGGAGTGCTGCGATGGCCTGTCCGCTGATCTTGAGGCCAACACTAAGGATTTGGCGGGCAAGCTTCGCGAGCTGGCCCAGGCTGAGGAAAAAATTCAGACCCTGAACTCCCTTCTTTCCTCCAGGAGGCCCTCATCAGTACGCAGGAGTCTGATTTGAAGTCCTTCTCGACCGCCTAACGAGGCGAGAGAAGGACTTAGAAAAATATAAAGGTCAGCGGGATGAGCTCCGCGGGCATAAGCTCCGGCTTGAGCAAAGAAACAATGAGCTCCGGCCAAGTGGAGGCTACCCGAAGCAAGTCCGGACTACGGAGGCCAAGGGCGATGAGCTCTCAGAAATTCTTGCCCACACGACGCAGTTTGACCTGGAGAGGGAGAGGATGCTGGGGGAGGCCCGCAAGGAGGCATTTGAGGAGTATAAAAACTTCGAGGAATTCAAAAAATTCCTCATTGCTGAGAATTTGACTCAGTACGAGGCCGGCTGTCGGACACAGCTTCAGAATTTTGCTGCCACGGGCAAGTTCTCCGCTCAGCAGTTGGCCATTATTTGCTCACTTGTTGCTACTGATGCGGAGTGCCTGCCCGGGCATGCACTAGTCCCTTTCACCGAGGATGATATCAAAGGCCTTGAGCTGCCCGCCACTGCTGAGATCATGGCCACCGCTCTCATTGGAGAGATTGACACTCTGAGATTTGGGGATGACCCAATATCTTACGAGGAGGCCATTGCTCGCGTCCTTCCCAACGGACCGGCAATTGGTGATCTTATTCCCCAGCGGGCAGCTTCAATTCCCATCTCCGTCGAGGCCGCCTATGACCCCATTACGGATCTTCTTGTGAATAGCCTGCCTTCTCCAACTCCCGCTCACGAAGATCCCAAGGGGCCAGCTCCTTCAGCTTAGGATTTTCTTTTTTCTTTTTATGTAATAGATGGATAGGACCTTGTAAATTTTTTCTATCAATGGAAACATTTTTTCTCAGTACTCGTATTTCTCTTAATTGCTTGTCTTGTAGGCTGTTTTGAGTGTTGGCAATTTTTGAGTACCTTGATACTTGCATTCTTGCTCTTACTTTTACCAGCGTATTTGACTAACAATTAAATTTTATACTCTCCTTCCGCGCTCAAAAGCTTAGTAGGCCCTTTGCCCGCATTTGTTGAGTTTTCCTAACTCTTTATTCAAAACCCCTAGGGTTTTTTGTGAGAGTCAGCCCTATTTCTCTGTGACCGCGTTTGTTTAGCCTTGTGGCAAACTTTGGGGCCTTAACCCCGGTTTGTCTATTTGGCTTTGTTAAACTCTTTTGATCACTCCCATCCATTTACACTTATTCCCGGCCTTGCAGTGGTGTAAGTCAAAAGCAGCCAAGGCAAGCTACTTTCATAGGGCATGTAGAGTGTGGCTGTGAGGCTATAGTCTACGCAACAGTAGGTAGGAGCATATTTAGCATAGAGGCCCTTTAACCTACTGGCATCTGTATCCACTTATTGGTGGTTCACGCTTTTTGACCCTTTATTCAAAACTCCTAGGAGTTTTTTGTGAGGGTGATGGAGGAAAACTCCCACTTGTAATAAAAACCGAGCAAGTGTACTCACTACCGGTGTAGCAGTATGCAAATGCAGGGGTCGAATCCACAGAGACTCGTTGGTAAACAAGTAAAGTAAACGCAATGAATTTAGTAACCAAAGTTTATAGATTTGATTTAAAAACTAAGAGCATAAATTAAATAACAAAAACTAACTAAACGAGAAAGAAGATTATGAGCAGAGATTCGTAGATTGGATTTCACTTTACCATCAATTTATGCAGAATTTTACTTATAAAACATTAATTCAACTTCTAGGGCTCATTCACTTTAGCTAGGATCGACACGGTTAAATGGCCGGATTACAATCCTAAATACTCTCTTAATATTGTGACTTCTATTACGGTACCACAATATGCCAAGAATGCATTAAACACAAGAATATGAAAACCTAACTTTAATCGATTTCTATTACGGCCTCAATTAAAGTTATTCAATCAATAATGGTCTATGTATCAAAATTCCAAATTAATGGCGAATTCAATACCCAATTATTCAAAGACTAGTTCATATATTAACATACATCTCAAATCTAAGAACAAGAAATTAAGATCTATTAATGAACTAGAATGAATTAAAAAGAAATAATTAAAATACTATTGCATAGAAATCCGGATAAAGATCCAACCAATCTACAAATCTAAGAAATTTAGCTACTCATAATTTACAAATAATAAAAACCTGGAATGATGAATTCTTCTCTTCAATTGATAATTAAAGAAAAGCATAAAAAAACTCCAAAATATGATATCTGTTCTATCTAAAAACTAATATGGCTGCTATGAATATATAAGGTTAGGGCAAAGACTGTGGTCCACGGCTAAGAAAGTACAAGTCAGCCCTCAATTAAGTGTGAGAACCGCTGCTGGAATACGGACGAGCGCGGCCTCCCATAATGGTAGAGCGCCCGCCCTAGTAGGCAGCAACTTGGCCGGCGTTTGTTTGTTGTAGCGCGGCCGCCCTTGATGTTTGGCGCGGTCGCCCTTGTTTCCAGAAAGTTTGGCCGAGAAATTGGCCACATTTCCTTCCAGCCCTGCCTTGGCCCCAAGCAGCTTCTCTCTGGCCGGCCACTCTCGGCCATTTGGCCCTTGATCCCTCGGCCAACCTTTGCAGCAATGGCCTAGTTTTGAACCAATTAGTATTCGTTTCGTCTCGCGATTTTCTCGTCGCACTTTGACCACTATAATGACTTCTTTTGCGCTTCGCTCTTTGAGATTTTATTTTTCATTTTAACCCACGAATTTTTATAAATCAAATTCGTCCCAAATTTCCGTATTTCCAGTTTAACCCCTAAATTTTCCAATATTTCCAATTTAGTCCTTGGAGCTCATTTATTTCACTATTTTCCTTCTCTGCTCCGCTCCACTTTATTCCTTTTGCACTTTTTAGCCATAAAATACACCTTTAATCAGCTCTATACCCTGTACTCATAAAATACTCACAAACCACATCTAATATACATAAAACTCGGGAATCAAACACAAAGAAAGCCTAAAAGTGCATCATTTGGATGGGTAAATACACATCCATCAAACACTCACAAACTAACCTTTTGCTCATCCCGAGTAAAACAAAACTAAAAGAAATAAAATAAAACTACTTTAACTATTAATAAGAAAACATTAAAAACAAAATAATTATTTTTGGGATGTTCTATCACAGATGAGTCATTAGCCATACAAGTCTAAGATTCTCACCAATACACATAATCAACAAGTGCCACCACAGTAATGGGATTACAATCACATTGAAACATAAAACTCACAATTTTCCACCGCGGCCTGAATGATGAAATAATTATGGGAGGTCACTGCCAACAACCTAAGATTGTTTATGGATTCACTAAGCGAAGCTCTAATTCAATATGTCATAGACAGTACAACCCAAAAAGGACACTCATATGCATATTTACACGATTGTCAACCTGGTTACTCGATATTGAAAGAATAATATGGCTTAGAAGTTAAGTGCGACAATTCGCAAAGGCTAGGTTCATGGTTACAAATGAAGGTAAGGACATACGAACATAAGAAAGTGAAACTAGAAAGTCTTCTTTTAACAATACATCCTCACTTTGATGATGATTTCTCCACTCACCCTTATTACTTCCCAATGTGACAACCCACAAACTAAAACTTTTTCATACATTGACATGGGGTTGAGCACATTCCATTACTTCCTTTGGTCACCTTGAAACATAATTTCCACTTCAACATTAGAGAGGCAAGGCTTTTTTTTTTTTTTTACTTTGCACATATGTATCACAAAGAATGTGCATTTAATATTTTGCTCAAGCCCCTCTTTTTATTACATAACATGACCCACTTCTTTATTTTCGTGACCACTTTCCACTCAATCCTTTGATTTTCATAATATCCCCCCAAAATATCCCCATTCTTTCCCTAGTTTCACTTTCTTGAAAAGGTGAGAAAATAGTGTATAAGTTAAAAGGGTGGAATAATGAAGGTACAAATGAAGGCGAATGGTGGTCTAAGATAACCTCCCACTTTGTGAGAGATTCCATTCTTTTTCAAGCTCAAAAGGGGTTCTAGCGGAAAATTTTATGTAAGTGACGAGAAAGTTTAAGGTTCACAAAAAGGGATTCAAAGAATAGCCATATATATCAAATAACCTATTGACGTGTTATTGACAATCATGCAAACATGTTCTAGGGACCCCAAGAATACACAAAGTGATCCCATAAAAGGCACCTAAGTTGATGACAATGACCAAGAATATGATACGAAAGTGAGAGGTGGTGCAATCATAATTTAAATGTTTCAATGCAATCCCAATCACCACACTAATAATAGCACCTACGATTTTAAAATTAAAGCACACTCTAATCATCACATACTTTGGCCAACATCCCAACTATGAAAAGAACAAAATTTTTAAATTTAAAATTTTTCTATTTTTTTAGAGGGTGACACTATATACCTTCCCCTATAAACCCACAAACTCGGAAAGTTGCCCACCCCCAAACTCAAAACATGCTATGTCCTCAGAGCACAGAGAACAAAAGCGTGCCTTGGGCTCGACAGATGGCAAGACACTACTAAACAGTAATTAACATAAAATAAAACATACCTCATTAGGTTGCCTCCCAAGCAGCGCATTTGGTTAAAGTCGTTAGCCCGACTATGGTCCCAATCTTACTTGGCCTTCGCTTTGCGGCCTTTGGACCATCTCTTCTCTTCACGGGCACAAACGCCCTTCTCTTTCCAATTCATATCTCCATTGTTAACAAGTAGGGGTAAAGCCAAATTTATTTTTAAAACTTTACGCTTGTGCTTACCCCTCTTTCTTTTCCTTTTCTTTGGGTTTCCACCCCCAAAATCAACCTTTTCTGCAACCTGCAGAACACCATTCTCACAACCAAGATCAAGAGAGTTATCATGCACAAAAATATTTACAAATATAGAATCAGATAAATCACTATAACTCTCCTCACTAACTCTTGATTTTGAAGGCCTTTGTGGTAAATGTGATGGATTCGACTCTTTATGGGAGTCGTGTGGGGAGTGTTACGAACTGTTACTCCTAGAGTATTGGTCGGCTTTAGTGTTACTAGCCACGGGAAAAATGTCCGCATTATCCCCACTTTTCTCACATCCATTCACATTATCTTTAAAAATTGGAAAATCTGTTATGGCTCCTATAAAACCATCTTTGGGGGAGGGTTTCTTATCATTTTTAAGCATACAAAACTTACATTCCTCCCCCATACCTCTCAAGGACACCACCCCTTAACACACATCAATAGTGGCCTTAGTGTCAAACATAAATGGCCTCCCAAGTAGGATGGGAGTTTTCAGTTGTTCCTCACTTGATCCCTCTATACACATCACATAAAAGTCAATGGAGATAATGATTTTATCAATTTTAACCAACACCCCTTCAATAACCCCTAAGGGTCTTTTGATTGAGAGATCCGCTAATTGCAAGTCTCTCATGGGGGGTTTCAACTCACATACCCCCAAACTTCTAAAAACATGAAAGGGCATCACATTGACACTTTCCCCAAGATCCAACAAACCTTTAAAATTTTGACCCCCTAAAGAAATTGGGATAGTGAAACACCCGAGGTCTTTTTGAACATGTTTAATCTTTTCAAACTCCACACCTCTCTGGGGTGTGGTTTTCACAACATTGGGGGGAGGGATTTCTAAATTTAATGCAGAAAATACGTATTGAACCTCCCCAATCTCATCCTCTTCCTCACTAACATTATCAATATTATCACATTCAAAATTATCAAGGGAAGAAAGAAATACCTCCTCAATTTCCTCACTCTCATCCCACACTGTCGTGATTGACTTTGCTTGCTCAGGTGGGTGTTTTTCTTTCATTAATTCTTGGGCAACCTTCACAAGTTGCTCTACTTGTGTGCCCACCTTTTCAAACGCAGCTTCTGTATTTACATTACTTTCTTTGCATCTCCATCCTTAGGCTATTTGACTGCCCGGCTCCCAAGGTGCACTACCATGTTGTCCAGGTGGTGGCGCATGAAGAGGCTTTACTTGCTGATTCTGATGGCCACCCCATGAATTGTAATTGCCATATTGGTTGCCTTGGGGTTGTGGCCTTTGTCCATATCCGTTGAAAGCATGTTCCTGTTCAGGATTATACAATAAATTTGTTGCACTAGGACACATATTAGTCACATGAGATGATAAACCACAATTTGCACAATAATCAGCAATAACATTAGCACCAGCAGAAGTGCCACAAGCAGTCAATTTATCAAACTTACTACTCAAGACTGCAATTTTCTTGGAAAAGATTATCGATGCAGTCAAATCTAATACCCCCATGTTTTACCCCTCGAACTCTTTTGTTGAGAATTAGCACTCAACATCTCGTATAAAGCTTTAGTCTCGTCCGGGGTCTTGGCTCCTATCGAGCCTCCAGCAGCATTATCAACCATTGATTGACCATTGTCATTCAAGACATCATAAAAGGCTTGGTACAGTGAGGGTAGTATGAAATTGTGTTGGGGACATTGCATTAACATTGTATTAAATCTTTCCCATGCCTCATGAAAGGGCTCCCCACATCTTGGGAAAATGTCATCAATATCTGTCTAAACCCGGCCAAAAGATGATGTGGGTAATATCTTTTAAGGAATACATCTTGCAATTCTACCCAATCTTGATCTTTGCTCGGTGCAAGCATCATCAACCATGTTTTAGCCACTCCCTTAAGAGTGTAAGGAAAACACTTGAGTCTAATTTGCTCCTCGGTCACTCCACTGTCTTAACAAAATTGAGCAACAACAATAATATACTCTTTAAGGAACGTGAGTGCATCCTCACCGGGCAATCCGTGAAAGCTTGGCAACATGGCAAAGTATTGCCCTTTGACCTCTAGATTTTTGGTGCATCGGACGGCACTATGCAAGAGGTAGATGTGTCTACCCTAGGTCTCGGGAAATCATTCATAGTTTGTGCTTAGGTGGTTACGCCATCTCGGATTTCTCTTCCTCTACCTCGGTGGTGGAGGGTTACGATTCGATGTCCGAATACGAAAGAGAGGATTAAAGGGGATCACCCTCAAATGCATCCTCAAGTCTATTTATGTTATCGTCCAATGGCACCAATGTAGGCTTCAAAGAGCGACGACCTTGCATTCACTACCTAACCTACTTGTTTACTTGCAACAAGTCCCCGCAACGATGCCAAAAACTTGATGGAGGAAAAATCCCTCTTGTAATAAAAACCTAGCAAGTGTAGTCACTACCGGTGTAGCAGTATGCAAATGCAGGGGTCGAATCCACAGAGACTCGTTGGTAAACAAGTAAAGTAAACGCAATGAATTTAGTAACCAAAGTTTATAGATTTGATTTAAAAACTAAGAGCATAAATTAAATAACAAAAACTAACTAAACGAGAAAGCTGATTATGAGCGAGAGATTCGTAGATTGGATTTCACTTTACCATCATTCTATGCAGAATTTTACTTATAAAACATTAATTCAACTTCTAGGGTTCATTCACTTTAGCTAGGATCGACACGGTTAAATGGCCGGATTACAATCCTAAATACTCTCTTAATATTGTGACTTCTATTACGGTACCACAATATGCCAAGAATGCATTAAACACAGGAATATGAAAACCTAACTTTAATCGATTTCTATTACGGCCTCAATTAAAGTTATTCAATCAATAATGGTCTATGTATCAAAATCCCAAATTAATGGCGAATTCAATACCCAATTATTCAAAGACGAGTTCGTATATTAACATACATCTCAAATCTAAGAACAAGAAATTAAGATCTACTAATGAACTAGAATGAATTAAATAGAAAGAATTAAAATACTATTGCATAGAAATCCCTATAAAGATCCAACCAATCTACAAATCTAAGAAATTTAGCTACTCATAATTTACAAATAATAAAAACCTGGAATGATGAATTCTTCTCTTCAATTGATAATTAAAAAAAAGCATAAAAAAACTCCAAAATATGATATCTGTTCTATCTAAAAACTAATATGGCTGCTATGAATATATAGGGTTAGGGCAAAGACTGTGGTCCACGGCTGAGAAAGTACAAGTCAGCCCTCAATTAAGTGTGAGAACCGCTGCTGGAATACGGACGAGCGAGGCCGCCCATAATGGTAGAGCGCTCGCCCTAGTAGGCAGCAACTTGGCCAGCGTTTGTTTGTTGTAGCGCGGCCGTGTAAGTACGCCAATCCAATTCGCAACCCTTTTTAGGTGCATTTTAAATGATAAAATCGCACTAAGGGGCATTTTGGTAAATTTCCGGTCCGTTCCGAGGCTTAGGAAACATTTTATGAGTTTCTCGCGAAGAAAGTATTTTTAGTATTTTTCGGGACAAGAGGACCTAAAAGGAATTATTGGCTTTGGACCTTTAAAGAATTAGCCCGGAATGTTCCAGAACCAGTTTCTGATGCCAGAAACGGTTATTGGTTCGTTCCGTCGTGCGACATATTGAGCCATGGAAATTGGAAGCAATAGGCCGTGCGACACATGAAGCATTTTCCAAATCAGCATTTAAATACCAATTTTCCATTCATTTGTAAGGAGGCCTCTCACAGATTTCTCACACACAAACACACAGCCCTCCTCTCTTTCTCTCTCTATCCGTAAACTCCCTCTCTCTCCTCTCTCTCTCTCTCTAAACGCCTGACCAACGCCCTCACCCATCTTCTGCGGCCGATCCTCCCTAACCCAACTTGACATTCACCACCGGCGGCCTTCTTCACCAAACCAATTCCTTCTACCCAACCTTCCTTCTTCTCCGACCTAAACCCAATCAGCCGGCGACCTCCCTCTTCTCCGATTACAAAACCATCATCCAGTTCTCTCTCACCACACCAAGCGCCGGCAAACTCAAAGCCCAACCCCAATCCGGTGACCTCAATCTCCCTCACCGTCGCAGTCTCACCAATTCCTCCAAATCCGGCGCCAACATCGCTCCCTGTTTCCGCCCTAAGCCGCCAACCAACGTCGTCCTTAACAACACCATCATCAAACTTCCCTACCAAAACCTCAACCTAATCCCTCTCAACCTCCGCACCGTCCTCTCTCTACCCAAATTTACGTCTCCTTCCCTGTTCTAAATCTCCTTCTCCCGCCATGATCACCGCTCTCTCTCTCTCCGGCCAAATCCAGAATTGCCTTCACTGTTATTCTCTATCCCCAAAACCAATAAACCGTTTCCCCTGTTTACAGAGACCCTAAGCCGATGCCCAAAACCAATTGCCGTTCGCACTGTTCCCGAGGAAAGCCAACTCTCGTCACTTCCCACCTTCCCGAATTCCATTCGGAGCCCA
Organism: Adenophora triphylla var. japonica; assembly: GCA_022495995.1. NCBI lineage: Eukaryota > Viridiplantae > Streptophyta > Magnoliopsida > Asterales > Campanulaceae > Adenophora > Adenophora triphylla. The sequence continues at coordinate 483,021 of JAFEMH010000038.1, read as the reverse complement.
AGCACGTACGTCTTGGGATTTGCGGAGTAACTTGGTATGTGAGTCGAATCCGTCCCGAAGGCGATTGAAGATCCTTAAATCTAACTTGATTTAAGGAACGTGGACTACGAGGGTAACGATTTTCTCACCTTTGTCTCTCATTTACTGTTTACTTGTTTCATTGCAAATTATTCCCCGGACTTGATAATTCGACTCTATCTGTCCCCAATTATCTGTCCCCAATTATCAAGTCCCAACTGCCGATCTCTCTGTTTAATTGATTTGGTTGGATGTGATTGGTATTTGTGATGTGATCTCGTGGTACTTGTTGTTTATTGGCCAAGGGAGTGTGGATCTCCCTATATCCACATCCCCTTGGTCAATCTATTGTGAATTCGTTGGTTTCTGAATTGCTTGGATGTTGTTGATTGATTTATTTTGGCCTCTGTTGGATCTGGTTTCAAAAGTGTAAGGTCTGCATATTGGTAACTTTGTGTCACGCGACACAATTGGACATTTGGAGTCCTGTGTCACGCGACACAAGTAGACCTCTGCAGAGACAATTATTTCAGTTGTAAATGTCGATCCCTGTGTTCATATTATGTGGTATCATGGTGTTGTGATCATTTGGTGTTGTTGCAGTGTGAGTGTTGTAAAACCTCTGCATAGTGCTTTGTTGTGTCACGCGACACAACTGAACCCTCAGGTCCTGTGTCACGCGACACAATGAGCCCTATGCAGCAGGTTCAGTTTCCGTTGTAAGTTGATTCTTAGCATTGTAAAGTGGGATGTGGCCTCCCACAGTGAAAGGTTCACGAGTTGTATTCCCCTTTATTGAGCAATAAAATGAAGCATTAAAATGCAATTTGCACATATATTGTCATACACACTTCGCACACACATATGAATGTTTTGAATGTTGAACATAGAAAGACTCGTCTACGGACGAGGCATGTTGGGTGAACTCTCGGTTCTTCCCAACACGTAACCTGACCCACGAACCCACTTTCTCTTTCTAAAAGGTTTTCAATGTTTCCTTAAAAATGGCGTGGCGACTCCTTATTTTCTTATTTTTCGGGCGAGCGCACATTCGGTGGTGACTCCCATTTGGGGACTATTTGAAACTTGTTTTTCAAAGTGGGTCAAACTTTCGTGTTCGTTCAACATTCAATTCCTTCATTTGTGTGTGCCTTGTTGTGTGACATTTTATATGTGTAAATGCATTTGATGCTTTGTTTTATTCCCTTCCCCCTTCCTTGGTTCCTGTTAATATTGTGCTAGTACTGGGGCTTGAGACATTGTTTTGACCCCAGAACCCATTTTCTTTCTAAAAAGGTTTTCAATGTTTCCTCTTAAAAACGGCGTGGCGACTCATTTATTTTTATTTTTTTTCGGGCAGCGCACATTCGGTGGCGACTCTGCTTGGGGACTATTTGAAACTTGTTTTTCAAAAGTGGGTCAAACTTTCGTGTTCGTTTAACATTCAATTCCTTCATTTGTGTGTGCCTTGTTGTGTGACATTTTATATGTGTAAATGCATTTGGTGCTTTGTTTTATTCCCTTCCCCCTTCCTTGGTTCCGATTAATATTGTCTTGATGCTTTGGGGCTTGAGACATTGTTTTGATGCTTGGAGGGAAACATTTACTGGTCCTTTTGTTCAAATTACGGAAAGGTGACTCCTTACGTCACGCGACACAAGCGGCTTCACCCAGTCTGTGTCATGCGACGAAGTGGCGATTTGCGGGATTTGGTTTTCTTGATACTGAGGTTGTGATTGTGGGCGGTCCCAGTGATCAAATTTTGATCATTGTGATTATTGTTCTACGTGGGGTGTGCGTGTGTTGTTTTTTCCATTTTATCTCCTTTTCAAATAAAAAAAATTAAAAAAAAAAACAAAAAATAAAAAATATATATAAAATAAAAAAAAATAAAAAAATCATTTTCATAAATAAAGGAATCTAGTCATCCCGTACACTACCTCACGTAGATCTAGAACCCTCGGGTGCGATTGACGGCATCGCGGATGGCCATGAAATTCGCCTACGCTTGAGCGCCTAATATCAAAAATATCCCCCTAGCGCATTATAGGTGGCACCACACTTTTAACCTCACCCAAAACGGTTGGTTTTTGACACGCCATTTTTCAAATACATTAAAATGAATTGTTTCAAAATTCTTAATAAGCTTTCGTACCTCCCCCAAACCTAGCACGTGTGGGCATGTTGCCATCGCAACATGGTTTCACGAGAGGACATGTCGTTCCACGGCATGTTCTAACGAGAGATCATGTCGCTTTGTCAACGTGAACCGACGAGAGGTCATGCCGGATTTTTCTTGGAAATTCTTCGGGAATACCCGTTATCTTTGCCCAAATTTCTCCGAAATTGGGGCCGCTCGTCCGTTCCATAAATGCTTTGGTTTTGTTTAGGTATTATCGCACATTATTAATTTTGAACCAATACGTTTGGTGTATTTTTGGATGATGTGTCCCTAGGTTCCCCGATGTCTAGATTGTGTGAATAAAGGATTAGCCTTTCCCAGCCCAGTTCATAGGACTTAAAAGCCACCGATTTCTACTTGAAGATTAATAAGATGTTGCACGAGTCCGTCTCCTTTCCGGCTCTTCCCTCTCCCATACCTCCTCAAGATTCTCTATCCTCCGACTTATACACTCTTACCTCTTCACCTCAGGAAGCTACGGCAAGTTGGGTGTGTGCTCTCGTTTCGGCGCTCGTTGGTCCATATTCCCGAGGCGAGCGGTTGAGTGCCAGAGTGATCGTTCATCTGATTCGGAATCCAAAATGCTCGTGCAGAGAAGATTATGGCCCACCAATCTGGAAGTTCATATCCCATGGGTCGGCAGAGTGCAAATGGGCGTCCATCGAAAAGTTGCGGAGCTACCTTGAAGGGAAGAATTTGCTTTTCCTCGCGAGCGGGAGTCCCGGTTGTTTATTCAGGTTGCTAAAGATAAGGAGGACGACTTGTGAATGACAAAAAGATCGAGAAAGGATCCTCACCGCACCGATGGCAACAATGCTCTTCCTCCCATCCGAAGTTGATGCAGTCGATCAGTCCTCGTAGGTTCTAGAATGTCCGATGTCGGACATGAGTATGTCGAGTCCAAGTTGGACCGGTTTTTGCTTTGCAGTGATAAAATCTTTGTTTCTCATCTTGCTACACTCGAGACATCACTAGCACACCTACGTTACACTCAATTGAAATGGTCTTATTCCAAATTATCACTTGTGCTGCTCACCGACTAATGCTTTGAAATGGCTAATGTTTAAATTGATCGGAGTGAGAAAATCGACTGATATCCTTTCCAAAGTGGGGCTTACCAACTCCCCACCTCGATTCCCATATGCTCACATACCTTCCAATCGTCCTTGCTATCTCGTTGCTCAATGAATTTGCAGCGATCTTTCTCGGAGTAAACTTAAGCAAGCAATGAAGACTGGATCTCGTTCGAATCATCCGGTAGGGGCTGTGATTAAAACCTTTCACCCATAGGAAAGCCATTACCTTACCCTCCCTAAACAATATCCCTTCATTTCTAGATCGGCATATTTTGAAACCCATTTAGCCATAGCCAGAAGAAGAGGGACTATCCTTGAGACTCCCGTGCGTCAAAAGAAAGATTGACCGTCTCCAAGCTCAAGAACGACGGAAAGCAATGATCCATACTGGGGAATGGCTGAAATTCCCCTCTCAAAAACAAAATTGAAAAAGAGAGAGAGACAAAATTACAAAAGAAAAAGAAAAAAAAAGAAGAAAAAAAGAAAGAGAGCCTAGTCCTAGCGATTCTCTCAAAAGCAAAAGTCCAAGGATCCGGTCGTTACTCAAAAGGAGTCTCAGAGTGAATAAAAAGACAGCATGAATGTCCCTCACCCTTACCCCTAACCAATTCCGGCCATCCTCTCGATTTTAGAGGATATTCCCACTACCTTGACCAATTTCAAGCCGTCCTATAGATTTTAGAGGACATTCCCATTCCCATTCCCATTACCTTTACCTTTGCCTATAGCCAAAGTCAAGATTGACCTCTCATTCTTAGAGGCAATTGAAGATGCAATCATGGATTCCCTCACCTTAGAAATCCCAAACACATCCCTGCAAGCCAACCTCTCATCTTTAGAGGTTCAGTCAGCAAAAGGCCTAGCCGACCTCTCATTTTAAGAGGTCATGATATCCTAAATCACCCGAAGGCCGATCGAAATCCCGAGACCCAGTCGCAGTTCCTACCGGATAGCAGTTTCATTCCAATATCGTCGAGATCTAAAACATATTATTGCTTAAAGAGGAGCCAAGTCCATCCCGGCTCAAAGGACCGTCAAACGAGGATTGTGCAAAATTCCATCTGTCCATTCAACGTCGCATGTGAGCATATTTCGTTTCTCCTCCGCAAACACTTGCCGTGGACGTCCCACTGGGGCTTCACATCCGTGTCTCCCATCGACACTCCATGAGGACATGTTCTTTCAATTCCCAAAATCCTCAAAAGTCCTCAGATCCTCAAATTCCAACGTTCATTCTATTCATTCGAGATAAGCCCGAACTACGGCGACCTGAGCTCCTCCTATGGAGGGGAACGTAGGCAACCATAACTGGTCCGGTCGAAATCACAAACAGATCTCAGAAAATCCGGTCTCCTCAAGGACCATTCCCATACACTTTCCACCCTTTGGAGTTTGATTCTCGATATCAGTGGGCGTTCTCCTCGGGTTTGATTGAAATATTTGCTCATATCGGCTTTGGCGGTTGACTAACTCGAACATTAATAAAGGGTTTTAAGCAGCCTTATGATCATCACGAATAAGACAAGTTTTCAAGTGTCTCGACAAGTCTTCACTTTCTACATCATAGGAAGATAGAGCTAAACACCGTTTCGGTCAGCAGGGGCTTCCATACACTCTTCCACACATTATGATGCTTATACTCTCCCAAAAGAGTCAAACCCAAAGCGAGGATGCATACAGAAGTTCGGGATTCATTTCCTACCATTCGAAAGATATGCCCCTGTACGTAAACATTTCCGAGTCTTGTCCAGTGACTGATTGACTGCGATTTGAAATGATGAGTTGCCTCTTTGGCCACAAGATGACTCTGTCTGCGATAAAGCTACATGGAATTGCCTTAAGCTGGGGCTTTGGTTAAAGTATCCCTCCGGCTCTTCTTTCCAGATCCCCCTCGGGTTTGCTTTGCAACGTCAAGCTGGGGCTTCGCCAAGCCGGGATTGCTCTCTGCCCCCTCTGCTTTGCTTGCTATCTCGGACGCGCGATACACTCTGTCCTCACTAGCAACGGACTGCTGCAGCCAGAACTCCCGGAGCGTCTCCGACTTGCCTAGCCGCGCCATATCATTTTTCCACCTCACGGGAGAGGGTCCACCTCATTATAAGCACTTTCGTCCTATACACAATCCCTCATAACATAATGGCTACCTACACATCCGCTTGTCAAGCCGTGCAAAACCCTCCCTACTTCCTATTCTCCCCAGCTGAGATGGACTTGTGCAACAAAAGATTAATAATGCATAAGCAAAGAGTCAAATAATTGCTAAGTGCCTAGTAGTCCTGTGTCTCCCCCCGCAGGGTACAATAATCAGGTGATCGTAATCTGATCGGGAAGATTTCCCCTCAAATCGCAACCTTAGATAAGGATTCCAAATCCTGCAGATGGCAGACCCCGCTTTTATTTTCTTCGTAAGGCTCGGACTCACCAACATGACCTGAAAGAGCCCCAGTTGCCTCAGCCCCCAAGCAGTGCTTGTCAATGAAAGAAAAAAAGGAAAAGAGCCCCAGCTGCCCCAGAAACCAGGCAATAAAGCTCACTAGCCTCAGCGACTTTAAGGCATGTTCCGCACAACGAGTTATCTACCAAGAGCCCGTTCCCATGGGCAGATTTTCAGTAAGAGCCCGTTCCCATGGGCAGATCATTACCAAGAGCCCGTTCCCATATGGCAGATTTTCAGTCAGAGCCCGTCCCGTGAATGGCCACCCGGAGACCGTCAACAATAGTTAGTAGCATAGGACCCTCCGGCAGCTACATCAATCCCCAGCAGTACAAGCCGTAGCATCAATCCCTCTGGCAGCTACAGGTGAGCACAGCACAGGTATGAAAGCATATCTCAGTCAATTACTTTGCTAGAAACATTAAGCTCGTTCCCAAGCTGGGTGCCTTCAAATAATCCCGTTCCAGGTTGGATGCCTTCAAATTATCCCTTTTAGGTCAAGAGACCTTAAAATGATCCCTTTTAGGTCAAGAGACCTTCAAATAATCCCTTTTAGGTCAAGAGACCTTCAAATAACCCCTTTTCAGGTTGTGATGCCTTCAAATGATCTCGTTTAGGTCAAGAGACCTTCAAATAATCCCTGTCAGGTTGTGATGCCTTCAAATGATCTCGTTTAGGTCAAGAGACCTTCAAATAATCCCTGTCAGGTTGTGATGCCTTCAAATGATCTCGTTTAGGTCAAGAGACCTTCAAATAATCCCTGTCAGGTTGTGATCCCATCAAATGATCTCGTATAGGTCAAGAGACCTTCAAATAATCCCTGTCAGGTTGTGATGCCTTCAAATGATCTCGTTTAGGTCAAGAGACCTTCAAATAAACCCTGTCAGGTTGTGATGCCTTCAAATGATCTCGTTTAGGTCAAGAGACCTTCAAATAATTCTTGTCAGGTTGTGATGCCTACAAATGATCTCGTTCAGGTCAATAGATCTTCAAATAATCCCTGTCAGGTTGTGATGCCTTCAAATGATCTCGTTTAGGTCAAGAGACCTTCAAATAATCCTGTCGGGTTGTGATGCCTTCAAATAATCTCTTTTAGGTTAAGAGACCTTCAAATAATCCTGTCGGGTTGGATGCCTTCAAATAATCCCGTTCCAGGGTTGAATGCCTTCAAATGATCCCTTTTAGGTCAAGAGACCTTCAAATAATCTCTGCCAGGTTGGATGCCTTCAAATAATCCCGTTCTAGGTAGCGATACCTTCAAATAATCCCTTCTAGGTCAAGAGACCTTCAAATAGTTCCTTTTAGGTCAAGAGACCTTAAAATAACCCCTTCTAGGTCAAGAGACCTTCAAATAATCCCTTTTAGGTCAAGAAACCTTCAAATGTTCCTTTTAGGACAAGAGACCTTCAAATAGCTTTCCCTATGTTCAGACTCTTTCAATCAGTGTCCTTCGAACTACGATTTGGCTTAATTCCCTTTTAGGGATACGTAGGAATCCTTTCTCAAAAGGTCCAGCCATCCGATCTCACCAGTCATTGTCTAGCCCTCCGCCATATCCCCATTTGCTCATTGGGATTGGGTCTTATTCTATCGACAACCTCACTTCTTCCATAAGTGATGTTGCCGAGGGGCTCTGTAAGTACGCCAATCCAATTCGCAACCCTTTTTAGGTGCATTTTAAATGATAAAATCACACTAAGGGGCGTTTTGGTAAATTCCCGGTCCGTTCCGAGGCTTAGGAAACATTTTATGAGTTTCTCGCGAAGAAAGTATTTTTAGTATTTTTCCTGACAAAAGGACCTAAAAGGAATTATTGGCTTTGGACCTTTAAAGAATTAGCCCGGAATGTTCCCGAGAACCAGTTTACGATGCGAAAGCTTGATTCTTGGTTCGTTCCGTCGTCACGGCAGTTGAGCCATGGAAATTGGAAGCAAGAGGCCGTGCGACACATGAAGCATTTTCCAAATCAGCATTTAAATACCAATTTTCATTCATTTGTAAGGAGGCCTCTCACAGATTTCTCACACACAAACACACAGCCCTCCTCTCTTTCTCTCTCTCTCCTCTCTCTCTCTAAACGCACAACCAACGCCCTCACCCATCTTCTCCGGCCAATCTCCTCCCTAACCTAACATTCACCACCGGCGGCCTTCTTCACCAAACCAATTCCTTCTACCCAAACTTCCTTCTTCTCCGACCTAAACCCAATCAACCGGCGACCTCCCTCTTCTCCGATTACAAAACCATCATCCAGTTCTCTCTCACCACACCAATCGCTGACAAACTCAAAGCCCAACCCCAATCCGGTGACCTCAATCTCCCTCACCGTCGCAGTCTCACCAATTCCTCCAAATCTGACGCCAACTCCGCTCCCCTGTTTCCGCCCTAAGCCGCCAACCACTGTCATCCTTAACAACACCATCATCAACCTTCCCTACCAAAACCTCAACCTAATCCCTCTCAACCTCCGCACCGTCCTCTCTCTCTCTACCCAAATTTACGTCTCCTTCCCCGTTCTAAATCTCCTTCTCCGGCCAAGATCACCGCTCTCTCTCTCTCCGGCCAAATCCATAATTGCCTTCACTGTTATTCTCTATCCCCAAAACCAATAAACCATTTCCCCTGTTTACAGAGACCCTAAGCCGATACCCAAAACCAATTGCCGTTCCCCTGTTCTGTTCCAGAAGCCAACTCTCGTCCACTTCCCCTGCTTCCAATTCCATTCCGGAGCCCAAGCACGTACGTACTGGGATTTGCGGAGTAACTTGGTCTGTGAGTCCGAATACGTCCCGAAGCTGATTGAAGATCCTTAAATCTAACTTGATTTAAGGAACGTGGACTACGAGGGTAACGATTTCCTCACCTATATCTCTCATTTACTGTTTACTTGTTTCATTGCAAATTATTCCCCGAACTTGATAATTCGACTCTATCTGTCCCCAATTATCAAGTCCCAACTTCCGATCTCTCTGTTTAATTGATTTGGTTGGATGTGATTGGTATTTGTGATGTGATCTCGTGGTACTTGTTGTTTATTGGCCAAGGGAGTGTTGATCTCCCTATATCCACATCCCCTTGGTCAATCTATTGGGAATTCGTTTGTTTCTAAATTGCTTGGATGTTGTTGATTGATTTATTTTGGCCTCTGTTGGATCTGGTTTCAAAAGTGTAAGGTCTCTGCATATTGTTAACCTGTTTCACGCGACACAATTGGACATTTGGAGTCCTGTGTCACGCGACACAAGTAGACCTCTGCAGAGACTATTATTTCAGTTGTAAATGTCGTTCCCTGTGTTCATATTATGTGGTATCATGGTGTTGTGATCATTTGGTGTTGTTGCAGTGTGAGTGTTGTAAAACCTTTGCATAGTGCTTTGTTGTGTCACGCGACACAACTGAACCCTCAGGTCCTGTGTCACGCGACACAATGAGCCCTATGCAGCAGGTTCAGTTTCCGTTGTAAGTTGATTCATAGCATTGTAAAGTGGGATGTGGCCTCCCACAGTGAAAGGTTCACGAGTTGTATTCCCCTTTGTTGAGCAATAAAATGAAGCATTAAAATGCATTTTGCACATATATTGTCATACACTTCGCACACACATATGAATGTTTTGAATGTTGAACATAGAAAGACTCGTCTACGGACGAGGCGTGTTGGGTGAACTCCCGGTTCTTCCCAACACGTAACTTGACCCCCGAACCCATTTTCTCTTTCCAAAAGGTTTTCAATGTTTCCTCTTAAAAACGGCGTGGCGACTCCTTTATTTTTATTTTTTCGGGCGAGCGCACATTCAGGCTGCCCTTGATGTTTGGCGCGGTCGCCCTTGTTTCCAGAAAGTTTGGCCGAGAAATTGGCCACATTTCCTTCCAGCCCTGCCTTGGCCCCAAGCAGCTTCCCTCTGGCCGGCCACTCTCGGCCATTTGGCTCTTGATCCCTCGGCCAACCTTTGCAGCAATGGCCTAGTTTTGAACCAATTAGTATTCGTTTCGTCTCGCGATTTTCTCGTCGCACTTTGACCACTATAATGACTTCTTTTGCGCTTCGCTCTTTGAGATTTTATTTTTCATTTTAACCCACGAATTTTTATAAATCAAATTCGTCCAAAATTTCCGTATTTCCAGTTTAACCCCTAAATTTTCCAATATTTCCAATTTAGTCCTTGGAGCTCGTTTATTTTACTATTTTCCTTCTCTGCTCCGCTTCACTTTATTCCTTTTCCACTTTTTAGCCATAAAATACACCTTTAATCAGCTCTATACCCTGTACTCATAAAATACTCACAAACCACATCAAATATACATAAAACTCGGGAATCAAACACAAAGAAAGCCTAAAAGTGCATCATTTAGATGGGTAAATACACATCCATCAGAGGGTCTTGTGGCGATCATGTAAGCTGGCTTATATGTAGGCCTTTGTTACATACATGCATGCGAGTAACGGCCCTAACGAGGGCGTTCGCGCAATTAGTGGGTCCGGACTTCAGGTCTTTGTCCCCACTAGAATCCGTAGGTACGGGCATCATGGCCTTTGTACCCACGTTAATCTATACCCACTTTTTCTTGGTGGTGTCACGCGGGCAGGACGGAGTATCCTCCCCGCGATCGAGTACGGGCTTAATGGCCTTTGTACCCATATAGGCTTGCGGATCTTAATGGATCTTTGCGTATCAGTAGGTAGGAGCTCATATGTTGACTCTTGAACCTACAGGCATCCGCTTGCGGGCATCCACGCTAGCTTTTGAGGCTGGTGGGAGTAAGGTCACAACAGTTTTGCACAAAAATTTGATGGTAACTCCATACTTGTATATACAGGGGGCTATACTCCCTCCAAAAATTACAAAGATTTCAAAAGAAGTACTTTATAAGATGATCACTATTCCAAGTGTGCTTGAGCTCTTTTCCTTCCTTTGTTTGCAATATATAGGTGCCCTCCTTGATTATTTTGGTGACCTCATATGGACCCTCCCATTTCGGGGAGAGCTTGTTGAAACCAGGTTGGGTCCCTTGGACCTCTACATTTCTTAGTACCCAATCTCCCACTGAAAAACTCCTCCTATTTACTCTTTTATCGTGGTGCTTCTTAGGCTTCTGCTTGTAGTTCACCATTTTTTCATTTGCCCGCATTCTCTTTCCTTCGAGATCGTCCAGGTCACACCTTCTATTTGCCTCATTTTGAGACTCATCGAAGTATGTGACTCTGTACGAGGGTAGAGCTACCTCAACTGGAGCCATTGCCTCTGACCCATACGTGAGCGAGAAAGGAGTTTCTCCTGTAGAATTTCTTATAGTGGTGCGGACAACCCACAATGCGGTCTGGAGCTCGTCCAACCATCGTCCTTCTCGTCCCTCAAAGTTTTTCTTTAGGGCGGTCAGGACTAGCTTGTTCGCGGCCTCAGCTTGGCCATTTCCCTGCGGATAAGCGACTGCGGACTGACGGTGTTGCACCTTCATTCTCACACATTCAGCGGTGAATTTCGCAGAGAATTGGGTGCCATTGTCCGAAATTATTGCTCGCGGAACCCCAAATCGGCAATAGATGTGATCGTGGACAAAATTGATGGTATTCTCCTCGGAGATAGTGGCTAAGCCCTTGGCCTCTGTCCATTTGGTAAAATAATCCACGGCCACAACAGCATACTTAATGCTTCCTCGAGCAGTTAGGAATGGTCCAATGAGATCGATCCCCCATGTATCAAATGGCCACGATGGTACAACCAAAGTTTTCTCTGTTGATGGTAGTCTAGGGATGTCCGCAAATCTCTGGCACTTAACACATTTTCTCACATACTCCTGCGCATCTCTTCTCATTGTAGGCCAAAAGAATCCTTGGAATTTGATCTTGTCTGAGATAGTGCGAGCACCTGGATGTCCGCCACAAACTCCTTCATGGACCTCATAGAGTAAGTTGGTGACCACGTGAGTTTTGACACATCTCAGCAAGGGCTTGGTGAATGATCATCGAAAAAGTACCCCATCGAGGACGAGGTATTTCGCGGACACCGTTCTAATGGTTCTAGCCCTTGCTGGATCCTCAGGGAGGGTCTGCTTCTCGATGTAATCCTTGATTTCATCCACCCAATCCCTTACTTGATCCTCAATATTGTTTACTTGAATTCGATCAATAGCAGGTCTCTCCGTGAATTCTATCTAGCAATCCGTCTCTAAGTCTATGATTTCTTGATCGGGTATTCGGGAGAGGAGGTCAGCCTCCACGTTATCCTCTCTCATGACTTGGTTCAGCTCATAGTAGGTGAAATTCTTGATGAGGGTTTTTTCCAGACCACAGTACTGAGTTAGCACTGGGTTGATAGTATCATACTCCCCCCTAATTTGATTTACTATGAGCTGAGAGTCACTGTTGATCTTAATATTCTGAACTCCCAAGTCTCTTGCCAATTCCATGCCCGCTATAATCGCCTCATACTCAGCCTGATTGTTTGATGCCTCGAACTTGAATCTCAAGGCTCTTTTGAACTTCTCCCCGCAGGGTGCGATCAGGAGTATGCCCGCTCCACTAATTAACTTGCTCGCAGTGCCGTCCACGAATAAAGTCCACACTTCTTCTGGATGCTCCCTTGGTCGCATAGTTTCAGTGCTTGAGCTATCTGGGGCTTCCTCAGATTCTGTCCGCTTTCTTTTTCCAAGGTCGCTGTTCGCCAATTTAAATGATGATTCTACCACAAAATCAACTAAGGCCTGCGCTTTGATTGTCTTTCTCGGGGAGTAGGTGATCTGGAACTCAGTGAGTTCGATAGACCAAGCTAGAATTCTCCCCGAGGACTCTGGTTTGTGTAAAACCTTTCTAAGCGGGGCCTCAGTGAGTACAGTAATAGGGTGTGCAGAAAAGTAGGCTCTTAATTTTCGAGCAGATATAAGCAAGGCATAAGCTAACTTCTCTATATTAAATAATGCCCTTCTACGGCGGACAAGGCCTTAGATACATAATAAACTGGTTTTTGGGAGTTATTCTCCTCCCTTACAAGAACAGCGGCAGCCACGCGTATCGCAATTACTAAAAACGTAAAAGCTCTTCCCTGGCACCAGTGGCCGCCGAGTAGAGGTGGCTGCCCGAGGTATGTCTTGACTTCTTCAAAAGCTTGATGGCACTCATTGTTCCATTCAAATTCATCAGGCTTCTTCCCCCCTTTTAGAGTTTTGAAGAAGGGGAGGCATCTCTCTGCTGACCGCGAGATGAAGCGGCCAAGTGCGGTGATGCGACCATTGAGTTTCTGTACATCCTTCAAGCAAGCAGGAGGTTTCATGTCCAACAGCGCTTGGATTTTTTCGAGATTAGCCTCTATTCCTCGCTGGTTGACCATGAATCCAAGGAACTTGCCCGCCTTTACCCCAAAGGCACACTTTAGGGGATTTAATTTCATGTTGTTGCGGCGCAAGTTTTGGAAGGTTTCCTCCACGTCGAGCTCGTGGGAGTTTTCCTTTGTCTTTATAACCATGTCATCAATGTAGGCCTCAAGGTTTCTGCCCAGATGGTTTTTGAAGACCAGATTGACCATTCTTTGATAGGTGGCTCCTGCATTTTTTAGCCCGAAGGGCATCATGGTGTAACAATATGTCTTGCCCGCAGTGATGAAAGCTACGGAGCGGACATCTTCAGGAGCCATTTGTATCTGATGGTAGCCGGAGTATGCATCAATGAAGCTCAATACTCTGGGACCGGCTATCGAATCCACCAATCTGTCTATGTGAGGAAGAGGTAAGCAGTCTTTGGGGCATGCTTTGTTGAGATCCATGAAATCAACACACATTCTCCACTTGCCGTTGGACTTTTTGACCATTACTACATTTGCCAGCCATTTAGGGTAGGAAATCTCCTTTATTATCCCCGCTTTTAGCAATTTTTCCACCTCTTCCTTGACCGCGATCTCTTTCTCCGGGGAGAAGTACCTTGACTTTTGGTGAATGTTCTTGAAGGATGGGTCATCATTGATTTTATGGAGGATCATGTCCTCGCTGATTCCTTACATATCCTCCACCCTCCAAGCGAACACATCACAATTTGCTCTAAGAAACTCGATGAGGATCCTTCTCTCCTCGCAGTGAATTTCCAGCCCAACCTTAACAGTTTACTCGGGGAAGTGGAAGTTGACTACCACCTCCTCGAGCTCGTCATTAGGTTGAAGGTCGCTGATTTCATGATTGTGCAAGGAGTCAATGATAATAGTTGGGGGGTTGACCTGAGCTCCGGTCAGCGTTGCCATTGAATATATGATCTCACGGTCAATTTTTCCTTCAATTCCTCGATCAATGTAACCTCCCTCAACTTGGGCCAACTGTTTTGATTTTTTGCTCGTCTTGAGCTCCACCTTTGTGGTATGGAAAGAAAGAATGCCAATTGAAATGGGTGCCGGCACAAGTGCAAGTGCTTTTCCCTGTTTTAATTTGTCCTCGCCCTCTTTCTGTGGGCAGGACGTCTAGCCTTTATTAGCTTTTCTCTTCTCCTCAAGTGCTCGGAGGAATCTCCCGGGCTGGTTCTTGATGGTAGCAACCCCGCCCGGGGTGTTAAATTTCACCCTTTAGTGGGGAACGGAAGCAACTATTCCCAATTCGGCCTGAGCAGTTACGCCGAGAATGGCATTGTATTGGGAAGGTAGATCAACCACCATTAATGTAATCTTGGCCGTCTTCTGCATGGGCTTTTCCCCAATAGTTACTTCAAACACAATCGTCCCCTTTACCCCCACGGCGTGATTAGTGATACCCTCGAGCATGCCCGCATAAGGAGTCAGATTAGCCTCGGTCATTCTCATGCCTATCAAGGTATGATAGTAGAGTATGTCCCTGGCCGCACCTGTGTCAACCAAAACTCGGTGTATGTTGGCTCGATTGATTTTCATATGAATAGTTAGGGGCTGAGTAGAGTGAAATAGGGAGGAGGCAAGTTCACTCTTTTTGAACCCTATTTCTTGCTCTTCCTCAGGAGCCATTGGGGGGATTGAGAAAACTTTCTCCAATGTTCGAATCTGAAGGGAGAGTTGTTTGTTGGAGGGAGGCTCCTCGCCAATGAAATTAATGTCATAATCCCCCAAATCATCCTCGTAATGGTCTCACTCATTCCTTTCGGGGTCACGCGTGTTTCGTTTCCGCTGTTGAGTATTGTTATTAGGGGCATTGTTGTTTCCCTTAACCCATTTGGTTAGCTCTCCGTCGTTGATTTTTTGCTGGATAATTCGCTTCAACTGGAAGCTGTCCTCTGTGCCATGCCCGTGGTCGTTCTGATACTCACATAACTTAGCCCTACTCCTCATTTAGTTTTCGAATCATTGGGGGAGGAGGAGGAAAGTCTGAGGCTCTCATGATTACCACTCTTGGCTCGGTGAGTTCGGTATAAACTGTTTCATCTATTGTCTTTCGGAGTTTATCCGACCCACGGCCTCTGCCTCGGTTGTTGCTGCGGGCGTGCTCGGGGTAGTCTCCTAAACTTGGCTTATTCTTTCTTTGGCCGAAGCTCGGGGAGGCGGAGCACTGGCTGGGCTCCTCGGCGGATGCGATGGCGGAAAGGCCCTTTCATACATCTCTTCTACGGTTTAGGCCTACTGAGGCAAAGTTCATTTCTGGAAGCGAGGAGCCGAGGCCGCCCTCAAAGCAGTAGCCCGATGTCTCCTTCCTCCAGTCCACAATCTCCTCGCTCACCTTCCCGACCGAGAAATGTAATCCTTTGTAGGCTCGCTTGGGGCTCGCTGACACCGACAAGATCTCGTTTGGTCTAGCGGCACACTCGCCCAAAGAAAGGCATTAAGGAAGATGCTTCTAAACCGATCGAATGATTGGATGGTCCGGGGCTTGAGGGCTAACATCCAAGATAAGGCCTTGCCCGTGAAAGTTGCAGCCTAATGCTTTGCACATCACTTCTGACTCATCCGAGGAGAATAAAGCCATTTGTCCCTCGACCGTCCCATATGGCTCTTGCATTCTCGAGCCATCATATGTGTCCATCTGGGGGCTTGCCCTTCGAATAGGTGCCCGGCGATCTTATCATTGAAAGGCTTCCATGGTGCGGCCACACCTCTGGGCGGCCTTTTGGTGGGTTTCCCACATCTCGTTCATAAACTTGATAAATTCCGGGCTACGATTATCAACCTTTTGTTTTTTAGCCCGGGAGTCACGACCTTCTTCCTGGCCGGAGCCAAGGGTCCGGCTGACTTCGCACGTAAATTTGATTGGGCCTCTTCTCCAACCTCCTCGCCGTCCTCCACGTGCACCACGTCGCGTGGCCTGGCCGGCTGTCCGCGATCAAGGTTGGGTTCACCGGTTTGCCCCCCTAGCTTGACTAGCAAGCGATTTAGGGGGAGCTCGTTGGGAGAACCTTTGTGACCCTTGGGGGAACTGGAGCCCTCCGTTGGCCTCCATCTCGAACATCTCCATTTGAGCATCAGCGACGGCCATGGCCTCAGCGATCAGCTTGGATTTGGAGGCCAGAATTTCTTGCCTTCTCAGGATTTGCTCCGGGGAGAGTGGAGTAGTTAAGGCGGTGTTTTTTATAGGAGCTTGGGGAGTTTTTGGGCTGTTATTTAGGAGGGCTTGGGCTTTCTCAGCACGTATTTCGTCGGTTAGTTTGTGTATAGCCCTCTGACCAGGGGAGAGGCTGTGTTGTGGCTGAGAACGTGCCCCCATTCTGTTAAAAACGGAGGTTGTAGCCTTACCCTTATTGATATTGGAAGGTGAGGCCTGGTTATCCTCCTCAATGGTCAAATGACCAGCATTTTGCAAAGTTTTAGACATGCTTTAAAAAAAAGAAAATGACTGAAAAGATGTGTCTTTTGACAGTCAGCTGTTTAGGACACAAAGTGTGCCTGAAAACAAAGATTTTTGAACGGGAAAACAAATGAAAGTCGTAATTCCCGGCAATGGAACCACTGATGACGCCAAGCTTTTCAGGGTCAGGAGCGGTTCAAGGATATCTGGCTTGATATATTTGATGGTTTGTTGTACCTAGAACACAACACAAATGAAGCACCGTTAAGGTCAAAGTTGGATGTTAATCCAACTCAGGCTCTCGGGTGTGAGAGTAAGAATACTGAGTAATTAAGGCTTGAAATACCTTGAGTGTGTGTAAGTGTAAGTGTTTAGGGTTTTAGAGTAATAGGGCTTACTCAATATATTTGGAACTTACCTTGCCCAAGGGGACAAAGGTCTTCTATTTATAGGCAATGGAGAGGTGCTTGTTGATGTAAGCAATGAGATCAGCCCTAGGGGGCACTTTGGTATTTGACCTTCTACACGTGTCCGCAGCTAATTGGCCCTGTCAGGGAGGGAACATTAACTGCAGAGGGGGCATGGCTGAAAGGGACATGAGCCGTGTATATGGCTTGGCGCATTAAATAAAATAGTAGGCGCCTGACTGAGCCGCATTAAATGCGTGATGGGGGAGCCGGCAACTTGCATGTCAGAGCCAGTAAGCTAGCTTGCTCAGTAAGGCTTGACATTAACCGGGAGGCTGGTGAGATAACCGGGAGGCAGGCATGAGCCCGCGGTCAACATCTTGGGCGCGGTCAAAGGTATTTGACGCGGGCACGGATAGAGCGGTCATACCTCCTGCGGGCACCAATCCAGCGGTCAGGATCCCTCCGGTCTTTAATAGGGATAATGCGGGGAGGGACGCGGTCTTGACCTCAAGGGCCTATCTGTCCGCGGTCTTCCCCCCAGCGGTCTAGGAACTGCCACGTCACTGGTTTCTTGGACCAGACCGAGCGTGGGCCCGGTCTAGCAGATCCGGGCTCATCAAGACTATTTACATATTAATAAACGTGAAACTTATTTTGAGACGGACCAAAAAAGAAAGCGTGATACTTATTATTGTGGGATGGAGTGATTATGGCCTTAATATAATCGCTTAGCTAAGGACTTATATTGCCCCTCCCCTGTCTCAGCACAATTATATTTATGTGACTGTGTGTAAAGATTGTGGATTAACTGTGTGTTGTGAAGTAGATTACCGGTGGAGATGAGCTCTTTAGTTGGATCATTGATACCTTTGCACAGCGCAATTGCTACTGCTCGACTGACATCAGCGCTTTCTCTAGAATCTCAAAGCTGGGGTTTGGTTCCAACAGGTAATAATCATTTCTCCTCTGCCCATTTATTTTTACTTTTAAGCCAATTTTGTACCTTGATGTTATTATTTTCTTGTAGTATTGGTAGAAAACTCGTGTCTATGTGCATGTGTGGTATAATATGTTACAACTTCTGCCTTCAGAATATGTAATTCTGTTTGATATGGTTGTAAGAATGTTAAAATTTCTGTTAACTGCCATGAAATTTCTATAAAATGTGAGAGCGCAATGCTAGGGGCACAAAATGCTCACGTAATTTTGCTCACAAAATCCTATTTTTCAATCATTAGATGGTGTTGAAATCATATAACACTTGGGCCCACAGTTTAAACATTAAATCAATGATTGACAACTAGGATTTTGTGAGGATTTTGTGCCCCGAGTATTATTCAATGAGTGAAATCACTTTGAGGTGGTTTGGACATATGCAACATGGACCACCTAGTGCACCCATTGGGAAATGAGAGGGTACCAATATAAACCAAAGAAAAGATTGGGGAAGTGCAAAACTAACATGGACTGCATGGTAGTTTTATGCATTAGATTTCAATTAATAGGTAATTGATCCAGTGATGCTAATAACAATAGCATTTTGGAAATTGTTAACAAGCACTCATTTAAGGATCCTTGATTTAGAAATTGTCAAAATTACAATACGATTGCAGCAGTTCTATGAATATCCTAGCAACGGGTAACTCCCCATGTGAAAATACATTCTTAAAGTGTACCATTTGTTTCCACTGAGAGAACAAGTTTCTCCAATTGTATGCCTGGAAATACCCTAATTTAATTTTTATACCGAGAGTCTGAGATCCATCCATCATTTACGATGGAGCCAGAGACTTACTATTTTTTGGCTTGAGAATATGATGGAATAAAGCAAAATGGTTCACTAAACTGTCTGCGCTTCTTTGTTATGAAGCAGCACTAAGTCCATGCAATTTTCCACGCTATTTTCATCATGGGTCATCCGGAAAAAGCCTCCCTGTGCTTGAATACGGGGGCAAGGTTGCGTACACCCGACCCCACCATAGGTGGGAGCCTTTGCGGCACTGGTGTAATGTTGTTGTTGTTGTACTAAGAGCCTGAGACCGAGAAAATGTTCAATGCTTATGTGTTTGCCAATGTGTAGTAAAAAGTCTAGCATGAACCAACTAATGTTTGTGCATGGTTGATCAATCTGTATAATTAAATTCACAATTACACAAATTAGCATTGTGTACCTTGCAACAGTAAATTACACCCTAGTGTATCATCATAGAGGTTATGCTAGCTTCTTGAAAGACAGAGATCAAATTCATTTATTTATACTCCCTCCGTCCCAAAATGTTCTTCCTACTTTTTTAAGTTATCACGAAGGTACTTTGAGAAGTAATTTTAGGTTAATTTAATTATCCTAATGAAAATAATTAAATTTATTGTTGATACACTTTGCATCTCAAATTGAAACGAAAGAACGCGTGTCTTGGAAGAGAAGGATGTCATCCATCATTATAAGAGTGAAGTTACTAATACTGAGTCTTCTTTGATCCTATCCCCATTTATGCATTACCAAAGAATGTAAAGTGACTTGTCCGTCCTTTCCTTCCAGTAAATCTAGTCAAATCAAAAGGAGGTGTCCATCCTTAGTGGCACCTCTCCACCTTTGGTCTCTCTCTCTCTCTCTCTCTCACACACACACACACATGTTCCCGTTCATCTTACTGAAATGAGCTTCAACATGTATAACCCCCCCCCCCCTTTAGATGACACGATGATCACTCGATACGAGTTTGGAAAACCAAAATAGTGAACGAGCTGTACAAACTTAAAGATGAGGAGCATAGTTGACCTAAACTACTCCCTCTGTCCCAAAATTAATGTCCAAATAAATTTCAAATATTCATTTTGGAACGGAGGGAGTAAATGTTATAGCACATTGATGGCTAAAGTGTATCTCAAATCAACTAGTTTGAAACTTCAACATGTTTCAACTAGCCAATAGACCAAATCTAGTTTTATATGTATAGTTACATTGCAGTACATATTAAAAGGTTCTAGTCCGTGCTTTTGACCATTCCCCGCCTCGCTATTTGTTTATTTCTCTTTTCTGTCATTCCTTGCTTATTTGTGCTTTAACTGTCCATGTCAAAAATGTAATCTGAAAGTGTTGTTTCCTGTGGGTGCAGGTATCTCAATGCCTTTATGACAGCAGATAGCCATCACAGGTCTCACCAGATGAACTTCTCCACTAAACTGAAGTAGTATAGGTTGCAGTGGTGCTTCTCTCCTGTAGTTTTTCCCTCTTATTTGCTTTTCCTGACGTTGAAAGGGAGGTTGACTTTTTGACTAATCGATTTTGTAGTTCTCTCTAACTTGTATTTTCTCTCCGTTATAATGGAAACCGAGGAATACCCATGTCTTTATGGAAGCATGCAACTCGTTAGTAGGTTTGAATGTGGAGTTATAATTCTGATCTTGGAATTTCGTGTTTTTCAATCTTCTTGGGAAGGATATGGTTGAAATCTAAATTATCTTTACTTAGCAAGAACTTGTAAAAAAGCAAGTTGCAAACAGACTCTAGTCAAGAAAGAGTATCAATTTTAGCTCAAAATAGAAAAACAACCATGGCAAACACATCCCCCAATCCGTTGCCCAAGCATGTAATCTTTGTAATGAAGAAAGTCGGGTCAATTTCAATTAACGGTGAAAAGGGTACTTGAAATTTAAAAAAAAAAATCACAACATACATGCAAACTAATCTCAGGTGATTTTAATTATTTTATACCATTGCAAAAAAAAAAAAAAAAAAAAAAAAAAAAAAGGAGCCCTCCCATGACTCACTAATTTCAGAAAAGTAACAACAACAACAACAACAAAGCCTTAGTCCCAAAATAATTTGGGGTCGGCTAACATGAATCCTCATATGTATCGTGAAAAAAATAACTAAATAAATAAAAAAAATAATAAAAAAAAATAATAAAAAAAAATAATAATTAAAAAAAAAAAAAAAATCAACCCCCCACATGAATTTTTGCCCTCCACTCCGGCCTCTTCAACACCATACTTTCATCCACTCCAAGTAACCTCATATCATTTTCAATTACTCTAATCCAAGTTTGTTTGGGTCTTCCCTACCCCTCGCCATTTTATCATTTCTCCACTGTTAGGCCTCCTTAGGTGCATCACTCGGTCTCCTTCTCACATGTCCAAACCACCGTAGACGATTTTCCCTCATTTTATCCTCAATGGGCGCAACTCCTACTTTACCTCCGATCACCTCATTCCCCAACCGATCCTTTCTTGTATGACCGCACATCCATCGAAGCATACGCATCTCCGCCTACATTCATCTTATGCACGTGACAACAGTTTCACGGCCCAACATTCGGTGCCGTAAAGCAATGCGGCCTAATTGCCGTGCGGTAGAATTTTCCCTTTAATCTATCGGGCATGCCGCGATCACATAGAAACCCCGTAGCACTCTTCCACTTCAACCAACTGCTTTAATCCTATGAGCCACATCTCCATCTAATTCTCCATCCTTTTGGATAATGGATCCAAGATAGCGAAAAACTCGAAGCTTGGATAATATTTCCATCAAATGTGACCGCCCCTCGCCTCCCTACTTTCAACTTCGCTAAACTTACACTCCAAATATTCGGTCTTGCTTCGCTAATCGAAAACCTCGAGATTCCAAAGTGTGTCTCCACAACTCCAATTTACTTTCAACACCCTCTCTTGTCTCATCAATCAACACAATATCATCTGCGAACAACATACACTTTGGTATATCATCTTGGGATCGACCTCGGTCAATTCGTCCATTATCAAAGCAAAAAGAAAGGGGCTAAGTGCGGAACCTTGATGCACTCCAATCTTTATAGGAAACTCTTCAGTCTTTCAAACACTAGTATTTACACAAGTACTAACTCCATTATACATGTCCTTGATAATATCAATATATTTCTTTGAAACACCCTTCTTTGCTAATGCCCATCAAAGTACCTCTCTTGGCACTTTATCATATGCCTTCTCCAAATCAATGAAAACCATATGCAAATCTTTCTTTTGATCCCGATATTTCTTCATGGTTTGTCTCATAAGATATATTGCCTCCATAGTCGATCTTCCTGGCATAAACCCAGGTGGTTATCCGAAATATCCACAATTTTTCTCAGCCTTTGTGCAATCACTCTTTCCCAAAGTTTCATAGTATGGCTCATTAGTTTGATCCTCGATAGTTGGCACAATCTTGGACATCACCTTTATTCTTATACAAAGGGATCAGAGTACTCTTCCGCCACTCCAATGGCATTGTGTTAACTCTCCATATCTTGTTAAATAGCGTTGTTAACCAATCTACTCCCCTCTCCCCGAAACATCTTCAAACCTCAATTGGTATACCATCCGGTCCAACGGCTTTCTTCAATCTCATCTTTTTCATTGCCATTTCCACTTCACTCTTTCGAATTCTCCGCATAAAATCTCGATTAAACATACTCGAAGAGATATTTAAATCTCCAACATCCTGCTCTTGACCGCCATTGAACAAGTTATCAAAGTACGAACTCCATCTATCTTTTATCTCTTTATCCCCGACTAAAACTCTTTGATCTACATCCTTCACACATTTAACCGTCCCAATATCTCGTGTCCTCTTATCCCTCATACGAGCGAGTCGCAGATGTCCTTTTCCCCTTCTTTTGTATCCAACTTATCATAAAGTTTCGATTCACCTTTGCTCTTGCGTCTCTACGCTTTCATAGCATCTCTTCTAGCTTCCTTATACTTCTCATAGTTCTCGTCGCTCCTACATTTTCCCAATAATTTGTAGCATTCTCGCTTGCCCTTTATTGCTTGTTTTACTTCCTCGTTCCACCATGATGTGTCCTTACTTGGTGGCCCATTTCCTCTAGATTCTCCAAGGACTTCTTTCGCCACCTCCTTTATGGTATGTACCATCTTAGTCCAAGTCGAATCTATATCCATATCCTCCATATTATCCGCCCAAATACCGGTATCGACCATCTTAGCTACAAATTTCGGTTGATTTTCCTCAAGTCTCCACCACTTGATTCTAGGGTCTACCTGTGATTTTCTCTTCCTCGAAATTCTCTTACTTCGAAAATCAAGTACCACCAGCCTATGTTGAGTTGCTGTGCTCTCACCCGAACAACCTTGCAATCCGTATAACTCTTTCTACAAGTATTTCTTACTAAGAAGAAGTCAATCCGACTCGCATTACCTCCACTCCTATAGGACACCAAGTGAGATTCTCTCTTCTTGAACCAAGTGTTCATTATACTCAAGTCATATGCCAACGCAAAGTCCAGGATACTATTTCTCGCTTCATTCCTCTCTCCAAAACCAAAACCTCCATGTATGCTCTCAAAGCCATATCGACTAGACCCCACATGTCCGTTCGTATCACCACCAATCACTAATTTCTCACCACTAGGTACTCGTTGCACTACCTCCTCCAAATCTTCCCGTAACACTTGTTTAATAGATGCATCCAACCCTACTTGTGGTGCGTATGCGGAAATAATAGTTATAATCTCATCACGTATCACCGAGTTTAATGCCCATAATTCGATCACTCTTCCTGTACACTTCCACCACATCATTAATATACTCCTTATCAATAATGATACCCACTCCATTTCTACCCTTATCCTTTCCTGAGTACCAAAGCTTAAAACCCCAAGGCGATATTTCTTTTGCTTTCTCTCCAACCCACTTAGTTTCCTGTAAACACATTATGTGAATCTTCCTCCTCCTCATAACTTCCACCACCTCTGCTGATCTTCCTGTCAATGATCCAATGTTCCAAGTTCCAAAGCGCATCCCATTACCCTTACACCTACCATGGACTAGCTTCTTTACCCGCACTCGTCCGCAATGCGGGAACCCTTGCATATTTGACACCACCCCCGTGCGAAGAGATGGCGCGTCGCTTCCGGGCGACGACCTAGCAACCTTTGCATACTTATCACTACACCCATGTCTTTGAAGTGTAGCGCACCCTTGCATATTTGACACCACCTCCGGGCAAAGAGATGGCGCGTCGCTTCCGGGCGACGACCTAGCAACCTTTGCATACTTATCACTACACCCAGGTCTTTGAAGTGTAGCGCGTCGCTGCTGAGGAAACGCCCCAACGATATTCATAATCCGATTCATGTCATGTTAATGTGACAAAATTTTTACGCTGGCTGTCACATGCCTACCGCAACCCTCGCCCTTTATCCTGACTTGGAACAGGCAAGGATAAATCCTTGGTGGGTTTTTCAGAAAAGTAAATAACAAAAAAAAATAGAATACTCAACATGCAAACCAAAAATGGATCTTCTACGAAAAATAATCTGGGTGAAGTTGCGCTGGTCGTATGTACGATAAAACATGCGTCTTGTTAAGGGATGAAAATTCTGGACAGAGATTGCTACATTTCATCCATCTGGCAAAATGAAAACATCTGTGCTCATAAAGACCAGAAAAACTCTTTGTTTCCTCCAAAAGCAGATCAATAGCTTCTATTGGATCTTCATCCAGAAAGGTGGAATGACACTGTAGTAAAGAGAGGAGGAAGGGTGGGGGGGGGGGGGGGGAGTTTTTCTCTTTCACCTCAAGTTCAATTTGTGCACCCAGAAAAGAAAAAGAAAAAAGCAAAATATTATTCCGTAAGAAGTATTTACTAAAACATTAACCTTATTGAAAAGGGAGTTCTCTGATTTCCTTTCCTGCACTGAATGTACATAAGTGCAAAGAACCACACAAATCAGTCAAAAAATAATAATATACCATGAGAACTCTATGAAAAAAAAAAAAAATCAAGTTAGCAAACCAAAAGAAATCAAAAAGAAAAAAAAAACATGTCATAAATGTCACATGCTCCCAGCTCTACCAGGTGTGGTCGTCGTGTTTTTCGTGGAAGGATTAACTTTGGCAAAATCAACTAAATCTCCAAAAAGCTTATCTTCTGGCCTTGATGGCTTCCCAGACGGCACGGGGACATAAGAAGATTGAGTAGAATAATAAGATGAATTTTTCATAGCACCATCATCTCTGACAGATAATCCTGACAATCTCCGCTCAAGAAACTGAGTATTTTGTTGCGGCTGCCCATAATTATACCCATACCCGTATCCATAGCCTCCTCCCATTTGATTGTTATACATTTGTTGAGGCAGTTGCTGAGGATACATATAAGACATCTGTCCAGGTGGCAGTTGCTGAGGTAGCATACCCATTGGCTGGGCTCCACCTTGTAGTTGCTGGGGATGAATTGGCTGGTTATTGAATGTTTGCATGTACATTCCGGTTATCTGTGGATCAGTTGGCCCCATTGGTTGCATGTTATTGGGGAGAGGAGCGGAATGTGTGACAACCACTTGCGTGGTTACTTGTACGGGTTGAGGGTATTGAGGGCTTCCGTATTGGCCACTATCTGCTGGCTGAGCTTCCCATGGTGGAGGTGGTAGTGCACCGCTGCTTTGACCACCTGTCACCAACCCAAAATGACACATAACGTTCAAACCTAGTGCGACAAACTAGCGCCGAGAAAATTTACTAGCTGAGGAAAAAAACCGACAAAATTTACTTCTTGAATCGGTGAAGTCCCCAGATACCCAACAGGCATACCATTCGAGTTCATAACATAGAAGCTTCAAAATATCTTTAGCAATTTTTGCAGGATAACTAGTGCCCTTTTCAAGTGCTTATTCAACTCTCTCAACAGTTTCTGGAATTCTGTCTCAGGTTTCTATTTCAAGATGTCTAAAATAGTATTTACTATTTCAATTAACCAAATTGGGAAAAGTTCATTGGAAATATGCATTAAAAACTACTTCCAATATTTGGATGAAACTTGCCAAAACCACCTATAAAGCATTTTATAGATATGATGCTGTTTTTTCCTTTCTGCTTGTACCCAAAAAAAAAAAAAAAAGTTATGAGGCTGTTTTGTCCAAGAAAAAAATGGCATTTTTGATGGGGAGCCTGATCATAAACCATAAACCGCCAATAAACAGTCCCAGGGTAGCAATTAAATGGCAGCATAAAAGTTTCGAAAAATGAAGATAGAGAGGAGATCTTCATAAAGTTAGTGTTCACTTACCATAAACAGGTGAATGAGGCTGCTGCGGCTGTTGTTGAGGCATTTGATTCCACGCAGGACTATTGCCTTGTGCATAAGGGGACTGTTGCTCATATGGAGGTTGCCCCACGGTAGGAACACTTCCGTTGGGGTAAAATGGGGATTGTTGAAAACCTTGGGGCTGCTGATGGAATTGAGGGGAAGAAGAATAAGCATGCCCAACTGGACTGTTGGATTGCATATTATTACTTTGTGAAAACATATCCACTAAAGCAAGGGCATTCTGCTGAGAAGCAGTAGTGGGCTGAGCTTCACTCGTAGGTACAAGAGCTAGAGAATTTTCAGCAGTGGGTGAGCCAAAGTCATCTCCACTCAAAAGGTCAAATTTAGGGTTGACTTTTACTGGAGTTGTTGATGGCACATTAGTTGTAATAGGAGCAAGAGAGACTAGCTGTAAACCTGAAGCAGCAATAGAGGTTGATCTGCACACGGAGGTGGTGAGGATGTTTGGATTAAATGACCGGTAATCTCTTAGCAAAATATATATAATGAGTAATGATTTATACAATTACAAAAGCAAAAACTAAGAATAAAACTATTCTGCCCATTTTCAACACAAAGTAAATAAATAAAAAAAATAATATGAGGAGTCATCAGGAGATATGTTTAGCCAAGAAATAAGACCCTTGATTAGAGGTTAGTTTATGCCATGGCTGGATGGGCAGCGTAGACCACATTGTAAGTGAAGAAGAATGTCATGGCTGGATGGGCAGCGTAGACCAGTATTGTAATGTGCAAAGTTTGATGAAAGACTTCATATATGTTGAAGATTAAAGATATGGCAGTACTCAAGCTAGCACTTTAAACTTTCAAGTAGTAATCCCTCCGCCCAAAAAATGTCACAGATGACGTGTCAATGTTTTTTAGAAATCTGCTTTACTTATTTGTACATTGCATGTACAGTGGTAAAATTGCACTAAAACTCTTTCCTAAATTAGAAACGCAGCATTTGTTTTGGGAAGCAACAAAATGGAAAGTGTGACATTTATTTTGGCCGGAGGGAGTATATCAAAACCAAAACTCAGCTATTCTTTATGTAAACTCAAAATGTGAAATATCCAGGTTTAGATGCCACAAATACATCAAATGAAAAACGAAGTTAAATTAATTACCCTGTATCAGGCTGCTTGCTGTCTCCTGTATCAATTAGAGGAGCATCAACAGGTACCAATGCTTTACTAGTCTCATTCTTTGGTTTCTCCCCTGGAACAGCAGTCCCTGAAACTAGTGATTCGTGTTTGGCTAGTAGTCGCTGCAAGTCATCATTGAGGGCTAATCCTTGACATAAAAGCGATTCGTCCCTGCAACAATAATGATATTAAGCCGTGAACAGTTGTTATTATTGCATTACAAGTACTGTCGGCAATCTAATAATAAATAATCAAGGGGGATGAAAATTTTATATGCTATTACATTTTTTTAAGTATTACATATCTTTACTTATAATAAGTTACATTGGGTTCTCAATTTTATTATTAACTAGTAAAAGCCCGTGTCCGAGGACACCTTTTTTTTGTGTTTTTTTTTTTTTTAATTAAGCCCGTGTCCGAGGACACTTTTTTTTTTTTTAATTTAAAAAAAAAAAAAAATTTAAGGGCAAAATGGGAAAGGGACAACTTAGTGAGGGCAAAATGGGAAATTTGCCACTTGAAACTGTTCATTGTACTGTAGCAAGGACAAGTTCCCATTTATACTATAGATTACCATAATCTTCATTCTCTTTTGCACTTCAGAGCAATTCCCCTTAACGGTTAAATTGTCCCGTTAAGGGGCTAATAATGCAGAACAAGTCTGCAAATGATCAGCACAAAGTAGGACAACAAACTGCACCCAGAGTCAAATGTGCTGGCTGGAAATATTTTAAACGGTACCAATGGGCCTGATTGAATAAAACTTGATTCAACAAGCACACATGCAATAAGCTACAGCCTCCAAACAGAAAAGCTGCCTGCTGAGTTATTCATTTTTGGTACGTTAGTCATCACATTTTCTTCCTAAGTTGGGCACAAATGCAATTCTTTTCAGTTTGACTCAACTAGTTGGTCTATCATTTTGGAAGGACTTTATCGTTTTTCTCTTCCAAAGGATGAAGATAATAAAAAAAACAAATTTCAGCAGATAGTGAGGAAAGTGAAACAAGGCCTTACGAAGTCGAGTTAACAAGGTGTACCACTCTTTGCTTGTATGTACGGCACTGTTCGACCAAATCAACAATAACCTCTTGCCTTAGCCCCTGATACAGATCATACAAACATAAACAATTCAAGAGGTGAAATAAAATTGAGAAAACAGAATAATTTGTGGTAACTGATCCTACAGGAAAGTTTTGAGATATCCAATGGATGGAGTGGCATTTTATCCTTTAACTAGAGGAACGGCCCCCCCCCCCCCCAAAAAAAAAAAACAGAAGAAAAACTCTTACCTCTTTGTTCTCTGGATCTATTGCAGTCAGCATTTCAGTGAGGACATCCATGATACCACGTGCATTTTGAATTTCCGTCAAGCTACAAATAAGAAATTTGGTAAAATCAAATATGCAAAACTGTCTGTAGCTAAATATAGATGCAAATTTCAATATACTGGTGCGATATTAGATGTACACAATGGATCTTTACAGCAATCTAAGTGTTAGGAAATGTCTAAATTTCATAGGCGTATTCAAACAAGTTCATTCGCATGAGATAGTAAACAAGAGACTATATTGGACGAAAAAATGATAACGATGAGGAGCAAACACAATGCAATTAGCCAAATGTCAATGCAAGCTACGGTGCTTTAGCCCAACGATACAAATGCTCCCACGATCCAAATTGAGAGTAACACAGCGGATAGGCACATGGAGTAACATACATCATGAATTTACAGGGGAAAAAACTACTAAGAAATTGAGTACAAAAAAAGAACACATGAGCATGTAGGTATTATGACAATGATATGTCTTTGCTGGGAAGGTTAACCATCTTACAAACATCTCAAGACATAGATACCCCCTTCTTATTTCAAATATCTGCAGTGGGGACTGGGACCAATCTGAAAACAGATAGATGAATCAATGATCCCAAAGGTCATGAAGAAAGGAAAGTCCTAGTCAATTAGTAAATTTCACCATCAAGGTTTATGAAGAAAGGGAAGTCCTAGTCAATTAGTTTCGATATATTTTCACCTCACAGACACATGCATGCACACAAACACATTAAAGAGCCAACAATATACCTTAAGGTTGGGAACTCAGCCTCTGCGGAAGATTCAGCTGCTTCATTTCCATTTTCAATATTACGCAGGTTATGTGGATAGGAAGTTAGAGGCTGTGTTTGTGGTGGGGTAAAAACAGGCGCAGTCCTTTCAGACTTCTGAGGAAATACTGCCCCCATACGCTGCAACAAATAAACATGTATGAAATCAGGAAACAAACAGAAATGACAATGCGATGACAAATGTCATTTGAGAATTGATTATGCTATTGTATACTCCCTCCGTCCCATCTCTAATTGGAAAAAAAACGTCGTGCACTAATTAAGAAGAATTATATAATATTAAGGTGTTGTGAGCGTAGATAGTGGGGTAGGGATTAAGTGGAGTAGAGAACAGTAAATGAGATAGTTGGTGTGAGAATGACAGGTGAGTCCCGCATATTAAAAAATATTATAAACCTACCATGTTGGGCCTGTGCAATTTAAGTGGGACACCTTAAGTGGAAATTTTGCAATTTGATAAGGGACGGAAGGAGTAGTTTTAATAACATATAATATGGAAAGGAAGAAATCGACTAGATATCCTCATAAGTTAATTATACAACAGAAACATATGCACATTCATGGATTCTTCCATATATATATATATATATATATATAAAGAGAGGATAGTCTACAATTGTGTTTTCCCGCCAAAAATATGGAACATTCTAGAATATAGAGTTTTGCATAATAATTAATAACTGAGACATGGGTTTGCTATTTTCATTTTTTCACGTTTGGTCCCCGATAGTTTATTTCCACTCAAAATCATATCAGTTCGTGGAATATGAAACCCTTACTATTCTCTTATTTATTGAGATATTTAATGTTGGAATACTAGCGACTCATTGAATCCAAAAAATTGATGTAAGGCAATGAACCATGGCATATTTCTAACTGGCCACTGATCCATTCAGTCATTTTAGGTTTGGACATGGTTTTATTGTGAATATATATATCACATATCTATCAACTCACATCAATGGGAGTTTGGTCTGTGCACATCAATGGGAGTTTGGTCTGTGTGAGAGAGCTAGAGAGACAGTAATGGATCGGTGAGAAGAGCTTTTGGTGATGTGTAGATGACAACGGAGGTCAGTGGTGGTGGCACTATAATAGCAAATTTTGAGATGATTTAGGCTTGGCGGTGGAGTGGGAAGAAACTTGGTTAAGTAGATGGCGGCGACAACGATCAAGGAAACATGACTATAAGTATGACAGGGGAAGAGAATGCAACGATCTATGGAGACACAGTCGGCAACCGTGACCATAGGAGGGGGGGGGAATGAGTGGGTAGGAAGTGACAGCACCGTGGCACAACTGCGACCAAGCAGCACTGGCAGAGCACAAGAATGAAGGGCCGTTAACCAGACTGATTAAAGAAAAAAAAGATTGATAGAAATAGGGATGAGAAGAGAGAAAAATAGTAGCACTCGGTACTATAAAATAGAGAAGACCTCACTGTAAAAAGAAAGAAAACTATATGGGAATTGTTGAATTGATTAGCGCCACTTATCTTTCCTTTAGTTAACAGTATAGGATAGACTCGGTATGGTTTGATTTGATAAGTCGATTTTAGAACCATAATTTGAAGCTGAGCCGAAAAATGGTTTTTCAAAATTAAAAACCACACCTAGGTAAATGTTTCAACTATTGGGCTTTTGTATGTCAGTTTTTCGATTTTTCTTTTGGGTTCGATTTTATTTTGCAGTAAATGCATATTAGTTTATCCAAAAGAAAAATAGCAGGATATAAGCAAATTTTTAAAATGAGATATTTGATTTGCTTAATTACTTGCAATTTTATGTATATTTACACCTTTAGGTTTAAGGTTTCTATTTTGTATTTTTTTTATGTAAGGTTTATATTCAACTATATACCCGAAGGGGCGACTATTAAGCTTAATATATTGCTAATGTATCAAATCACAACTCCATATTGCTTGAAACCAAGTAAATCGTCTATAATGAGGAAGAAATTGAGCTTCAAGTTTGAAAGTAAATGGCTTTTAGAGAAGGGGTTGAAGGAAAGTTACAAAGGGCTGATGGACCAAAAAAGAGGTCAAGTTTTAGCTGAAACTTTGACTGTATAGGCACCAAAGTTATGTAACGCCCCATGAAGAAACATGCAAATGACCATAATTTTAAGCCGTTAGTCATATTGACCATAACTAATATATTCCTTCTGTTCCTAAATGAATATCAATTTTTTTTGTAATTTTGCTTTTGAACAATAACAAATTGGGAAAAAAAAATCAACATTTTTCTGCTTACAAACAAATAGTATTGTCAATAAATAATTGAATATGGTTTTTCGTGTTATTATTTTCATCTTTAAATATTTTGTGTATTATGAAAAACATATGTTATACTTTTACTTATTAATATTATTTCATGAGTATATATTTTATTATATACCGTGCATTGCACGGGTGCAATACTAGTTCTCACCAAAATCAAAATAATGATTCCGCAAACAATGTTCTAACACAACTCACCAATAACTCCTGGTATGCTGCATAGTATTGAGGATACCTTGCCCTTGCTCCTCCAAAAGCCTCTTGCCATGTATCTATTAGAATCAATATCTTCTCTTTTACATGAAAATCAGGCTACAGTCGGAAATATTTGCATTAGCAAGAGCTGTCTTGCAAAAGATAACATAATAAAAGACAGCAATCAATTACGAATTGATGTACTGACCTTCTTTTTCACTATCCTCACCATCTCATGAAGCACATCCCTTTCAGCTACATGCAGGTGGACAAAATCCCCACAGTTTTTCACAATTGTCTCCAGTAGCTGGAAAAAAAATTGAGCATGAATCATTGGATCCATGTTGAGATGATTTTAGAGAATGAAACAGGAACCTAAACGTTTCTTCAGTGGAAGATGGGTATTCAGGAAGACTGTTTTCGAGTAAAACAAGAGTCTAATGTTTAATCAAACTGCTCATTCATCTGTTTAAGTCAACTCAACTACTTCATCGACGAAAAAAAAAAAAGAAATGAAAATACTATAATGACTAACATTTATTACTCCCTCCATCCCAATCAAATGGTAACACTTCCCAATTTGGTTTGTCCCAAAAAAAAGAGTCACATTTATAAATGTTATAAGCTAAACTTCAATTTTTCATTCTTTTTTTATCAACAAATTTTGTTTTACATGTCATGCAAACACATACATATAAATTCATGCATGCATACATACGACACAAACACATCTCACACATATATATTTAGTTTGATTAAAATGAAAAATAGAGAAACAAAAGTACGATATTAAAAAACCTGAACTTGTCAAATGCCACTTTTTTATGGAAGGAGTGAGTAATATTAGAGTAATCATCCTTTTTCTCATTATTCTTCTTCTTTACTTGGTAGTCAATAAACACCATTCCCTTGCAACAGATCAATGACAGATTTTCCCACTCCAACCCCCCGGGTTAAAATAGTTTAGAAGGTAAACGTAAGTTTACACGGATGAAGGTAAGTAAGAGGCAGTAACAATAGACTTAAGGACTCCTCAACTTACCGTCAGTGCAAGAAGCTGAACCTTCGAGTTCCTGCTTCCGAGACGCTTTTTTATGCCTTTTACAACATCCTTCGCTTGACTAGTGAAAAGAAAATTAAAATAAATAAATAAATAGTGACCCACCCACAAGCATGGACATATTATCTGCAACATCATCAAAATCTACCGCAGTATACTTAACAACAAAACCAGACGTTTTAAAGTATAAAAAGTGATTCGCACAGTTACAAGGCAAGTCATATAATCCACACAACTAAACCGACATACACTAGAAATTAGTTCCTTAGCATCATTGTATCCAAGTATGCCATTGAGCTGAAACGTAAGCCAGCATAAAGTGATACAAGAAGCAAGGAGCATGCATATACAATCCCCAGGCCGAAAGCAACTCAAATGGACCCAAGTAATGTGTGACTGACAAAGTGGGTTACCTCAATGCCCACAAAACCATGCTATGAAGTTAATTAAAGCTTATTTATGCCTTCGTGTTATCAAAGCTGTTTTTTACTCATAGTTTCACTTTTAATTTTACTTTTGGATGAGGTGAACAACAGGAATTACCTCAAACTCTGTTTAAAGATCCTGTTCTGCCATTGAATCGCTCAGATATAAGAAAACACAAGCTTCACAAGGAGTATCCAAAAAAGCCTTTCCATCAGCTTGCCGTCAAAAAGTAAACAGAGCAGTTCTTGTAACCTTCTATGCAACTAGCCAAAAAATAACTAGCTGACAAGCTGGTACTTTTTCACTCTTCATTTTTTTTTATCAAACAAGTATATTGTAAGAACATATTTTTTCCTCCTTCCTTAAAACCTCTTTCATTTTTGTGCATTTTACTCAAATTTTCTTTTATCCTTCTTTTCAAAAGTATTATGCAACAGCAAATCTCCTTCTCCAATGCGCCAGAGATCTGTCAATGCCATCTATATAGACACAGCTTAAATTTGGTTTAGATAGACTAACAAGATCTAAAAATCACCAGAACCAGATCTGAGAATTATAAGATAAGCTCTCCCCCCCCCTCCATCCACACACACATACTCCTTCCAAAACCGTAATGCGTTTAAACAATGAAGTTCCAATTAATTTTATTTTTTGGTTCTAATTTTGATGAACATATCAGATTGTGCTGCATGTTGACATTTGATTGATTGTACCACCTTCTTGTTCCATTTTCTCTTCCCTTTATTTCTTTTTTGAAACCTAAAGGCTAAAGTAAGAGGGTTTCAAGAACCTTTATCAATGCCAAATATGGTGGCAGGAGGAGAAGAAATGAGAAATTAAAGGGAACTCTCTGGTCTCTGCCATCTTAATTTGAATCAAGACAATCGTCATAATTGAAACAATGGCATAAGCTTAAACAGGGTGTTATTACTTGTACAGGACCAGTGACTGCGAAGTATGGATAGCAAGTTTGGAAAGTAATGAGGTCGGTATGGTATGTATGGATGACTAATCATCCAGTATGCACAATGTGAAATCGTGATGAACGAAGGAGTTTGTGGTCAATCAGTTTTAGAATGGCATAAACCAAAATACCACAATACTGAACCATCCTCGCCTCACCCAAAACCTCTAAATTGCATACGAAGAAACAAAGCAATAGAAGGCCTAACCGAGGCCTCCCAACCACCCCAAAAGATAGTGCTAAAAAATATTAAGCACCGTCACAATGAAGAAACAGATGATCATGAGATTTTGAAAGTCCCTACAAGTCACAAACAAATCCGTGGAGATCCTCTTACGGATTCATGTGTATGCAACATGTCAACCGTATAGAGCTTACTAAGAACCAAAAACTACAAGGGGGAGAAAGACAGGCGATACTATTGAAAGGAACCTGATCTTTCAAAGTAAAGGAAGATAAAACAAAAGGAGAAGGATTTAAAAGCTGGATAAATGAGATAGGACGAAAGATAATAAAATTAACCAAATACCTCTAAACCCAAGTTCCAAGTATTTGAGCCCAAAGAAGAACGCCTAGAGAGAGAGGAGGGTAGAGAATAGTAACACCCTCTTCGGCCTCCTTACCATTGATGTAACAAAAGAGGTGAAAGTTTCAAGAATTATCCCCCTTTCGCGAGAGAAAATTGAGATAGGAGGAAAATAATATGAGAAAAGTTTACACAAATGAAGGGATGCCAAAGAAAGGGAAATGTCCTACCCATACATCTACCATAAATAAACATGAGTCGTATTCCCACCTTCAAACAGAGCTAAAAAGGAGAAAAGGGATAGCACTGATGAATAACTTATAGACTTCAATGGGCACTAAACTATTGATACTGATATCCTACTCTTTCTAATGCATCCCATAATTTCTCACGATATATTTGTGCAAATTAGACCATATTCTTGGAGAAATGCCAAAGCCAATTACCTACAACAGACCGATCCTATAAAATAATTACCAAATAACCTGACCTCCTCATGCAGGCACACCTGGTCTCATGCTTCTAAATGATCCAGCCAGCTTTCCCTGACCCTTCCCACAAGAAATCTCTCATTCTTCCCTCCAAGCAAGAAAATTCCACACATGCCCATCACGACACCTAGTAACCCTTTCACATAGGGTCCCAAAAGGAAAAGGGAACGAACAACAAATTTCACATCAGCCACGATAAGATCCTACACCCTAACAAAAGGCCATAAGAATTAACCTTTTAAGAAGTTATCTCATTCTTATTTAGACTACTTAGCCGAACTGACATAAATAAACTCAAACAAATGGAACCAAGCATTCTCAGGAAAGTAAGGACATTCTGGAAATCCTTATGCCCATCGACAAAACAATAAGTCTCATCCGCAATCCACAAACTCTGATGAGAAGAGCCTAAACTCCTCTCTTCCCACAAGGCACCCCCCTCAACAAACCCCCCCCCCTCTTAGCCAAAGCCCCTTACCCATAAAGTTGTTATACTCAGATAAGAAGTTATGTCATAATCTTTAAAGTTTACATCATCCCCGCAACACATACAATGCCAAATCCCCCACTAACCTTGTCGGGCATCATATCTAACTAATGAAAGTCTTTTCAGCTAGTCCAATTCAAATTCTAACATACTAAGACCATGTGAGGATTGCTGGAAAACAAAACTCTAGAAACGCAATAGCTCATGGAAGATTTCCAAAAGTTCACGATCAAGGAAAGCTCAATGTGACAATAAAACAACAACAACAAAGCCTTAGCCCCAAAACGATATGGGTCGGCTAACATGAATGATGTCAAAGAATATGTGAGAAAACAATGAAAACTTGGAGAGATAGTTAAAAAAAGGAAAGATAATAAGTCTTTATCTCAATGTAACTATAAAGCAAATACCCTTAAATTAGCGTTCGACTGAGCACTGAAGTTACAGGACAGTCATGTAACTTGGGGGGATAAAACCGACTTTTAAGCCTTAATATCTTAGCTGTTTAAAACACCAGTAGCTAGTTCCACATTTTACTAATCGTCCTATACACAAAAACATCCTCTGCCAACCATACCCCAATCATCCATCCAACACCCAGCTTCATCTGAATTTAGGTTTAAACATAGCCCACCTCTAGACTACACCAAGTTACTCCAATCCCACTGTAACCCACTACCATCCGACTTAAAGACAAACTCCTTTGCATTACTCTTTCATGAACTATGTGTTTAGGTATCACCTTTTAATCTGCCCTTCCCCAACGCATTCGCTTCCAATCCTCTGATTCCCCCATCAAATCAGCTCATCAACTTAAACAATCTTTCCACAATCACTGAGATAACACCAAAAATCAAACCTGGCACATAATACTGAAATTATGTAACTGTAGGGGGGATTAAACTGACTTTTAAGCCTTATTTTCTTGGCTGTTTGAAACATCAGTAACTAGTTCCACATTTTACTGATCGTTCTATACACAAAAACATCCTCTCCAAACAGTACCCCAATCATACACCAAGTTACTCCAATCCCACACTAACCCACTATCCCGTCCAAAACATTACTATTTCATGAAGTATGTGTTTAGGTCTCCCCTTTTAATCTACCCTTTAACCGCGCATCCTCTTCCAATCCCTAAAATTCCCCCCATCAAATCAGCTCATCAATTGAAACAATCTTTCCACAATCACTGAGATAACACCTAAGCAAATTAAAATCGATAAAACCAAAGTATCACAACAAAGTAAACCATCAAACCTGACACATATTTTGTTTAGTTGGGACAAAGGGCACACCCTGAAATCTAGAACCGATTGCTTATCGAATAGTCTAGGTAATCAAATTATCATAGCCTACTCAACTTCATCAGGATTTTAATTCAACAAGAAAAAAAATCCATATATACAAAAAAACATTCAAAATTGGGAATAATAAGATGAACACAAGATCATAAAGAGACAAGAGTAGGCAGCATACGAAGGATCGCGATTGCAAATATCACAGATCTCAATGTTCATAGCCCAATCGGGACCGATAAGCATGTCGCTCGTAGCTCTTTCCACCATCGAATTCACCATTATTGCTGCTTCCACAATGATTGAATCCTGCCCTAGAAGAACACCCAACTTTTTGATCGGAAATCTCTACTTTATCACAACAAATTATAAATTTTCCAAACAAGAGATCAAATCGAACTGTTTTTAAACCACATGACAAGAGGAGTCTGTGTTTCTCTCTCTAGAATGCAAGTAAAGAATAAAGATTGTAACTTTCTCTCTCTAAATCTTTATGTTTGGGTCTTCGTAAGAATATGATCGCTTGTTTTACTTTTTTCTGGTAGGAGTTGTTTGGTTTGCTAAGCCAAAAATGAATTAGGTTTTTTTTTTTTTTTGGGTTAATTACCGTTTAGGGCACGAGGTAATATACCTGTTTTCGTAGAGGGGCCTATTATAGTTTCCTTTTCAATTTAGGGCCTCACGTTAAAAAAGTTAGTCAATTAAGGAAAAACTAACAATTTTGATAAAAAATCCAGTTAACTCCCCATGTGCCAACCACGTGCGTATTTATTGAGGGTATTTATGGCATACGAACAACTCCATGTACGCTTTCTTCTTCCATGGCTGTGGCTCATAAACCAGTTTACGCTCAAACAAACCAAATTCGAAATTGGGGAAATAATTTAGGGTTTGAACATGAATCAAAACGTTTTCTGCAGGTGTGGTAGCATGGCGCGATTGCAGACATCATGGACTGAAAACAATTCAGGCCGAAGATTTCATCAATGTCCAAAGAGGTATGATGGCTGTGGGTATTTTGCATGGTATGATCAAGAGATGTGCGCAAGATCGAAGATGATCATACCTGGATTGATTCGAAAGAGAAATGAAATGGAGTCCGAAATTGCAAGATTGAAAAGAAGACAAAAAATTTTGTTCTTCCTCTTGGTTTGTGCCTGTATTGCGATTTGGGTATATTGATTAGAGTATGAATCCAAGTTATTGGGTATTTTGATTAAAGTATGAATGGATGTTATTTAGGGTGTTTGTAAGTCAGGTTGTATTGCTTGATTTTGGAATTTTTGGTGGTACTGTAATGGTGTATTGTAATGTCTATTGGAAATGAATGAAATGGTTTTCAAAACCCATATGATTACCTTTAATCTCTGTTTTAAGTTTGCATCAAACCTGCACATGATTATAGTTTGAACTAAACACAAAAATGACATGTATTGAACACAAAGAACTAGAATATGAGTTGAATATCAAAAGATGACACAATTCACATGATCTTAAGTGTTTTTGCCAAAATACCAGTCAACAAAAAGGCTCCTAAAGACCACATTTGGTCAATAAAGTATTAGCTAATCACACATCCACATCCATAATATAAAGTGACAAATTTGTCCAAAAGAAAGAGAGAATCACATTCTCCACAAAGTTTAATAATATGTCCAAAAGAAAGAGAATCAGATTCTCTAGAAATTTGCACAGCACATGGTTCTTCACTTCTTCCTTTCTTCAATGTCCTTTGCATGTAATCTTTTTGCAGTCTCCCTCAAATCCTTCCAGGTTTCAAATCTCTTTCCACCTTTTTGAATGTAAGGTTGTGAAATGGTTGATGGTTGAGTGTTGGAACTGCTTGTTCCATCTTCTCCATTAACTTGAATGGAAGCAAAGGGATTCTTAACCTTGATTTCTTTGGTCTGCAGTGGAGGTTGGGACATTGCCATGCCAGGTTCACTTTCTGGTTCTTCCTCTTCAGTTTCAGCATCTACATCAATTATCCCTTCAACCTTTTTAAATTGAAACTTTGCTCTGAGCCTATTTGACCTTGGTAGTCTTACAAGTTCTTTCTTTGGTTTAGCTGCTGATGGTGATTGCTTCGAACCCTAAAAACATTAGAAGTAACTTAATCCTTTTGTATTGTGAAAAAAAAATGTAATAGATAATTGTGCAAGAAAAATACCTTCCCTTGTGTTCTCTCTTTCTCTGTTCTTGTTTCCTTCCCATTTGTTCTCTCCTTCTCTGTTATTGTTTCTCTAGTCTCATGTGTTTTCTCCTTGGAAGTTCTTGTTGCATACCTGTAAGTACCCCAATCTGAATCACCCTCTGCCGAGCACACAGGAAACACCGCAGACTCACAAACACAGTCTCGAAGACCTATGGCACTCAGAACCCTCTCAAAACCCTCAACCAAACCAAGGGAGGGGCCTTTCTGGGATAAAAAGGGACAAAAGGACCTTTTGGGAATTTTCAGGAAATTGGAAAAGCATAAGTGGTCCGTACGGACCTCTTTGCTTTAATAATTACTGAATCCCCTTAAAGTCCACAATATTCCCTCAAATCCCGGAGAAAATGATTACCCTCATGCATGGTTGGTCCGTACGGACCTCTTTGCATGCCAAGATGGTCCGTACGGACCTCTTTGCATAGGGGACATCATAATTCTAGAATATTCACCATCATCACATATTTCCTCAAATCGAGGAAAACCAAAATTCTGGATAACCTGGGAGGTACGTACGGACCTCTTTGCAAATTTCTCCTACTATAAATAGAGGGCTCCCCCTCCCTCATTTTACACACCTCCCTCTTCTCTCTTCCTCCCTTAGCCTTCAGGCTCCCCTCTAAGACCCTTCGGGGCAATCCCGGCCCCTTTCGGATCCTTTCGAGACCTTCCGAGCCCCCTCGTGGTGCTCCGAAGCCTCTCCGAGCGCTCCCGCGACGCTCCCGCGCTGTCCCGAGGCACTCTCGAGGTACTCTGAGGCCCCTCGTGGTACTCCGAGGCCTTGCCTGGTCTTTCCCGAGGCGTCCCGGCTCTTTCCGAGTCAAACCGGCGATCCCAAACCACGCCGAAACTCTGCCCGAGTGATCCCTGCCACCCCAACGCACGCCGAACCTCTGCCCGAGTGATCCCTGCGATCCCAACGCACGCCGAAACTCTGCCCGAACGCAGCCTACAATCTCAACTCACGCCGAAACTCTGTCCGCAGACAACCGACCCCTCCCGAAGCAATCCCGGTCCGTGCCGGAACATCATTCCATCCCCAAACACTATTCCCCAGTGGAAGACAGACACGAACCAACATTGGTAAGGCTTCCTTCCATTACTATTTCAATACATTTCAATACGTAGTGTACAATGTAGACATCCGACACAGCATGCATTTTTAAAAGCACACACACACACACACAACATTTAAAGAATATTAGGGGTATCCGAAAGACTCGTTTTTACGAGGCGACTCGGGTGAGCTCTAAGATTCTAATATTCTCTTCCCGAGGAGTCATCTGACCTCCGAACTCAAAATCTCATCACACAAAAATAATTTATTATTATTTTTTAAACTGATGCCCTTTTTCAATGTTTTGGGCTTAATAATAAAAACGGCGTGGCGACTCTACAAAGCAAAACCCGGCGAGACGCCTCCAACCAACGCTGAAGCGGAATAAAGCTAGATGCCGGGGCGCGAACGCGCTGCCTCTCGATCCGGGCGAACATTCCCGAAAAGCGACGAATGCGAGATGCCGGGGGCCCGCGCGCGAGCCGGATCCCGGGTAATTTCAGTTGGCGACTCCGCTGGGGAAATTTTGTTTTATAATCTTTTTAAACAAAATAAAAGATTTTTAAAACGATGATGAGGGTCAAACTTTCATTTTACCCCTTTCTTTAACTATTGTGTGTGTGCACGTGCTTCGTTTTTATTTTACAAAAAAATAAAAATACAAAAAAAAATGCATCAATATACATCTGTGCATACATTTAAAATTCTTCGAAAAAAAAAAAACTTCTGTTTTACTCAGAAAAAGAATTTTAGAGACCGCACACTACTCACACTGCTGCCTCGGTTACACCGCACGCTACGCGCACTGCGGCCTCGAATACACTGCACACTACAACCCTTAACCCGGAGTGGTCTCAGTTGCAGTCCGTTTGGTCTTCCTAGGCCTCTCGGATGCGCACGGGATCATCCCAAACATCCCATCCTAGCCAAGCGTCAACCCTGCACGTTTGAGTCTTGAGTCACACTCTGTCCAGACTCGGTTGGTTTTACCCGGTCAGGTGTCATACGGCTGGATACATATACCATGCCGGCCATTTTGCGAGTCAAGGCTCGGAACTCAAGATCCCTTGCGCAAGCAAAGCGTTGAAAGGTCATGCTAAAATCTTGACTCGATCTTGATTTCCCGAAGCTACACCTGCACGATGTTCCGTCCCTGGATATACATCCATGCTCACATGACACCATGTCATCACGCCTTTGATACGTCGCCCATGACAATATGACCCAGCCAATGCCTAACGTCACAGATCCCTTGCGCAAGCAAGGTAAAGAGAGGTCATGCCGAACTCTTGACCTGATCTTGACTCAGTGGCCGGCTCGGTTCACTATTCACATGGCTAACGCATCAAAACGAACATGACAGGATTGGTCCTTAGGTTCGATTTTTCTTTTAGGCCGGTGGAAACCGCTTGCCCTATAGGACCCTCGCCCGGGCCGTCCACCCCGGGATGTCAAAATACAGTGTGCAAAACGAGGGCTTATAGCCGCACAGATGGTCTCCACTGACCCAGGATCTAGCATAGTTGCGAAAAAGAAGAGCAATCTTTTCCAACCTACCTAGGACTCTGTAAAAACATGTTTTAAGTAATTTAAAACAACAAAAAAAAAAAATGGAAACCGCATGCCACGTGAGCTTTCCCCCTTTTATCCCGTGAGGCCATTCCTGTGTCTAAACCTTGCCCGACACCCCCTCCAGCTAACAGAGAGGGATCGAGAGTACCTGTGAACCCGTCTCCCGTGTCAAAGCCGCAAGGTCCAACTTTCTTCCCAGCTCTGCCACCGGGATGTACCCGTTAATTCCGGTGGCCAAGTCGCTGGATAACAACGATGAGAATGGGACCTTACCCCCAAGAAATTTCCCAACATTGGAAGAAGTTTGCAGTGTCCTCATGGCTATTGAGAAACGCCAAGGTGAACAACAAGCCTTGGATCGAAGACGCTATGCACCACTTCGGGACATTAGCCACCCAACTACCTGGGGCTTCCAAAGCCATGATTGCTCCTGCAGCTTTCTAACGCCTCTCATTATCTCCCGTAAGTCAACCCGTTGCCCTCGTACGAACCATGCGGTTATGACATAAGGCCACAGGGACCCTCCGGGAAGGCCCGCCCATTCGGCCTCCCGAGGTCCCGGTACCACCGCCGAACAACGGGACACATCTCGGTGGGACGTCTGCGATTGACAGTGCTTGTCCTGGAAATGGAATTCCAGGATGAAATGAACGAGGGCCGTCCTCGAAGAAAGAAGAAGCCATCTTCTCAACAAAAGCGAAAAAGAGGTATGAATCGGTGATCCACGGTACGGAACCCTTGGAGAACCCTCAGGAAAGTTTGACTACTATGTCATCTACTCCAAGAAGCCTAGCTCTACACAAGGCCATGGCAACGTCTCGCTCCATGATCAGTGGGACGAGCTCCGCACCGCCACCGAAGGCCCGAAGGTCCAGATGATCCAACCCCGTCTTGGGAAGATCTCAAAGCCACTATTGATGCTTCAGTAAAAGCTATGACAGTGAACGAATTGAAATGTGAAGTCAGGCCTTACGCCAATCAGGGTCCTCCCACTACAGAAATAGGAGAGACAAGCAAAACCATAAGTCCAGAAGTAAACGTTCTGACACGTTCCGGTCAAATCCCAGTGAATCCTCCACGGGCAGACAAAAGGCCAGCCATACCTGAGCCACGAACTGAAAAGGGGCCCTACGCCAAAGAAGCTGAAACCTTGGACCCAAAGGCTGAAGATCCTGTCTTAACACAGCTCAAGCGCACTCAGGCTAACATCTCGCTCTGGTCCTTACTCACTTCATCTTACCCGCACAAGCTCAAGTTGAAAGAAAGCCTGGCCCAGACCATGGTTCCCATCACGGTGACACCTGATGAAGCAGTTCAGATGATTGGCAACATTAATTACAGCAATATCATCACTTTCACAGAGCTCGACCTTCCAAAATTTGGGGCTGACCACAATGAGCCTCTCTACATAACAGTTCAACTGGACGAGCGTCGTCTCCCACGGGTTTTGGTAGACGGGGGATCATCCATGAATGTCCTGCCATCCAAAATGATGGATCTGCTAGGGATCAAAGTGACTGATCT
Organism: Adenophora triphylla var. japonica; assembly: GCA_022495995.1. Classification (NCBI taxonomy): domain Eukaryota; kingdom Viridiplantae; phylum Streptophyta; class Magnoliopsida; order Asterales; family Campanulaceae; genus Adenophora; species Adenophora triphylla. The sequence goes on along the minus strand of JAFEMH010000038.1, from coordinate 439,756 downwards.
AAAGCCCTCAACTCAGGCAATCAAGGCATACGACTCAACGTCCCGCCCAGTCTTGGGGATAGCCACTTTGAACCTGTGGTTCGGAAAACAATTGGTCCCGACGGATTTCCAAGTCATCGACATCCCGATCACATTCACTGCCATTTTGGGACGCCCTTGGCTACACCAGATCAATGGAGTGGCATCCACTCTCCATCAGTGCGTAAAGTTCGTCCAAGGAACAGATCTAACCATCATCTACGGTGATAGTGTAGTCACCGAAAGGACCGACACAAACGGCGTCCCGGTCTTAGAGATCAAACACGACGATGATGGCATGATGCTAACAGGGTTCACCATCGAAAGCCCAAAGGCTCAGGTATGCCACATAGACCTGCCTTTGATTTGGGACAAGATCCCTCCCCCGATGAAAATGATGAAGCACATGAACTACATCCCGGGGCTCGGTTTGGGAAAACGCCATCAGGGTACCCAACAAATCATCCATATCAAAGAACAGAATACTCTCCATGGCTTGGGATACTCTCCTACTCCCGAACACATTGCGGAGGACAAGCTAGCTGCACGAAAACGATCCGCAGATAACAAAAGAGGCTTGCACGCAATCTCCGATCTTCGTCCTTACAGCTTCGACATGACCAAGTACTTCACAAAAAAGGCCGGCAACTTGGAAGAGGATCCAGGAAAGGGAACAGAGTTGATCAGCGCCAAACAAAGCTGGCCGACAACCATGGACAAGCTCCAGCGGAACCTGGCAAGATTCAGAGGCCTCAAGCCAAATCCCGTCCGAAGAGCATTTCTCGATACACCGCCTCTACCGGGATCCATGACCACCACTATTCACAACGAATTTTGGTTCGGGAAAACCCCCTCTTTGGCAGAAGAACTCGAAAAACTCTCTGTCAACATTCCTGCCTTCAACAAGCGGGACGAGTCTGCATTCGAGCTAGTAATGCCCAAGGCAAAAGCAAAAGACTCCGCAGACGATGCTTGGAACGAGCCACTGCTCCACCTGCTCTTCAATGAAGAAATCGAGATGCCAGACACGATCGATTTTATTTCGATAACTCTGTGATAGCCATGATTGGAAACGGTGACACAAAGGCTTTCAAACCCCGCCTCCTATCAAGCTCATTGCCACTCAATAACCGGGCCACCTTCTCCGACCCACCTGCCAAAGAAAAAGGACATGATCGAACAACTTGGTCGACCCCTCGAGTCCTAGATTCCAGTGTCAAAACTCATCCTGAATCCATTATCTTTGAATTTGAGTCTCTCAAGTCATTTGATGGCCTCACGCCAGAAGATTACGAACTCATTGCCAATAATTTATTCCCGTATGCTCTTAATGAATGCTTCGATCTTTCCGAGTATCCTCTCATTGCATCTTTAACAACTGATAAATTAACTAACACACAAACAAGCTTAATAATGATTCACTTGATGAAGAAGCGTATACATTAAATGAACAATACATTAAGCACATCTTTAAGCATGTTTGTCAAACGAGAGAAAAACCGGGCCCAAGCCGCCGAGGAGGTTTTAATCAAAGTGAATTTGGGAACCTCAAGAGCCAAAAGAGACGCAAATCGGAAGTTTCTTCACCGGTACGAGCAAGACGCATTGACTACCTTTGCTCAGAAAGAATTCGTGGACGTGTTCGCTTGGTCTTACCAAGACATGCCTGGATTAGATCCAAACATTGTAGAACACCGAATTCCCTTGAATCCCAAGGCTAAGCCCATCAAGCAAAAGCTACGCCGAATCAAGCCAGAATGGTCTTTACAAGTCAAAGAAGAGATCGAAAAAATGCTCCGCGTCGGCTTCATCAGGGTGATCGAGTACCCCACATGGCTCTCCAATATCGTCACGGTCACCAAGGCCAATGGAAAAGTACGTTGCTGCGTGGACTTCCGAGATCTCAACAAAGCAAGTCCCAAGGACGATTTTCCACTACCCAACATCGACATGTGGGTAGACACTACAGCCAATTTCGAAGTCAAGTCCTTCGTGGATAGGTTTGTAGGCTACAATCAAATCAAGATGGCCGAAGAAGACCAAGAAAAGACAGCCTTCACAACCCCCCGGGGAACCTACTGCTACACAGTAATGCCGTTCGGACTAAAGAACGCTGGGGCTACCTACCAACGGGCAGCAACCGCCCTCTTCCACGATAAGATCCACAAAGAGATCGAAGTGTACGTCGATGACATGATCATCCACTCAAAGGGATCAGATGGACAACACCTCACAGACCTGAGAAAATTCTTCAATCGCCTCCGAAAACACTCAATGAGGCTAAACCCTGCCAAATGCACATTTGGGGTTAGCCGAGGCAAGGTCTTGGGATACATGGTCACCGAGAGAGGCATCGAGGTTGATCCTCAAAAGATCAAGGCCATCATCGAAATGAGACCACCGCAAACTCAGACAGAGGTAAAAAGCTTCATGGACCGCCTGCAGTATATCAGCCGCTTCGTCAACCAATTGACCTCATTTTTACGAGGCGACTCGGGTGAGCTCTAAGATTCTAATATTCTCTTCCCGAGGAGTCATCTGACCTCCGAACTCAAAATCTCATCAAACAAAAACAGTTTATTATTATTTTTTAAACGGATGCCCTTTTTCAATGTTTTGGGCTTAATAATAAAAATGGCGTGGCGACTCTACAAAGCAAAACACGGCGAGACACCTCCAACCAACGCTGAAGCGGAATAAAACCAGATGCCGGGGCACGAACGCGCTGCCTCTCGAATCCGGGCGAACATTCCCGAAAAGCGACGAATGCAAGATGTCGGGGGCCCGTGCGCGAGCCGAATCCCAGGTAATTTCAATACCCTCTAGAGACCTACACATACAAGTTAAGGTTAAGGACAGTGATATAATTTTTTAAACTGAAACAGATTCATCAGGCAAAATAGAGAACAAACATACAACCTTTTTGGTTGCTTGAGTAGGTATTGGTGGTGTAAATTTGAGTAAGTGGTGATAGACTTGGTGATGGGAATGTCCGTGGTGATAGTGGTGGTGTTGGGAGTGTTGGTGATTGAGGAGCTTGTCCACTTGGTGATGGAAATGTCTGTGGTGATAGTGGTGGTGTTGGGAGTGTTGGTGATTGAGTTTCTTGTAAACTTGGTGATAGAAATGTCTGTGGTGATTGAGTTTCTTGTACACTTGCTGATGGTGTTTTTTTCATGAGACATTTGGCTTTGTTGTGCCCTTCTTGCTTACAAATGCTGCATTTATGTTTCTGTTCATAAAATAAAGGAAAGAGTAAATGAATTTCATATAATGACAGTGAAATAATTTGTTAAATTGAAATTGATAAGGAAAAATAGAGAACAAACATACAACCTTTTTCAGAGTTGGAGTGGTTGCTTGAGTAGGTATTGATGGTGTAGCCTGAGTAACTGGTGATTGAGTTGGTGATGAGAAAGTCTGTGGTGATAGTGGCTGTGTAGGGATTGTTGGTGATTGAGGAGCTTGTACACTTGCTGATGGTGGTTCTTTCATGAGACATCTGGCTTTGTTGTGCCCTTCTTGCTTACAAATGCTGCATTTATGTATCTGTTTCTCCTTACTACCAGCCTCCACCTGTACACACATACAATGAAATGGTAAATGGCTTACATTCATTGTTCATAAAATAAAGGAAATGGTAAATGGCTTACATTCATTGTACAGTGGGCTTTGTTGTGTCCCAACACCTTACAAACAGTGCATCTGATTGTCATCACATACTGAGTCCTTTTCAACTTCTGAGTCTGAGCTCCTTCTTCACCCCCTCCATCTTGCTTCAAACCTTGGTTAGTTTTCTTCCTCAGTTTCTTTGGTCTGCCAGGTTGAGTCCTTTTGTGATTGGGTGGATAAACTGGAGGCAAACCTGTCTCTGGCCACATATCTGGTGAATCCATAGGGTTTATCATGAAAGAGTAAACCTTTTTGTAGGTTTCAACTCTATAACAATCTGCCACATACTTCTCAGGTGCTTCATATTTCAAGAACATACAACAAATGGCATGGTTACATGGTATCCCTGATAATTCCCACTTTCTGCAAGTGCAAGTATTATCCATCAAATTGACTGAATGTTGACTACCACTGATAGTCTCAACCTGGTATTTTCCAGCTCCTGCAGACCCTTGTATACAATCATTGACCTTAGACTTTCTTTTCTCAAGTTCCTTCTGAATTTTTGGACATAACCACATCCCCTTCCATTTATTATCAGCATTCTGCCTATTCTCTTCCAATCTCTCCATTAACATGTTCCTAATACTCTCAAGGCATGCCAGCACTGGCTTCTCTCTAGCCTCTAGAATGAAGCTGTTGAAACTCTCTGCCAGATTGTTCAAGAGGATGTCACATTTTGTATTTGTTCTGAAATGAGACCTAGACCACTGCTCTGGTGGTTTGTCCAGAAACCACTTGAAACACTCAGTGTTATATGCAGCAATTTCACCCATTACACTCTTAAACCTGGACTCTGTAGTAGCACATGCAGCATTCCAAAGCTGATCTCTGTGAACTATCCCTCTGAAACCTGCTGTCCTCATATTGCCTATCATATGGAGCACACAAAACCTGTGTTCAGCATTAGGCATGAAAGTAGAAACTGCATCTATTAACCCCTTCTGCTTATCTGAAATGATCATATACTCACTATCATCTCTAAGTTCTATATCATCAATCATCGCTTGATAAACCAGTGCCATGTTTCTCTAGTCTCGCTTCCACAATGGCATACCGTAATGGGAACCAGCTTGTTGTTAGGATCTATACCACAAGCTACTAGTAACTCGTCCTCCATGCTCACCTTTCAAAAACACCCATCCAAGCATATCACCTTCCTACATAATTTGAATCCTGTTTCAACCCTCCTAAACAAACATAGAACCTTTGGAAAATAGCTTTCCCGCCATCACACTTCCATCTTCGGTTGTCATATAAACCGAACTATCGTGATTTCTAGCCCTCAACTCATGTGCATAATCCCACAACTTTTCATATTGCCGAGACACACCGCCCTCAATCATCCGAAATGCTTTTCTTTTTGTTCTATAGCATTGTGCCATGGATATATTTGCATTGTATTTCTCAAACACCATTTTTTTAAATGCTTTTGCAGGTTGAGTGGGATTTGCTCTCCATTCATTAACATGTTTGGCTGCTAACCATCTAGGTGTGACATGGCTATTCCTGTACTGTAATCCACATGTGTGATTGGTATTTAAGGTCTTAATCACCAAGTTTGATTCTCTCTGGCATCTGGAAGCAAAAACAAGCCAAGGACATGGCTCTTTACATTTAGCCCTAACCCTTTGCTTAACTTGCTTAATGAAGTAAATGTTTTTCTTCTCATCAATTGAATGCTTCTTAATAGCTTCAACCAACTCCTTGTGATTTGCAAATTCCATTCCCAACTCAAAGCAAGGTTTCACTATATCAACCTTTTTATTGAATATCTTTCCAATAGGCCTACCAATCTGTTCTTCATCCTCACTTTCATAATCCTTCAACCCATCATCCGAATCATACTCATCATTCACAGCTTTTGCCTTTCTTTCCAAAGACCATACTCCCGCATAACCATCTTATTGTTTTCTCGTTTCATCCGCCCGTTTTTTAGTACCACTAGCTCCAATACCATCAGCTTCTAAATGAATGTCATCATCAAATTGCTCATACTCACTATCATATAATGACTCATGAGGCACTTGACTATCAATATCCTCATTTGCATATCTATTAACCTCATCTCCCAATATTCCCTTTCCTTTATCTAACTCAACAAATAATTCCACTATTGGTTTCTTACTAGGCATAAACATTGATATATCAGCTGCATCTCTATCATTTTGAATGAGCCTAAGACTAAAATCACCTTTCCCACCTGTGTTCTGAAACAGTGTATACTCATGAGTAACTACACCAAATTTCTTTAACATGCCAAGCTCAACCAATGACACACAATCAACATCAAAATAATCAAACCATGCAACATCCCTTCCTTTATAGCTATCTTGACTATCATTAGGAAAGTAACCCCCGTGATGTAGTTTAATAGTAAAATGTGAGGGATCATCTACACAAATGAAACAAAAAAAAAACAACCAAGACCAGAATCAGAGCAATATATTTGTTCAAAAGGGGACCATATCATTATGTCATCAATAGGGGACCACAACAATAAAAAAATAACACTTTACAGGACCACAACAAAAAAAAATCAGTCCATTACTATGTTTTTCTCAAAATACACAACAACAACACAGATATTGTACTACTGAACTGAATTTTTGAACACTATCACATGGACTGTTCTATACAACAACATAATCAACAGTTTAAGTTGAATGATTACCGTAATCAGGTGTCGCAGGATAAATGCAACCCTTCTTCTTCCTTTTGCACCAGGTCATCTTCAAACCCTTCTCAATCGCACTCTGGATCACCAATTTCGTAGATCAAGAACCCTAATTGTTTGCACAAGAACCCTAAATGCGTTTGGTCAAATATTTTGTTTCGCGCCTTAGCTTATGTGCCACAGCCATGGAAGAAAGCGTACATGGAGTTGTTGCGTTTTGGAGTTGTTCGTATGCCATAAATACCCTCAATAAATACGCACGTGGTTGGCACATGGGGAGTTAACTGGATTTTTTAACCAAAATCGTTAGTTTTCCCTTAATTGGCTAACTTTTTTAACGTGAGGCCCTAAATTGAAAAGGAAACTATAATAGGCCCCTCTACGAGAACAGGTATATTACCTCAGGCCCTAAATGGTAATTAACCCTTTTTTTTTTTTAGCAAAAATGAATTGTGAAAATTTTGTTATTATGATATTTGTTGGAAAAATGTTATTGTGTGAAGGAAATTGTGCACGTTTCTTTTATATTATTAAGATATAAAAATTGTGGTTTATATTTGTCCAAATTGATATTTGAAAAATAAAAATATTAAGGCTTAATTAAGTGAGTAAAGTTTGAACATTAAGCAAAAATAATTTCTATAAAAGTCATTTCTATAGGTAGACTTCCCGTTAAACTTACCGCTCGAGATATAGACTACTTGAGAGATGCAGGTTTCATGGAAGGAGGTTGACCTATCGGGGGATAGACTTTGTTGAAGTTATTTTTGTTGTAGACAATTTGCTAAAGGCAAAGTTGGTGTCTAGTAAATGTTCAACTAATGAGTATGGATTGTAACATCTATTAGCCTTAATAAAACACATAATGAATGACATTATGATGGTTAAAAATTGTAACTACCTAATATTTACTATCAAGGTTAATAGCCTTATTAAATTGGTGAGTAATGGGATATAAGTTATAATTGTGAGAATATAAACTATCATCCACAATTTACTAAAAAGAAGAGAAGAGAGAAAATTGTTAAAAAAATTATTTCATTAATATAACAATACAAAGGAAAGAAGGAAAACAATTATAGATTTACAATAAAAAAACAAATAAATGAATAACGGAAAATAGAAAAAATTTCAAACCGCCTTTGGAAATATTTGTCCGAGCCGTGTCAAACACTTTTCTTAAGACATATTCGTCCCCTCACCGTTAATGGTTGTGCTTTGAGGTTACCATAAGGTAATCACGGACGCGTGTCTCCCAGGATAGAACGAGCGAACCGGGACACTCATGCACTTGAGTTTCCTGGCGAATTCAATTATGCTTAGATATTATCATCTTCATTTCCATGGAAGAAAGACAAATGACGAAGAAGAAAACATGCATTTTTCTTATTCTCATTTCTCTTGTCTATCCTTTTCTCTCTTCTCTTCTTTTTAGTAAATTGTGGATGATAGTTTATATTCTCACAATTGTAACTTATATCTCATTACTCACCAATTCAATAAGGCTATTAACCTTGATAGTAAATATTAGGTAGTTACAATTTTTAATCATCATAATGTCATTCATTATGTGTTTTATTAAGGCTAATGGATGTTACAATCCATACTCATTAGTTGAACATTTACTAGACACCAACTTTGCCTTTAGCAAATTGTGTACAACAAAAACAACTTTCACAAAGTCTATCCCCCGATAGGTCAACCTCCTTCTATGAAACCTGCCTCTCTCAAATAGTCTATATCTCGAGCGGTAAGTTTAACGGGAAGTCTACCTATAGAAATGACTTTTATAGAAATCAGTTTTGCTTAATGTTCCAACTTTACTCACTTAATTAAGCCTTAATATTTTTATTTTCCAAATATCAATTTGGACAAATATAAACCACAATTTCTATATGTTAATAATATAAAAGAAACGTGCACAATTTCCTTCACACAATAACATTTTTCCAACAATCCCCCACATGAAGGAAATTGATGACGAGTTTGGTGATAGAGTCCGGCAGACGAAAACTTGCATACGATAGGTGTGGGAATGCCCATTGAACCTTCGCTCGTACAAGCATATTTACTCTACTCGCAAGTCGATAGACGCGATGTCCTTGAATCGTTATACTTTTTGTGTAGCCGATCATATGCTTGACACAAGTATCATCCTAACATAATTCAATTCTCATAGCTATGTTCATTCATGGCCCTGAACATTTTGCCTGGTTCTGTGAGAGGGTCTAAGAATTGAGCCTCACACAATTCTCCTCAAAGCGGCTCCACTTCTCTCTCACATAGGTGATTTCTTAAAGATAACCCGTATTACCCCGCTCACATTTTCGACGCGTAAGAATCATTAAAAGCCATAGGCTTATCCTTGTCCTTTTGGGATGTCACTAATAGGAATGAACTTGGGGATAATTCCCCCACATTGACGCTACAAGTCTTTTAACAGTTAGGTGGTTCCATTGAATCTAGTTCTTGAGATCTCTGGTCATCTAGATTGGGTTTTCCGCTGTGTTTAACTTTTAAGAGGCTTAAGTCCCATTCCCCTCCGAATTTACAACTAACTCTCGATTTAACCCTTTGGTTAACGGATTCGTTTTTCATTTGACCTCACATAGTCAAATTAGTTGAGAGTAGTTGTCTAATGGTATTATGTCTTAGACATATATGTCTAGACTACCATTACACATATTGATATATGTCTTTTCAATTATAAATTGACTTAGCAATATACCATCTTGCTAACACAAACTTTATCCATTTGATAATTGTTAACTCAAATTCATTTAAATCCCAGTTATTCCATATTGATCCTTTCAAATATTTCAAGAATATCCACCTAATGACTTGTTTAACAACGAGTCCATTAGTTTTCCTTGAATTTGAATCAACGGATCAAATTGACTAGAATTTTGCCTTAGTTAACATATCATTTTTTTTATTTATTAACAAAGTGACGTAGTCACTCTTGTTTGAATCCACACAATCAAAACTTTGATGTCGTTATCTTTGTACTTCTCTCAAGTCATACAATGACTTTTCAAACTAGCACATTTTCTTCTAGGTTCCATTTCTTGAACCGTTTCAACACTTTGATATATTTCATTCAAAGTATCATTTATTCACTTCCATGAATTTGACATCAATACTTGATTTCCATTGATTTTATTTTCTTTTGATTTTTATATATATTCAAACTTATTGAATCATATATAACAAACCAATATGCACAATTGTTATGAACATAACTCTTGAAACATAATCCACCATTTAGTAATCAAATTCAATTTCTTTGATAATTGGACTTGCTACTTTGCGAAACATCCCACATTCACAAGTGTACGTAGGCCTACGTTTTCACACTTCATATGGACATCTCATTGTTATCTTGGGAAAATCTTTCCAAAAGGTAATTATTTTCCAATGTATACTCACCCCCACATTTTTTGGGTAGTCCCAAAATTAGCAATAATGCCAATTTTCATTATTAACACCAGTTGATCATGGTGTACATTGTGAATACTTTGTTTCATTGCTCGTGTACAACAAACCCCTCGGGTTGTTTTATGTAAATTTTCTCTTCTAAATCGACATTTAGAAAGGTTATTTACATCCATTTGATGTATTTCAAATTCTTCTATGCAGCAATTGCAATTGCAAATACAAATCTTTATTCTCGTGATGAGAGAATAAGTATAAAAGTAATCAAGGTCTTCATTTTTCTTGTAATCCTCAATTACAAGTCTAGCCTTGTACTCATTGATTGTTCCATAGGTCTTCATTTCCTTTTTGAAAATTCACTTATATGCTAGTGATTTACTACTCGGAGGTAAATCCACTAGTTTCCAAGTGTGATTTTTTTTTTTCAAGTTGTTGGAATCAATCTCACTTTTAATGGCCGCCTCTTTTCACAAAGATCCTTCCAAAGAGCCCAATGTCTTTATAACTTTATGATTCACTTTCTAGCATGGAGGTTAGAAAATCCGGGTCATAGAATTTTCTTATCCTACCTCATTTGCTATGTCGAGGTCCTACCTCTTCTTCATCATTTTCTCATGATAAATTTCTTCTTCTTCTATTGAATCATGAATCCGTTTAAATGAGTTTGCCTCATCTCTTAATTTATACGGAAACATACTCTTAAAGAAAGAAGCGCTTCATGATTTCATTATAGTATTCTTGTATATACATTGAATCTTGAATTTATAAACAAGAATTTTATAATCACAACTATTGTAAGCATACCCAACACATATGCAATCAATAGTATTTTACACAAACTACACTTAGTTGTGTTTTATCACTACTTCTTTATTAAGTTGATTTCCAACTTTTCCTTTAAAGAGATAAGATTCAACATTTTTCTTTTTAGCAAGCAACGTTAAAGGTAAAACTTACATTTTACCATCATCTATGTGAATAATATTCACATCTCAAGCATCAATATGACTTGATTATAGCTTCAAGCATATATTTGATAAGTCTTGTTTTGAATTTATTTTGACCATATAACGAGACTCAATCTCATATTGATCACGTGAACACCCTTCCGTTTCATTCATTCAAACATCATGAATAACATTCTTGATGACATCACAATTGTCTCTCAAGACACAGGTATATGTTCAAGTTTTTCAAACAAGTTTGGCTTTTTGAACAAGTTTGACTTTTCACACAAGTTTGACATTTCAAACAAGTTTGATCAACTTTGTCTTTGTCTTAAGCATTTCGGCATGCTTCATCACATTTGCTTTCGCCAAAAGAAATGTTAGATAATTCTTCTCCAAAGTTATATTCTCTTTTTCAACACAAAGACGTATAGCACACACCTCAACATTCATTTCTATTCATTTATGTTTGAGGTGATTTTAAAATATCTTCAAGTGGGAAGCAATTTCTCAATTATTGTCATCACTTGAGAATTTTACTCATCCATTCAACATGGTTTTTATGGAAGACTATTTTCACTTCTTCCATATGATTTTTTTTTCTTTTTCGATTTATGGAGTCCACTATTTTAAAATCAAGAAAGCGGCTTACGATGATTTTCATTGTACCCGCATTCTCGATTTTATATTTATAGTTCAACGACTCTCATAAATCTTTTGCCATTTTCTTGGTACAATACACATTTTATAATGAATCTGACAATTTATTAAGTATATAGTTCCGATAAAGAAAATTCACATGCTTCTACCGCACTCACGGCTTGAACATCCATCACATTTTCCCCCAACTTTGTAGGATCTTCCAAAAGAACCATCACTAAGTTCAAGGTGGTCTAGTAGAACAACTTTTGTTACCATTGTTGGAAAAAAGTGTGTTTTGAAGGAAATAATGAGTTATTTTCTTAATTTGTTATTTGTTAAAATGACAAATTGATTGTTGAATTGTGTTCTACTCCATGAGTACATTGAAATCATATATTCATTTGTTTAAAATGGTTGAGAAATGAATGAGATATGAAGGCTCAAAGTGAATGGGTTGAAATGGGTAAAATGTGGTTATCCCACATTGGAAAAAGATGAAAAAGTGGCTAAGTTTAAATACTCCTACAATTTGGTAGGGAGTAAGATTGTGGTACATAGAGGCTCTCTCGCGCACAAAGCGCAGGGGGGTGCAAATCATGGACCGAAATAGGCTTCGGACTACCGAACTCATGTGCATGCGCGTCCTGCAGACACGAATGTAGCTCCGAAATAGCCTGTCCGCGCGAGCCCACTTTTTACATTTTTTTTCCAAAACTCAACCCAATGAAACTGGGAGTGAGGCGGGCGCCTCGACTCCAGTAGGTGCGGCCAGTGTGAGACATTCTGAGGCGGGCGCCTCGCGTTCCCCGAGGCGGGCGCCTGAGCTCCAGCCGGGTCAGACGGGAAAAATGATTTTGCAATGTTTTGTAACAGATCAAAAGGTTGTTAATGAATGTGTAAAACCAACAACCATATAACTGATCAAAGGGAATTTATGAGCCAAATAATTATGCAATTATGTTGAAATAATTGTATTAATTAAGAAAATTAAAACATGGTTTAATTTTTTGTTATCTCCTTGGATTATATAATGGCAAGAACACAACAAGAGAAACACACAGATTTTCCAGAAATTCTCCTCTCTCAATTTCGTTGCATATTGTTCATCTTTTCCTTGGCCTCCTTGCATTGCATTTGTGGTGATAAAGTTCAAGCATCGACTTCAGTTCGCCGGAGGTCCAATTGTGCAACCACCGTCCGGTTACTCCGTTTCATCCTGGGAGACAAGCGTTCCGTAACAACTCAAGCACAACGTGGTGAGGGGGCGTAATTTGTCTTAAGGAGAGTGTGATTTCACACGACTTGGACAGCCACAAATCCTTTCTTATGTTCTTTATATATTTGTTTTATAGTTTTCTGTATTTCCATTTGAATTATTGTAATAGTTATTCTAACAATCTTAAGACAAATTATTGTCTCTTCGTTGGAAGGAAAACTATTTAAAACAGTGAACTAAACTTGTTTGTTTTGTTTCAGATGGCTACTCAATCAAACATGGAAACCAATGCTGGGAACAACTCCGAGAATCCTCGTGTGGAGGAAGCGCTTCGTGTGGAAACCAACTCTCAAAGGGTGGTTGTCCAAACTGTTTCGAACCATCATGGTGAGAAACCGGAAAAGTTTGTTGGCCAAGACTTTAAAAGGTGGCAACAAAAGATGCTTTTCTATTTGACTACCTTGAACTTGGCGAGATTTCTTAAGGAAGATCCGCCACAGTTGGGTGAGAATGAGACGGATGGGCAAGCCATCTCGGCTCTTGATGCTTGGAAGCATTCTGAGTTTCTTTGCAGAAATTACATCCTCAATGGATTGTCGGATACGCTATACAACGTGTATAGTGTTAAGAAAACTGCAAAGGAACTTTGGGAGTCCTTGGAATATAAGTATAAGATCGATGACGGGGGCACAAAGAAATTCATTGTGGGCCGTTTTCTCGATTACAAAATGGTGGACTCAAAAACTGTTAAAAGTCAAGTGGAAGAGTTACAAATAATCATTCATGAAATTCATGCCGAAGGGATGGTAATTAGTGAAAGCTTTCAAGTGGCGGCAATCATTGAAAAGTTGCCTCCCGCTTGGAAAGATTTCAAGAATTATCTTAAACACAAACGAAAGGAAATGAATGTTGAAGCGCTTGCTATTCGTCTTCGGATTGAGGAAGAGAATAGGATTGCGGAGAAGAAGTTGAATAATCTTCTTGTGGCGAAAGCCAATGTTGTGGAGCATGTTGATAGCTCCAAGGCCAATGGCAAGGCAAATGGCAAAGCTAAAGGCAAGTTTGGTCCCAAAAAGGGTGGTTCTAGTTTGAAACCAAAGGGAGGAATTTCCAAGAAGAAGTTCGGTGGAACTTGTTACAATTGTGGCATTGTGGGCCACAAGTCTTCCGAGTGTAGGAAGCCAAAGAAACAAGCAAACATGGTGGATGTCATCTCGAATGAAGTTTCCGATATGCACTTGGCGGCGGTAATTTCTGAGGTGAATTTGGTGGGTTCAAACCCAAATCAGTGGTGGATTGACACCGGTGCTACTAGACATGTTTGCTCAAACAAGGAAATGTTTAGTAGTTTTGAAGCCCTTGAAAATGGTGAGAAATTGTTCATGGGAAATTCTGCCACCTCCGATGTGAAAGGTCAAGGAAAGGTGGTGCTGAAGTTGACTTCCGGGAAAGAGTTGACTCTCAACAATGTGCTCTATGTGCCCGAAATTCGAAAAAATCTGGTGTCCGGATCGCTTTTGATTAAGCATGGATTTCGTGTTGTGTTTGAATCTGATATGGTTACTTTGTCTAAAAGTGGAATGTTTGTAGGCAAAGGTTATATTTGTGATGGTATGTTTAAGCTTAGTGCTATGGTTGTTAAAAGCAATGTAATGGCTAACAAGCCTAAGGTGAATGAGATGAATAAGAATAATTCTTCCGTTTACTTGCTTGAGTCTTCCAATTTGTGGCATGGTAGACTAGGACATGTTAACTATGATACTATACGTAGATTAATTAACATGAATTGCATACCGAAATGTAAAATAGACTACAAACATAAATGTGAAACTTGTGTAGAGGCAAAGTTTACAAAACCTCCGTTCCATTCGGTTGTAAGAAATAATGAACCACTTGAGTTGGTTCATACGGATTTATGTGACTTCAAGTCAACACAAACACGAGGGGGCAATAAGTACTTTATGACTTTTGTTGATGATAGCACCAAATATTGTTATGTGTATCTTCTCAAAAGTAAAGATGAGGCTATAGAGAAGTTTGTTCTCTATAAAAATGAAGTTGAAAATCAACTCAACCGGAAAATAAAGGTCATAAGAAGTGATCGTGGTGGTGAGTATAAATTCCCTTTTGAAGGTATTTGTGATCAACATGGGATAAAACATGTTACAACACCACCATACACCCCACAATCCAATGGAGTTGCCGAGCAGAAAAATTGGACTCTAAAGGACATGATGAATGCCATGTTAATAAGTTCGGGGTTACCGGATAACATGTGGGGAGAGGCCGTCTTGTCGGCAAATTATGTGTTAAATAAAATGCTCCGAAAGAAAATAAATAAGAGCCCCTATGAATTGTGGCATGGAAGAGTGCCTTCATACCAATACATGCGAGTGTGGGGGTGTCTTGCAAAGGTTTCAATACCACCTCCCAAAAAGGTGAAAATTGGACCAAAAACTATTGATTGCATATTTATTGGGTATGCTCACAATAGTAGTGCTTATAGGTTTCTTGTGCATGAATCGAAAATTCAAGATAAACACCAGAATACTATAATGGAGTCAAGAAATGCTTCTTTCTTTGAGAATGTGTTTCCGTGCAAAAGAGATGAGGCAAGTTCATCTAAACGGAGACATGATTCAATAGAAGAAGAAGAAGTAGAAGAAGTAGAAGGAAGAAATCATCATGATAAAAATGATGAAGCGGAGGTAGAACCTCGACGGAGCAAACGAGGTAGGGTAGAAAAATCTTTTGGCCCAGATTTTCTAACCTATATGCTTGAAAGTGAACCACAAAGTTATAAAGAGGCCGTGAGCTCTTCCGAAGGACCTTTGTGGAAAGAGGCCATTAAAAGTGAGATTGATTCCATTTTACAAAATCACACTTGGGAATTAGTGGATCTTCCTCCGGGAAGTAAACCACTAGGATATAGGTGGATTTTTAAAAGGAAAATGAAGACGGATGGAACAATCGACAAGTATAAGGCAAGACTTGTAATTAAAGGTTACAAGCAAAAGGAAGGCCTTGATTACTTTGATACATATTCTCCGGTTACGAGAATAACATCCATAAGAATTGTACTTGCAATAGCCGCATTGCGGAATCTTGAAGTACATCAAATGGATGTTAAAAAACTTTTCTAAATGGGGATTTAGAAGAGGAAATTTACATGGAGCAACCGGAAGGATTTTCTCATACGGACAAGAAAATAAAGTGTGCAAGTTAGTAAAGTCATTGTATGGATTGAAACAAGCACCAAAACAATGGCATCAAAAGTTTGATCAAGCCATGATGGAAAGTGGATTTAAAATAAATGAATGTGACAAATGTATCTATGTTAGAGACACGGGAAATGGCTATGTCATTTTATGTCTTTATGTAGATGACATGCTTATCATAGGAAGCTGTGATAAAATGACATGAAAGATATGGGGTTAGCCGACGTAATCCTTGGCGTGAAAATTTCAAGAATGTCAAATGGACTTGCTTTAAGCCAGTCACATTATGTGGATAAAATTTTTGAGAAATTCAGCAAGGATGACTTAGCTATTGCTAGAACCCCAATAGACATGAGTCAACATCTATCAAAGAATAGAGGTGTAAGTGCTCCAATTTGAGCTTGATAGTATTTCCGTTAGAAAATTAACGAAAGTTATAACATTCCTAACAATTACTAACAATTACTAACATTTCCTAACAATCCTAACATTTCTAACAAAGTGAGGGCAAAATGGGCATTGTTATTTAAGGATAAACCAAGGAAAAGAATCAAAAAAGTGAAAGAAATGGTCAAAAACCAAAAATAGAAATGGTCGGAACATAATCCGTCGTTTAATTTGAATTTTAAAAAAGATTATTCCTTGTGTCCAAAGCCCGAAGCAAAGATTTAATGAACAAAGGCACGCGATCGATCCTATCCGCGCGGATGACTTTTTTGTATTTTTCGTGAGGGCTATAAATTGAGCCCTCCAATCACAAAAAGAAAGAGGAACAAAAACACAATTCACAGCATTTGGCGAATATACTCGAGAAAACAGTGAGAATTCTATAAGAATTGTCACCTTTTTCTCTTGAATCTTCCCAACTTTCACTCACTCAAAATCAAATCCAAACACTCTTGCATTCAAGCCTTCAAACACAAAGCACAAAGAAGATAGGTATAACCTCCCTCTTCTTACCCTAAATCTCTCATCCATGCATGCATTTTCAAACTACAAAATGTAGTTCATTCATCTTCTTGTCTTAAGATCCAAGAAGATCATCATGGAAGTTCATCTCCATGGATGATCTTCTACAAGGATCTACATTATTTTCAAAGTTCTCTTACTTTCTTGCAAAGAAAATACATTTTCAAAACCCTAAAAAAACATTTTCAAGCATCAAATCTCATTTTCAAAGGATAAAAATCCCCTTCCCAAGCAAATGAAGTGCTTAGTCCTAATGTACCCCAAGGATGGTTTGGTATAGTTGATTCACCACTAAAATTTCAAGTGATCACTAACCAAAACCTAGGGAAATGGGGACAAGCATGGATGCAAAACCCCCCTTTAAATCATATTTTCTTTCTTGAGAAGTTGCTGTCCAGTAGCAATTTTCCAAGATCCCAGTCCATTGTCTTAATTTTTGGACACAGATAAACTTAGAATTTGGTGTTGACTACAAAACACTTTTTGTAGCCAACATCAAGAGATTTCTAGAAATATTTTTACTTTATTTTTTGGGTGAGTAAAACTCCTCTTTTCAAATTTTCTTTTAGAGGCCAGTTCATCAGCTTCTGGAAATCCAGATCTCATATCTGAGATTTCCAGAAGGTTTTGACCCCTCAAATCTTCTCCAAAATGGAAAATTCCTTCGGACAAATCTTATTTAAGGTGTCTGGAACAAATTTCATTCTCTGAGTTTATCCAGATTATGAAGTTTTAAGACCCTTGAATCCATTTCAAAATCAAGGGTCCACTGCCTTTTTCATTCTGGCAGAAGTGACTCTCAACTTCAAAAGGTCTTTTGAGTACCAAATCTCAACCCAAAAATCTTCCAAAAAATCATGGGATCAGTTTAAAGTCTTAAAAAGATATCCCAATTTTTACTTTTCTGATTTTCAACTTATTTTGGCCAACACACACACACAAATGATTTTCAGCTTGGAAGACTCGTTTTACGAGGCATTCCGGGTGCACACTAACGTCCTTCCCGGCGTGTAACATGACCTCCGAACCCAAATCTCTAATCTCGGGCATTTTTCAAAGTTTTGGCCCTTAAAATAAAAATGGCGTGGCGACTCCGGTCTTTTTTCGATTGGTTTTCAAAGAAACAAAAATTTCAAAGCAACCCTTTCGGAAAAATTTTGGTGGCACATCATCACAGTGGCGACTCCGCTGGGGATTTAAGCTTTTTTCTAAAAAAAAAAAATGATATTTGGTATATTGGTGGAAACCATTAAACTTCCCGTTATCGCCTCCTAACACGAGTCGGGGATAAATTGTGGTTTAACAATCCCACGTACCGGTATCACCGTTTTCAAAAAAAAGAGAAAAAGCTTTTGAGGGTCAAGCTTCCGTCCCGGCTTTGAAAATCATTTGTGTGTGTGTGTGTTGATTTTTGCACATTTTCGGGTTGTTTTGGCCGCCTCGGAAAAAGTCAAAATTTTGACTGTCGGAATCATGTCCCTAACTGTCGGAATTTTCGTGCTTATGTGTTCATTAAATTTCAAAAAAAAAAAATTTCAAAAAAAAAAAAGGATTTTCATAAAAGAAAATTTTCAAAAAAAAAAAAAATCATGCATCATATTTTTAAGACACATAAAATTTTTTTTCCTATTTTACTCAGAAAAAGAATATAGACTGCTTGCACACTACGCGCACGTGACCGTACACTGCACACTACGTCCCTAACCCGGGGAAATCCTTGTCGCGGTCCGTTTGGTCTTATTACGCCTCTCGGACGAGCACATGACTACCCAAACATCCCATGGAGCCTCGTGTCAACCATGCACTTGTCCGTGACACACTTTGTCCGAGACCCGGTTGGTTTTTAGTCCGGGTCTCGTGTCATGCCCCGTCCGTGTATAGACCTTTCCTTTCAAGCCTTTGTCGGCATACCGACTCAATATCTTTCGGGACCCTAATCGCCGAAGTTCCGCCGGTTTTCCGCCGCACTTTGACCAAGATATTGACCGGCGCCTTGACTTCGGCTCGACCGGCACAAATTATACACCGACTCCCAAAGCATTGACACCGAGTCATCAAGGATTAATGATTATTCCATGCCTAATTACGGCTTAACTGACGACAAGTCAAGAGCAATTGTGGACGCTTATCAGCCCAAATCTTGCCGACTTTTCGTCGAGCCCCTGACATGATCTTGACTTTCGACGTCGCCTTTATCCGTAATTTACATCGAATGCTCGTTAAGACTCGATTACCCGCCAGACTTTTAGGATCGTTTTTCTTTCGGTCGGTGGGACCCGCTTGCCCTATAGGACCCTCGCCCGGGGCTGTCCACCCTGGGAGGTCGAAATACAGGTGGAATACGAGGGGCTTATAGACGTAGTGACGGGGCCCACTGATCCAGGATCCAGAGTAGTTTGCGAAAAAAGAAGAGCAATCTTTTCCAACCGATTAGGTTAATAAAGCATGTTTTAAGTAAACGTGAACAAATAATCGCATGTTGCATGAGCCTAAAGCCCAAACACCTACCCTCCTTCCATTCCCAGACATCTGAACCCTCGTGCCTTTTCCCCCGCAGCTCCGCACAAAGCTTGGTTTCGGGCACCGGGTCATCGTTTGATTAGTTGGGAAGAGTCAAGCGCGTCATCGGCTTCGCCGTTTGTTCCGACTCCGGGTTTGAGAATGTCCGCATCGGCCGGTAATGATGGGGATAACGTCACTCCGCCTCCCGGACCCCTCGGACGAGCAACGGTGGAATCGGTTAGCGAGAACAGAGATGAGGTTACGACAGGAAGCACGGCTAAACGGCCTTATGGAGGCTATTAAGAGCCATGGTCGGCCGCCGGCCTCAATCCAGATGGCACCTTCACCGTGGAAGAAGACGAGGATGCCAACCTCACTCTCGGTCGCCACGACTACTCCGGGATGCCACCACCCACCTCCTATGGTGCCACTACCGAGAACCCATGCTCCTCGGTCTTCGGGTCAGCCAGGCTCCCAACTACAGATCACTAGATCCATGCAGGCCCGACGGCACAAACCGGTTCGCAGATCCCCTCGGTGGGGACAAAGCCGCACGGAATGTCTTCTCATGGTTGGAGTTATCTCGGAATGCCCCAACAAATTGGAATGCCACCTCAGTTCGGAACCGATCAATCCGGACCTTCACAGCAACAGCCACAGTTCGGAATGCCGCCACAGCTCGGTTCTGGGCCACAGTCAGGGGCCCCTCCTCAGAATAGTACTGGTTCAACTGCTCCTCACACAAATCCGTTCCTCACTCGAGACTTCTATGGGTTACCAAGCCTCCATTCCGGTGTCATCCGAATCACCAGGACCGCAGCACCCCGGGTTATACACCTCGCCTCGGCCGGCCATGCAATTCAACGGTCGGGACAGGCGGCCCGCGCCTAAGCCTACTTACGGGCCCCACTCTGGAAATCCAAGTTATCCGGCTACATCGGGGCTGCCTCCACCTACTTTGCCAGTTGAAAATCAACAACAGGCCGCAAGGTTCTACCCCTTCGCCCAAGCTCCTACTCATGCTCCCCAGGGTAACTCTGCCAGGGACAGGTTTTACCTACATCCCAGGATCGGTCGTTCCCTCCACGAGTCCGCCTCCGGTGGTAGCTCCTCTCTCTAGCTCGGCCACTAACTTGAATGCCATGGTTCCACCACAAGACCCTCACTTGGCCTGGTTCATGGAACAACACAAGGAAATGAAAGCGCAGATCCCCGAACCGAGCCAAGAAGCCCGCCTTCCGGCCTCTGAACCCGGACTCCATTGTTCCCCTGCCCCACAAATTCGTGATGCCTAATCTGGATCTCTTTGATGGGACTGCATGCCCGAAAACCCATTTGGACACATATACCTTGGCGATGAAGGCCAAAGGGTGCACCAATCAGCAGTTAGCTGACTATTTCGATCTATCCTTGAAGACCGGTGCCTTAAAGTGGTTCTTCCGTTTGAAACCTGAAGCCAGGACTACGTGGGACCAGATTACCAATGCCTTCACAGAGAAATATAAGGCCAACTTGGAGTGGGAAACAAATAGAGTTGACCTACAAACAACAGTGCAGCGTCCTGATGAGAATGTTGGGGACTTCTACAAGCGGTGGAATGCGAAACTCGGTGAAATGGCCATCCCTCCTTCCGAAGAGGAACAACTGGACATCTTCCGGTCATGCTTGAAACCACATCGAGAGCCTCCTCGGTCACTTCCCATACTCGGACTTACGGGCCATGGTTAACTCTGCGGCTAAGTTTGAAAAGGCCTACAGAACCAGCCGCTGCGCCGCTTACAAATATCGAGCTCCTCCTTCAAACACGCCCTGCTCGCCAAAGGCAAAGAAATGATTAACTATGCGGGACAGGAATGTAATAACACAACTCCTTTTGCTCCCGGAAAACCGGCAGAGCCCGGACCACGGGTCATGAACCTCGAAAACTTTGGAATGCCTACTGAATGACATCTTTAGGGCCGGTGAAGGAAGGCTTGCGGCCTTTGGAAAATTTCCAACCCAGGAATCCGAATGCTCCCGTGGATACTACAAAGTATTGTGCTTTTCATCAAGCTCACGGACATCTGACTGACAACTGCTTTACTCTGAAAAAGGCAATTCAGGGGCTAATAGAGCAAGGAAAATTGGAAGGCCCCGAAGGACCTAATACAGTCAAAAATCCTCTGCCAAGGAACCATAATCAGGTAAATATGATTGAATGCGGAGAATCTTAGCATGCCCAGGGAGATGCTGATGAAGATCCCCAAATACCCGTGGCCAACCTCGTCGAGGATCCTGAATTCGGATTCCCTCTCAGCCTTGAGGATATCGAACGAATCAACCCACCTTGGTCTCATATCAGAGACTCCTTGCAAGAATACGAGGCCCGTTATTTCTCGGATGAAGGGAAGGCCAATACTGAAGAGTACATGTTCCGGTCAAAACATGAGAGGACCATTTACACAAGATGGTTAGAACAATCGAGAAGAATTGAACAAGAAAGCTTCCGGCGAGCGCTGTCTTGGGGCTTATCGAAAGTGGCCGAAGAGCATCTCGGAGCTAGTACACTTCCACAACCGGGCTATTGGAGAAGTCAAATACGACCCGAAGGCGTGAAACGATGAATCGAGGAGGAAGAACCCTTCTACATTCTACCTGGTGTCAAATACGTGCCACCCCTTCTCACTCTTCCCGCAATTTACGGGAGGAGAATGCTCGAGTCACAATTACCACTTCCGGGAATGGGAGCATATGACAATTTCTGCGGCTGCACGCATCCATATTCCCCTAACGGGTTCGATCGGCGTTCCCTCTCCGCCGAAATCCCGGTATTATGGGAATATGATTCCGATGACAGCGATGATGATGATGATGATGACGAGAGTGAAGAGTCAACTGAGGCCCCAGATCCGGAAACAATCTGGAACAATCACGCCGGAAATGAGCCCATGGGAGCCGGGCACAATGGCTGGTTATCAGCAAGCGACGACGAAGACACTTCGGGAGATGAATATGAAACCGAGGACATGAAGGCCATGAAGTTTCCTGGATCCGAGCACGTGGATGTCTTAGAATTCAACACTGCCTACCATGCTTTGGGGAAAGGGTTTTCAGGCGTCCGATCCAGGCTGATAGTCGAAGATCTGATCGAAAGAGGAAAATTAACTCCCATCCGCCCAAATGAGAAAATAACCATGGTTAGATCAAATCCACCCCAGAACAAAGTAACATTCCTTGTCAGGGTTACCCAAGAAGAGGTCACCTTCCCCGAGTGTATGTCAGCTTTCAGAGAAGTCCTAGAAACTTGCATGATACTGGATGCGCCTCCCACACAGAATGCAATAATCATCTCAAACTCTGAGTATTACAGAAAGGAACCAGAATGGCTGCACTATACCGGGGATGAAATTGAAAAGCCGCCGAGTCCCGACAATAGCGACTCTTGTTGCATGATAACTATGAGCAAGGCAGACTATGGGAGCAAATTGGAGGACGCCCTAGCTCTGTGGGCCATCCAAGGGGCAACAACACAACCCCAGACTCAAAGGCCTGTAACTTGGGAAGCAGTTATAAGGGCCGCCCAGGAAGGGGCCAGTACAGCTCAGCCCCTCACTGTCGCTAGACTCCGTCAGAACCAGTGGCCAATAGCCAAAAAGGCTCCCCCGTTGACATTGGCAGCCCTGAAGAAATCCAGTCAAGAGACAACTGAGGAGGAAGTTAACCTGTTGACCCGATCCAGGCAGCATCTTCCAAGGAAATCCCAAGGCGAGATAAGAAGGCCGCGAGATCAAGCACCGAAAGAAGATCGCCGCCCTATGCTAAGACAGTGAAACTCCAGGACCCGAAAAAGAGGATCCCGTGCTCACCCGGTTGAAGCAAACACAGGCCAACATTTCCCTCTGGTCTCTACTCACTTCGTCCTATCCCCATAAGTGAAGCTGGAAGAAAGCGCTCGCACTCTAGTGCTATTGATGCTACTCCCGATGATGTGGTACAGCTAATTGGAAACATCCATTACGGGAACATAATCACTTTCACAGATCTCGACCTCCCTCAATTTGGGGCTGATCATAACGAGCCTCTCTTCATCACAGTCCAGTTGGATGAACGACGCCTCCCTCGGGTCCTGGTTGATAATGGGTCCGGAATAAACATTCTTCCGGCAAAGATCATGAGCCTGCTTGATATCAAGACTACAGACTTGAAGCCTTCCTCCCTCACAGTCAAAGCTTACGACTCAACATCTCGAGCAGTCCTTGGAGTCGCTACCTTGGACCTTTGGTTTGGACAGAAATTGATACCTGTGGAATTCCAGGTTATTGACATCCCGATTACTTTTAATGCCTTATTGGGAAGACCTTGGCTGCACCAGGTCAAGGGGGTCGCCTCAAGCCTCCACCAGTGTGTGAAATTCGTCTCGAATGGGGATCTGACAACCATTTACGGGGATTTAGTCACTTTGGAGGGCACAGATATGGGCGGAATACCTATTCTGGAAATCAAACATGATGAGGATGACCTCATGCTAACAGGCTTCACAGTCGAGCCTCCTAAGGCCCAAGTGTGCAACGTTGATCTGACGGTCACCCGGGACAAAATCCCTTCGGTCCTGAAAATGATGAGAAGGATGAGCTATCTACCTGGCCTTGGTCTGGGGAAACACCAACAAGGAACTCACAAACTCATCGAGGTGAAAGGACAGAATACTCGCCACGGCACAGGATATGAGGCCTCCTCGGTGGACCGCAAAAGGAAAAAGATTTGAAGCTGCCACAGGAAGGGTCCCGGTCGACGACCCTAAATCTCTCCCCTTCAGTCCTAATTTGGCTGACTACTTTGTAAAGGGTCCCACACAACCCGGTAACATCACAGAGCCCACTTCTACAGAAGAATGGCTAAAGCTACAGGATAGCCTCAACAAGTTCAGGGGAGCCAAAGCCAACCCGGTCCGCAGAATGTTCCTGGACCTACCCAAGCTGCCCGGGGCTACCACTACCATGAAGAGTGAGTACACCTTCAAAGGCGTGCCAAGCCTAGTGGAACAGTTCGAGAAACTCACAACCACAATTCCTACGCCGCGAAGGTCCGAAACCTGAATTCGAATTGACCGTGCCGAAAGCCAAAGCCACAGAAGTCTTTTCAGATGATTGGGATGGCCCAATCATGCAGCAGTTGTTCGGGGAAGAGATCCAGGTGCCAGATCTGATTGATTTCAGCTCAGTCAAAGAAATGGTAGCGATGATCGAGGGAGACAGCTCCCGAGTCATGAGGCCACTGACAGCAATGCCGCTAAAGAATCGGGAAACTCTCTCAGGCCCGTCCGCGACCAAAGAAGAAATGATCACCAAGCCTGGATTGGTCCCCCATCCCTTTGTGTCAACCTAGGAAAAGTCCTCAGAGTCTTTCATTGTTAAGGTCGAGTCTCTAGAGTCGTCCGACGGCCTTACGCCTGAAGACTACGAGTCTGTAGCAAGCGCTGTATTCCTTTTCGTTTTCAATGAAATGACGAACCTTTCTGAGTATCCCTTGATTGCCACTTTAACTAATGATGAATTAATTAATAAATTTTTTTTTAATAATAATTCATTAGATAAAGAAGCAGACACATTAAACAACAAAAAAAAAATCAAACAAAAAAAAAGAAGAGGATCTTTAAGCAGGTTGTCCGGAAAGAGGAAAATCGAGCCCAAGCTGCCGAAGAGATTTTGACGAGTGTGAACCTGGGAACTGCGGAAGAGCCTAAAGAGACGCAGATTGGTGATTTCTTCAAAGGAACTAGAAAGGATGCTCTGCAAAATCCTACAAAATCCTCAACTCAAGGAAAGTTGCCCTCTTCATCAAAGAAAACATCATATGCAGATACGGGTTGCCAGCCGAAATCATCTCAGATAATGGATCCCACTTCGAAGGGGAATGTGACAGGTTGCTGGCAGAATTCCGAATAACCCGTCACAAGTCATCTCCTTACAGACCCCAAATCAACGGAGCCGTCGAGGCAGCAAACAAGACTTTGGAAAACATTATCCGGAAAATGGCTGTCTGAGGCAAAGATTGGCCCGAAAAGTTGCACCTGGCACTCTGGGGCTACAGAACATCCGTCAGAACGGCAACCGGGGAAACACCGTTTGCCCTCACCTACGGAATGGAAGCCGTACTCCCAATCGAGCTAGAAATACCCTCGCTCCGTATACTGCTGGAAAGCCAGATCAACGAGGTCGAATGGCTCCAGAGTCGCCATGATGAATTGGCCCTACTAGATGAGCGCCGATTGAAAGCAATGGAACACATCCGAGCCTACCAAGGAAGAATGGCCAGAGCCTTCGACAAGAAAGTAAAGCATCGGGAGATCCGAGAAGGTGATCTCGTTTTGAAAGAAAAGCCCCGCCTCAGTATCAACCCCCTCGGCAAATGGGAGCTGTATGGGTCGGGCCATACGTCGTCCGGAAGATCTTCTCGGAGGAGCCATGCAACTTGCAGACCTCGACGGGACTCCCTTTGTACACCCAGTGAATGGTGATAAGCTGCACAGATACTACGCGTAAAACAAAAAAAAGAGAAACAAAAAAAAGGAGTGCTAAAAGAGTAATACCCAACTAGGTTGAAAACCCGAAAAGGGCGGCCTAGGTAAAAAACAGGGTTGCACCCAAAAAAACAACAAAAAAACAAAAACAAAAAAAAAACAACCAACACAAAAAACAAAAAAAATCAGGTTGAACTACGAAGACCTGAGCTCCTCAAAATGAGGGGAACGTAGAGCAAAGGAAACGGTTCGGTCTAAAACACAAATAAAAGTCATACTTTGACATCAATACACTGATCGAGACCATGAAAGCGTCTCGAAAAACTCAAGCAATTCAAATATTCATTACAAGTTAAAAACTTTTTGATGAGTCTAAGCCCGATTCATTCCTACAACTGGCAACCTGCTAAAAGAAATTAAGATACATAATCAAACTAATGTGTCTGCCACGACAAGAAAGGGATACTCGGAAACCTCTAAGTCACTCCAAGCCACTCGTACTGGCCTCTCCCCTCTTCTTCCCCCTTCGAGTCTTCTTCTTCTGAACCGGAAAAATGTCGGTCTTCCCCCTACCAAGCTCTGGTATAGGAACAGGATCTATCAAACCAGCCTCTGTCAGGGCCTTAGTAGCCCTAGCGTCATCTCTCATCTCCTGTAGCCTAGCTGGTAGCATAGGAGCCCTCCTCTCCTGTCTCTTGACGTAAGCCTCATAGTCGGTCACAGCGTCTCCGCTCCTGTCATGAGGGTTGGCCCTCGCCTCGGCCCTCCTCCTCTCGGAAACTGTCAGGTCCTCCGCACCCACAATGGCCTCACGCCGCCTCAAAATAGCCATCTGAGTCTCTCCAAAATGCCTCTCGTACCAATCCAGGTACCAAGTGGTCAAGAACACAGGTCTCGGACGCCTGAGAATAACCCGAGGAGGAAAGGCGTCATACCTCCATGCTCGGGAAAGAAATGGAAACACCGAGGGATCATCCATAGAAACAGGAGCCACCACCCTGATGGCTATATCATCAAAGTTCTCCAAAGGAACCTGCTCCAGGCCGAACTGTCTCAGAACCAAGGACGGAATATAGAAGCTGGACTGAGAAAGCCCCGGAAGCATGACCACATGAGACCCGTCCTGAAGCACTCTGCGAGTCTCCACCCGCCAACAAGGCACTGAACATCTGATATCTTCTGTCTGGCGACCAGCCATCCAACGCTCCCATGAGCCCTGATCATCGAAATCCACAGCAACCCCCCCCTCCTGGCAAATGTCCAAGGCTTGATCATATCAGGAGTCTCCCGAAGAATCCCCAAGCGCTCCATCAACCACAGAGTCAAGAGGAACGGGCTGCCCCCGTGCATATACCGCTTCCCGGTAGCCAGCCTATCAAGAGCATGGAAAGTCTCCTCCAGAATCAGAGGTACAACATCTCTGCCCGAGCAACAATGAACGACTACATCCAGCAGAGACCGATGACAGATCCCAAAAGAATAGACCATGAACAAGGTCCCGAACATGCAAAGTGCAAAGGCATCCCAATAGGCATCGTCGAACAAGCCTAAGCCCCTAAATCTATCAGGGAGACTGGAAATATCAAAATGATCGGGACCACGGATCATACCTTGCGCTTCCTCCGGGGAAAGATGAAGGAGGATGCACAATCTGTCAACGAAAGAAGCCCCTCCGGGCAAAGGAACCGCTATCTCTTCCACCTCCGGACCACCAAGCAAGGCCCGAAATTCTTCGACGGTTGGGACCATCTCGTTGAAGGAAAGGCAAAAGACATGCCTTCTAGTATCCCAAAATGAGGAAGAATCCCTCAGAAAATCGTAGTCCGGAATCAATTCCTTGAGAGACCATAAGCACTTCACCTTGTACCTTTCTTCAAAAGAAGGACCTCCTCTCATGCATAATCTCCCGGGACCAATCCTTGAATTTGTTGAAGAATGACATTTGGGATTCTTGGGACAATTTTGATGGAGCTTTTCTAAGGTTCTCCATGTTTTTTCTCTCTTTCTCCCCGAAAATGGCTGTTTGGATTGAAGGTTGAAGAAGATATTTGAATTTGAAATAAAGCAAAACCAGGTCTGTAGCAAAATTAAAGGACAATGTCAGATGCAGTCCCTATCCGCGCGGATATGTTTGCTTTCCATCAGAAAAATCTGCAACAGTCCAAGCTGCTACACCAAAAGAGGAATATTCCGTCCCGGTTGCTCGGAACCTGTGCAAAAACCTCCCCAAACCAGTCCATATACCAAACACTAACACCCTTGCCAAAAAAAAAAAACCAAGGCTCATGCAACACTGCATTCATACTGCATTGCATTCATAAAATAAAATCCTAAATTATTACATTCAAAAAAAAAAAAAAGAGTGTGCATAAAAAAAAAAAAACAAACAAACATCAATAATCCTAAATTATTACATCCCAAAAAAAAAGAAAAGAGAAAAGAAAAAAAAATGTGTGAGCATAAGCTGTACAAATCTCAATCCCAGTCTCAAATCTCAAATCTCAAAAAATCAATCGGAGTCTCTAGCGCTGTCTGCCCCCGATCCCTCTTGCGGCTCGGGCCCGCCTCATCAGGAGCCCTGAAGATCTCGGGCTCAGAGTCGTCCTCGTCTCCAGAAAGAGGCTCGTCAGGACCAACCGGCACGCTCTGATAGGGCAAGCCAAGATCTGCGAAAAAATCATATCCGAAGGTGAAGGCGTCGGACTCCTGGACGTACGAAGACGACCCACCGTGCTGCCAAACGTGTCCCTGCCCGTGTGGATCCCCAAGAATGACGTGATCCGAAGGCAGCACCGCACGGGGATCAATGAGAGGAGACAGAGGAGTCTCTGAAGAAGTCTCTGAACGAATAGGGGAAGCCTCCCGCCTGACAGGCGCCGGCCGTGGTCGCCTCGCTCTAGCCTGAGGAGCCCCGCAAGCGACCATCCTCCTGATAAATCTCTTAGCTCCGATCACTTGCTTCGTCAGCTTCTCGACGACCACCTCCGAAAACTGCACAAAAGCAAAAGCGTCAGAAACAGTTGAAGCGAAAAATGATGACAGAAAAGAAAAGAAAGTACAAAAAAAAAGGAAAGGAGGGAAGGAGAAGCCATACCTTCATACCCGGACGAGGCCGGAAAGCTCGTGGAAGCCGCTCAGGCTGAGGGATCTGCACCCTCAATCGGACCCCATCCTGGATATATGAAAAATCCGTCCGAGGGTACCGCGGGATCCCAAGCCCCTCTCTATCCAGAACCTGGGGCATCCTCAGCCTCCTCAAAACAAATACGGGGTACGGCTCAATCGCCACAAATGCCGAGAAGTGCTGGCCGGCTCGGTAATCATCCCAGGTCGCAGATCTGTCACTCGGGTGCATCATATCGGCGGGAGGCTCCACCGGTGTCCTCAAAGGCGAGTTCACGCCATGCTGGCGCGTCACCCTCTCTCCCAGATAATAGGCATCGCAGGTCAGACCTCTCAGAATCCTCCGCCGCACAGTCCAAATCTCAGCGCCCTTCAACTGCGCCACCGCGAAACGATCCCAGGGATAAAATATCATCCTCTCATCCGTCTCAGCCTCCGTCAAAGGAAGACAATCCGCGTATCTGAGAGTCGTACGCCCCCTGGAGCTTATCTTCTCTCGGGCATGCTTGGACCAAGAGCGCATGGCCGGATACGCCCCGACGTACTCCGCCGGCTGTCGCCACATCGTGACGTGGAAGAACTCCAACGCCCATACCTGCGAAAGGTAAAAATCAAATCAATCCAGTGCAAAAGAAAAGTGTGTGCTCAAGAAAAAAGGGAAAGCAAAGAGAGAGCTTATACCTCCAGGGCAAACACAAAGCAGTACAAGGAATTCACAGCCTTCCGGAAGTACCTATCAAGAGCAAAGTAAAGCTCTGCCAGCCCGGCCTCTCCCCAGGAGACGTCTCCAGCCATCTCCATGTCCTCCAAGGACCTCAGCAAGGCAAAGATGGCCGTCCCCTCAGCATGTCCGAAAAGGGTGCTCGAAAAAGCAAACCACAAGAAGGCCCTAGCAATCTGCTCGACGCCTATCCTCTCCTCCCCAGCCTCGTAGCTCACAATGGTATCCACGATCTTCCCGTAGACCACGGCATACTCCATCCCCATCCCCTTTTTGGGAATAGGGGAAAATCCCAGAAGAGCCTGTAGATCTGCATCGCTGTAGCCATCCCGCCACTCAATGCTGCGTCCGTTGAAGGACAAACCCGTGATCGCAGCATAGTCAGAAGGCGTAACCGTAGCCTCGCCCCAAAAGAAGTGAAACGTGTGGGTCGCATCCCACCAGTGCTGCGCTAAAGCGAACATCAGGCCCTTGCTCTTAGGGAACTTGACCAATCCCCTCAAGCACTTAACAAACTCCCAAAGCCCGGTCTCAACGACAATCTGTCTCGGACTCGGCAAATCTCCTCGGCCCGCATTCGGAAGCCGGTCCCACAAGTCAACTACAGACTCCACCGATCCTCGAGTCTTCATCTTGTTCAGCTGCTCCGTAACGTAGTTGTTTCCACCCTGCAATAAAACAAAAAAAAAGAAGAAAATGTCAAAAAAAAAAAATTTGCATTTGCACGAAAAAAAAGAGCATACATATGCATCATGAAATTTCAAAGAAAAGTCGACAAAGATAACAAAGATACAATGAGCATAGCCCCATTTTTCTCGCACAAAAAAAAAAGAACAGTTTTCAGCAAATCCCAATCAACATTCATACAAGGAGTCAACGAAAGCAAAAACTCCGTCCCATTTTCATAAAATAACATGCATACATTCATCGAAAAAAAAAAATGCATTCCTACGGAAGTAAAAACTCCATCCCGTTTTCACAAAATAACATGCATTCAATCAACGGGAGGAAAAATCCGTCCCACTTTTCAAAAAAAAAATCAATCAAAAATCATACATTCATATCATCATCTCATGTTGGCAAAATGCCAATTCTTTTCTCAAGCAAAATGCACATTTTGGAACACCAACGAATTCATTGCAACATGCATATCATCAAAAATCAATATTCAAATTTCAAAAAAAATAAAAAATCACAATTTTCATCCATAATTTTTGGATACTAAAAAAAATGGCGAAAATGCCAATTCTTTTTCCCAAGCAAAATGCACATTTTAGGTTACTCATATACTCATAACATGCAAAGCATCAAAATCAAGATTCAAAGCCAAGAACATCAATCATTCCAATTTTCAAAAAAAAAAAAAAAAGTTCAAAAATCACCCAAAATTCAATTTCAAGCAAGAAATCAACAAAGGGAATGAAAAGATTCGAAGTATACAGTTCGGAGACTCGGATCAGAAGCCCAATGTTGCCAAGCATCGGGGTATGGCTCCTCCGCAATCGATTGCGAAAGAGTATAGTGCCTCCTCATTCGGACGAGCTCCAATAGTCTCTCCGCTACCGGGCCACGTCCTTGGCCTTGAAAAACACCTTCCCCGTGTTCCATTGCTTGAAAATCGAAGAAAAACGGAAGAATTTTCAAGCTTTTTGGCCTTCAATGGCTTCCTCCCTCGGCTCTCTCTTTCTCTCTCTCGTAATTGCATAAATTTTGAAAAAAACTGAATGGGGAAGAGGAAGGGCGTTGGCCCTCATTAAAACCCTCTGGAATACGCTCCTATCCGCGCGGATAGGATTGTCAGGGTCAAAATGACCCTTTTGTCCTTTAAAATTCCAGGACTCTACAATTCAGTCCCCAACTTGACAAAGTTAACCAAAGTTAACCAAAGTCAACCCCCTTTCAAGGAAATTACCCACGGCAGTCAAACGTAAGACCGATTTCCCCGAGAAAGATAACGGAATCCCGTGTCTTTCATCAAAATCATCAAACGGCAGTCAAACGTAAGTCCGATCTCTCCGGGAAAGATAACGAGATCCCGTATCTTTCATCAAAATTACCAACGGCAGTCAAACGTAAGACCGATCTCTCCGAGAAAGATAACGAGATCCCGTATCTTTCATCAAAATTACTAACGGCAGTCAAACATAAGTCCGATCTCTCCGAGAAAGATAACGAGATCCCGTATCTTTCATCAAAATTACCAACGGCAGTCAAACGTAAGACCGATCTCTCCGAGAAAGATAACGAGATCCCGTATCTTTCATCAAAATTACTAACGGCAGTCAAACGTAAGTCCGATCTCTCCGAGAAAGATAACGAGATCCCGTATCTTTCATCAAAATTACCAACGGCAGTCAAACGTAAGACCAATTTCCCCGAGAAAGATAACGAGATCCCGTATCTTTTATCAAAATTACCCACGGCAGTCAAACGTAAGTTCGATCTTCCCGAGAAAGATAACGGAATTCCGTATCTTTCATTAAAATCATCAAACGGCAGTCAAACGTAAGTCCGATCTTCCCGAGAAAGATAACGGAATTCCGTATCTTTCATCAAAATCATCAAACGGCAGTCAAACGTAAGTCCGATCTTCCCGAGAAAGATAACGGAATTCCGTATCTTTCATCAAAATCATCAAACGGCAGTCAAACGTAAGTCCGATCTCTCCGAGAAAGATAACGAGATCCCGTATCTTTTATCAAAATCTTCCCCCGGCAGTAAAACGTAAGACCGATTTTCCAGACGAATACGTCTGATTTTCCCCAGCAGAGCGGATAGCCATCAGACCGAAAATGGTCATTCCTATCCCCAGCAGAGCGGATAGCCATCAAACCGAAAATGGTCATCTCTTATTCCCAGCAGATTTTCTCTCCCAAAGAACCGATCGAGAACTCGCTCATCAGGTTCGAGGCACCTAAAACGCCATCATCTCAAGGGTCGAAGACCCGAACTACGACTGGCTTGATTCCCATTCGGGATACGTAGGTAGCCTATCGCTAGGTTCAGCCACTCGATCACTCGATCATCCTGCCAAATATGGAGCCTTACTCTTATCGACGACCCCGCTTCCTTCGAAAGCACCATCGCCGAGGGGCTACTGTTAGTGCTCCAATTTGAGCTTGTTAGTATTTCCGTTAGAAAATTAACGAAAGTTATAACATTCCTAACAATTACTAACAATTACTAACATTTCCTAACAAT
This sequence comes from Adenophora triphylla var. japonica, assembly GCA_022495995.1. Taxonomy (NCBI): domain Eukaryota; kingdom Viridiplantae; phylum Streptophyta; class Magnoliopsida; order Asterales; family Campanulaceae; genus Adenophora; species Adenophora triphylla. The sequence continues at coordinate 406,916 of JAFEMH010000038.1, read as the reverse complement.
CCTAACATTTCTAACAAAGTGAGGGCAAAATGGGCATTGTTATTTAAGGATAAACCAAGGAAAAGAATCAAAAAAGTGAAAGAAATGGTCAAAAACCAAAAATAGAAATGGCTGGAACATAATATGGCTGTTTAATTTGAATTTTAAAAAAGATTATTCCTTGTGTCCAAAGCCTGAAGCAGCATTTAATGAACAGTGCACGCGACTGATCCTATCCGCGCGGATGACTTTGTATTTTTCAGAGGGCTATAAATTGAGCCCTCCAGTCACAAAAAGAAAGAGGAACAAAAACACAATTCACAGCATTTGGCGAATATACTCGAGAAAACAGTGAGAATTCTATAAGAATTGTCACCTTTTTCTCTTGAATCTTCCCAACTTTCACTCACTCAAAATCAAACCCAAACACTCTTGCATTCAAGCCTTCAAACACAAAGCACAAAGAAGATAGGTATAACCTCCCTCTTCTTACCCTAAATCTCTCATCCATGCATGCATTTTCAAACTACAAAATGTAGTTCATTCATCTTCTTGTCTTAAGATCCAAGAAGATCATCATGGAAGTTCATCTCCATGGATGATCTTCTACAAGGATCTACATTATTTTCAAAGTTCTCTTACTTTCTTGCAAAGAAAACACATTTTCAAAACCCTAAAAAAACATTTTCAAGCATCAAATCTCATTTTCAAAGGATAAAAATCCCCTTCCCAAGCAAATGAAGTGCTTAGTCCTAATGTACCCCAAGGATGGTTTGGTATAGTTGATTCACCACTAAAATGTCAAGTGATCACTAACCAAAACCTAGGGAAATGGGGACAAGCATGGATGCAAAACCCTCCTTTAAATCATATTTTCTTTCTTGAGAAGTTGCTGTCCAGTAGCAATTTTCCAAGATCCCAGTCCATTGTCTTAATTTTTGGACACAGATAAACTTGGAATTTGGTGTTGACTACAAAACACTTTTTGTATCCAACATCAATAGCTTTCCATACATATTTTTACTTTATTTTTTGAGTGAGTAAAACTCCTCTTTTCAAATTTTCTTTTAGAGGCCAGTTCATCAGCTTCTGGAAATCCAGATCTCATATCTGAGATTTCCAGAAGGTTTTGACCCCTAAAATCTTCTCCAAAATGGAAAATTCCTTCGCACAAATCTTATTTAAGGTGTCTGGAACAACTTTTATTCTCTGAGTTTATCCATATTATGAAGTTTTAAGACCCTTGAATCCATTTCAAAATCAAGGGTCCACTGCCTTTTTCATTCTGGCAGAAGTGACTCTCAACTTCAAAAGGTCTTTTGAGTACCAAATCTCAACCCAAAAATCTTCCAAAAAATCATGGGATCAGTTTAAAGTCTTAAAAAGATATCCCAATTTTTACTTTTCTGAGTTTCAACTTATTTTGGCCAACACACACACACACACAAATGATTTTCAGCTTGGAAGACTCGTTTTACGAGGCATTCCGGGTGCACACTAACGTCCTTCCCGGCGTGTAACATGACCTCCGAACCCAAATCTCTAATCTCGGGCATTTTTCAAAGTTTTGGCCCTTAAAATAAAAATGGCGTGGAGACTCCGGTCTTTTTTTCGATTGGTTTTCAAAGAAACAAAAATTTCAAAGCAAACCCTTTCGGAAAAATTTTGGTGGCCATCATCACAAGAGGTGACACAGTTTCTCAAGTTGAATACTCGAGAATCATTGGAAGTCTAATGTACTTGATGAGTTGTACTAGACCAGATATTGCTTACACGGTTAGCAAACTGAGTCGGTATACAAGTAATCCCGGAGCGGAACATTGGAATGGTATAGTGAGAGTACTAAGGTACTTAAGATATACTCGCGATTATGCTTTACACTATACTAGACATCCAGCGGTAATTGAAGGGTATAGCGATGCTAATTGGATATCCGATATAAAAGACTCAAGGTCTACGAGCGGATTTGTATTCACATTAGCAGGAGCAGCTATATCATGGAAATCTTCTAAACAAACGGTTATAGCTAGATCCACGATGGAATCTGAGTTTATAGCGTTAGATAAATGTGGTGAAGAAGCCGAGTGGCTACGCCAATTTATAGAAGATATTCCAAGATGGACGAAGCCCGTGCCATCAATATGTATACATTGTGATAGCCAATCAGCGATTGGAAGGGCACACAATCATATGTATAATGGTAAGTATAGACACATTCGTCGAAGACATAATACCATTTGACAACTACTCTCAACTGGTACAATATCCATTGACTATGTTAAGTCAAAGGAAAATTTAGCGGATCCGTTAACCAAAGGGTTAAATAGAGAGTTAGTTGAAAGCTCGACGAGGGGAATGGGACTTAAGCCTTTTAAAAGTTAAACACAGCAGAAAACCCAATCTAGATGACTGGAGATCCCAAGAACTAGATTCAATGGGACAACCTAACTGTTAAAAGACTTGTAGCGTCACTGTGGGGGAATCAACCCCAAGTCCATTCCTGTTAGTGACATCCCGAAAGGACAAGGATAAGCCTATGGCTTTTAATGATTCTTACGCGTCGAAAATTCGAGCGGGGTAATACGGGTTACCTTTAAGAAATCACCTATGTGAGAGAGAAGTGGGGCCGCTTCGAGGAGAATTGTGTGAGGCTCAATTCTTAGAACCTCTCGCAGAACCAGGCGTATGTTCAGGGCCATGATTGAACATAGCTATGAGAATTGAAGTATGTTAGGACGATACTTGTGTCAAGCATATGATCGGCTACACAAAAAGCATAACGATTCAAGGACATCGCGTCTATCGATTTGCGAGTAGAGTAAATATGCTTGTACGAGCGAAGATTCAATGGGCATTCCCACATCTTCGTATGTAAGTTTTCGTCTGCCGGGCTTTATCACCAATTCCGCATTATTCCTTCATGTGGGGGATTGTTGAAAAAAAGTGTGTTTTGAAGGAAATAATGAGTTATTTTCTTAATTTGTTATTTGTTAAAATGACAAATTGATTGTTGGATTGTGTTCTACTCCATGAGTACATTGAAATCATATATTCATTTGTTCAAAATGGTTGAGAAATGAATGAGATATGAAGGCTCAAAGTGAATGGGTTGGAATGGGTAAAATGTGGTTATCCCACATTGGAAAAAGATGAAAAAGTGGCTAAGTTTAAATACTCCTACAATTTGGTAGGGAGTAAGATTGTGGTACATAGAGGCTCTTTCTCGCGCACAGGTGCGCAGGGGGGTGCAAATCATGGACCGAAATAGGCTTCGGACTACCGAACTCATGTGCATGCGCGTCCTGCGGACACGAATGTAGCTCCGAAATAGCCTGTCCGCGCGAGCCCACTTTTTACATTTTTTTTCCAAAACTCAACCCAATGAAACTGGGAGTGAGGCGGGCGCCTGGACCTGCCTGAGGCGGGCGCCTCGACTCCAGTAGGTGCGGCCAGTGTGAGACATTCTGAGGCGGGCGCCTCGCGTTCCCCGAGGCGGGCGCCTGAGCTCCAGTGGCTGTACGGGAAAAATGATTTTACAATGTTTTGTAACAGCTCAAAAGGCTGTTAATGAATGTGTAAAACCAACAGCCATATAACTGATCAAAGGGAGTTTATGAGCCAAATAATTATGCAATTATGTTGAAATAATTGTATTAATTAAGAAAATTAAAACATGGTTTAATTTTCTGTTATCTCCTTGGATTATATAATGGCAAGAACACAACAAGAGAAACACACAGATTTTCCAGAAATTCTCCTCTCTCAATTTCGTTGCATATTGTTCATCTTTTCCTTGGCCTCCTTGCATTGCATTTGTGGTGATAAAGTTCAAGCATCGACTTCAGTTCGCCGGAGGTCCAATTGTGCAACCACCGTCCGGTTACTCCGTTTCATCCTGGGAGACAAGCGTTCCGTAACAACTCAAGCACAACGTGGTGAGGGGGCGTAATTTGTCTTAAGGAGAGTGTGATTTCACACGACTCGGACAACGACAAATCCTTTCTTCTGTTCTTTATATATTTGTTTTATAGTTTTCTGTATTTTCATTTGAATTATTGTAATAGTTATTCTAACAACCATCACATAAAGTCGTGGTTAACAAAGTTTTTCAACTTTTCACTATGATGAGTCAACATACTTGGAACGACCACATTCCGTCAGAATTTTTTCTCCACACAAGGAGCCTTTCCCATCACTAATTATAACTTGGTTGTTACAATTATAACTTTCACTTAATTAGAGAATTCACTCCAAGAATAAATTGCTAATTCAATATGAGAATTACACAATTTATTTCTTATAACAATTCGTATTTATAAACCTCTAAATTCCTTAAAGAAGTTATAATTGGAGGTTAATTATATCAAAACTTTAAGGTCTCATCTTGAAGTACCTCTACATTCTCCTTTACAAAATACACAATTTCTTTTAGAAGCTCTCCTTCTAAATATTTGTGTCATTTGTCATCATCGACAACAATAGAATATAACAACTTTCTTTAAAAAAATCTATTGTTTTTGTCTTTATGGCAAATCATCCATTTTACTAATAAGTTTTAACAACTTCTTCTAAGAAGTCCTATAATTTTAGTTCTTGTGACATTTGTCAATGTTCACAACAATAGAATTCAACAACTTCTTTCAAGAAGTTCTATTGTTTTTATCTTTATGACTTTGTCACTAATGAAAATAATAGGACTTAAAAATTCCTTTCAAGAAGCCCTATCATCTTTGTCAATACATCATTAATAAAATACAACGTTAAAAATAATATCTTTTAACGTTTATCTTCTCAATATAGTTCCAATGAATTATTCAATATTTCTCACTATGATTTACAAAAATCATAAGAGAAATTTTCCAATTTTCTTCCTATGATTCACATGAGCCATAAGAGAACTAACATGGAACATTATGGTAGAAATAACCACACTCGCTTCTACAAGCATTACAATATCGTTATGTCCAAGAGTACAATTTTTAATTTATCAAATGTACCCCCTTCACAAAACTGCTCTGCTACAAATTTATTTATCTCCTTCTATGGACCTTCAAATACGATCTCCACCGTTCAAAATTTTCATTAATGAGTTTGGAACATACCTATAAAATTTGATAACGATCCAACGGTTGACAAAGCGGGAATAGCAAATCTTGTACAGCTGGTCATGCTAAAATGAGCTTGAAGGTTTCCTTCGTCTTTTTCCGTTCCATAGAAGCCCAAAGCTTTTTGTATTCTACAATATGTATTCCTTCAACGAATATGTCTTAATATTGTTAGAAAAATTATTTCATTAATATAACAATACAAAGGAAAGAAGGAAAACAATTATAGATTTACAATAAAAAAACAAATAAATGAATAACGGAAAATAGAAAAAATTTCAAACCGCCTTTGTAAATATTTGTCCGAGCCGTGTCAAACACTTTTTTTAAGACATATTCGTACCCTCACCGTTAATGGTTGTGCTTTGAGGTTACCATAAGGTACTCACGGACGCGTGTCTCCCAGGATCTTTCGGACGAACCGGGGCACTCATGCACTTGAGTTTCCCGGCGAATTCTATTATGCTTGGATATTATCACATTCAATTCCATGAAAGAAAGACATCAAATGACGAAAAAAAAAATATGCATTTTTCTTATTCTCATTTCTCTTGTATCTCTTTTTCTCTCTTCTCTTCTTTTTAGTAAATTGCAAATGATAGTTTATATTCTCACAATTGTAACTTATATCCCATTACTCACCAATTCAATAAGACTATTAACATTGGTAGTGAATATTAGATAGTTACAATTTTTAACCATCATAATGTCATCCATTATGTGTTTTATTAAGGCTAATGGAGGTTACAATCCATACTCATTAGTTGAACTTTTACTAGACACCAACTTTGCCTTTAGCAAATTATCTACAACAAAAACAACTTTCACAAAGTCTATTCCTCGATAGGTCAACCTCCTTCTATAAAACCTCTCTCTCTCTCTCAAGTAGTCTATATCTCGAGAGGTAAGTTTAACAGGAAGTCTACCTATAGAAATGACTTTTATAGAAATCATTTTTGCTTAATGTTCCAACTTTACTCACTTAATTAAACCTTAATATTTTTATTTTCCAAATATCAATTTGGACAAATATAAACCACAATTTCTATATGTTAATAACATAAAGAAAACGTGCACAATTTTCTTCCCACAATAACATTTTTCCAACAATATTATTCTTTTTTAGTTTATAATAATTCTTTCGTTCTAACATATATTTCAAATCAAAATCTTACAAAAAACGCATTTTTTCTTAAGATTAGAAAAAACTTGTTTTGATTTCCCCGCTAGTGTCAGTGTTATAGTAACAAAGTGCCAGAGTGCCAGTGCATGTATTATTAAGTGTCAGTGTAAAAAAGTGTGAGTGTTAGTGTAACAAAGTACCAGTATAAAGAGTGTCAGTGCATGTATTATTAATTGACAATGTCAGTGTAAAATATTGTCAGTGTTAGTATAACAAAGTGCATGTGTAAAGAGTGTCAAAGCCTGTTTAGTAAAACTGAAAATTAAGCTCTGAAAATGTAGAGCTGAAATTATTAAGTTGCTGAATTTTAAGAGTTCAGTTTGTTTGATAATGGCAAATCACTTATATCTGAATTTATTTAAAGTTTGATCTTAACATTCAAAAAATTATTTGAATAATCTTAATGAGTGTATAATAAAATAAAGTCTTCAACATATACGTCACTATTATTATAATTAGATTATATTTTATAATATTTAAATATTTTTTATTAGTACTTTCTTTGACCCATAATAAAATTTATCTTGTTAATTATTTTGATAAATTTGTCTAAACTTTGACAAAAATTGAAAAAAAATTAATTATGATATTCTATTAAAATATTATTAATATCAATAGTTTAATATAAATAAAATTACATTTTAATACTAGATCAAATATAATTTATATGAAAAGTTAAAATATTTCAACAAAAGAAAGTATTATATAATATATAAATAAAATAGTTGATGGATGGATTTGAACTCATTCCATTTTTAACTCTTTCTTTTTTCCTTTTAATTGCTTAAGCTACTCATTTTCAACTTAAAAGTAATAACCTTTTTTAAGACAATCTTAATTAATTAAGTGATTGCAATTTGCCTTATCAAACATGCTTAACTTTTTAATCTCTTAAAGTGTTCCAAATTAAGAGCTTAATTGGGTTACCAAACAAGCCCTTAGTGCATGTATTATTAAGTGTTAGTGTTAGGGCCTGTTTGATAAAACTGAAAATTAAGCTCTGAAAATGTAGAGCTGAAAATTAAGAGCTGAAATCATTAAGTTGCTGAATTTTGAAGACTTATGTTTGTTTGATAATGACAAATCACTTACATCTGAATTTTCAGAATTTCAACTCAACATTTAAAATATTATATGAATAATATTTATGATTTTATAATAAAATAAATTCATTATTGACATATACATTATTATTATTATTATTATTATTATTATTATTATTATTATTATTATTATTATTATTATTATTATTATTATTATAAGTAAATTTTAATCTTATAATATTTAAATATTTTTATTTGTACTTTCTTTATCCCATAATAATATTTATCTTGATTAGTTTGGTAAATATGATCACAAATGTTGACAAATAATAAAAAAAATTATATAATGATACTTTAATAAAAATATTATTAAATGTTAATATTAAAAAATTATATTTTCATACTTGGTCAAATATAATTTGTATGAAAAGAAAAAATATTTCAACAAAAGGAAGTAACAATAAATAAATAAATAAAATATGTTGATGTGTGGATTTGAACTCATTCCCTTTTTTTCTCATTCTTTCCACCTCTTACCTTGTTAAGCTACTCCTTGCCCACTTAAAATTAATAGCCTTTTTTAAGACAATCTTAATTATTTAAGTGATTCAAATTTACCTTACCAAACAAGCTTAATTTTTTAATCTCTTAAAGTGTTCCAAATTAAGATCTTAATTTAGTTACCAAACAGGCCCTTAGTGTAAAAAAGTGTCAATGTTACTGTAACAAAGTGTCAGTGTAAAGAGTGTCATGCCAGTGTTAGTGTAAATAAATGTCAGTGTGAAAATTGTCAGTGCATGTATTATTAAATATCAGTATAAAATAGTGTCAGTGTAGGATAAAAAATAACAGTGTTAGTATAAAAAAAATGTCAGTATGAATAATGTCAATGCATATATTATTAAGTATCAGTGTAAAAATAATTTTTGTAAGTTCAAAAAAAAATCGTTTTTTATAAGAGCAACTCATATTTCAAACTCTTTACTCGTAACAAATCCACTTTATTTATTTCTCCATTATATTTTTATCATTATAAAGTGAGTTGTTCTTGTGAAAAAAATAATTTCTTAAAATAATAGAAAAAATTGTAGCATCATCGTTCAGCTTTATAAGAGTGCCTTTAAAAGTCGTTAAAAGGCCATTTTTTTTTTTAATTCCTAACCAACTAATATTAATTCTAGCCATTAAGGGTATTGAACTCATACATTTACGAGGGAGAGATGTTGCTTAAGCACAAATCATTAAAATTCGTTTTTCCTATTATTCAAAAAATATTACTTTCTTATAAGATTTTGCAATGAAATATTTTTTTCTGTTATATATATAAAAAATCATCCCAAAATATATATAAAATATATTTGTTTTTTTTGAAGAAAATAAAAATAAAAATAAATAATTTAATTATTATTTGATCAATGTTTTACTAAGATAAAATTCGTAAATAATTTTACTTAGAAAAGTGGAGAAAATATTTTTAGGAAAACATTTTCCCCATTTTTCGGTGCTAAACAAACACCGGAAAATGAGAACAATGTTTTTCGAAAAATATTTTCTCCCAAACAAACGGAGCCTAAATGTCACACACTACAGTTGAACTATGGCACAAGAGGTTGAGCCACTTGAACTTCAAGTATCTAGCAAAGATTGGTAGGGAAAACCTCGTTCGTGGTTTACCCAAAGTGGCTGACCACCATCCTGAGAAATGCAGTGCATGTCAACTTGGTAAGCAATCCGCGTCGTCTTTCACCAGCAAGACTGCTCCATCAACCTCAAGATGCTTACAACTGCTTCACATAGATTTGTTTGGACCCGTTACCACTGCCAGCATTGGAGGAAATAGATATATTTTAGTCGTGGTGAATGATTATTCAAGATATACTTGGGTTGAGATGATGATTTCTAAGGACGATTGCTATGACATCTTAACCTCCCTCTTTAAACGGCTTCAAACTCAAAATGAAAACGACATCGTTAGTGTTCGATCAGATAATGGAACAGAATTTAAGAACGGTGTTGGTCAGTATTGTGATGACCATGGGATTGATCACAATTTCTCCGCAGCTGGTGTTTCACAACAAAATGGGGTTTTGGAAAGGAAGAACAGGACGTTGATTGAGGCTGGAAAGACAATGATATCTGAAGAAAAGCTGCCTCAGTATTTTTGAACTGAAGCAATCAACACAGCATGCTTCACTCAGAACTGCTCCCTCATCAACAAAACCTATAGCAAGACTCCATATGAGCTATAGAGAGGAAGAACCCCCAACATTGCTTTCTTCAAGATCTTTGGCTGCAAATGCTTTATTCTCTACAACGGAAGAGAAAATAGAGGTAAATTCTGAGCCAAAGCCGATGAAGGTATTTTTGTTGGGTATGCTAAACATTCAAAAGCTTTTCGTGTTTTCAATAAAACTAGTTTAAAGATAGTTGAGTCTGTCCATGATACATTCGATGAGCATTCTCTCCTTGAGCCATATTTGGCTCCAAATATTGCTGATGATTTTGCTGAGCATAATGAAACAGGTGAACCATCTAGAACCGCACCTGAACCTCAACCGCAAAATCCAGCACCCTTAACTGAAATTCCCTCAAATCGCACATTTGAAACCGCACCTGAAGTCTCTACTCCAGATGAAACTCCAAGGGAGGAAGATGTTGAGAATTCACCCATCCAGCTTATTGAACCTCTTCGTCAACTTACCTTCCATGACTTCGCTGAAGGATCTAACGATGTTTCAATTGAAGATCTTCAGCAAACCTCAGTCCAACCAGACCTACCCCCGGAGGTTCGTGAAGTCAGCAGTCATCCTCTCTCTAATGTGATTGGTGATCTGTTTTTCGGTGTTCAAACAAGGAGATCGAACTATGATGAGCATACTTTCTTATTATCTCAAGTTGAATCCAAGAAGATTGATGAAGGAATCCAAGATTCCAGTTGGGTCGTTGCTATGCAAGAAGAACTCAACCAGTTCGAAAGATGCAAGGTCTGGACTTTGGTGCCTAGACCTCAGGATCAAGGAGTGATAGGAACTAAGTGGGTGTTTAGGAATAAGATGGACGAGAATGGAAGCATCACAAGGAATAAAGCAAGGTTGGTTGCACAAGGATATAGGCAAGAAGAAGAAATTGATTATGATGAAACCTTTGCTCCAGTTACAAGATTGGAAGCTATTAGAATCTTCTTAGCCTACGCCTCTTTCAAGCGTTTCAAGTTATATCAAATGGACGTGAAGAGTGCTTTCCTCAACGGTGAACTGCAAGAGACCGTGTATGTTGCCTAACCGCCTGGATTTGAAGATTCCAAATTTCCAAATCATCTCTACAAACTCCAGAAAGCTTTGTATGGACTTAAGCAAGCTCCAAGAACATGGTATGAGACTCTTTCTAAATTTTTACTAGAAAAAGGATTTAAACGCGGTAAAATTGATACAACTCTTTTTATTGCCAAATACAATGATCATACTTTACTTGTTCAAATATATGTTGATGATATCATTTTTGGTTCTACTAATGAGTTACTTTGTAAGCGTTTCGAGAAGCTAATGAAAAGAAAGTTTGAGAAAAGCATGATGGGAGAATTAACATTCTTCCTCGGGCTTCAAATCAAGCAATGCGAAGAAGGTATTTTCCTCAGTCAAGCCAAATACACCAAGGAGTTGATAAAGAAGTTTGGACTAGAAAATGCTAAAGCATATGATACTCCAATGGCCACCGACAATAAGTTAGATAAATATCTAAAAGGTAAGAAGGTTGATCAAACTCTATATCGAGGTATGATCGGCTCATTACTTTATTTAACTGCTAGTAGGCCCGATATCATGTTTAGTGTCTGTGTATGTGCTCGCTATCAAGCAGTTTCTAGAGAAGCACATTTAATTGCAGTCAAGCGTATAATCCGCTATTTATCTGGAACCACTAACCTTGGACTTTGGTATTTCAAAGATTCAAACTTCGATCTTGTAGGTTATTCAGACGCAGATTATGCAGCTTGTACTATTGACAGGAAAAGCACTAGTGGGACTTGTCATTTCCTCGAAAATAGACTAGTTGCTTGGGCCAGCAAGAAGCAAGCTTCAGTTTCAACCACGCAGGCCGAGTATATTCTTTGCTGGAAGTTGTTCTTTGTCAAATCCTTTGGATGAAGCAGCAGTTGGTGGACTATGGAATTGAAGAAGGAAATTGCCCTATCATGTGTGACAACACTTCAACAATTTCAGTCTCCAACAACCCTGTCATGCATTCCAAGACCAAGCATATAGATATCAAGTATCATTTCCTCAAAGACCATAAGGAGAAGAGGAATATCCATTTAGAGTATGTGGGGACAGACAACCAGATTGCTGATATCCTCACCAAAGCTCTGGACTCCAAGAGGTTTTCTTTCCTCAGAGGAGAAATGGGTATGCTTGAACTTAAATAATTCCATTCTTTTTATTTGCTAACTTGTGTGTTACGTATAGGTTGAAATTCCTGTTGAGGATTCAAACCTCACCCTGTTGAAACCGCGTGTATCAAACCGCATGCAGTCATCCGCTTGCAGCCAACCACCAATGCCAAACCGCTTGCTGCAGCTTGACCGCATTGATTCCAAAACCGCATTTCAACTTAGAGTAACTTCTGTTTATTTCTTATATTTGTTTGTTTATTAAAAAAAAACTGTTCAAATTTCTTTTATTTATTTTTCAGTCCTTAATTTTTGACATAAGGGTTTATTTGCAAATGTTTTCCCACAAAATTTTAAAATTTAAATGCATTTAATGCAAAGGGAACATTGGCATTTAAAGCCATCATGTCAGCCGTCATAGGTTTTGAGAAGAAGATGAAAGGGTGCAACAGAGGTAATGATTCATTTTATGGGAAAATTAAACTGTCCTTTCAACTGTGTCAAACCTGGATTTTACCTATAAATAGCAGATCAACCTACAATTTCAACTCTTCCTACTCTGTCTCTTTGCACCGTACCTTCACTGTCAGTTTCTACCAAACTCTCCTTCTCTCTCCTCAAAACCCTCATAAATTTTAAATTCTTTCAAACATTCAATGGCTCCAAAGAAACCTTTCTTTGACATGGTATGATTTCTAACCTTAATCTACTCTACTTTTCTGCAAATCATCCCTTAGAACTGTCATTGATAAACCTTGAAGGTTTCGAAGCACATAAACTTATTTTTGTTCATATCTACTTCATTTCTTTATCATTTTGAATGAAAATTGTTGGGTTTTGTTTGAATTCATGCCTAGATTAAGTTTATGAACTTTATTTCATGATCAATAGCTGTTTTGGGTACTGATTTTGAACTTTTAGGTTTTTCATTTTCGAAACCCACTTTTGTATTTTTGCTAGTTTGTGGTGATTCTGGACAAAGTATGAATTTTTAATGTTAGATTATTAATCTATTGTCCAATGTGATCATTTTGACATATCATTTGTTGATTTTGGTTAACTTTCATTGAATCTCTGTTCTTGATGTTCTTCGTGTTCTTCATGCATTCATGAGACTGTTCATCTCCTTTTTCAGAAATCTCTTATGTTTTGGATTGCCTTGATTTTCAATCTTGTTTTTCATACTTAGATTTTTTTTTTTTTAAGATTTTGGATTTGTTAATTGCATCTGAACCGCTTCACTTTCAACCGCATGCTCAGTGTTTGAAACCGCGTATTTGCAACCGCTTATAATTTGTGTTTCAACCGCATGCTCTTGTAAATGTAAACCGCATGGTTATCTTTTGAAACCGCATGCTAGAATTTACTTAAGTATTACTAAGTATATAGGCTGGACACCATAACCTTCCCCTCCAAAATACTGCTTGCATGTGTGGGATAACTTTGGATTACAATACCACGTACTAGTAAATATACTTTTGTATTTTCTCAATTGTTTTCCTGCCTTGTATTCACAGTTTCCTTGGGGTTTGAAAATCTTCATTTTTCAAAATCGCACTATTGCCAACCGCATAAGTGCTCAAATCGCTTGTAAACTGTAACGACCCTAACCCTAGGCACTATTTTAGTATCATATTATATGCTTTTTATATTATTGTTGACTTTATGTGTTCATTTTATGTCTTTGATTTCTTATGCTAAGTAAGATGGTTGGGAAATAAAATCAAAGCCCTAGGATTAAATGGAAATAAGTTAAAGTATTTTGTTGAAGTATAGTAATTGAAAATAAATAAAATATGAGTGGTTGGGTGGTACTTGTGTAGAGGAGAGAAGTAGAGGGTTTAAGTTCATTCTTTAAACATTAGGGGCCTAGGTGGAGAAAATGGAAAGACCCCATTTAATTGAGCATGGGGGGCCATACTCTTCTTTTTCCATAGCCTCATTTAGTCAATCCCCCCCATACTTCCTCCATCATCCTCCTTCATTCTCCTCTATCAAAAAATCTCTATGGAAACTCCTTCTTAAAGACCTCCCCTTCCAAGTTCTTAGCAAATTCAATTCTTCTCCATTTTTCAATCCGGGTGTACTTTCGTGTTCGGGGCAACGAGGGGAGCACATCAAGCTAAGAAAATCCTTGTTCCATCTCATATTGCTAAAGTGAGTTGTTATGACTTCCCTTCAAACTTGCTCATAAAATGTTTAAATGTTGATATTGTTTGTTATACTTGTTGTGTGATGATTTGGAACACTTTCTTAGAGTGGAGAAATGGGTGAAAGGCTTATAGATAGTGTTGTTGTTCATAGAAGATGTTAAGGAGCAAGAGAGTATGATTTAAGTTGAATTAAGGAAGTTAAACTTGGAATTTAGAGGTATAATGGATAAAATAATCAAGTTGTAGATAGTATAGGTTTGTCTTCCTTGGAGTAAAATAGTTTGGTATCATTTTAGAAATGTTTGGGACTGGTTTTGGGTAACCTTAAAACAGAAAATGTTGGCTTTGGTACTTGGAAATGGATTGCTGATGTTGTGCAGCTCTGATGTCTGAATTCTGGGTAAGGGCACGAGTCGTTCCCAGGGGCACGAGTCGTGCCACCCTTGGTCACTCGTGGTACGAGTCGTGAAGGCTAGGGCAGTCATGCAGGGGTTTATCACGAGTCGTGCTATTGAGCACGAGTCGTGCTTACCTCTGCAGTCTTTGAAGCTTTTTCCCGGACTTTGAAACCTAATATAACTAAGAGATAAATGAACCCTCTTTAACCTAGATTAAAGTAGAATACTTTAGCTACCCAATGACATCTTAATTGGTCAAAATGGAATTGTGGAAGTACTTTAAATATTGTTCGGAAAACGCTTGGCAGCCTTGTTTGGCAACTTAACAAATGTGATTCCAACTTGGTAAATTTAGCTTGGATCTTTATAGAGGCCATGTATTATTGAATATTGACTATGTAGGGTTGGTTGATGATACCTTGTTGCCTTTCTTGAGTACATATTCATGGATTGTGCTATGCTTAGTGTATTAAATAAATGTTACACTATGATATTGGTTGAACATGAGTATAATTTACCATGTGGCTATATTTCTTATTCCTTTTGTGGATTTTATTTCAAGTAACTATTATGTGCTTGAACTTGTGTTAATCAGCTGATGTTGGGGGTATAGCGTAATACGATCAATTATGGAAAGTGTGACCTAAGGTGATCGGATTATGTTATACCTGTGACCGTCCCCTTCTGGGGCCACAGATTGGGGTTATAGCATTTGTATTGAGCCAAAAGCCTTACAGAGTTGCTACTATCTTATATGGTTTCCTGAAAAATGGGTCTTATAAGAGGTGAATAATGCTCAAGCAGTTCACATATGATTGGAGTTTTATCTCCAATGTTGTACGACTATTGTTCAGACGGGAAAAGGTAAACTAAGGTAATGTAAGGTGCTTACAGCTTTCCCAATGTGTTATATGCACCTTGTTATGTGTTGCATCTTATTTGGCATATTGCTACATTCATAATAGCTTGCTGAGATTTATTCTCACCCCTCTCCTTTAATGTTTTTAGATCTCGAGACAGGCGGACCGGCCAAGTAAGGACGGAAAGGAGTTTGGAAGTGGTATTTTGGGATTGTCGGGGTATGTATAGGTTGGCGTAGAAAGATATATTTTTGTATAATTCCTTTATGGAGTTTGTGTATATAAAACTTAGTTTCTACGTTATAACCAAAATCTTTTGTAACTAAAACAGGTTGTTACTTTTAAAGTTGTTTAACTCTTCCTCCAATGTAGAGAGGAACGGAGTTATTTTGAAATGGTTATGTTAAGTATGTTAAGTTTGCAAGTTAAATCAAAGTTTTTAAAAGTTTAGGTGATTTGAGTTCTTTTGAGGACGCTCCAGCTCGGGACACGTGTTAGGTTCCGGGTCGGGGTCCTCACAGTGTAAACTGTGAATTTAAATAAGATCTAACTTGTATGTTTTTCCTTTGTAGGATTCTCAATACTTTCTTTCGGGTTGGGAAATCAATGAACCTGAGCTGAAGTCAGATGCTCTAGGGAGAGAAATGATAAGGAAGATGGATGCTTCTGGAATTCTTCCCTTATTCAACAAGAAGCAGTCCTACACAATTCCTTTATTTGTGGACCAGTTCTATGCAACCGCTAAGCCTGGCCAAAGGAAGCTCTCTGATAAAAAGAAGATCAACTGCTTGACTAGAGCAGTTGAAGGATTTGAAGTATCTATTGATTACCTGGACATCAGAAGCACTTATGGATTCAACGTATCTGGTGCTCCTCTGGAGGTCTCTCAAGAAGTTATGGATGCCACCTGCTCTACTCTTACTAGCGACCTTTCATCATTGACTGGGTACTACAAGAAGAAGCCCAGAAGAGCATTTGGTGAGATTATGAGCCACCTTTGTTACTTGGTAGGAAAGTCTGTGTGTGGCAAAACTGAAAACCACAACAACTTCACCTCACAGCAATGGATGTATTGCTGTGCTGTTTTCAATGGAATCAAGCTCCATTGGCCAAGGATTCTGATGAGAGAGCTTGCCAACAACATAGATATCTATCAATCCAAGACCAAGGATGAAGCCATCAGGTGGAGACCTTTCTGTAGACTGCTGACCGCCATCTTCACTAATTACCAACACTTGGAGGATCTGAGAACCTCTACTCCTGAGTTATCAGTTCATTGGGGAAATGAGGAATCCCTTGGGCTCAAGGCTTGTCACAACTTCAGATTTTCCTTTAGAAATGATGATTACAAGCTACTTTATGATGCAGATACTTATCAGCCCATGGAACACTATGTTGAGATGACTCCTGCAACCGCAGTCAAGGGTTTGGGCAAGGCAATCAGAAAAGTTTCAAGGAAGAGAAAAGCTGCTGATGAACCGCTTCCCAAGAAGACCAGAACCGTTTCTGTCCAACCACGTGCAGCTACTAATGCTGGCACTAGTAAGAAAGCAAAGGGAAGATGCCCCTTGTTGATGAAGTTGATGAAGCAGAAGATGCAACCATTCCTCCCTTGGTTACAAGAGCAAAGAAGGCCAAGCAAACCAAAGCAGCTTTGGCTAAGTTATCTGATGAAGACTTGACCGCTTTCTACAAGGCAGAGATTGCAAGGATTGAAAAGGAAGCTGCTGAGAAAAGGGGTGCCCAGGGAAAATCCAGGGAAGCTGAACCCCAACCGCATCCACCTCCCTTCCAACTGCAGCCAGCTACCCAACCGCCTACATCTCAACCGCTTCCAACCCAAACACTTAACCAAACACCACCTCAATCCACTATCCAATCTCACCACTCCTCACCAGCCAAATCCCCCTCACCTAGACCGCCTTCCCCTTCTCAACCGCTCCGAGCTGCAACCGCTCAGGGGGAGAATTCTAAGCCAAAGAGGGTCAAACACATAGCCAAAAAGAAGACCCCAACCAAAAGGACAAAACCTCCTTCTCCTTTTCCATCTCCATCCCAATATCCTTCTCCTTCACAGTCACCTTCTCCTTCACCTTCCAATTCTCACTCCCACTCACCTTCTGTTCAATACTCCTTAGGCCCTGCATTTTCCACATGGACATCCAAGCCATCTGTGGGCCTAGAAATTTCAATGTCTCAGAACAGAACCCCAACTCCTTCACCTCCTCATTCAAACCGCTCCAACTCTCCTCAACTCTCGAACCGCTCTTAATCCCCTCCTCTTTCCAACCGCTCTCAATCACCACCTCTCTCTAACCGCAACCCTGCTCCAACCATTTCAAATCGCAATAGAACCCCTACACCTTCACCGCATCAATTCCCTATTCATTCCAAAACTCCTACTCCTCATAACTCACCTCTTCCACAGAAAACCCCTTCTCTTGAACTTCATGATTCTCACACCAGTTCCTCCTCTAACTCAAACCCCATCACTTCAAACATACCAACCTCCAATATTCCACCTCCTCCAACCGCCCCTATTTTAACAGCCCCTACTACCTTACCCCAAACACTTCCAATTCCTCCCTCAACCGCCTCACCATACACAATCCTAGCTACCCATATATTCCAAACCCTTCTCACCCAATTAACTCAAACTACCCTTCCCACTCAAACTCCATCCCTTGTTCAAACCGCTCCTACCACTGAATCTCAACCGCCTCCCTCCTTTACCCATATTCCTTCCACTTCAACCGCCCCTCCTTCAGACTACTGCCAAATACTTTCTACCCTTCAACTCATCCAATCCCAGCTCATTGTCAACCAAGGTCATATGCTGAAACTTACTGAATCTAACTATGCCTTGGCTACCTCCAACTCCTCCCTAGAAGCCTCCAACCGCTCCTTGCATGCCAAGGTGGACTCTCAAACCACTGAAATGGCCATCTTAAAATCCCAATTAATTGATGCCATTAAGGGGGAGAGAAGTTCCACCAACCAAACTGCTGAAGCTGTTAAAACCGCAGCTGAAGCATGCTTCCAAGGTTTCAAGCAAGATCTGGCAAATGGAGTTATCAAAGCACTGGGTGATGCAGTTTCAAAAACTCAACTTCATGAAATGCTCACTCTGCTATCAGATGCCTTTGTCACTTCCTTCAACACTGCTCTTGAAACCTTCACGAAAACCATTTCTGATACTCAACCGCAGCAGCAATATCAAACTCAAACGCCCCAATCCAAACCGCCCTTGATTCTTTGGAATTCAAAATCCTCTCTGAGCTGGACTCCCTCAAAGGAAACATCAATGTTAACTTAAACATTGTGGGAGACAGTCTCAAGGATAAAATTAAAACCTTTAATGAAGAGATCAGCTTTAGGTTTGCGAACCTAAAGGCAGGTTTCAACTCCAAGCTTGAAAATACCATCAATGAGTTGAAATCCTCCCTAAAAGTAACAGTTGATGTTGAGCCAATCAAAGAAGCCATCTCAACTCAGACCGCTGCAATTCAGGGGGAGATCCATACCTTCTATAACACTCTCAACTCCTCCATTGAGCTATATTCTGATGAGATTAAGGAGAGTGTTGCTGCAAATACCAGAACTGTTGATGCAATCAATTCAACCGCAACTCAATCTGTAACCGCACTGAGAGCAGTGGAGACTACCCTTGGAAGATCTAATGAAGAGGTCAGAGCATTAAGAAGAACCCTCCGTAGTGAAAGCTCAGCATTCAGACCCTCTGGACCGCAAGTGGCAAACCAAGAGGTCTTAAAGTCCTCTCAGCAACCGCATCATCACCAACCGCGTCAGCATTAGGACCGCTCCCTCATTGTAATTTCCTTCCTTATTGCTGAACTCTTTTTGATATGTTGGACCACACTCATTGTATTTTTGTCCAACCTCTTTTGCTTTTTGTAACCTTTATATTTTGCTTTTCTACCTATGTAACATGTAACTGCAAAGGTAGTAATGAAAAATGCATCATTGGTTTCAAAACCTTGTTCATATCAAACTGCTTGTTTGTAGAATAATGAAACCGCTTATGGTTTATAACCCCATTCAAATATTTTCTAACTTAAAATCATATTTTTGAAATGAAGGTTAAACATTCAGTTTAAATCGCACTTTAAACTTAAACTCATATTTTTCAAGTGCACTGAATGCATTTTTATACTTCTCATATTGTAAGTTTTTCAATCTTTCAATAGTATAGAAATCTATAGCTCAAGCTAGTGTGTGCATTGACTTGGGACATGAATTACCATGTTAATTCTTATGGACATATTTTTATCAAGTACAATGTTTGCTTTTGCTGTAGTAGGTAATGGAATCAATCAAATAGGGGGAGATTGTTGGGTATGCATATTTTAACCCTCCTATTTTTGATTAGATTTGATTGATACCATAACCTCCTGTCTATTTTAAGGACTTTAGGACCCTATGTAATGAAGCTTAGACTTCAATTTTTTAGCTAAGTCCATTTTAAAGAATATGTTAAAATTAGGCTTGAAGACTGGCACAAGACTCATTGGATTTGAGGTTGCAGTTCAAAAGTTTCAGACCACACCTAGCAAACCGCACTTAGCAACTGCTTGGTGGAATTCCTTTGTATGAAACTGCCTTTGATCCTCTCTCTGCAACCGCTAAGTAGTAAACCGCAACTGCTTTGCAGTTCCACCTTATGGACCGCACCTCAGCAACCTCACTGGTGTAACCAACCGCACTTGTCAAAACCGCATCTATACCAGGACCTCATACAATGATTGAAGACTTGAAGTGAACCACTTTTTACCGTTGGAATCCACATCAGCAATATCAAAAGTCAACCACCAAATCTTGTCACGTGATTCAATGTCAGAGAAGATCTGTAAGGATCTTAAAAAGGTGACAGGTGTCCTAACCGCCTTACTTGCAGCTGAAGCCTGGTCAGCTTTATCTGCAGCTGCTGTCCAAAGGACAAAAGTGGATATTGTGGACCAATGGGAAAGCACCAAGATGCGGTACTTGATACAATTTGTGTCCAACGGCTAGTTCCTTGGTGCTTGGGTATAAATACCCCTAATCTTCACCATTTGAAGATTGCTTGAGAAAATTGAAAGTGCTGTGTTCATAGAAGCTGAAGCTCTGCCCAGAAATTCTTAGTCCTTTGAATCTTCATCTTCAACTTCAAGAAAAATATCCCAACCCAGAAATTAAGCCTTAACACATTCAAGAATCATTGTGCTCTCCATCTCAAAGATTTAAAGAGCCTTGATCTTGCATTCACACACACACCTCACTTGTTTAATCACATAGATTATTCATTTGAGATACACTGGTTATAGTCTAGGATTCGATCTTCATAAAATAGATTTTAGATCTGAGTTTGAATACATTGTAACTTGTAATCTCTCTCATACTCAATATAAAATCTAACTCTTAGAAAATCCAAGACTAACCATCTTGGTAGTGAACGTAAATCGTTTATCGATTGAACCATTCCAAATATTGTGTTCTTACTTTACTGCATTTATTATTTCTTGTGCTTATTAATTATCTATCTTTTTCTCTGTTTGATCTTAATTGTAGTTATCCATTATTGTGAAATTGTGTTTGGAGTTAACATTGTCAAAACCTCACTTGTTTGTAAACTGCACTCACCCAAAACCGCACTATCAAAATCGCTTTACAAACCGCACCTCAAAATCGCTTTGTATATTCAAATATTCCGCTGTGCATTTTACATCTCTACTTGTAGTTTATTATCAACTGTAAGCGGTTTTGTAAGCTTAGAGGTTTAGTTTTAAAAGAGGGCGAAAAATTTGTAACAGCTATTCACCCCCCTCTAGCTGTTTTTCACCCTTGTTGCCACCTTTGGGACCAACATTTTGTATAAACTGTTGTCTCAAGGTGTTGCCAACGCAGACAACAACATTGTGTACTATATATAAAAATAAATAAAAAAAAACTTTATTGTTTAAACCCAATGGGTGGCATTTACTGACCTGTTTGTTCTAGTATGAGTATATACTTAAGTTAAACATATTGATAAAATTCTCCTTTGTGCTTAAAGTGACAAAGTCACTTATTATATTGTTGATATTTAAAAAGGCAAATGTTGTTGAAAACTCCTAAAGTAACTTGGGGCACGGCGTTAGCTGCGACGATGCTTCCTTGCCAAACGAGAGTATAAAGTATTGGTTTTATACTAAGTATTAGGGACATGGAGCTCGCTACTATAGTGTATCCTACTTGAAAGGTATAAAACTTAATATATATAGCTTTACACTTTATTAAAAAACTCGGGGCATAGAGCTCGCTACTACGATGCTTCCTTGTAAATAAAGAAAGTGTATAAAATTGCCTAAGAAAATGATAAGTGCATATGTGTTAAAAATATCAAGGGGATTTTCATTCAAATATGTTGTCTTATGTGTCACACAACATTGCTAGCAACACATTATTAGGTGCTACATCATTTTTTTATTTCTTCTTTTTATTTTTGGATTTTTATTAAGTAAATTTTGATTTTCAAAAAGTCTATTTTCTTATACTTAGAGTTTGTGAAATCAAAATGTTTTTAATAAAAATTCTTAATTTTTCTAGCTAAATGTAATTATGAAATTTCTATTATTTTGAGATTCAACTTTATTTGAAAATCCAAAATTCTCGAATATTTCAGTAATTATTTTTAGTTTCTGTTATTTGTTTATAAATTAAAAAAAATGACAAACCAGCCGAATTGATTTTTTAGTGGTAGAGATAGGGATAAATATGAGTTGATTATTAAGATGTCAAATCACCCCTATTTTTATTCCTTATTCCTCCTTAATTACCCACCTTCTCTTAAACCCGTCTTCACCGCCTCTCTCTCTCTCCTTGTCTCTCTCTCTCTCTCTAAACCATTATGTCTTCATCTTCTTCTTCCCTTCGAACATCCATGGCCAGCCCTTCCAAAAATTCCCAAATTACGTCTCCAATGGACATTTCTCCCATAGCCCCCTTAAGTGTTGCCTCAAGTGTCACCATTCCCATGGAGACATCACCTGCGACAACACTTTCAGCAACACCTTCCACAACACCAAACTTGGAAATTGTTATGTCAAATTCTCTTCCCTCTCCCATATCCATGATTCTTCCTGAAACCTCTCCTTCGGTTGAGCTCACATTGCCTATTACCAAGAAAATGAGGAAGAGGAAGGAGCTTGATGCCACGTCTAGGGCTAGGTATAGTGGTGGTAGGCGCCAATCTGAGCGTATCAAGACTCAGTCAAGGCCAAGAGGAGCAACCTCTAACACACCTGATGATCCAGTGGAGATCATGGATGATGAATCAAGTACATCTCTGGAGGTATCGTCCGAGGAGGGTTCGGACGAGAATTTTAAAGCAAGCAATGAAAAATCCTCCTCTTCTGATGATGATGATTGGTTAGAAGATGAGTTTGATGAGCCACTTGCAAAAGCCCCAGCAGAGATTGGTAAAGAAACAGAGGACTCAACGAAATGTTGTCTCAAGTGTTGCCACTGCTGAGATAACACCAACCACAACACATGCTGCAACAACAACAGCAACACAAGTAACCACACCATCCACCACACTCATGGCAACACCAGAGGTAACTCATATTCCTTCTCCATATTCTAGGTCTGGGCATAAGTCTTTTGGTTTTTATGAACTTCCTTTTTTATCAGAAGAGTTTTATAGTGAATCGAATTTGGACAAATGAGTCCAAAATTCAAAAAAAAGGATCCTCAATAAGAGGAACATTGATGTGATCAAGTTTAAAAGCTTTGGGATTTATCAGTTTTTGGAGGTATGAACTTTTTACCAACGGTTACTAAGGTTTCCAAGTATGTTGAGAGTGTGGTGAGGAATTTTTATGCCATTTGCGTGAGGATATAGATGATAGGAATACTCCTTACTATGGGAAGATTTTTGTGAGAGGAACCATTTTTGACTTCAATCCTTCCGTGATTAATAGTGCTTATGGTCTTCCAAATGTTAATGATGAGAGTGTGACTATTGAGCCCAATACCTTGGTTAGCTATTTCACGGGTGGGAGGATGACTGTGTGGAGTGATCATTTTAGAGCTACCCATCTCACTTCTCTCTTTTGTGTTCTTCGCAAGCTTTGCATAACAAATTGGCTTCCAACAGCCAATGAGAACCCAGTGAAAATTTTGTTGGAAAAAATGGGTGTATTTAAAAAATAGGTTTGAAAAAGAAAACGGGACGAAAAAATTAGTTTTCTAAAATAAAATAAGTCGAGGCAAGAGTTTGACTCTTTTTCCGTAAGACAATATTGCCCCGTATACGAGTGCTCACGGTCTTCGGCAATTGTCCCCAAGATACAACGACTTTCGGGAATTTCAAATTGCAGCACAACAACTCTGAAATTATCGAGCAAACTACTGAATACTCGGGATTTTCTTGGACTCGAAAGTAAGACTTCTGAATGCTAGGATGCTTTAGAGAATAGAATGCTTGAATGATTTTTGGATGGAAATGAAATGAGGAGGAGGGGGCTATTTATAGTTATTGAAGAGATGGGGTGTCTATTGGGAATAGACACTAATTGCACCTGGTGGAATTTTAACCCTTGGATCAGATTCGGATTGATGACTAAGATCTGATGTGTCTAACCCGCTCATTTGGAGGGTCGTGGGTCGCACCTCTTCAACCGACCCGGCTATTTGAAGAGGCGCGGGTCACCTCCCTACCCGGCCATTACCCAATTGCCAAAGCCCACTGAACTGGGCCGGTCCTAATTCCACCAAGCCCACTACGCTGAATCCAACCTGGTCCGAGCCATCTTCCCACATCCCTGATCCGGATTGGGCTAGCCCAATACCATTAGCCCAGCCGAGCCACACCCACCTGTACCGCACCGAGCCGAGCCGAATTTCGTCAAAAGTTTAAGGCTCCTCAGCTCCCAGCGACCGATGCGTACGTGCAAAGTGCGCCTCTAAAGCGCCCAATGCGGCCTTTGCGGTCTGCGGGTGCGGATGGTGCTTCGCACCATCTATAGGGCTAGTTGAACTTGGGGCTAGCTAAGAGGCTAAATGGGCTAGGATAGTAATTGATTACTATCTCTTTGGATGCTCACATTAATAAAGTGGAGTAACTTCCCTTTTCCTAGCAATGTGGGATATGGCTTTTCCATTCCAACTTCTCTTCAATTAACAATATTAAGTTGCTCACTTTAACGATTAATTTCTCATTCACCCGAAATTGGTTTTGAGAAAATAAATATACCATTTTAATCTACACTAAATGTAGATTAATTATTTGCAACTTATTTCTATTTTCACAAAATAGAAATTTCTAGAAACTTGGTCAAATATTGGTCAAACACCAATAATGCTACCAATTTCCAACAATCCCCCACATGAATGAAATTAATGCATGTATGCAGACTTTTAAGAAATCCCGACGAACTGTTACCGCATCGGGGTAGGTAGCTTTCGGCTTTGAACCATCCTTAGTAAGATGCTATCGGATTTACTTGCTGCTCAGTGAACGCGATGTCTTGAACTGATCAGCATTTTGTGTAAACCAAGACAATAACATTTACACGATAACAATTCTGATATCTTTCGTTCTAATGTTGTGTCCAATTCGACCCTGGACCATATCTTGGATTCATAATTGTTTTCAATTAGAAGCGGCCAAACTTCTTCACTTATATAGGTGACCTCCTTTAAGGAGTAACCTGCAATACTCCACCCTTTCTAAGGTATAGGAATCATTAAAAGCTTTAAAGCTTACCCTCACCACACGTCAGCAGGATTTCTAGCACTTAGGCAGCTTCTGAGAATGGGTTTTAAGAAGTTCCAAGTGCGCTACTAGAATATCCATAACTTAGTTGTCTCATTGAACCAAGTTTGTGGGATCTCCACTCATCATGGTTGAGTTACCGCTATAGACTTCTTTTATTGTGTGGGTTTTAACCCCATTCCCCTTACTGCATTGTACATTTGATCTCTGTTTATTCCTTTCGTAAATGGATCCGCTATATTTTCTTTTGACTTTGCATAGTCAATGGAAATTATTC
Organism: Adenophora triphylla var. japonica; assembly: GCA_022495995.1. NCBI lineage: Eukaryota > Viridiplantae > Streptophyta > Magnoliopsida > Asterales > Campanulaceae > Adenophora > Adenophora triphylla. The sequence continues at coordinate 381,777 of JAFEMH010000038.1, read as the reverse complement.
CATTAGAGATCAATTGTCTTACTGTATTATGCCTCCTCCGTATGTGTCGCGACTTTTCCGTTGCATACATACAAACTTTTTAGCTCTTCCAATAGCTGACATGCTGTCACAATGTACCATGACAGGAGGCACTGGCTTATTCCAGCATGGAATATCTTCTAGAAAATTTCTGAGCCATTCGGCTTCTTCTCCAGCCTTATCTAAGGCGATAAACTCTGATTCCATTGTGGAACGAGCTATACACGTTTGTTTAGAGGATTTCCAAGACACAGCTCCACCACCAATGGTAAATACATACCCGCTTGTGGATTTTGAGTCTTTTGTGTCTGATATCAAATTTGCATCACTGTATCCTTCCAATACAGCTGGATATCTCGTATAATGTAATCCATGGCTTATGGTATGTTTTAAATACCTAAGCACTCTTGTTAGTGCTTTCCAATGATCAGTATTTGGATTACTCGTGAATCTACTCAGTTTACTAACTGAGTATGCTATGTCCGGTCGAGTATAGTTTGTTAAGTACATCAAACTTCCTATGACTCGATCATAATTCAATTGTGATACTGGGTCACCTTTATTTTTGGCTAAATGTAGACTTAGATCTACCGGAGTCTTAGCCAGAGGCAGATCGAACGCTTCGAATTTCTTAAGCACATTCTCGATGTAGTGAGATTGTGATAAGATAATTCCGTTATCTGTCCTAGAAATCTTTATCTCTAGAATAACATCTGCTTGACCCAGATCTTTCATGTCAAAGTTCTTCTTTAACATCTTCTTGGTTTTCATGATTATATCATGATTAATTCCAATGATTAGCATGTCATCCACGTATAGACATACAATCACATATTCATCGGGTGTGCCTTTAATGCATACACATTTGTCACACTCATTTAATTTGAACCCGTTCGACAACATGGTTCGGTCAAACTTCTCGTGCCATTGTTTTGGTGCTTGTTTAAGACCGTACAATGATTTGACAAATTTTACACACCTTCTTTTCTTGTCCATGTGCAACGAACCCTTCAGGTTGTTGCATATAAATCTCCTCATCTAATTCTCCATTTAGAAAGGCCGTTTTCACATCCATTTGATGTATCTCAAGGTTATGCAGAGCTGCAATAGCAATGAGAACACGAATGGATGTGATCCTTGTTACAGGAGAATACGTATCGAAGAAGTCATATCCTTCTCATTGTTTGAACCCTTGAGCTACCAATCTAGCTTTGTACTTATCAATAGTTCCATCTGCTTTGTACTTCCTTTTAAGGATCCATTTGCAACCCAACAGTTTGCATCCTGGAGGAAGATCTACTATCTCCCAAGTATGATTTTGCATGATGGACTCAATTTCACTATTGATAGCTTCTTTCCAGAGAGGAGCTTCTGGACTAGACAAAGCTTCTTGCAATGTTCTTGGTTCATCATCTAACATGTAAGTTATAAAGTCAGGACCAAAGGTCTTAGCTACCTTTGTCCTCTTACTTTGTCTTGGTTCTTCATCTTCTTGAGAAGAACCAATAGCCGTATCATAAGTTCTTTTGTTTGAACTTGCTTCATTTTTTACCTTACATGGAAATTTAGTTTAAAATAATACTGCATTCCTTGATTCTATAGTCATTCCTGCCGTTATATTAGGAATTTCAGACTTGTGCACTAAGAATCGATATGCACTACTATTGTTTGCATATCCAATGAAAATGCAATCAATGGTTTTGGGTCCTATCCGCACTTGTTTAGGTTTAGGTATTTCTACCTTTGCTAGGCACCCCCACACTTTAAGATAATTGTAGGAAGGCTTTCTTCCATTCCATAATTCATATGGATTTTTATCTTTATTCTTGTGTGGTAACTTGTTAAGAATGTAGTTAGCTGAAAGGATCGCTTCCCCCACATGTTGTCGGGTAAGCCCGAGCTAATCAACATTGTGTTCATCATCTCCTTAAGAGTTTGATTTTTCCTTTCAGCGACTCCATTTGATTGAAGTGTGTAAGGAGCAGTCGTTTGATGAATAATGCCAGAGTCCCAACAAATATTTTCAAATGGTGCTACATACTCTCCACCTCTATCACTATGAATCTTCTTAATTGTTATATTAAGTCGATTCTCAACTTCATTCTTATATCCTTTGAAAGCTTCTAAAGCTTCATCTTTGCTTCTCAAAAGATACACATGACAATATCTAGTGCAATCATCAATGAACGTTATAAAGTACTTCTTCCCACCTCTAGTTTGCACAAGTTTTAAATCACATATGTCCGTATGGACTAATTCTAGAGGGGTAGTACTTCTTTCAATAGTGGGGAAGGGTGACTTCGTCATTTTTGCTTCCACACAAATTTCACACTTATTTCCTGAATCAAATTTCATTTTAGAAAGTAAATTTAAATTTACTAATCTACATAATGAATTTAAATTCACATGTCCTAATCTATCATGCCATAAATTAGAACACTCAGACAAATAAGCAACAACATCTTTATTATCCGCCTCTGGGCGGAACACGTTCATTGCATTCATTTTAAAGAGTCCTTTGTCAAGGTACCCTTTGCCTACAAATTGACCCATCTTGATCAATATAAACTTATCGAACTCAAACACTAGCCTAAATCCGGCCTTGTTCAATAACGGGCCGGAGACTAAGTTTTTACGGATGTCTGGGACATGCAGAACATCCACTAAGGTGAGTTCTTTGCCAGATGTCATTTTCAGCACCACCTTGCCGAGTCCAACCACGTTAGAAGTTGCAGAATTTCCCATGTACAACTTCCTTCCACTGCAGGGAACATATGATGAGAAACTTTCTCGATCTGCACAGATGTGGAGCGTTGCTCCTGTATCAATCCACCATTCCCTTGGATTATCGTCCAATTTAGCAAGATTGGCTTCAAACACTACGGCGGACAGATCAAGCTCTGACAGGTTTAATTGGACAGTCCTATCTTCCACCACATTTGCTTGAGGACGGTTGCCATTCTGGTTGTTTGTTTTGGGATGCCGACAGTCTCTAGACTTATGGCCAGGTTTGCCACAGTTGTAACAATCTCCCTTGAACTTCTTGGTGTTTGTGTTCCCCTTTTTAGCATTCCCAGTAGCCTTCCTCTTCTTGCTGGTACTCGCTTCAGCCAAGTTCACTTTTGCCTCTCCTGATGTAGTCCTGCCGCTCTTACTTTCGGATTTTCGGTTGTCTTCCTCAATCCTTAGCCTCACGATCAAGTCCTCGAGCATCATTTCCTTCCTCTTGTGCTTGAGGTACGTCTTGAAATCTTTCCATAGAGGCGGTAGCTTCTCTATAATGGCAGCTACTTGGAAAGATTCCCCGAGTTGCATTCCTTCTGCAATGATGTCGGCAATGATCAATTGCAACTCACGTAACTGATCCATTAAAGTTCGGGAATCAACCATCTTGAAGTCTAGGAATCGGCCGAAAATAAATTTCTTAGTGCCGGCATCTTCCGTTTTGTAATTCTTTTCAAGAGATTCCCAAAGCTCTCTTGCAGTCTTCATGCCATAGTACACATTGTACATGACATCATCTAACCCATTTAGAATATAATTGCGACACAGAAAATCGCTATGATTCCATGTGTCCAATGCTATTCTTGCTTGTGGGTCACCTTCATCTTCGGGGACCGTTGACGGTGATTCTCGCAAGAATCGCGTCAAACTGAGGGTGGTTAGGTAGAACAACATCTTCTGCTGCCACCTTTTGAATTCTGTACCGGTGAATTTCGCCGGTTTCTCTGCATGGGTATGGAGGGGAGCAGCAGGAGTTGGGTTAGGAGTATGGACGGGAGGTACAGAAGATCCCGAGCCAGGGGGAGGAGTAGGGGTGAAAGTGGAGTCGGATGCCATTCTTTAAATACACGGATATTGTCTTACGATTGTTGGGAAAAATGGGTGTATTTAAAAAATAGGTTTGAAAAAGAAAACGGGACAGAAAAATTATTTTTCTAAAATAAAATAAGTCGAGGCAAGAGTTTGACTCTTTTTCCGTAAGACAATATTGTCCCGTATACGAGTGCTCACGGTTTTTGGCAATTGTCCCCAAGATACAACGACTTTCGAAAATTTCAGATTGCAGCACAACAACTCTGAAATTATCGGGCGAACTACTGAATACTCGAGATTTTCTTGGACTCGAAAGTAAGACTTCTGAATGATAGGATGCTTTAGAGAATAAAATGCTTGAATGAGGAGGAGGGGGCTATTTATAGTTGTTGAAGAGATGGGGTGTCTATTGGGAATAGACACTAATTGCACCTGGTGAAATTCTAACCCTTGGATCAGATTCGGATTAATGGCTAAGATCTGATGGGTCTAACCCGCCCATTTGCGGGTGCGGATGGTGCTTCGCACCATCTATATGGCTAGTTGAACTTGGGCTAGTGGGCTAGGATAGTAATTGATTACTATCTCTTTGGATGCTCACATTAATAAAGTGGAGTAACTTCCCTTTTCCTAGCAATGTGGGATATGACTTTTCCATTCCAACTTCTCTTCAATTAACAATATTAAGTTGCGCACTTTAACGATTAATTTCTCATTCACCCGAAATTGGTTTTGAGAAAATAAATATACCATTTTAATCTACACTAAATGTAGATTAATTATTTGCAATTTATTTCTATTTTTACAAAATAGAAATTTTTAGAAACTTGGTCAAATATTGGTCAAACACCAATAATACTACCAATTTCCAACAAATTTATTGATTTATCAACTTTCCCTTAAATATATCTTGCAAAGTAAATTTGCAATTATATAATATTTGTGGATGTTATTGTTTTATTCTCCGAATTTTGTTCTGTTTTTTATAGTTTGTTTAATTTAATATTTCTGGTTTCGCTTAATATAAACAAATAAATCAATAAATTCGAAACGTAGTAAACACAATTCAGCAAATAAATATCTAACGGTGTGTGAAGGAGAGGGAAGGGAGAGACCAAAGTTGTGGGTGGTACATTGCTGGAAAACATATCGATTTTCCATCGATAATTGCACTTGATCCATAGTTGTCAATAATCTAGCATCGACGAACGCGCCGTTTTTTGCTCATCAAAACGGTACATACCGCTATGGAATCACATTGGTGCACTGTTCCGGTTTACCGCACTTTTATTTAACTAATAACAAAAATATAGTAATTTATTTACATATTTGACAATTGTTTAAAGTCATTTTTTCTATAGTCTAAATTCAAGTTTTTTTTTTTTTAAAAATAGATTATCTAAAAAATTTAAATATAAATTATTATGCATTTTGTCGATACATTGTGTAACAGTCGATTTAAATACAACAAGCCGGTTCAGAATGATATGTGAACGGAATAATCTGTGATGGGCCGAGCCCAACGTTTACTACGAGCCCGGGGGCCCAATAGGCCCACCAAGAGACCAACTACAAAGAATCAGATCAAGGCCTTGGGCCATGGCCCGTCTAACACTGGTTGGCCGTCGTCGCCACTGAGCGACCAGGCCCATCCAAACGACGAGCCATCAGATCATTAATGGGGAGGCTAACTTCCAGCCCGTCGCCACACCAATTGGTGCACGTCCTTCGACGGGACGAATATTCCTTCGACCCCAACTGGCACCCATCCAAGAGTAAGCGTCGTCATTGAACGACTCGTCGTCATTGAACGGCCAACTCTCTCTCTCTCGACGAGTCATGTCTCAAGGAGACGACCCAACTGGACGTACAGCTCCAGGTCGTCTCCTCTATTAAGCTTCCTCAACAAGCTTGATTAATTAGCTAATTTGGGATAATGACAGACCTGCTACAGTGCCTTGTTATATGTGCATTCACGCATTCAGTAATAACTACAAAAGGTACAGAGGTTGACTTTCCCTTATAAGGCAAACTACTTATCAGATGTCGTGGGTCAGTGTGTCCTTACATAGACGGACCAATGCCGGCGCGACACGTGTACACCTAGGAGATGGAGCCGATCCTACGGCTGGCATCAATCCAATCCAACGGTCCTGATGAAAACCCTAATACCACCTTTCCTACTATAAATAATAGAGTAATAACGTGGAATAAGGTAATGCTTTTCCGCATATTTCCATACTCACACATTCTGTAGTATTTTACACCATATTTTCAGACCATAATCTCATTCTCACGCCGGAGGGGCTTGCCGGAAGACCCCCGGCGCAGTTTCACCCTTTATTTCTTGTGCTGTGCAGATCCGGAGCTAGCTCAATCATTTGCTGGACACAAGAACTGAGCTTGGCACGCTTTCTCGCGCGATCGTATTGGTTCCATTGCCGGGAAGCGTGTTAGTGATCTTCGCCACAGTAAATACAAATGACTTTGGAAAAATGGTGTCCGATGGTCATACAAACATAAATCAACCGGAGATGAGGGCGTACCACCTCAGCAAGAAAATCCTAGGCCACCCTCACCACCTAGGAACCCTAACTTAAGGGTTACCAGGTCACAGGGGATGGTTGATGGTACAGGCCTTCAAGCAACTAGAAGAAGAGAAAAGGGGCATGCTGCTGAACGCCAGAGGAGACCTCCACTAGAAAGGAGACCTGAGACAGCCGCAAGATATACAGGAGGTCCCTCTAACCCTAATCTCGACAGAGCAGCTTTCCTCGTCGAGAGAGCTAACGCCCTCAGGGAGTTCTTGCAAATCCAGGACGAGCTAATCCATATGGCCGCTCCTCAAGCTCCCCGGGCGAAAAAATCCCATGAGCAATCTCGTCGAGGGAAGGAGGAGAAGGAACCGAGAGAAATCTTGCTCGTCGTGAAGGGTTGCCGCCGCTGGAAACGAGCAAGTTGTCCCCACTTGATCTAAGGGAGCACATCAATGAAAGACGGAGCCAAGGAGCCCGATCACAGCAGCGACGAGCTGAGGTAGCTGAGCCTCACAGGGAGCTCGTCGTCGAAAATCTTGAAGCTGTCAGGAATCAAGTCGTCCGGGGTCGTCTACAGACTCCGTCATTAAGAAATGAACGAGCTCCGAGCCAAAGAGAGAGAACTCGATCTCCACGTCATGACCGAGAGGCTTCCAGATCTTATAGGTCGTCTCCACCTCCCAGCTATAGGGGACGATCCATCTCACGACGGCCTGCCCCCACCGAGAGGCAACGGTCTAATACCGTTACCCGGGGGCCCCGTCAAGATAGGATCCCCCCAGCTGGCCCGGCAGGAGAGGTAGACATGAGAGAATTTTTGAGGTTGAAACGTCAAGTGGAAGAGTTGAGGAACAAGAGGAATAAAGTGGATAGCGACGACTCTGATGACGACGGCGGCACTATGAATCCCCTTGCTCCCTGGATGTTGGAAACTGGACCCCCGGAACCAGGCTTTAAACTACCCGACCTTAAGCAATACGACGGCTCCACCAGTGCCATGGACCACATACTACACCTTGAGGCACAGATGTACGTGGTGGCAAAAGCTTCTGGCCACGACGACGTCATGTGCAAGGCTCTCACAAGTACGTTGGTCGACTCGGCTTTGAGGTGGTTTAGAGGCCTACCAAAGGGAGTATTGAATCTTGGAAACAGATGAGGAAGAAGTTTTTAGGAAGGTTTGCTACGGCGGAGAGCGTCGTAAGATGATCAGCGACCTCGGCAACATATCCCAAGGAGCTACCGAAAGCTCGATGAACTACTTCAAGAGGTTTAAGAAATTGGTAGATCAAATTGATGAGGATCTAACCGATAGAAATAATAAAGCTTCAGACATGGCGTCCTTTCCTCTACCCTGGACTACGAGCTCCAAGTCCACCCGGCCAAATCTCACAAAGACCTCTATGCCAAGGCGTACGCCGTCGCGAGGCCGAAGAAAGAAAGTTACAAAGAGAGGGAAAGTATGTGGACGAGGCTGATGCGACGAAGTCCAAAAAGGATAAGGGCGGAGAAAAAGGAAAGAACAAAGCGAAAGCAGAAAAAGTTCCGGAGTCGTACACTCCACTCACCGTTTCCAGAGCAGAAATTTTGAGCAACGTTGATTTCGGCCCGGCGCGAAGATGAACCCTAACGGGAAGGGAAAGAAGAACATGAACAAGTATTGTGAATACCACAGGACAAGGGGCACGACACCGAGGAATGTTTTAGTTTGAAAAGATCATTCAAAGATGGATAGACGCGGCGTGGAGGAATATGTAAGGAAGGACCATCAGGCTGGCCACAACCGGACTACTAACGACGACGCGCCCCAAAGGAACCCAAGAATGGTCCTGGTGATCTCTGAGGAGACGAGCAAGAACCAGATTAAGAGCGCCATCTACCATTTAAAGAAGGCCCCGCACGTCCCCCAGAAAGCAGAAGTTCCAAACGACGTCATAAGTTTCTTTCCCTACGAGCTTCCAGCCAACCCACTAGCTCGTCAACAAACCTTAGTCATACCTGGTTTCATTGATAATTGTGAGTCACGGAGAATCTTGATTGATACGGGAGCGACGAGGATATCTTATTTTACAATGTCTACCAACGAATGGGTCTACCTGACAGTCGCCTAAGTCCATACTTAGGTCGTCTAGAGGGATTCACCAATCATCGGGTAGATGCGAAAGGCCAAATTAGCCTCTCAGTTGATATCGGAGAACACCCCTTGAGAACAATCAAGACCGTAACCTTCATTGTGATCGACGTCGTCAGTGATTATCATGCCATCCTTGGCCAGCCGGGTCAGTCAGCTTTGGGGATCGTCGCCTCAGTTCCCCACCAACGAGTTAAATTTCCTTCACGTGCCGGAGTCGGATGTGTGTTGGGGACGGCCCCAGAATTCCTGGAGCACGTGCTAAAGGCGAAACGGACTATCGAAATCGACGACCCAAATCACAATGTGAAGCTCTCAAAATCCATCAAAGAAACGACGACCTCGTACGCCAATGTATCAACGATCAAATGCGTCGAAGATCCAGAAATTTTGGACGAAGTATTCTTGAACGACAAAGCTGCAGAAACACTGACCTTTGGCCGCCCAAGAATCGGGGGCCGACACTGGACAAGGCGATTGACGACGAGGTTCCGGATCTGACACCAGAAGCGAGAAGGAAAATTAAGGAGATCGTCATTGAGTCCATGGATTTTAGGGACGACGCCCCCGAAATAAAGCCAGCAGACGAGCTACTCGAACTAGTCATCCACCCAGACTATCCCGACGAGAAAATAAAGCGGGGTCTCGGTTGTACACCGAGGAGAGGGAAGAGATAATCTCCTACTCAAACAAAACCTCGACGTTTTCGCTTGGAAAGTAGAAGATATGAAAGGCATTAGAGAAGACGTGGCGGTTCACGAGGCTTGGGGTGAATCCTACTATGAAATTCAAGGAACGAGAGGTGTCGTGTTTTTCAGCGAAAAGGAGATTGCCATAAAGCAAGAGATCGAGAAATTGCTAAGTCTTTGGAATCATCGTGAACAGTTTGGGTTCACAACCTGGTTAGCTTGATGTGGTTCTTGTGAAGAAACCTAATGGGAAGTGGAGATTGTGTGTTGACTTTACGATCTGAACATGGCGTGTCCCAGGACGGTTATCCACTGCCAAGAATTGATAAGCTCGTCGATTGGCCGGCCATACTACTCTAAGCTTTCTTGATGCCTACTCCGGCTATCACCAAATCAAGATGGTGAGGAGGACATTAAAACGGCTTTTCGGCGGCGGGGGAACTTACGTTTACACGAAGATGCCTTTTGGGCTCAAAAACGCCGGTGCCACGTACGAAGGATGATAAATAAGGTGTTCAAGGACCGGATCGGCGACAATGCGGGCGTACGTTGATGATATGGTCGTCAAATCAAAAAAGAGGAAGCACGTCGACGACCTAGAACAAACATTCACCAACCTACGAGCCAACGACATGGTCCTCAACCCGGCCAAATGCGTTTTCGGAGTTGCTGCGGGCAAGTTCCTAGGGTTTATGCTATCTCAGCGGGGGATTGAAGCCAATCCTGAGAAAATCAAGGCTTTGATGGATATGGCCGAGCCTACGAACATCAAAGAAGTTCAGCGCCTAAATGGACGAGTAGCGGCCTTAGGTCGTTTTATCGCCAAGTCTGCTGAGAGATCACTCCCGTTTTTTAAAGCTCTCCGAGGTGCAAAAGACTTCCAATGGACGGACGAGTGTTCCCAGTCGTTCAAACAGTTGAAAGAATATCTTGGCTCCCCACCACTCCTCCAAAGCCCCGTAGCGGGGGAAGACCTTTATGTTTATCTTTCGGCGAGTGATAAAGTTTGCATCGCCGCCGTATTGTGGTAAGGGAGGAGGGAGGAACACAAAGGCCGGTTTATTACGTCAGCAAAGCCTTGTCAGATGTGGAAACCCGTTACTTTAACGCGGAAAAGATAGCTTACGCTCTCGTCATTACAGAACGAAAGCTACGAGCATACTTCTCCGCTCATCCCATCGTCGTATATACAAATGCCCCAGCTGCGCAAAAATCTTGCACCGTCTGAAAGCTCCGGTCGTCTTCTCAACTGGAGTATTGAGCGGAGTTCGATATAGAGTATAGGACGAGGAAGACCTGCGCAAGCTCAATCATTGGCGAGACTTCTGGTTGAAACATCATTCACCATCGACGACGATCGAAAGGAAGTCGCAACCATCGAGCGAGGGAAGGAGGTCGAACGACAAGCGGAGTTAGTTTTGCCGTAGGATGTTGGAAAATCTTTTCCGGCCAGATTCGACCACCAAGAATACGAGCGGAGCGAGGATCGTTCTTGTTGAGCCGAGAAGCGGGACGAGTTTTGAAGAGGTTACGAGGTTCAAGTTTCAAGCATCAAACAACCGGGCCGAGTACGAGGCACTCGTAGCGGCCATTGAATATGCAAAGTGTTTTGGAGCTACAAAAATTGCGGCTTCTTGTGATTCTCGATTGATCGTGAACCAAGTGAGAGGAGATTATCGGAGTCGTCGATTCCACCCTACTGAAGTACCACACTGTTGGTCGGAGAATTGATACAAGGTTTAGAATTTTGGGCCATACGAGAGAATAGCTCGAGAAAACAACGAGCACGCCGACCTACTTTCAAAGCTAGCTACGGACCAACTCACGAGGACGAGCATGGCCATCACTTGGCCTATTTGGACCGGCCCGGCTTATGAACGGGTGAAGATCCTTTGCGTAGGAGACGGCCCAAAATGTTGGATCGACGAACTAAAGGCGTTCATTGAACGGGAGGAGTTGCCCGACGGACGAGGTCTCGGCAAGACAAGTAAAGAGGAAGTCGGCCAGATTACGGTCGTCGAAGGAGAGCTCTGAGACGATCCATTACCGGCCATTGTTAAAGTGCGTTCATCCGGACAAGGTCGTTCGATTCTTTGTTCGAAGTGCATCAAGGAGAATGTGGAGGCCACCACAGGGCCCGTACAGCTGGCGATAAAATCATAACCGTGGGATACTCTTGGCCCCACCTTCGTGAAGACGCTAAACGGTTTGTGAAAAAGTGTGACACTTGCCAACGTTTCGCCGACCTTCCCAAGTGCCTCTGGCGAGCAAACCCCTGTCTTGGTGCTGGCCGTTTGATATGTGGGGTGTTGATTTGATCGGGCCTTTTCCGCCAGACGAGGAGGAGTCAAATATGTGATCGTAGCGGTTGATTACTTTTCAAAGTGGGTAGAGGCCAAGGCCTTGAACAAGATTACGGAAAACAACGCCACTAAGCTTCATTCGCGGCTATTTCGATATGGTGTCGCCCGGAATCCCAAGGGTGATCGTCTCGAGACAACGGCCTACGGTTTTCAAGAAAATTTGAGCGGGAATTGAGCAGGATGGGCGTCAAACACTCCAAGTCGTCAGTCGCCTACCCGAGGCAACGGGCAAGGCGGGCGGCCAATAAACTCGTCTTATCTGCCTTGTGCAAAAATGCGGAAGGAAGAGACACAAGATGGTTGGACGGACTACCCTCGGCTCTGCAGGTGTCCGCCTGACAACCACCAGGGGCCTACGGGGAAACCCGTTTGCTTTGGCTTATGGCTCGGAGGCCGTGGCCCCGCCGAACTGCGGTGCCGACGGACCGAGTTGCTCTGTACGAGGTAGAAAAGAACATCCACAACCGACAAGTCGACCTGGACCTCGTAGACGAACGAAGATTGGATGCCCAATTGAGGATGGAGAACTACAAGAAGAAAACCAAGGCTTATCACGACAAGAAGGTGAAGAGAAGGTTCTTTAAGGTCGGTGACCATGTACTAAGAAAGATTGAAGCAACGGGACTCAAAGCCCGTCAAAACAAACTCTCCCCGATTGGGAAGGACCGTACATTGTCACAAGTGTGGTCAGAGAGGGAACCTATCGCCTTGCAAAGCCGAACGGTGAAAGTCTCAAGCATCCATGGCACGCCAACCACCTAATGAAATACTACTTTTGAGGTCGTCGACAACATCCAGCGCCCTTAGGGCACCTACCTCGTGTTTCCTTATGTAACTTTGTGAAATTTGAAGTTTTTAGGAAATTGTAAGGGATACCTATAAATCCCAGTAGCTCGTTGTTTACTAGAAAGTTATTTATGAAAGATCGTCGCTTTGTTGATTTTCTACTACACAAACTCTAGCACTTTTAACCAAGTATAAAGGTTAGATGAAGCCAGACTTCATCGAATACATCTACTTTAACCAAGTATAAAGGTTAGACGAAGCCAGACTTCGTCGAATACATCTACTTTAACCAAGTATAAAGGTTAGACGTAGCCAGACTTCGTCGATCGCTATAACGGCATGGATGACTCGTCTATAGGTCTTTGTCTACGAACAAAAATCTATTGACCTTCATACTATTCCTACGAGCCATTGAGAAGTTGAGAAAACACAAGTTTGAACAAAGGTCGACCATATTAGGACGACCCACATTCTGGTCGTCACTAACGACGACCAATCATACTTGTCCTCAAACTCACTCGTTCAATACAAGTTATCACGTGCTATCTATGTTAACACAGATTAACAAACAGAAAACAAGGGCATTAAATAGCTTAAACATAAAACAAACATTGTACGACCCCCTCTAAACAACGAGGAAACAGGTCAAGCTACATTGCGAAAATTAAAAATTGTTTTGAGACAATGTTTGGAACCACCACCAAATAAAATGAAGCATTGTTTAGAAACATTACAAAACATCTCAAGAAAAAATCAATCACTGGGGATCTGCACCGCCGGCGTTTGATGAAGCTGCATCAGGATCTGGGCCGTCTTCAATGAAATACTTGTAATATGCGTCGAAGTTGCCCGGGACGACAGGAGGAATAGGCCACTCGTCTCTTCCCGGCTTTGGCGTCGTCCTCCCTTATGATGAGAAAATCATTGGCAGTATAGGGGACAAGGGGAGGGACGGAGCGCGCTTCGTCGTCGTGAGCCTCTTCGGTCTGAGGTCGGCCAACTGACCGGACGGAGAGAAGATCTTTTATTGCAGGGTCCAGAAGAAGCCGCCTAGCCATGTGTTTAGCCCCGTCTTTGAAGAACCCACTAGCATGAGTAGTGACCATTTGAAGGCACTCAGAGCTTTTCTTGAAGTCGTCGACGGCGTCACGCTGGCACAGGCCAACTCGGCATCACGGCTCGCCTTCATCGCCTCAATCTGGGCCGTCGACTTCTGGAGACGGTTCTCACAAACGCGAAGACCGTCGGAGAGCACCTTAGAGTCGGCCTCAGCTTTGGTTTTCCCTTCTTTCAAGGCATCTATCTCCTTGAGAAGGTTATCTTTTTCATTAACTAAAAGCTCGTAGGGCAAGAGTGAGCTCCCAGCATTGGTCTCCGCATCCTTCGGTTTTGCTCGGCCCCGTCCACCTTATCGCCAGCGGCGCCATTAAGCTGTTCGTTGCCTCGAAGCTCGGCGTCCCGAGACACTCACATAGCCCGACGTCATGGCGTCCATCATCGACGATAGGCTGCAACGGTTAAAGTTATTAGCACAAGTATAGAGACGGAGAAAAATTACATCTTTAATACGAAGTACCTCGGTTTGGATTAGCCCAGACGGGCATGAAAGGTTTCGGGAGTAAGGTTGGCATCCTTCATCCTACGGGTCGGCTCAACGTCCCGTCCACGCCTTGTCGAGCCGTCCCGGCAGAGCGCACTACCATTCCTCTGTGAGATAGGGGATCCCGGTTATATGAGAGGCCTTGGCGATGGAGGTCGCCGTCTCTTTGGCCTTGGCCTTGGACAGGGACCGCCGTCGGCGAGCTTGGAGCATCGGCCCTTGGAGTAGATGGGTCCGAAGCGCGTTGGGAGGGTCGACGAAATGACTTTTCTCTTTTTGGAGGCACGAGCGTCGACCTCGCGGAGCTCGGGGTTTGAATCGGTGCTCTCGGCTTCAATACGCTCGGCCTCGTCGGCAACGGCCATTCGAGCCCCAGCGGTTTCCGCACTTGGAGGATCAATCTCCATACGATTGCCTCTCGGGTGCATCAGCAGCGGCACGACGGCCTCCGGTGTTCGATCCTTCGACGCCGGGCTCCCTCTCAATCATGGGGATAGCACCAGAAGGGTCCTTGGGAAGTTGCTCGTTCCTCGTCGTCTGCTTCTCTTGACGATCGAGAATAGCACGTGTTGCAGCCCTCTCCTTCTTCTTGGTACCCCGATCACTAGCTCTGATGGCTCCGTCCATAATCCTTGCTTCAATCCTATCCACGTCCCCTTGGGTAAGTACTGCAAAACAACCAAGGAAAAAGAGATTAGTCATTACTAACGACGAGACGAGCAAAGAGCAAAATTAAAAAGATAGCAGGAGCCCAACCCCCATTCATCTCAAGATTTTCACAACTTTCTTCAAGACGACCAGTCCGTGCCGTCGCACAATTCAAACAGTTATCTTTAAAAACAAACTCCTGGTGGACGACCCAGTCAGGATAGCGGGCATCCAAATCAATCTGCACTAAAGGATCAGGCCCTATAGACGGCTTGGACATCATGCCAGCTCGGATGTATCTCCATTGTGAGGCCTCTATGTCTTTGTATGAGACCCATCCAAGGTCTAACAAATTGTCAATCTTTCCCTTCAGCTCGTCGGCCCACGGAGCTTGGAAGATATGCCTATCGCGGCCTGGATGGTTGCCCTGCAGGAAAGGAAGCGCCACCCTACTCGGCTCTCCACCAATATCAAGTGGTTCTCCCATCCATACACCTTACTTGGAATATCCAGGAAGAAGTTCCGTGCGTTCCTGATCGAAGACACACTGACAGTCGTTTTCCCTTTGGCTGTATTCCGGGCCGTCCTATAGTATCGGCGGAACACTTTGTTGCATGGCTCGTAGCCAAGAAATCTGCATACGATGGCAAACCCAGATAAAATTCTGACGGTGTTGGCGCTGACTTCCATGGGCACACGCGAGAATCCTCCAGGAATTCGTTGATGAAGGGGTCCAAAGGCGATCTTAGACCGAACTCAAACTGTTTGTAAAAGAAGCCCACCTTCTCCTTCTTGGTCACTAAGGAATGACGACGGGGCTCATACTCCGCAAGCGAGATGCTCCAACTTGTAGGTCGAAGCCGGACCCTAAACGAGCCTCGTAGGGCGTCGATCATTTGCTTTCCGACGTCCCGTTTCTGAGCTCGATCTTAGGCACGGCCCATCTTCCTCTTGCTCCGCCTCCAAACTCATCGTCGGTTGACCCAACTTGTACGAATGTATGGTAAGCCTTGACCGTCTGTTCATCCCTAGCACTTGTGCTCGGCTCGTTGGCTTCTGGGGCCGGCTGTTCAGGACGCCCGTCGTGATCCATCTCTACAAAACAAGGGGGTAAAAGAGGGGAATCAGTCCTAACATCCGTAGGCAACGACCTACCTAGTGGCGACCTAGATTCCCCTACGACCAAAGCCCTAGTTGAATCACGACGGGACAAGGAATAGTGGGTTCTGATATGGGTGGGCAAGTCGTTCATTGACCTGAAAGGAGTTACCATTGAGTCACCATCCTCAAAAATCCCCAGGATTTCTCCCTGCAGGAACCCCAAGGGCTCATCCTCGAAGTTAAATTTCTCGAGGATTGAAGAACACTCGAGATAAGGGAATTTCCCTCCAAATCCCCTTAGCACACTTATAAACCCTTTGATTGAACCCAAAGCCAAACTTGACACCTCTCTCGGCGATGGTCCTTGGTCCCATTTGACTAACCTCTACAAACCCAATGAAAAAACCCAGAAAATGAAGAACAGATGAAGAAATTACCTGTTTCTGGGCTTGAAGATGGTTTTTCCGATGAGTTCGCCGGTGGTAGATCGAAGAAACTCCTAATCCAAGCTGCCGGATTATCTAACGGTGGTGAAGCCAGGACAGTCAATATCGCCGGAAAACGTATACACGGTGGTCGGAAATCGCCTCTCTTATGTTGCTCTCACTGATCAAGGTTTGGAAAGTTTGAAATGAGGAAAAAAGAGGGTTTTTATATTGGGGGAAGATGAACGGTTGATTCCTAGGGAAACCAAACGGCGCAATGAGTAGGGGCATTAAATACCCTCTGCAACTTCCGAGGCACTTGTCCCATCAGAGGACACGTGGCAATTGAAGAAGAGATCTCAGCCGCCCACGTCACCTATGCTGACGTCACCATAATTCAAAATTCAAATTGACGGTCGTACGGGTTACTCTGGAGGGAAAATAACAACTCCCGGCTCGTCGAGACGACCATGAGTTGGGGGCCACTGAACGGAATAATCTGTGATGGGCCGAGCCCAACGTTTACTGCGAGCCCGGGGGCCCAATAGGCCCACCGAGAGACCAACTACAGAATCAAATCAAGGCCTTGGGCCATGGCCCGTCTAACACTGGTTGGCCGTCGTCGCCACTGAGCGACCAGGCCCATCCAAACGACGAGCCATCAGATCATTAATGGGGAGGCTAACTTCCAGCCCGTCGTCACACCAATTGGTGCACGTCCTTTGACTGGACGAATCTTCCTTCGACCCCGACTGGCACTCATCCAAGAGTAAGCGTCGTCATTGAACGGCTCGTCGTCATTGAACGGCCAACTCTCTCTATCGACGAGTCACACCTCAAGGAGGCGACCAAACTGGGCGTGCAGCTCCAGGTCGTCTCCTCTATTAAGCTTCCTCAACAAGCTTAGTTAATTAGCTAATTTGGGATAATGACAGACCTGCTGCAGTGCCTCGTTATATGTGCAATCATGCATTCAGTAATAACTACAAAAGGTACAGAGGTTGACTTTCCCTTATAAGGCAAGCTGCTTATCAATGTCAGAAGCTGCAGTGTCCTTACATAGACGGACCAATCCCAGCATGACACGTGTGCACCTAGAAGGCAGAGCTGATCCAACGGTTGGAGACCATCCAATCCAACGGTTCTAGTGAAAACCCTAATACCACCTTTTCTACTATAAATAAGAGAGTAATAACGTGGAACAAGGTAAGGCTTTTCTGCATATTTCCATACTCACACACTCTGTAGTATTTTGCACCATATTTCCAGACCATAATCTTACTCTCACGCCGGAGGGGCTTGCCGGAAGACCCCCGGCGCAGTTTCACCCTTTATTTCTTGTGCTGTGCAGATCCGGAGCTAGCTCAATCATTTCTTGACAGGCCGAGCTGTGACGCTTCTGCGCGATCAGTTATATACAGTACACATAAATATCTTTTTTTTTTTTTTAATTATGTAGTTTCTTATTGGTGCCATCTTTGATGTGTGACCCCAACTTGACGGCTCAGACCCACCTCTTCCTTATTTGTGGGCATTTGTGCTTACTGACCCTTCATATATTGGGTGAATCACCAGACCTACCTCTTCCTTATTTGGCATTCGTCTCACATCTTTTTTATCGTTAACACGAATATATTTTGAGTAATAATTTTAGATTTATTTAATTAATCTAATTAATATCTAAAAATTGTTATTGATAGTATATACCAATGGTGATAAATTAATAACAAGTTTAAAATTTCCATTATGATAATGAAATTAATTTAAAATTATTGCTCAAAATACATTCTTCGTGCTAACAATAAAAAAAGATAGGACTTCTAGTTCTAGTCTTAGTTGGGGACGGAGGTAGTAGTATATTTAGGCTTATGTATACCTGCTTTACGTCCTTGAGGCTAAACCTGGGGGATGGGGGGGAGGGGAGAGAGAGAGTAGTAACAAAAAAAAAAAAAAAAATGGGAAGATATTTTGAGACGGAGGAGTATTTGAATTTGCATTTGCTTCGGGTTGTTTCATATTTCCGAACCTGCTCCCAGTATTTAAAATTTTGAAAGTTTTTTATGTCATTCATCCAATTTTTGTTATATTTTGGCCATCAGATGTTCAAGTCCATTCACATCTGAGCAAAAGATGGAGAGACTAAATGGCAAACGTTTTTGAAAGTGAACAATGACGAAATCTTAATCCCAAAGTAATTTGAGGTCGACAAAACATGTTATTAGAAGTAACCAAGAAAAAATCATGAAAACTTTGCTAGTTGCCAATCGCCAAAGGATCCAAAAAAAAAAACTAAAAGTGGCTTGTAAGAGCATCTTTATCCATGAAACTTCATTCCCATCCCTCTCTCTCTTCCACCTCAGCTCCACGTCATCAGTCATCAAAAACACAACTCCAACTAATTTTATCTCCATTCATGACAAAAGTTATCAGTTTCTCTCTCCTACATTTAACTACTATATATAATTATTTCAATATTCTTGTATTTTAAATATTTTTTATATGTTAATTGCAATTTTTGTAAAAAAAAATAAAAAAAAATTCCAAGCCGTGAAGCGTGGCTTCTGCCAAAACAAAAAAACTAAAAATTATCTATGACTTTTACAAAGTCATGAATGTGGAATGGCAAAATTGCCAAATCAGCCATGACTTTTGTAAAAGTTTTGTAAAAGTCATGGTTGTATATGCTCCAAGTCTAAGTGCCCATAAATCAACCAATCACAAAATGAGCACCAAATATTCTGAAATAGCATAGGTTTCTGATCAAAATTCCCACTTGATATACCTGTAAACTGACTTTTTTTTGGGGGGAAAAGCTAAGCAAATAAACTAGTTTGTAATTTACAAATGTGCAGAGTTCTAAATCCCTGGCTCCTTAACCGGAAGCTCCAATGAACGAAAGCTTCAAGTATTCTTACAAATATATACTGAAAAAAATAAAAGCCACCGGGAGATGCACGCAAAGTTGGACCCTGAGGTTTTTTTTTCCCGTCAGCATACCACTTGAAGAAGAAACCAGATAAGTTGTCCCTCATCTTAAGTATTTTCAATTCATAGTATCGATCTAGCTGGGACCCACCTACCTTGTCAGAATACCCAACTTAGACATCATTTCAGAAGTCAACAGCATTGGTATTCATTCAATTGCTGCAGCATCAGCAAACCAAATATTTCTACTACTGGCACACCATAAAAACCTTCAAGGGGCAATTAGGATCTGAGGAATACCCAAAACTTCGTAATCTAACCATTCGCAGAGGGTGTACCAAAGTCATTGCAAATTTACCCGTCCAAATGCTTAATAACCACCCATCAGATGTCTCTACTGATAGGTATAAGGTGGAATCTGCAACACTCCCGATGGAGTTATTTATGATAACATTTTCCGCTGGAAGCATCCCATCATGCTGTAGCCTCCACCTGGTAATAACAGCATATGATCACGAGGCAAACAAGAAAAGTCTCCGAACTACAAGATCATGAAGTTATATATGTACGTGTGTACATATATATATAAGAACATAAATAAGTAAATTTGCAATGAGATGATGAATGTGATATAACAGAAAATGACCTTGAAAAACCCATAATTATTGCTCCTGAATGTGAACTCCCCCTACCCACTCACCCGAACACATAAACACACAAGAAAGCCATTTTGGTTCTTAAAAATTAAGGTTATATTATACTCCCTCTGGTCAAGAACAGAGTCCCACTTTTTTAGCAGTTAATTTGATTGAACTTTAACCAAAGATTTATGAAAAAGTAATTATCCCAATAAAATTGTAGAACTTTTTACTAAAACACCATTGAAAATACTACCTGTAACAACTGCTAGATTTTCATTAGGATATTTAAAATTTTAAACTAACATAAATTATTGGTCAAAGTTCAATCAAATTAACCACTAAAAACTCAGGACTATCATTTCGGGACGGAGGAAGTAAGATATTTATATTCTTAACATGTTCAATATTTGGCCATGGACACTTTAATCAGAATGGAGGGGTTAAAATAATCAATGGCATAAATATTGTAGCAGGTATGCGCAGGTGCATCGAAACACCTAAATGCCTAAGCTTAAGAATGCCAAACTTAATGACGCTAGGAGGTATGCAGATGCAAGTGAAAAACACCTTATTTCGCTGGACAAACTCCAATATATGACAGCTCGGTACGAGGAAGATATCAAAGATTACACTCCAAGTGTTTGAACCAACAAGAGTTTGAATCATTCGAGCAACGAGCCATCATTGTTAGACTGTTAAGGCAATGCTCAAGCTCCAGTTAGTTTTAAGATTATATGCCTGAAGGCTCTTATGCTGATAGAACATGATGGGATCCATACATTATTACTACTCGATAACCATTTAAAGTTATCTGAATAATTAAGTTTTACTAAATAAGAGATAACACAAATACAATGATCTTCTTTGGTAAAAGGTTATCATTTACAACATGGTCATTTATCTCTGCTTTTTATCAAAAACATGGCGGATAAAATTATGTGCATACAGCTCCCTCCGTCCCTAAATGAGAAACTGTTTTAGTTTTGCGACGGTAACTAAGAAAGTAAACATTTATCCAAAATCTAATGAAACCTGTACATAATAAAACTCCCTTACCTGTAAGACACTAATGGTTAAGAAAAGCAAGTTTTATTGGTTGATTTAGTAATACAAATTGACTATCGGAAACTTTGACACTCATATATCTAACGCCATTGATACGTTTATAAAAATGATAAAAGTTTTAGGACAACTGCTCTCAATTTGGAAATTGAATGCCTATTTGTATGCTTATTGATTATAGTTTCTTGTTTGGGGAATAGCTGACTGTGATTTTATGTTTTGTGAATAGGAATGAAGTTTATGATCCATATTCGATCGAGTGGATGCCACAAAGTTTTTGGAGCCAAGTTTGGAGAGCTAATGTTGGAGATTTGTATAGGACAACTTGTTCCATGGCCTACGTGTGGTAAATATTATGGTTCAGGAGATTAGATATTAAAGCAAGATAAAGATTGTTAGACAACACGTTCAACAGCCAACAGTGGCAAGTTCCATGGCCATGGTCGGTGGGGCAGCTTTATCACTTCTTTAAATAGAAGCGACTTTTGTTTTTTCTGGCTCACGATTAGTTTGTAACTCCGGGAGATTCATGAGCACATCTTTCTTTGGCTAGTATATAAAGAAAGAGGGTTAGGAAAAGGTACTACGAAACTTTTTGAGGAGAGAAAATGCAGAGGAGATTTGGAATTAACGCATATGTTTTCTTTACCCTTTTCCTTTTCCTTTGTATTTTCTTTATCTTTTTATAATTTTTATCTAATATTTTTAGTTGCTTGATCAATCTAGTTTGTTTATTATCTCTATTTCATGTTTTTGATCGAATTAGTGTTTACTTGTTTAATCTCTATTACATATGGCTAAAGGATATTTTGCAGAATTGGGAAAATTGATCCCGACAATTGTTGGGTTTTAATTGTTAATATCATTTTCAATGCAAAAGTTGAATATAAATTGTTTATAATGCCATGAACTAGAAGAGATTTTCCGATGTCTTGCCAAGAGATTTTTGCTAGTTTGTGAAAGAGGTCCATAATTGTTTTCACTATTTATTATTTAATAGAGTAATTTAATCGATTGATCAGTAAATGAAACTAGTTCACTGATTTATGATTTTCATTCTTAAAGTTTGCACAATCCGAGTTTGTGTGATTGTGTCTTAACTCATTTCCTAGTGATCTATGTTACCAAGTAGTCGAGTCTAGAGAGCTTCTTCTAGATTGCTGTTTGGTTATAAAGTTTTCCAAATGCTTGTATAGTTGAGCTATGATTTGAGAAATATGAACTCGATAGCTTGTTCAAGTTTCATTTATGCATCATGAATGATCACAAGTCGGTTTCCATTATCAATTGATATTCACAAGGACCGCTGATATCCTATGTCATTCCATCTCATAGTTGTTTCTTAGTTTTCTACTTGTTTCATAATTTTTGCAGTAAAACTTCTTTACTTGATTAACTTAAGTTTTCATCATTTGTACAAAAAGGTTTTCTAACACCACAAAACTAATAATAGATCCAAAAGCTAGTTCTCCGAGGGATTTACCCACACTTTCCGTCTACAAGTTTAGTGGGTTCCAAGTGAGATTCTAGATCTGAGTGAAGTTCCAAAAGGATTCCAAGTGAGTTCATGTCGGCAAACAAGCCTAACAAATTTAAATTAAGAATATCATTATACCTCAAACACGTTTTCTCTAGGAAGTGAGGATATTGTAGCATTTGGACCATGAGAAATATCATACTGCAGGATCCTGAGCTTTCCTTCCTGCAATATTAATAAGGGAAATAAAGTTCAATAAAACTAGCAACACAAATCCCTATGCCAAAAAATCCTTGTAATTGGTAGTTGTTAACCTTAGTCCCATAGACAAGGCCACCGCCAACAGATGGATGAAAACAAGCTACATTCACCTCATCCTCTGAACTAGGAAGAACTCTCACGAGCTCCATATCAGAAACTCGGTACACCTGATTATGTGGGAACAAATCTTAGACAGAAAGATTACCAGATTGATAAATAAAAACACAGAGACAACGACTGAATTACTTGCTTTGTCCCAAATGAATGTTCATTTTTTTAAAATAAATTCCCTGATGCGTCATAGATACGTCAAACTGCTATTAAAATATAAAATAATTTGATCTTTAGAAATTCTTTGAGTCGGCAGTCTAGAAAAGTATAATGCTTCTAAAAACAATTAAAGCGTACCTCCAGAATTGTGTAAATTGGCATTGTTGTTTCACCATCTATCACAATACTCTTAAGCAGTGAACTATGGCGACGGCCATAAGCAAGTAATAAATGCTCAGATGTAGGAGAGAACTGCAAACACAAAAATAGAACTTTTATAGTACTACATGGTATATAGCATTGAATAGAAGATGAGTAAATCTGATCAACCCAACTTTAATAGTCTTGTGATCTGATGGATATATGGATTCAAATCCATATATAATATGAGTGAGACAAGATTCCCAATAAGCTGGTGATAAGGATCAGGTTGTTACGATGCTCATAAAACAAATCGCAGCTTAGATTATATATGTACCCATCATTAAAAGCGAGGCCACAAATGTGTATTTTAAAACATAGTATTCTATTCACCCCACCACAAACTCGAAATTTCTGTAGAGGCGCAGAAATCCACGAAATCGTGAGAACCTGTAGCGAGTGGTTAGCAAATCGGTGAAATGGATTCGCTAGCAATTAGAGATCATCGATCTAATGCCAAAAGCTCTTCTCTTTGTTTGGTATATATATTCACCAGCTCTTAACATGCCCCAAACACTCTCCTCCAAATCTCTAGTTTCAAGTTTCTTTATACATCAGTAGGAAATTTTCTTTGTAGAGACAAATATATCTCCTCTACTTTTGACACCATAAAACGACAAAGCCTTAGTCCCAAATTAATTTGGGGTCGGCTAACATGAATCATCATATGTCATCGTGAAAGAAAAGATGTGAGGAAAAAAAAGGTTAAAAGAAGAAATAGGTGGGATAAAATTTTGGAAAAGAAGATACTAATAATAATGATGATAGGAAGAACCTGTAGCGATAAGTATGGTAGGAGTTGTGTGTGGGGTAGGAATTGTGAGTATGACAAGTGTGTCCCATTGAATAAAAAATAATGTAAACTTTCCATTTTGGGGTGTGAACCTTTAACGGGGACCCCCCAGAACCTTCAAAAAAAGACAGAGAGTATGTAAGACGAAAATCATCAAGGCAAGTGATGATCCCCCATTTCATACCATAAAAAGAATTGGCCTTCCCATAAGTGAAGGGATAAATTTTTCCACACTAACTTCAATCAAATGTCAAGTGACACAAAACGATATTCTTTCAAGAAGTTGGTAGTTCCGCTTGCTTTGATAATTAATTATCACTCTTTTGTAATATGGACCAAATCAACGCTCAATACATAACTCAGATTGGCGGTATTTTGATTCACGATTTGATAACTATGGTTAGAGTGAAAGCAGTAAACATGCATTATCCAAGTAACCTAAGAGAAAAAACATGTATGACAAGAAATGTAGATTGTCATGCAACCAAGATTGAAGTTTAAGAAGACTCTTTAAGAGCTGACAAGAAGATTTTGGTGCAAGTCCAACCTTCAGTGAAGTTACTTCCAACAAAATCAACGAGACTAACGACTAGATTACAATGGTGAATACAAATCAAGGTGATGGCTGTTAAACTCAACTAAACCATCATGCACACAAAAGAGTAAAATAAGCGAATCCACTGTACCAAGGTGGCTCATGATGAATACAGATGACATCACAATAATCAGGGTATTTCCCCTCTTAGCTACACTGTTATTTCTATGACCGAACTTCATAAACATTAACAGTGAGATGGGAAAGAGGTGACCAAAGGCAGCATATGTTATTATTTCTTTTTTAAAAATACTATGTATGTTTGTCCAAAAACAAACATATAAGAAACTTTATAAAATAATGAAATACCAAATATTGCATTTTGATGCTCTATTTTCACGACCTAAAACACATAACTTGTACATTTTCCGCAATATTATGTGCAACAATCATATAATCTCTGTAGAGAAAAATCACCTGAATTGAGGTTAAACAATGGGCAGCTCTGATTGCCCGTGATGTCAGCACCATACCGAATCTAGATGAAAAAAGAGGATGCTTATATCACTATCGAATAAAGGTAAAGATGTATAAAGAGAAGTTCAGAGCAAAAGTCTAGAGTATTACGTTGCCTCCTCAAGGGAATATATTCTAAGCTCATACATGACTCGGCTAGCTGCAATTGGGTGTCTTGTTGGGGATGTCGCAACCCCTGTAAGATCATGCTGCATCTGACCGTGAAAACCATGATCACCTTCCATGTTTGGTAGAATGCATGCAACACAAGCTGCCAAAAATCTGCCGCAAGGTGAAAAGTGGGCACCCATCTCACTGAAATGACAATCACAAACATTGGGGATAGCAAGTGAATACATATGTACATTGTTTTAAACTACGGCAACATGAGAATAAAAATATGCATAGAAGTTTAAGTTTATGTTTTATAAGAAAATAAATTGTATTCAATCCAAAGACTATAAATTGCATAGAAAACTTCCTTATTAGACAAATATGCATTTATTTTTAAGAGAAAATATGCATAAATTTTAATTGCTTTCTTATTTCCATGACCAATAGATTTTGATTACTACACATGCTACCAATAGCTTTTTCACTGCATCTAACTGTAAGAGTTACTTGATCTGTATCGATATGAAGGCATAGAAGGTAAGAAATGTCAATTAGGGTTCTGGGTAGCGTTGTTTGAGATCAGCGAGATCCTACCGTGAGACTACAGGACTTGATCCTAACGTGCATAACTTCCTTCCTTATTTTGAAGAATAGAAAGTACAATGATAAAGGTAAACATGGTTTAGGGTATTGATTCAGGCAAGCTCAGAGGGAAATAGTGGATAATTAAATTTGCTTGAACTCTACCTGGATCACAAAACTTGCGAGGATGAAGCCATCACAAATATTTGCTTCTGATATTCGAGGACAGTTGAAAGTGATGATGGCCAAAATGGGCCTTAGCCCGTGGACCACCGTTTGGCCAGTGACCCGTCGCCCGTAGCTCAACCCGAGGTCCGGCCTGCCGTTGGCCCCTTTTTTTTTTTTTTGTAAAATGTCCCCATATATATCCGTTAATAAATTCGTTGGAGGGGCATTTTCGTCCAAAATGTATATAAAGGATCCTTTACCGGATATAGATTTTTTGGGACATAATTACCCCTCCCAACAGCCATATTTAGAAATAGTTTTGGTCAAAATCAATTTCTATCAACTATAAATAAGACTTCTTCTTACTTCCAATTTTCTCCCACAAAAATTTCATACAACCTCAAAATTTTCTCAAACCCATCCCATGATGAAAATAATTCCAATTTAATTTTTGCATTTGTAGAAAGAAGTCATGATGATTTACAAGGAAACACTTTGTGATTACACGTAGAGGTGGAGGTAATTTTATTGTTTTAAGTATTTCATATTGTCTTAAATTTCATGCTTTAATATTGTGTTAATAGTTAGTTGTTATTTATTACTTAATTTCGAAAATTCCCAAAAAAAAAATAGTATTTACTAGTTTTATTGCTATTAATTACTAGTTAAATATTGTGTTAAGTATTGAATTTATTTTTAATCTTCATAAATTCTGGAAAAAAAATTGGTAGTTAATTGGTTTCCTTTAATTATTTCTTTAAAAATTTCGAAAAAAATTAAAAAAAGTCCTTTAATTAAAAAACAGTAGTTAAAAAAAATCTAAAAAAAAAACAGCAGTTAAAAAAAATCTGAAAAAAAACAGTTCATTAAAAAATAAAAAATTTCCAAAAAAAAAAAGTTTTAAATTGCTAGTTAATTGTTTTCCTTTAATTACTAGTTAATTGTTTTTGTAATTGCTAGTTATCCTGAAAAATTTTGCATATCCTAACCCCCACCACAAAATCAACCCCTAGATAATATACCTCATCAAAACTTTGGGCTAGTTGGTGAGTCAACTCTAGCAAATAATGAACAAGCAATGTTTGATATCATTAATCAAAGCTCTAACACATACAATACCCCTCCCTTTATTGGCTTTACTCCTGAACCGACCACTTCTTGGGTGAATGAACCCAACACCAATAATTCTGGTAGAACCTATCATCAAATATAGGTGACATAGATGAGGGAGAGGAGGGTGATGAGGATGAGGTACAATTCACTCATGAAATTCGTAATATCACTCCCCCGATGTTGCCTCGGGTAGTGCACCTAGCGGTGCGAGGGGAAAAGGAAAGGGTGATAAGGGTAAGGTTCCCAAAGTGTCTAAGTATGCCCACTTAAATGATTTGGTGGATTCTTAATGGTGTAGAAAAAGCCAAATGCAAGAAATATTTATCTCCTCCGGGTGCTTCAGGTACCTCTCATATAAAGAGGCACATGGATAACCATGACCTTGAAGCCGCTAGTGGGAGAGATGGCACCATTCAAACACAACTCAATATACCATGTGTCACTTACCCAAAAGTGGATGCTGATTTGGTTACCATGTTCTTAGTGAGTTGTCGATTGCCCATGTCACTTTCGGATGATGATAGATTGACCCGCTACTCTCAAGGCCTTAACCTCTCATACCAACCATTGAGTCGTCAAACCGTTACTAGGCATATAAATAAGCTATTCCAAACAGGTAAACTCAAACTAGCGAGTCAACTAGATCACAAGGGTGGTATTTGCTTAACTACCGATGCTTGGAAGGCCACTCTA
Organism: Adenophora triphylla var. japonica; assembly: GCA_022495995.1. Taxonomy (NCBI): domain Eukaryota; kingdom Viridiplantae; phylum Streptophyta; class Magnoliopsida; order Asterales; family Campanulaceae; genus Adenophora; species Adenophora triphylla. The sequence continues at coordinate 354,312 of JAFEMH010000038.1, read as the reverse complement.
AGTTCTAGTTCCGAAATCTTCACTTGTATCACTGCTCATTGGATTGATGACGATTGGTTGTTGCAAAAGAGGGTGATTTCCTTTAGTACAATGCCCTATCCCCACACATCCTTGCAATGTACGAGCCATATTAAGGATGTATTAAGTGAGTATGTCATCATGCCCAAAATTTTCACCATGTCCTTTGATAATGCCACCTATAATACACTTACTGCCAAAATATTGATCGAAGCATTTGATCCTCCTCTAGATGCACCTTGTTTCATGTTAGGTGTGTATGTCACATTCTTAATCTATGTATCCATGATTTGATACGCTCACTAAAGTGCCTCACCATCCACATTAACACGGCTTGCCATGTTATTCGAATCCGGGCCAAGGTTGAAAGTTTATGCCGATTTATATGCCGCTTATAACATGAAATACTTGAAGCCGAAAGTGGCCGAGGATATTAAGTGGAACTCAACATATACCATGTTGAAGAGAGCGGTTGACTATAAGGTGGTCGAAAAGTGGATGCTGATTTGGTTACCATGTTCTTAGTGAGTTGTCGATTGCCCATGTCACTTTCGGATGATGATAGATTGACCCGCTACTCTCAAGGCCTTAACCTCTCATACCAACCATTGAGTCGTCAAACCGTTACTAGGCATATAAATAAGCTATTCCAAACAGGTAAACTCAAACTAGCGAGTTGACTAGATCGCGAGGGTGGTATTTGTAACTTCTGGAGTGCTTGGAAGGCCGCTCTAAGTTCTAGTTCAGAAATCTTCGCTTGTATCGCTGCTCGTTGGATTGATGACGATTGGTTGTTACGAAAGACGGTGATTTCCTTTAGTACTGCCACTATCCTTGCGTCCTTGCAATATACGAGCCATATTAAGTGAGTATGTCATCATGCCCAAAATTTTCACCATGTCCTTTGATAATGCCACCTATGATACACTCACTGCCAAAATGTTGATCGAAGCATTTGATCCTCCTCTAGATGGCACCTTGTTTCATGTTAGGTGTGCATGTCACATTCTTAATCTATGTATCCATGATTTGATACGCAAAGTGCCTCAGCGATGCATTAACACGGCTTGCCATGTTATTCGAAATTCCGGCCCAAGGTTGAAAGTTTATGCCGATTTATGTGCCGCTTATAACAAGAAATACTTGAAGCCGAAAGTGGCCGAGGATATTAAGTGGAACTCAACCTATACCATGTTGAAGAGAGCGGTTGACTATAAGTATTCCTTTATGACCACCTTATAGTCAACCGCTCTCTTCAACATGGTATATGTTGAGTTCCACTTAATATCCTCGGCCACTTTCGGCTTCAAGTATTTCATGTTATAAGCGGCACATAAATCGGCATAAACTTTCAACCTTGGCCCGGAATTTAGAATAACATGGCAAGCCGTGTTAATGTGGACGGTGAGGCACTTTAGTGAGCGTATCAAATCATGGATACATAGATTAAGAATGTGACATACACACCTAACATGAAACAAGGTGCCATCTAGAGGAGGATCAAATGCTTCGATCAACATTTTGGCAGTGAGTGTATCATAGGTGGCATTATCTAAGGACATGGTGAAAATTTTGAGCATGATGACATACTCACTTAATACATCCTTAATATGGCTCGTATATTGCAAGTACGTGTGGGGATAGGGCATTGTACCAAAGGAAATCACCCTCTTTGCAACAACCAATCGTCATCAATCCAACGAGCAGTGATACAAGCGAAGATTTCTGAACTAGAACTTGGGGAGCGGCCTTCCAAGCATCTGAGTTAAGCAAATACCACCCTCATGATCTAGTCAATTCTCGCTAGTTCGAGTTTACCTCGTTTGGAATAGCTTATTTATATGCCTAGTAACGGCTGACGACCCAATGGTCAGGCATGAGGTTAAGGCCTCGAGAGTAATGGGTCAATCTATCATCATCCGAAAGCGATACGGGCAATCGACAACTCACTAAGAACATGGTAACCAAATCAGCATCCACTTTTGGGTAAGTGACACATGGTATATTGAGTTGTGTTTGAATGGTGCCATCTCTCCCACTAGCGGCTTCAAGGTCATGGTTATCAATGTGCCTCTTTATATGAGAGGTACCTGAAGCACCCGGAGGGGATAAGTATTTCTTGCATCGTTTGCATTGGGCTTTTTCTACACCATTAAGAATCACCAAATCATATAAGTGGGCATACTTAGACACTTTGGGAGCCTTACCCTTATCACCCTTTCCTTTTTCCCTCGCACCGCTAGGTGCACTACCCGAGGCAACATCGGGTGGAGTGATATTACGAATTTCATGAGTGAATTGTACCTCATCATCATCCCCATCCTCATCACCCTCCTCTCCCTCATCTATGTCACCTATTTGATGATAGGTTCTACCAGATTGGCTCATTCATCCAAGAAGGGGTCGGTTCAGGAGTAAAGCCAACAAAGGGAGGGCTATTGTATGTGTTAGAGCTTTGATTAATGATATCAAACATTGCTTGTTCATTATTTGCTAGAGTTGACTCACCAACTGGCCCAAAGTTTTGATGGGGTATATTATCTAGGGGTTGATTTTGTGGTGGGGGGTTAGGATATGCAAAATTTTCCATAATAACTAGCAATTACAAAAACAATTAACTAGCAATAACAAAAACAATTAACTAGTAATTAAAGGAAAATACTTAACTAGCAATTTAAAACTTTTTTTTTGGAAATTTTTTATTTTCTAAAGAACTATTTTTTTCAGATTTTTTTTAACTGCTGTTTTTTTTCAGATTTTTTTAACTACTGTTTTTTAATTAATGGACTGTTTTTTTAATTTTTTTTCGAAATTTTTAAAGAAATAATTAAAGGAAAACAATTAAACAAAACCAATTAACTAGCAATTTTTTTTTCAGAATTTATGAAGATTAAAAATAAATTTAATACTTAACACAATATTTAACTAGTAATTAATAGCAATAAAACTAGTAAATACTATTTTTTTTTTGGGGAATTTTCGAAATTAAGTAATAAATAACAACTAACTATTAACACAATATTAAAGCATGAAATTTAAGACAATATGAAATACTTAAAACAATAAAATTACCTCCACCTTCTACGTGTAATCACAAAGTGTTTCCTTGCAAATCATCATGACTTCTTTCTTCAAATGCAAAAATTAAATTGAAATTATTTTCATCATGGGATGGATTTGAGAAAATTTTGAGGTTGTATGAAATTTTTGTGGGAGAAAATTGGAAGTAAGAAGAAGTCTTACTTATATTTGATAGAAATTGATTTTGACCAAAACTATCCCTAAATATGGTTGTTGGGAGGGGTAATTATATCCCAAAAAATCTATATCTGGTAAAGGATCCTTTATATACATTTTGGACGAAAATGCCCCTCCAACGAATTTATTAACGGATATATATGGGGACATTAAGGACATTTTACAAAAAAAAAAAAAGGGGCCAAACGGATTTTGGGTCAAACGGGCTTGGAGAAAAGCCTGCTCCGTGTCAACGGCAGGCCGGACCTCGGGTTGAGCTACGGGCCACGGGCCAAACGGGCGACGGATCACGAGCCAAACGGCGGTCCACGGGCCTTATGGGCCATCATCACTTAGAGGTGAGCAAGGATAGGAATGGGGGTATTTGGGATGAATAGCAGCCGTGCATTTTGAAAGATGAGTGACATTTGTCATGTATTTTTCTTACTCAGTGGGTTTTATATTTCTTTTTTCACCTTACTTGGTTTCTCAGTGTTTGATCAAATGGGTTTTCATTAATCTCCTTTTCCAGCATATTGGAACTAAACGTGCTCCCTTGTCTCTAAATAAGTGGTCCATTCTCAAATTAAATGGCTAAAGTACTACCTTAATTTGTACGTCTAGTTTCATGGTCTGCTCATTCAAGATATTCATGTAAATGTGGTACTAAAAGTTTTCAAGAAAATCTGAAAACTAATTCTCGTTGGAGTACCCGGTAATTAGGTCAGACTTACAGCTCAGTATAAATGGTTCTGAAGAGAGGAGTACCTTAATACAAGCTTGCCGGAAAATTTAAATTGTGAATATGGAGCTAATCATGATTGAGACATACCTGCATAGCACCGCATGTGGTATAGTTAGGCGACATTTTTCTGCGTCAAGGTGTACACAAGGATTTTTTATGTCATGAGGCCATATTCTAAGCTTCACGGTACATGGTAGTTCTGCTGATGCGATAGCAGACAAAGATGTGGCAATCTCGGACTGGATCCTGTTGACCAAGGGTTGAGAATCAGTCTCCACTTGTGGAGCATTATTAATTGCAGAATCCTCTCCAGAACCAGCTCTAGATATCATGCGAGAGCGAGAAGAGCGGTCGCGAGAACCAGTTCTTCCCGTAGCCCCGGATTGACCAAAGCCGGCTGGCACTACTGGGGTAACTGTTGAAGCAAGATTATTCGTCGACAAATATTCAGGAGCACCACCATTGGTTGGGCGAGTTTCCCTTTGGTCAGCTTGGCTCTGTCCCATCAACCACCCTTGCAAGATTGTTTGCTCCCAGTATTCTGGATCACGGAAAGGGAATATTTCTATACTCTCTTCAGATTCCCCTTCAATATCCATAGCCTCAATTGCAGGTTGAGCAACAGTATTTTCTGCTTCCACTATAGAGGAATTACTTTGAGGTTCTTCTGGTATAGGAGAGCTGCTTGGTTCAACAGGAGACAACAATAGTTCATACTGTCCCGATGGAGTAGAATATGTGAGAAGTCTCAAAGAGGCAGAAGGTTCTGCTCTCTGTTCACTTGGTAAACTGAAGCTAACATCATCTTGCAGAGAATGTACTCCATCACCTCTACCCATAGAAGGTACTCCATCACCTCTACCCATAGAAGGCCAAATAAAGAATGGAAGGGACATAAACGGTAATTCATTAACTGAATTAATTTGATAACCAGAACGACCATCTGCTAAATATACAGTAGGAGAAGGGTAATGCAAATAACCAGGAGACGTTGCGAGCGTCATTAAAGAATCTGATGATTCCAGTTCATTGACCTGCAAATACACAATTAATAATGAAACAAATGAAAACAGTAGATTCAGAGTAACCCAGAATATTACCTCAGCGGTTAGAAGAAATGGGGCAGCATGCGGGTGGAAATGCACTGCCCGAAGAGAGCGGCGTGTCTCCAGTATGATGGTTGGTGAGGAACCCTCCCCTCTTCTGCTAAAGTGCCATATGTAGAGCTGTCATAGACTTGGTGGTCAAAGACATCATAAAGTATAACATTAATAACTTGATGCAATTCTGAATCCAGAAAGCTAACCTTATGACCGGAAGCTACAGCCAAAAGCTCCCCTTGGGCATGGAAAGCAATGGACGCGATAGGACGGTCTGGATGGAGATAGAATACAACAAAATCAAGCATCTATAAGTTAAATAAAGAATAATGCATATATGTTGGTTCCTAAATTTAACACTTAATTCTATTATGGTACCCGTATTTGAAAGTTCCTAATTGGATACTCAAACTTGACCTTTGTCCTACCTAAGTACCGGTTGTATGCTTTCCTCCGTTGAATATATTAATCTTTTTCAAAATTAATATCTTACCCTTAGCGATTGAGAACATGTTAAGTAAAATAATTTAGAATAATTTAAAGCTAAATGATTCCTAATTAATACTTGAAAATATTGAATGGATATTATTTGAGAAATATTATGTTAACTATGCAAATGTTACTACCTCCATCTCATTATGTTTGGCCACAAGATAAAATCACAGTCTTAAGAAACCTTAATAAATGTTTTGTTTAATTTTTACATTTCCAGTTATACCATTCCTTAATTATGGCATCAGAATCCGTGCATGTCTAATTGATTCGTTAGATGTAAAATATAAATAAGGGTATAACAGGAAAATAAGATATAAATTTGCTTTGGTTTTATTGGTTTTATAAGTGGCCAAACAAAATGAGACAAACAAAAATGGAAATGTGGCCAAACATAATGAGACGGAGGGAGTATTATTTCGTAGACACCTAGAGTACTAAGGAATTAGGATACTACTCTGTACGCCCCATTTGAAATTGCAAAAATTGTCATTTTGAGTGTCCCACTTAAAATTGCAAAATCCCAAAATTGAAAGTTTTTAATATTTTTTAAATAATGGGGCCCACTTGTCTTACTCCCAACAACTACCCTTACTATTTCCTACCCCCATTTTCTCTCTCCTATCCCATTATCCAACCTCACAACACCTTAATATTATATACTCCTTCATAATCTGTGTGTACGACGGTTTTTTTGCAATTTCAAATGGGATGGAGGAAGTATTAAACAATACTCCCTCCATCCCGTATACAATTACACTTTGTCCATTTTGGGTGTCCCACATATCATTACACTTTCTTAAAATGGACATCTTTTAATACTTCTTTATTCAATGGGACCCACTTGCATACTCATAACAACTATCCATTTACTATTCTCTACCCCACCTTCTCTCTCCTACCTCACTTTTCATACGTACAACACTTACACCACTTACATTTTTTCTTAATCTCCGTGCCTAAACACAGTATAATGGAGGGAGTATATTTTTTTAGTTTTTGATTGAAACTAATTGGTATTGTAGTTTCCTTAAAAATCACAAATTTATCGATTAAATGGAATGGCTAGTTATATTAAAATATTTTTCTAAATCTAGTCTTCACTTACTAAGGGTAAGATAGTTATCTAAAAGTAACATTAAGGGAGGAAACTAACGGCAGGTACTTAAATAGAACAAAAGTCAAGCTTGAGTACACTATTAGGACTTTTCCTAGTATGGGAACTATTATAGGACTTAAGAGTTAAGTACGATTACCAAAATATTAAGAATTAATAGGATGTCAAATTAAAAGGTGATTACAAAATTCATGAGATCCTATGCATTTTGCGGTATCTGCATCCCACAAGCAAACATCTTGGTCCAAACTTCCACTTGCAAGAATATTAGGACACAGCGGATGGAACCTAACCTGCAAAACATATAATTAGAGGTAGTAAAGCAAACATAGCACATCAGAAAGATAGATGTATAGCAAATATATCATGACTCAAGCACAGTAACTTGTGAGCTTGTGGCTCTTAAGTCAGAATTTCTATTACCTCACAATTAGAAATTAGATATTATAGACTCCCTCCGTCCCACTTTAAACTTCAAACATTTCCCAAAAGGGTGTCCCATTTTAAACTTCAGAATCCAAAATGGAAAGATTATAATACTTCTTTATTCAATGGGCCCCACATGTCATACTCACAACAACCCACTAACTATTCCCTACCCCGCTTTCTCTCTCCTTCTCACTTTCTATACTCACAACACCCTATCCCACTTTATATATTTGATAATAAAAACATCTCTCTCCTTCATATTTAAGCACTTATTTTTTTGAAGTTTAAAGTGGAATTGAGGGAGTATATATATAATGTGTGCATGGAAACTCATCAATCCACTCAAGGATCATATAGATAAATATCCCTCTAGAGAATAATTATGTAATATCCTTCTCTTTATAATAGATTAAAATTGGCCAATGAAATGTTAAATGATCGTTACTCGTCATCCAACATTATGAAACAGAATTGATATCAATAATAGAATATACCACTAGAAAGGATATATATATATATATATATAAGGAAACCAAGTCAGCGATGCTAATTGAATTCATTTATCCGCTCAATGATCATATACATAAATATCGCTCTAAATACTAATTATGCACTATCCTTTTCTCCAAAATAGATAAAAATTGACAATGAGTTCTTATCCATAAAAAAAGGTCAATGGGAGTTAAATGATCATCATGCATCAACAATATGGAACATGAATCTATATCAATAAACGGATTACTCTGAAAAGCTTACCACCCAGGGTGTTCTCCTATGGCCGCTCAACACCTTTAAACATCTCCCACTTTGGCAATCAATTATCTTCACTGTATGGTCTCCACTGTAATCATACACACATTTCAGTACAGTACCTGTATACACGTTTATATATACACATGAGAATTAAGGCTAAGGAAATTAACTGTGTTGATGCAAGTGTTTTTCCATCAGGACTGAAAGCAGCTGCTATGGTTGACCTCGGAGGAGGCAGCAATGAACAATACTTGGCCGATAAATGTTGCAGAGACTCTGTTTCAACCCTGAACATATAAATAAATAAATAAATAAAATATCGAAGGTTTGCAGTTTTTATAGAAGCCATGTAGGCCAAGAAAAGATACATGTATGTGAAGATACGATAGGAACTTGAGAAAGTATATACCAAGAGATAAGACTGCGCCTCGCGTCTCTTGCTGCTTCAAATTTTAACCTGATGGAATAATCAGCATGATTTTTGGCTGCCTTCCCCCATAACTTTGTAGTAAAATGTTTCGCTCGTGGAGATACCTCCCTCAGTGCTAATAATCGAAATACATTCCTATAATAAACCATAAAAGCCACTCAGCATAAGTAAAAGACGATGCATGGATACATATACTCCCTCAATCCGATCAAAGCATCCAATATTCAAATTGCAAATGTTCCAACAGACTCGTTTCTTGAATTATTCGAGTTTACAATTGCCAAGACGTTCGAACAATGCCCAATATGCGAACCGAGTCATATTATACTGACTCGTTTCAAGGGCGTTAATTTCTACATTTTCAAACATGGACTGTATGAATGGAACCAAGGGAGTGGTTACCAATTTTCCATGCGGCAATATAAGAAAATCTCAGGTGCATGGTTAATGTCACATGCATGAAAGAACTATATACTCCCTCCGTCCTGGTAGTAAGTTCACCGTTACTGTTTGCGCGCAAATTAAGGAAAAAGTTAGTGGAGAAAATGTTGTGAGTATGAAAAGTGAGGTTGGAGAGAGAAAGTGGGGTAGGAAATAGTGATTTGATTGGTGTTGTGAGTATAAAAGTAAAGTAGGAGAGAGAATTAGTGGGTGGAATAGTAAAGATTCTTTGCCATTTTAGAAAATGTGAAGTTTGTAATGGGACGCCCAATGAGGAAAGTGTGCAGGTTGTAGCGGGACGGAGGGAGTATATCATAACAAACTTAAATTAGAAGCTATTTAATTATTTTCATTACAAACCATCACTGCCTGAGTACCAACCAGCCCAAAATCTAAATGCATTATGAACTCAGGGTTGTACTCTTAACACACAGACATTGAAAACTAAAAAAATAAAAATCCACAAACTGATTGGAGACCGGAGAGCGAAGTAGAGGCAGAGAATTCAAGATCAAATCTATTTTTCAACTTAGAGAGAGCTTATGTTATGGCATTTACAGTTATGAATGAACATGCAACAGCTGAAACTACTAGCTTGCTAATTATTATACCAAAAATTTAACGCAAACATATAAAACTTAGAGTATGTTCAAACCTCAATTCAATGCCTGATTCCTACTTAAATCACAGATACATCAAAATTCAGATCATCGCCACAAAAAAAAAAAAAAAACTAAAAAAAAAGCGACAGATTCAGAATCAAATCAACGAATTACGAGGAAAAGAGAAACGTTAATGCTGATATCGCACCTGTGATTTGGATTGGACTGGCTAGGAACAGGCTGTGGGATTAGGGGCTGAGAACTAGAGGTCGACGGAACACTGGAATCTTCCAGCCAAAACGACGACCTCATTGTTTTACCTAGAAAAAAAAAAAAAACTCAAGCTACGATGATTGCCGGCATTGATTTCCCGAGAAAATAAAAGAGTTTTCCAGGAAAAATTTGGGTAGAAGGGCTTGCCGGCCGCAAACTCGAATTACTGTAATGGCGGAAAAATACGAAGAGATCTGAAATTGGGAAGGGTAAAAAGGGAAAAAGAATGACCTAAAAAAGAAGAGAAGGAAGAGGAAGACTATGGGATTGGAGAGAAATGCCCCCACTCATGGATAATGGAGTACTGTATCATGTTAATAATCAGGTAATTTCACTAATACTCATTTATCATTTGTATATTGAGTATCTCTGGTTTCAAAATGTTATAAAAAACTATTTTTCAGAACAATTTATCACTCTTATTAGTTTGATTTAGTGCTTTAAAACTATTTTTTTTTTTCTTATGTTACGAAAAAACTAGTTTTTTACAAAATTTTGGCTTGTATATTTTTATATATATATGAAAATTTGATGATTTATAAAGATAAAGATAAGAGTAATACTAAAGTTATAAAAAGGGACATTTATCAAAAACTACTTTTAAAATATGAATATTACAAAAAAAAAAAAATTACAGAAGTTGAATATTACAAAAAACTTCTTGAATTTTACAAAAGCTATTTTTTTATACATTTTTATATTTTTTATTAAAAAATTATGTTTTGTTAATTTTTTTTTTTAATTTTTTTTTAATTTTTTAATTTTTTTTGAGTCAAAATCTCACAAAAAACGCGTTTTTTCAAGCTTAAAAAAAAACGTGTTTTTAAAAGACGTCGACTCTTCCCCTCGCTTGCGGGGCCCAGAAAACCGAAATCCAAATTACAGAAAACCAAAATCCAAAATTCATACATATAATCAATCATCTTCTCCGATAAAAAAAAAAATGGAACTCCGGGAGTCAACCACCAAAGTCAGCGTCAAAATCATCTTCACCACCGAATCCGGAAGAGCTTGCGATTGAGATTGCTGAGGTGTTGTATGGCTTAATGACTCAATCACAAGCACCACCTTCCAAGAAAGAAATTGTATCTAACGATTCAACGAAGTTTGATTCGAAAAAATCGAGCAGCGATGCCAAATCCAGAGTTTCTTCTCCGATCTCGAATTCCACTCCGTCTGTTGCTCCTCCACAGAACTCCTCCTCCCATGTTCCCTCATCCGCCGTCGGTCTGTCATTTTTCTTTTAGCTAATCATTTTCGTCCTACTTTTAGTCTTTGATTTGGTTCTAAATGGGGTTGGTTAGATAAATTTGCAGCACCAAAGAGAAAGAGACCAAGGCAAGTGTCAAATTTTAGTGTACGGAGCAGTCCTGGCTCGTCTATGAAGACTGAGATTGATCATCAGTTATGTATGAATTTTGTCTAAATAATTGTCAGGGCTATGATAAAAATGTATCAGTACTTGTCTAAAAGCCAAGCAGTTTCTTTGACAGAAACTCACAAATAAGCGATGTAACAAACAAGCGGTGTAAAAAAGCTGCAAAGCACAGTAAAAGTGCCGCAGTTAGTATATCAAAGTCAGTGTTAGTGTAAAACAAGTGCCGGTGTTAGTTTAACAAAGTGTCACAGGTGTTAGTGTAACAGAACAGTCAGCCGTTAGTGTAACCAAGTGCCAGTGTTAGTTTATAAACAAACACTTAATATACATGCACTGGCACTTTTTTACACTGACACTTTGTTAAACTGGCAATGGCACTTTTTACACTGACAATTTGTTACACATGCACTGACACTTTGTTTACAATGGCACTTTGTTACACATGCACTGGCACTTTTTTACACTGACGCTTTGTTACACATGCACTGGCACTTTGTCACACTGGCATTTTGTTAAACTGGCATTGACACAAACGGGGAAAACAAAACACGTTTTTCCTAAGTGACAGAAAAAACTAGTTTTTTATAAGACCAACTCTTTTTTTGCATTTATTTATCAAATAACTGATAAATGCATTTATCAGTTATAAATAATTGATAAATTTATTTATCAGTTATAAATGTATTTATCAGTTGTTTAACCAAAAAATAAGCACAAAATATTCTTTCATAAACAAACTGATAAATAAATGTATCAGTTGTTTAATATTTTATCAGTTATATATAACTGATAAATGTATTTATCAGTTATTGTAAATGAAAAGGAAAAAATATTAAAATAAAAAATAAAAAATGAAGAGTAATTTTTTGTAATAACACAACTTACATGTTTTTTTTAAATATCATCTATTTTAGGTAGTTTTTGGTAAAAAAAAAATCATATAAAAAAGTCATAAAATTTGGTTTACAGAATGACACGTGTTATAATTGTGTTGATACTTTTAATTAGATTGTGACGGATTTACAATTGATTCAACCAATAAAATATTATCACCTCATTTTGTATTCATTTTTTATCTCTTTATAAACTTTTTTTGTATCATAGAAGTGCCCTTAGATAATTTACAAGGATAAGGAAGTTCTAAAATTGCAAGAAAAGTAGGTTTACAAAATGATGTTTCGTGATTATATTGGTACTTTTAATTAGATTGTGACGGATTCACAATCGATAAAACTAATAAAATACCATCACCCCATTTTGTATTCATGAATAATATGTCAATCTATTTCGATATGTTTTGTTCTCTCGTGAAAAACAGGATTTAAAGCCAAGCTCAACGCAGCCTAATTGTCACAGTACATTGGAACTGGAGATAGGTTAGGAATACCAAAATCACTTAGCAAAGCTAGCAATCATACAACCTCTAAAGTAGCATTAGCCATACTACGATATTCAGCTTCACAAGAAGATTTGGAAACAGTGCCTTGCTTCTTGGCATTCCAAGAGACAAAGGAAGTGCCAAGTAACACACAATAACCTGATAAGGATTTCCTTGAATCAGGACATGTTGCCAGTCAACATCATAATACATAGATAGTTGAGGAGTAGAAGAAGTAGCATAAAGTAAACCTTGACCAATGCTACCCTTTAGATATCTAACCAGTTTCAAGGCAGGGTGCCAATGAGGAAGCCTATGTGTTAGATAGAAACTGACTTAGAATATGCATTGCATATATTGTGCCAGGCCTGGTGATGGTGAGATACACCAGCCTACCAATGAGTCTCCTGTGCGACTTGCATTCTCCAATAACTCACCACTTTCACAAGAAAGATTATGATGTTGTTGCATAGGCACCTCAGATGTTTTAGCTACTTTGTTATACCATTGTCTTGGAGCCTATTTCAATCCATAAAGGCTTTTCTGAAGCTTACACATTATAGGCCTTGAAGATTTCTGATTTTGAAACTGAGAAGGAAGTGATAACCCTTGAGGCAATTCCATATACACTTCCTCTTGAAGATCACCATGGAGAAAGGTATTAGCCATATCTATTTGACATAAATGCCAACCTTTCATAGCAGTCAAGGCAAGAAAAAACCCTCACAATAGTCATTTTAGCAACAGGGGCGGAGGTTTCAAAATAATCCTCTCCCTCAGTTTGAGTGAACCCCTTGCCACAAGTCTTGCCTTATATTTATCTAAAGTACCATTAGCCTTGTGTTTGATTCTATGGATCCACTTACATCTAACACACTTCTTGTCAATGGGAAGCTCTTGTAATATCCATGTATGATTTTGTTCTAAGGCCTTTAATTCAGAATCCATTGCATTACACCAATTTGGATTTTTTAGTGCTTGAGCATAAGTATGAGGTTCCATGTATAATTTTGTTCCAAGGAAGGAGGGAAAGAAATTACACAAGCAGTTGTGGAAAAGGAATGAAAATTAGAAGGCAAATATGTATAATCATTATATTTGTTAAGCCCAATTGGAAGGAAAACAGGTTAGAGGGGGTGAATAGTCTGATAAAAATTATTTTAAAACCCTTTTCAAAATAGCCAAGTAACTTATCAAAAGCTAAACTGATGTTAACCGGTTACGTATCGGATAAAATATTACCGATTTACTCACACAGATAATCGATTAAGAAGAAAGGAGTTTCAAGATGTTAAAATATCATGAAAATATATTCTAGTAAGACAGACAAAATAAGGCAGTTAATAATTCAAAGGTTGTAACTGGTGATAGAGATCAACCGTTTACAATACAAGATAAAATGAGCAAACACACAAACAAAGGGACATAGTTGTTTGTAAAGGTTCACAGTGTTAACTAACTTCTACGTCCTCTACCAAGTTTGGACAAAACTTGGATTTGTAAAATGTGCACTATTTATGTTCACTAGTCTATTACAAGTTGCAAGCCTTAACCTATAAGGAAGGTTGAACGCTGCCTAAAGGAGAGTGATCATTAATGTATCGTGATACAAGTTTGATTAGGTGTTTTCAAGATATGTGTTCATAAGTTGAACTGATTTCTCTTGGGTGTGTAGTATGCTCAATCAATATGTTCCAGACATAGTATTGTTGGGAAACACTTACAAGAATTGATTGAGTGTGCACAGTGTTTATCCTAATAAATGGTCTAGTAATTACAAGGACTAAATGTCTTGAACTTTAATGCTTGCTGAATATAGCTCTTGTAGTTCTTGACAATTCTACTCTCAAAGTCTTCAATGTACCAACCCTTTTCAATGCTCTAATGGAGGTATTTATAGTTGTCTTCAAGAAGAGTTGTTGCCTTTGAAGGGGTTGAATGGATGACTTGGAATGATAAGCATTAAATGAGAATATCTTCTTCATTGAATGCTTGAGATTTGAAGTACAACCATGTTTGAATTATCCACTGGGTAAAGAAGTTGTTGTCAGTATTGGTGTTAGGCCCAATTGGTAGAAAAACAGGCTAGAGGAGGGTGAATAGCCTGATTTAACTTCTTTTGAAAACTCTTTACAAAATATCCAAGTAACTTATCTAAAGCTAAACCGATGTTAACCAGTTACGCAACGGATAAAATATTACTGGTTTACTCACACAAATGATCGGTTAAGTAAAAGGAGTGTCAAGTAAGTTAAAGTAAGTTAAAATATCATGCAAATTATATTCCAATGAAAAGTACAAAACAAAGCAGTCAAGGATTCAAAGGGTCAGAACCTGCAGAATAGAGCTCAACCGGTTACAAGACAAGATAAAATGAGCAAACACAAACAAAGGGACATAGTTGTTTGGAGAGGTTCACAGTGTTGAATAACTGCAACGTACTCTATCAAGTTTGGTCAAAACTTGGATTTGTGAAAAGGTACACTATTAATGCCACTAGTCTATTACAAGTTGCAAGCTTTAAGATGTAAAGTTGCCTAAAGGAAAGTGATCACTAATGGATCATAATACAGGTTTGACCAGGTGTTTTCAAGAGATGTGTTCACAAGTTGAACTGATTTCTCTTGGGTGTGTAGTGTGATCAATCAATGTGTTTCCGACATAGTCTTATTGGGGAACACTTACAGGAATTTATTGAGTGTGCATAGTGTTTGTCCTAATAAATAATCTAGTGAATATAAGGACATAATTTCTTGAACTTCAATGCTTGAGCACTTATAGTTCTCGACAATCTCACTCTCAAAGTATTCAATGCACCAACCATCTTCAATGCTCTAATTAAGGTATTTATAGTGTCTTCAAATTGAGTTGTTATCTTTGAAGGGATTGAATGGATAACTTGGTCTGACAAGCATTAAATGTGAATATCTTCTGCATTGAATGCTTGAGATTTGAAGGACAGCCATATTTGAATTTTCCACTGGATAAAGAAGTTGTTGTGAGTACTGATAACTTGAACATTTCTTAAAGTAGTTATTGACAAAGTGGCATCAAGGTATTCGTAGCAAATGTTCCACCAACTTAGCTAAGTAGAAGGCTAAGTAGGTGAGAGCAATTAATGCTGGGTCAACTTTATGAAACTTGTTGAAGAAGCTTGGCTGATTGCAGCAACTAATGGAGCATAACCAGTTGACTGACCCAACCGGTTGAGTGGTTGAACAGCTAAGGGCATGACCGGTTAAGGGAGTCAACCGGTTGAGGCCTTGGCAGGTTGAACAAGTAAATCAATATCATCTTTGGAAAAACTCAAGGTATTCAAGTCTTCAATCTTTGAGAAAATACAAGTATAAAAACACAGGCACTATCACTAATGGGATCCTAAGGGTATATAGAAAATTCTAAGTAGTCTAATTAAATTAGGGGTCCTCAATAATGCATTAATGATTGGGATTAAGTAATTTCTAAGCTATACATATATTTGACTTATTATCTTCTCCTAATTGCTTAAGTTCAATCATCCTAGGTATACATCTATCTTAACTTAGTAAAACAATAATCAAGAGTTTATCTTTTAATTTTGTCATTCCCTAAGTCTAGTGACAACTTGATGTAACCTATGGAAAGTTATACAATGAAAAAGAAATAAATTAAATGAAATGGAGAAATGAAATGAAATAACCTGCAAATTTAAAGAGTTAGTTGCAGTGTAGTTATTCATAAAAATATAAAGGAAATTAAAGAAAGCAAATATTAAACTTTGAAATGAACAAGGTTGAGAGAAAGAAATTCTCATTGATTAAAAAGTTGCAACTGGTTGAAGATCAAGCAAAAATGTATATATCATCGGTTACATTCTATAAATCAGCACTAGGAGCAGGATCAGTTGAGGGGACCTTGTCCTTTGAAGATGTCAGTGTTCGATGCAACCTAGTTCGTACTTTGATCTTTTGGCTTCCCTTGCTTCCTTCTCTTTACTTTTTTCTCTCTTCCTCTTCGTTTTCTCTGACTTTCCAGACTGACCACTTGCAAGCTTCATTAAATTTTCATTTTTATCTTTAACCTTGACCAGCTCAATATTTGAATCTTTAAGTTGAGCAGACATGTCACGAATCTTCTGATTTGCTTTCTTCAAATTCTCTTCGCAGATTCAACAAGGTCAAGTCCGAACGGCTATGGCTTCATCACTTAATTGGTTATTGGTATGGGTTGAATTGGTTAGTTCTTTAACAAGGTCAATTATGGTGGCATCTTTCTCATTCAACTTTTAAACAAACTTTCATATAGCCTTAGCAAAACCAATTTCAACTCTGTTCATTCTATTTCCTTTCTCCTCTTGATTGGACTTAGCCAGCTCAGCAATCAGTGCATCATGCAATTCTATTAAGTCATTCACAACGGTTGGCCTTTAGAGATTAGCATCCTCTAAGGCATCAACTGATTGCACTGCTGCTTCAGGTAAAGAGGGATCAGCAATCGGTGGAAGAGAGGACAGCAGGATAGCATCAGTTGAAGGAGAGGGATCGATTATAAAGAGAGCATCGGTTGGAGGGTCTTGATCGGTAGGAGAGGTTTGACCGGTTGAGGGAGCAGGACCGGTTGGAGAGGCTTCCATATCATCAGCATCATCACTAGAAGAAATAGGCAAAACCTGAGTAATAAACCCATTATTTTCAAGACTCATCTCAACAGCACAATCAAATTCTTTGGCTTCTTCAAATGCCAAGATAATCATTTCATCAGCCTATGAAGCAAAAGGAATGTCCAACTGCCTTAACTTTATCAAATGAGCCATCCTCAAAAAGTTGATTAGCTGGAAGGCATATCTAATATTGCTTTGTGGCTTCACACTTCCATCATCTCTTTTAAAAAATAGTTGAGGCACTTAGGGCATAAATCCCACCATCTTAGTTACCTCAAAATTCCATGAAAAAATCTTCAATTCCAACACCTTGGTCATACGACCGTTCAAAGCTAAATAACGGATATAAAGATTGTCGGTTGAAAGGGATGACTCAACCAGTCGAGGTAGCCGTTGAACCACCTGACCAACAATCTTGATCGATCTTGACCGACCTTGCTGAGAAGATATATAGGGTAACTGTTTGGCAGGAAATCCAGGACCAGTTGCTACTCAGCCTTGCCTGGAATAAGCTTGGCATTTCTTGGAGGAACAACTCTTTTCTTAAGCCTTAAGATTTTAGGAGTTTGGAATCTTAGGCTGGTCTCACCTGCACCCTTGGTGTTGGTTTGATGAGGAGGGGTATCAGCTGGAGGAGCGCCTACTTTCATAGTTTCAACCACATGCACAAAGGTTTGGATTATGTCCTGCCTCTTTTTACGTTGAAGCTCATCGGCTATGGATGGAGGTATTGGGATCGGTTGAAGACTGCAGTGACCGTTGACCTTTTCATTAATATCAAATAAAAACATCCAATTTGACAACTGGGGAATTGAAGCTTTAGAAGTGTAATAATTCAAGGTGGATATCAAATCTTTCTGATCCATAGAGAAGTCAAAGTCAGCAGGAGGATGAGCATCATCAAAGGGGTTATATTCAAAATGCTCAGGTGTCTTGAACTCTATAGCATCATCTTCCTCAAATAAGTCAGAAAGGGTAGAATCCTCCTCCTCAAAAATGGGATCAATATCATCAACAACTTTACCCTTTAACTGGGCACTAGCTTGACTGACCAAGAGGCTTGCTTGAATAGCAGCTTGAGTAGCCAACTCCTCTGCAGATGACCATTGTAGGTCCAGTTCATTTTCAAACAAGCTTCTGGCCATAGCTTTTTGTAGATCAATGTCCTTAGCAGTAGCAGATACAATTTTTTCCTCCTCAACCAGTTTAGCAGATGCATCGGTTGAGGGCATCTCAACCGGTTGAACAACCGGTGAGGTAGCAGGTAAAGTCTTTTCTCCTCCTCCTAGGCTTGTAACCGGTGATGTATCGGTTAAGCCTCCTCCTAATCTCCTAACTGGTACCATCGGTTAAGAAGTAACACAATCCATCCTTGGCTCATCTGGGCCACTTGAACTTGAGCTGGAGCTAAAATGCTCACTATCATCACCCACATCATCAAAATTTTCATCATCATCACCACCATCCTTGAACAATTTTTCTATCTCTTCATCGGTTGTAGAAGTCCACTTATTTTTATTGGAGTGAACCGAAGAGAAGAAGTCAGCAAGATTTACATTTCTCATAGCCTGTAACTCTCTATCTACTTACAACATGTTCTTAATCAGGTCCATAACATTTTTGATTAGTTAGTTTCTTCTTGGTCCCCAAGGATATTGGTTCAGAATCAAATAGTGTAAGTAGATTGTCAGGATGTTTATATCTGCCCAATTGATAGGGGTCAGATTATTTCAAAGTGTCTTGGACTTTATAAAGCATAGCAATGTCAGTCCACACTGCATGAACCATCATGTCCTGACGCAACCGATCTTAAGTTAGATTGATGGCATTCCAAAGATTGGGAAGCAAATCACAGTATCGATTGTAGAGCTTCAAGAGGTCTTGCTTGGAGAGGGAGGCATCATACTCACTCAGTTGGCAATGTCTGCTGAAGTAAATGCCCTTTTCTTCGTGAGTATTCTCAAAGTCAACATACTTATACACATCACCAGTAGGGACAGAGTATTTACTCAACTCATGGAATTGTAGAAGCTTCCTGAGAAATGGGGGTAGATGATCAATTAGATGAACCCATTTGGGAGAAGGGATAAGCTTATCTTGGACAACCTAAGGGTTATTGTAAAATATGTGGAAGGTATGGTTTCTAATCGGTTGACACTTTCTAACATATGAGTTTGAGGCAAGGGCGGTTATGGGAACCTCACCGGTCAGGAAGTTGTGAGAAAAACCTATTAGGGATGAAAGGAACAAAATTGGAAATGTCAGCTTCAATCAGTTTTTTCCTCTCAGCATTTTCTTTAGCTAGCTGAGAGGTGGATTTTTGGATAGGTTTGGATTTTGGCAAGGAGGATGAGGTAGAAGGTGTAGGTGTTAGTGCCCTAGGCCTATAGAGATAGACTTATTTGTAATGTCATTGTTCATTTATATATAAGAGATTGCTTCTTTGATTATTATATGTGTTTGCATGTTTTGTTATAATAATCGTGTCCCTAGTACTTATGAAGCACTAGTATGAGGTCTAATGGATAATCATGCGATGATTATATGCATGGAGATGCACATTAGAATCATGGGTACTTGTTGGAGAACAAGGTGCTGGACTTGACCCATTATGAGATTTATGTCATGGTCAAATGTCATAAATAAATCTCATATAGATATATCATTGATATCCTTTGACCTGAGAATATCATCGTCTTCCACTTGATGAATATCATGTTTGATATAGTTTAACGTTGTCTTTAACCGGACAACAATAAGGGCTATCATTGGCATGACATGACTCTTGTTGGGAAGAATGATAAGTCAAGATGGAAAATTGTCCCTCGTAAAGAGAGATGTTTGCTAGGCCACTCGTAAGTAAGATTGATGTAGTTGTAAGTGCTCCAATTTGAGTTGGTAGCTTTTTCGTTAGAAAATTAACGAAAATTCTAACATTACTAACATTCCTAACTTTTCTAACAAAGTAAGGGTAAAATGGGCATTGCCATTTAAAGTTAAACCAAGAAAAGAATCTCAAAAAGCAAAAGAAATTGGAAAAATCCGAATTAAGCAAGTTGAAAAAGCAAAGAATCGGGTTGAATTTTTCAAAATATTCCTCCTGCCCAATACTCGCATCAGAAAGGCATGAACAGTGCACCCTCCGCGCGGACATGTTTGCATCTCACAGAGGGCTATAAATTGAACCCTCCTCTCTCAGTTTACACAACACAAATCACTCACAACAACAGCACACTGGCAAAAAATAGAGAGAAAACAATGGGAATTCACTTGAATTGCCACCATTTTCTCTCCAATCTTTCCCAAATCTCACTCACTCACAAACACTTCAAAACACTCTCATACATACTCTCATACATACACCAATCCAAGCTCAAATCACCCCTTAGGAGGAGGATTAGAGAGAAAACATAGAGGACTTCATTGTTATCTACTTGTTTTCTCTTTAACCAACTCAAATCATCAACCCTAAACACATTCAAGCCTTTGAATCCATTCAAACACAAAACACAAGGAAGATAGGTATAACCTCCCTCTCCTTACCCTAAAATTCATCCATGCATGCATTTTCAAACTCCAAAATGTAGTTTGTTCATCTTCTTTTCTTAGATCCAAGAAGATCACCATGGAAGTTCATCTCCATGGATGATCTTCTACAAGGATCAACATTATTTTCAAAGTGTTCTTACTTACTTGCAAAGAAAACACATTTTCAAAACCCTAAAAATCATTTTCATACATTAAATCTCTTTTTCAAAGGATAAAATTCCCCTTCCCAAGCAAATGAAGTGCTTAGTCCTAATGTACCCCAAGGATGGTTTGATATAGTTGATTCACCACTAAAATGTCAAGTGATAACTAATCAAAACCTAGGGAAATGGGGACAAGCATGGATGCAAAACCCCCTTTAAAATCATGTTTTCCTTCTTGAGAAGTTGCTGTCCAGTAGCAATTTTCTAAGACCCCAGTCCATAGTCTAATTTTTTGGACACAGATAACCTTGAAATTTGGTGTTGACTACAAAACACTTTTTGTATCCAACATCCATAGATTTCCAGATATATTTTTACTTTATTTATTTCGTGAGTAAAACTCCCTTTTTCAAAATTTCCTTTAAAGGTCAGTTCATCAGTCTCTGGAAGTCCAGATTTCACATCTGAGATTTCCAGAAGGTTTTGGGTCCTCAAATCATCTCCAAAATGAAAAGTTATTTTACAGAAACCTTATTTAAGGTGTTTTGAACATTTTTTATTCTCGGACTTTTCCCATATTTTGGAGTTTTCAAGCCCTAAAGTCCATTTCAAAATTAAGTGTCCACTGCCTTTTTCCTTCTGGCAGAAATGGTTTCCAACTTCCAAAAATCTTTTGAGTGTTAAATCTCAACCCAAAAATCACACCAAAAATCATGGGATCTGTCCAAAGTCTAATAAAGAATTCCCAATTTTTACTTTCCTCAGTTTCAACTTATTTTGGCCAAAGTAATACACACACACACACACACAAATGGTTTTTAAGCTTGGAAGACTCGTTTCACGAGGCATTCCGGGTGCACACTAACGTCCTTCCCGGCGTGTAACGTGACCTCCGAACCCAAATCTCTTATTTCGGGCATTTTTCAAAGTTTTGGCCCTTAAAACAAAAATGGCGTGGCGACTCTGTTTGATTTCAAAAATCGGGTACATCACAGTGGCGACTCCGCTGGGGATTTTGTTAGCTTTTTTCTTAAAAAAAAAAATGATATTTGGTATATTGGTGGAAACCATTAAACTTCCCGTTATCGCCTCCTAACACGAGTCGGGGATAAATTGTGGTTTAACAATCCCACGTACCGGTATCATTGTTTTCAAGAAAAAAAAAGGAAAAGCTTTTGAGGGTCAAGCTTCCGTCCCGGCATTAAAAATCATTTGTTGTGTGTGTTGATTTTTGCACATTTTCGTGTTGTTTTGGCCGCCTCGGAAAAAGTCAAAATTTTGACTGTCGGAATCATGTCCCTAACTGTCGGAATTTTTGTGCTTATGTGCTTATGTGTTCATTAAATTTCAAAAAAAAAATTTAAAAAAAAAAAATTCAAAAAAAAAGATTTTTCAAAAAGAAAATTTTCAAAAATAAAATAAAATCATGCATCATTCTTTTAAGACACATAAATTTTTTTTTTATTTTACTCAGAAAAAGAAGATAGACTGCTTGCACACTACACGCACGTTGACCGTACACTGCACACTACGTCCCTAACCCGGGGAAATCCTTGTCGCGGCCCGTTTGGTCTTATTACGCCTCTCGGTGCAAGTACAGGACTACCCAAACATCTTATGGAGCCTCGTGTCGACCATGCACTTGTCCGTGACACACTTTTGTCCGAGACCCGGTTGGTTTTTAGTCTGGTCTGTGTCATGCCCTGTCTGTGTATAGACCTTTCCTTTCAAGCCTTTGTCGGCATACCGACTCAATATCTTTCGGGGACCCTAATCGCCGAAGTTCCGCCGGTTTTCCGCCGCGGACTTTGACCAAGATATTGACCGGCGCCTTGACTTCGGCTCTGACTGGCACAAATTATACACTGACTCCCAGCATGACACTGAGTCATCAAGGATTAATGGTTATTCCATGCCTAATTACGGCCTAATTGACGACAAGTCAAGATCAATTGCGGACATTCATCAGTCCAAATCATGCCGACTTTTTGTCGAGCCCCTCGGACATGATATTGACTTTGACGTCAGCTTTGTCCGTAATTTACATCGAATGCTCGTTAAGACTCGATTACCCGCCGACTTTTAGGATCGTTTTTCTTTCGGTCGGTGGGACCCGCTTGCCCTATAGGACCCTCGCCCGGTCGCCCACCCTTGGAGGTCGAAATACAGGTGGAATACGAGGGGCTTATAGACGTAGTGACGGGGCCCACTGATCCAGGATCCAGAGTAGTTTGTGAAAAAGAAGAGCAATCTTTTCCAACCGATAAGGTTTAATAAAACATGTTTTAAGTAAATTTAAACAAATAATCGCATGTTGCATGAGCCCTAAGCCCAAACACCAACCTGTTCCGCTTTCCCGAGTCCGAACCACACCCTTTCGTGCCTTCCACAGCAAGCAAAGTTTGGATCGAAGCCCCGGGTCATCGTTTGTTCACTCAGTCATTCCGGAGTCGATACTTCATCGGTTTCCTCCCTCGCTTCAGCTCAAAGTTTCGTAATGGCCAACTCGTAGGAGAACAAATGGGGGACGTACAGATCCGCACTCGAAAACTCGCAAAATGCCGAGCAGTGGAATCAGATGTTGGAACAGATAAGACAACATCAAGAGGCTCAGATCGCCCGCCATGGGAAGGTATCGAAACCAGGGGCTAGCAATTGTTCGCAACCCTAATGGAACCTTTACGGTTGATGCGAAGATTGGAACTAATTACCCTCCGGGTATGCCAACTACCGTCAAATGCCCCGTTCCCTTTCGTGTGGAACTACTAATGGGCCAAGCATCCCCCAGCCCTATCACTCAGCCTGCCTCTCGGCCTCATCGTATCGATACTCCTCAACAGATCCGATCTTGGTCAACTTCCTCGGCACCTCTCGGTTTTCACCTTTGGGTTTCAATCCGCCCGTTTCGCCCGCAGCCTTGGAATGGGCCGGTTCGCTACTCCAAAACCTCGCCTCGGCCCGGCCATCGGGCCTGAATTGGTCGGGCTTCAAGTACATCTCGCCCCTACAGCTCGATACTCCTCAACAGTCCGATCTAGGTCAACCTGCCCCGGTGCCTCTCGTGTCTCACCACCAGGATTGAATCGATTGCCTTTCGCCCCACAGCTTGGAAGGGGCCGGTTTACTACTTCACAACATCGTCCGATTTGGGTCATCATCTCGGAAGGGGCCGGTTCGCGACTTCTCAAGCCCAAGAAGTGTGACATGACTCCGCAAGCCATTTCGGGTCAGGGCTTTGCTTCTCGTGCTCCATGGTTCGAGGGGGCCGGCTTGCTTCCTCCAATTCTCAAAGCACACTTGCCCCTATGATACCGCAAGATCACATGGGCCACCGTGCTCTTATCACCACTTCATCGGGTTTACCGTATTCACAACATCCTCCAAGCTCTACCTCGTCCCTCCGGTTGGGAAGTCCGACAAGGTCAAATGCTCCTCATCAAATTCTCCACCCGGCTGCTACGCAAGCCGCTCCCCGCTCATCAAGTACAGTATGCACATTACCCTTGTAGTCACGTTCCTCGGTGTGGTCAAGACACGTTCACCCTACTGTTACGATGCCTCAAATCTCATATCTTCAATGCCTTTTGATCCACACTCACCGCTCCTCGGTATCCAACCATTACGAGCCATATATCCTCATCTTCGGCAACCGCTGTGCCTTATGAGGAGGGTTACGGCCACGATTTTAATGCTCGATTGTCATCCCTCCCACCCAGAAAGTACTTCCTACCGTGGTTTCATTTATCGATGCCGCCTTGTGGGCGTGTCGTGCAGTCCTAGTGTTCCTATTGACTCGTCCAATGGATTATTGAAAGAACCAATTGAGAAGGTACAAGAAAAGCCTAGCAACGAGAATATCGACGATCGCTCAACTCGGGCCATCTCACCATACCAATCTTGTGTATCTGACACGAATGAGGTTTACAAAAGGTCAAATCTCGACGATTACATCGATGATTACATCAAAAGGGTTCGTGCACGGGGAAGCACTACGGGTCGGAACATGTCTCATCGCTATAAACCTTACCCTTCCAACACGGCTGCAACATCCATCAAAGGAAAGAAGGCATTGCATACAAATAACGGCATCCAAAAGCAACCAAGAAATGGTGGTCCTCTAAGGCAACGAGAACATTTTGATGATTTTGGGATGCCCATGGGCTTAATTTTCAAGGGTTTAGTAAAAGAAGGCCTTTTGGAGCCTCTCAAGGACTACCATCCGAGGAGCTCAAATGCACCCCTCGACATGAGTAAGCACTGCGCTTTCCATGATCATTATGGCCATACGACCGACAACTACACAGTCTTGAAGAGAGCGGTTCAAAGGTTAATCGAAGCGGGCAAGCTTGAGTGCCCCAATGGACCAAAACCGGCGAACCCCGTTCAGAATGGTGACCAAGTCAATGACCAAATCTCGAATCAAAGAGCGTTAAGAGTTTATTCTCCCCCAAAGGAAAAATCACATCCCAAGGATTTGGGTGTTCCCTTAAGCAAAGTTTTCAATAGCTTGCTATAGCAGGGTCTCCTCGAACCCATGAGAAACTATCGCCCCGTAAACCCCAATGCTCCTTTGGATACCTCCAAGTATTGTGCCTTTCATCGCACCATGGGCACTTGACAGAGACGATTGCGCGCCCCGAAAAGGCAATCCAAGGTTTGATTGAGCAAGGGAAGTTAGAGGTGCCCGAAGGGCCCAATACCGTCGCAACCCGTTCCCTAGAAATAACAACATGAGCGTCAACATGGTCGAGTTTGGTGATTCAAGACTCGTGGGCATAATGGAATTTGACTCGCTCTTTTGTGATCGATGAACCAGTCATCGCAGGCAATGAAAATGGCTGGATTGGGCAAGGGATTGCCAAAGAAATCCTGATGGAAAGAATTGCAATAGCCCCCATCTCCAGCGTCGAAGAGTAGATGCATGGTCCAACAACAAAGAGCGGCTAGACTAGGGGCTACCTATCTTTAAAATAATCTTTTAAGTCAACCGTCGTAGATTCTAGTACTTTTCTTTCACCTAAGTCCTTCCTGGACATTTGTCGTTGTAGTCCATTTTGGGCATAGTAGTTAAATGTCTAACTTTTAATATAAGTCTTTTTTCTTTTCTTGCTAGACTCGAGACATCACTTGCACACCCACGTTACACTTAATTGAAATGGTTTTATCCTAGATGATCACTTGTGCTGCTCAACCACTAATTTTTTGAAATGATTAATATTTAAATTAATTGGAGTGAGAAAATCAATTGATATCCCTCTCAAATTGGGGCTTACCAACTCCCTATCTTGCATCTCATATGCTCACATCCCTTTCATCAGCCTCATCATCTCGTTGTTCGATGAATTTGCATGGATCTTTTCTCATTTAAAATTTAAGCAAGCAATGAAGACTTAATCTCATTTAGGTCATCCGGTAGGGATTGCGGTTGAAGCCTTTCACCCATAGGAAAGCCATTACCTCACCCTCACTAAACACTACCCTTTCATTTCAAGATCGGCGTGTTTTGAAACCCGGTTTAGCCATTATTTTTGCTCCTTACTGAGAAAAGTCCAAGCAGGCCCAAGAAGTTAACTTCGAGAGTCGGCGATGCGCAAGATATCTCAAACCATAAAGGAAGGACAAAGATAATCCTCAACTCCTCAGGAAGCTTTCCAAGTCAAAAAAAAAGGAAAAAAGAGCTCAAGCAAAAGAAGCTTCAAAAAAAAAAAACAAAAGAAGGACTGTCGATCCTCACAATTCAGTAAAACTCCCCGACTCCTCAAGAAGCTCTCCAATGATAAAAAAAAAAAAAAGGAGCCTGAATTCTCGAAGATTCGCAAAAGTTCCCGATAGCTTGGACTCCCTCTCACCATTTCCTTAACCAATCCCAAGCCATCCTCTCGCTTTTAGAGGACATCCCCGTTGCCATTATCCTCGCCTTTGGCCAAAATCAAAATTTGACCTCTCATTCTTAGAGGCAATCAATCTTTCCCGCCATAGATTTCCCAAACACATCCCTACAAGCCAACCTCTCATTTTTAGAGGCTCAGTCAGCAAAAGGCCCAGCCGACCTCTCACTTTAAGAGGTCATAACTTCCAAAATTACCCGATGGCCGATCGAAGCCCGGAAACCCAGCTGCAATTCCTATCGGATAGCAATTTCATCATAATACCTTTAAGATCTAAATCAAATTAACGCTTCATTGCTTACTTAAATTGGAATCTAATCCATTTTGGCTCAAAATTACCAATCAAAGATTGTGCAAATTCAAAATTGATTCATGTGAGCATAATTCATTTCTACTCCACAAACACTTGTCGTGGATGTCCCACTGGGGCTTCGCATCCGTGTCTTTCATGGACACTCTAAGGGGATATGTTATTCAATTCTCCAAATCCTCAAAATCCCCAAAGGTCCTCAGATCCTCGAATTTCAACATTCGTTCTCTCTTCATTAGGGATAAGCCCGAACTACGGCGACCTGAGCTCTCCATAATGAAGGGAACGTAGGCAACCAGAAATGGTCCAGTCGAAACACTAACAAATTCCAAAAAAAAAAATCCGTTCTCATCAAGGATTGTCCCTATACACTTTCCGCCCTTCCGAGCTTGATTCTCGATATTAGTTGATTTTCTCCTTGTGATTAATCAAAATATTTGTTCATATCAGATTTAGGGGTTGAATAACCCGAACATTAACAAAGGGTTTTAAGTAGCCTTGTGATCATCACGAATAAAACAAGTTTTCAAGTGTCTCGACAAGTCTTCTCTCTCTCCATCATAGGGAAATAGAGCCAAACACTGTCTTTCTGTCAGCAGGGGCTTCCATACACTTTTCCACACCTTGTGATGCTTATACTCTCTCAAAAGAGTCAAACCAAAAGCGAGAGTGTCATACACAAATTCGGGAGAAATTCCCACCTTTCAAAAGATATGCCCCTGCACGTAAACATTTCTGAGTCTTGTCCAGTAACTGGTTGACTAAGGTCTGAAAAGATGGGTGCCTCCTCTGTTAGACTACTCTGAATTTCTTCACGTTCGGGCTTTGCTAAGCGGTTCTCCCAGGTTCTCCTGTATCAGCTCTTCAAGCTGGGGCTTCTATAGTCATCTTTGGGTCCACATTGGGTTTTTCACTACGAGATAGATTCGATCTTTGTCAGATTATTTTCAGGGTTGCTTTGCATTACCAATCAGATTGGGACTCTGCTAATGACAACGAGGTTATAAGATTGGGGCTTCGCCAAGTCACTTCTTCGAAATCTGGACTTTGCCAAGATGGTCCTCTGGACCTGAATTTTATCAAGTCACAAGAAAGGTCTAGTCACATCAGCCTAGATTTTCACTTCGTAACTTGGTACATAGCAAACTTCCTCGTAGCCGGAGTCTAAGATCCGGGTTTCACCCGCATTAGCAATTCCATCAAGTCATTCTCCGAACAAGGTTTCGGCCAAGTCACGGCTCACCCAAATGAAAGAAGTTTCACTCATATCAACGTGCTCCTAGAGCCTCCGTCGCACGCCTTCAAATGACCAAAATTGAGAGGGAAAATTCCAAACAAGACCCGGATCCGAATCCAATCTCATCAAGATTGAGGTCCATGTGGATACCGTTAACAAAACCTCATCAACAACCACTGTTTAAATCGTAATCGAGGGCTCTCACCTCCCCCACTTGCTCAAAATCTGTTCCAAACAGTCTCCAAACACATACATCCCAATGCATCCCCTCTCATCACCATGCATCCCCACAAAAATATCCTAAGGGCTCATGTAGCATGCACAAAACTTGAATCAATAGGAAAAATCCTAAGTGATTGAAGATCATAAATCATAATTTCCCTGCCAAAAGCTTAGGCTAAGTGCATCTTCGAAAGCAAGTAAATGCCTCATCTCGCGAACACATGCAGTGATATTGTCATAATCATTCTGATTCTATGCATGCATCTGTCATCATGAATGTCATATATACATCTTCCTCTCTACTAACCAATGCAGGGATTCGAACGTGAAAGACCATTTTCCTTCGCTATTGAGACTTACCCTCAACAAGGAAGATATTTACCAAAGTCCAAAATCAATGGTTTCAACAAAATCGCAAGAAATCAAATGCCCCTTTTCGACAAGAGATGATTCCGGGCAAAACATGTGCAGATCACCTCCAGTGTCTACAAATCGGTCGAGACGCCAAGTTCTCAAATACGCTCGGTCGTAGACGCCAAGTTCTCAAATACGCTCGGTCGAGACGCCAAGTTCTCAAATACGACGGTCGGGGACGCCAAGTTCTCAAATACAAGACGGTCGTGGACGCGTTCTCAAATACAAGACGGCCGAGACGCCAAGTTCTCAAATACAGTTTGGTCAGAGACGCCAAGTTCTCAAATGCAAATCGGTCAGAGACGCCAAGTTCTCAAATACAATACGGTCAGAGACGCCAAGCTCTCAAATACAATACGGTCAGAGATGCCAAGTTCTCAAATGCAAATCGGTCAGAGACGCCAAGTTCTCAAATATAATACGGTCAGAGATGCCAAGTTCTCACAAACAAATCGGTCAGAGACACCAAGTTCTCAAAAGCAAGAAGTCCCAATGTGAAGACAAGCTCAACAACTTCTACAAGGTTGACGATCACTAGCAAGATGCAGACTCAACCAAACTCCCCCCTTCAGGTCAAAATGCCTCCAAAGACAGCAAATCGTCAGCAGAATCCGTCCCACGAACGGAAACCCAACAACTCTTCATTAACATCAGCCGTAGCCTCAGTCCTTCCGGTAGCTACAGGTAAGCACATCACATGTATGAAAGCATATCTTAGTCAACTACTTTTCTAAAAGAACATTATCATCAAATCTTAGGGTGACTTCCCAAAAATAGTCAAATCTTAGGGTGACTTCCCAAAATAGTCAAACCTCGGGTGACTCCCAAATACCGTCAAACCATCAAAGACCATCCCCAGCAGTTGTCGAACTACGTCCAGACTTGATTCTCACTCGGGATACGTAGGTAGCCTACCGTAGGTCCAGCCACTTGACCAACACGGTCACCCTTTTCCCCGGTAATCCTCGTAAGCTCGAATCTTCCCCAGCGAGAACGCCCTCGAACAGTCTCCCTCAGGTATAAAACCTCGACTTAGGTTCATACTCCTGAACTAGGTCCCCATTTAGGTTCATACTCCTGAACTAGGTCCCCACTTAGGTTTATACTCCTGAACTAGGTCCCCATTTAGGTTCATACTCCCGAACCGAATTCTCATTTAGGTTCATACTTCTAAACCTCAGCTTAGGTTCATCCCCGACGAAAGTTAACGGAATTTCGGTCCCTTCAAATGAAGTCCACCAAAAGACTGTCTATCCCCTCGGAGTCTGTCCCCAACGAAAGGATACGAACATCGAAGGAAATCATTTCAAAACAAATTGATACCTCCAGATCATTCATCATCAAGGTTCGAGGCACCTAAGACGCCATCATCAAGGTCCGAGGCACCTAAGACGCCATCATCAAGGTTCGAGGCACCTAAGACGCCATCACCAAGGTTTGAGGCACCTAAGATGCCATCCCCAAGGTTCGAGGCACCTAAGACGCCATCATCAAGGTCCGAGGCACCCAAGATGCCATCATCAAGGTTCGAGGCACCTAAGACGCCATCACCAATGTTTGAGGCACCTAAGACGCCATCACCAAGGTTTGAGGCACCTAAGACGCCATCATCAAGGTTCGAGGCACCTAAGACGCCATCATCAAGGTTCGAGACACCTAAGACCCCATCATTAAGGTTTGAGGCACCTAAAACGCTATCACACACAACACGAGTAAAGCGATAAATCGCAATCATCCCCTAATTCGACAAACTGAAACCATTACCAGGGCGACTTTCCAAAAATAGTCAAACCTTAGGGCGACTTCCCTAAAATAGTCAAGTCTTAGGGCGACTTCCCAAAAATAGTCAAATCATAGGGCGACTTCCCAAAAATAGTCAAACCTTAGGGCGACTTCCCAAAAATAGTCAAATCTTAGGGCGACTTTCCAAAAATAGTCAAATCTTAGGGCGACTTCCCAAAAATAGTCTAACCTTAGGGCGACTTCCCAAAAATAGTCAAATCTTAGGGCGACTTCCCAAAAATAGTCAAATCTTAGGGCGACTTCCCAAAAATAGTCAAATCTTAGGTTGACATCCTAAAATAGTCACCTTAGGGTCAGCATCGAAAGACCCGAACTACGACTGGCTTGATTCCTCTTAAGGATACGTAGGTAGCCTATCATTAGGTTCAGCCATCAGACCGAAAGTGGTCATTCTTATCCCCAGCAGAGCGGATAAACAACTTCAGCCATCCAACCAAAAATGGTCATTCCTATCCCCAGCAGAGCGGATAGCCATCAGACCAAAATGGTCATTCCTATCCCCAGCAGAGCGGATATACAACTCTAAGCCACCAGACCAAAATGGTCATCTTCTATCCCCAGCAGAGTTTCTTTCAGCAACCAACTGCATAACTCGCTCGCCAGGTTGACATCCTAAAACAGTCACTCCAGGGTCGAAGACCCGAACTACGACCGGCTTGATTCCCCAATTGGGATACGTAGGTAGCCTATCGCTAGGTTCAGCCACTCGATCACTTGATCATCCTGTCAAAAATGGAGCCTTACTCTTATCGACAACCCCGCTTCCTTCGAAAGCGCCGTCGCCGAGGGGCTACTGTAAGTGCTCCAATTTGAGTTGGTAGCTTTTTCGTTAGAAAATTAACGAAAATTCTAACATTACTAACATTCCTAACATTCCTAACTTTTCTAACAAAGTAAGGATAAAATGGGCATTGCCATTTAAAGTTAAACCAAGAAAAGAATCTCAAAAAGCAAAAGAAATTGGAAAAATCCGAATTAAGCAAGTTGAAAAACAGCAATCAGTTTGAATTTTCTGAAAATATTCCTCCTGTCCAATAGCCTGCACTGTAGCAGATGAACAGTGCACCCTCCGCGCGGACATGTTTGCATCTCACAGAGGGCTATAAATTGAACCCTCCTCTCTCAGTTTACACAACACAAATCACTCACAACAACATCACACTGGCAAAAAATAGAGAGAAAACAGTGGGAATTCACTTGAATTGCCACCATTTTCTCTCCAATCTTTCCCAAATCTCACTCACTCATAAACACTTCAAAACACTCTCATACATACTCTCATACATACACCAATCTAAGCTCAAATCACCCCTTAGGAGGAGGATTAGAGAGAAAACATAGAGGACTTCATTGTTATCTACTTGTTTTCTCTTTAACCAACTCAAATCATCAACCCTAAACACATTCAAGCCTTTGAATCCATTCAAACACAAAACACAAGGAAGATAGGTATAACCTCCCTCTCCTTACCCTAAAATTCATCCATGCATGCATTTTCAAACTCCAAAATGTAGTTTGTTCATCTTCTTTTCTTAGATCCAAGAAGATCACCATGGAAGTTCATCTCTATGGATGATCTTCTACAAGGATCAACATTATTTTCAAAGTGTTCTTACTTACTTGCAAAGAAAACACATTTTCAAAACCCTAAAAATCATTTTCATACATTAAATCTCTTTTTCAAAGGATAAAATTCCCCTTCCCAAGCAAATGAAGTGCTTAGTCCTAATGTACCCCAAGGATGGTTTGATATAGTTGATTCACCACTAAAATTTCAAGTGATCACTAATCAAAACCTAGGGAAATGGGGACAAGCATGGATGCAAAACCCCCTTTAAAATCATGTTTTCCTTCTTGAGAAGTTGCTGTCCAGTAGCAATTTTCTAAGACCCCAGTCCATGGTCTAATTTTTTGGACACAGATAAACTTAGAATTTGGTGTTGACTACAAAACACTTTTTGTAGCCAACATCCATAGATTTCCAGATATATTTTTACTTTATTTTTTTCGTGAGTAAAACTCCCTTTTTCAAATTTTCCTTTAAAGGTCAGTTCATCAGTCTCTGGAAGTCCAGATTTCACATCTGAGATTTCCAGAAGGTTTTGGGTCCTCAAATCATCTCTAAAATGAAAAGTTCTTTTACAAAAACCTTATTTAAGGTGTTTTGAACATTTTTCATTCTCGGACTTTTCCCATATTTTGGAGTTTTCAAGCCCTAAAGTCCATTTCAAAATTAAGTGTCCACTGCCTTTTTCCTTCTGGCAGAAATGGTTTCCAACTTCCAAAAATCTTTTGAGTGTCAAATCTCACCCCAAAAATCATGGGATCTTTCCAAAGTCTAATAAAGAATTCCCAATTTTTACTTTCCTCAGTTTCAACTTATTTTGGCCAAAGTAACACACACACACACACACACAAATGGTTTTTAAGCTTGGAAGACTCGTTTCACGAGGCATTCCGGGTGCACACTAACGTCCTTCCCGGCGTGTAACGTGACCTCCGAACCCAAATATCTTATTTCGGGCATTTTTCAAAGTTTTGGCCCTTAAAACAAAAATGGCGTGGCGACTCCGTTTGATTTCAAAAATCGGGTACATCACAGTAGTGCATGGCCATGCCCGAATGAATTAATGTGATTAATATCATTCGATTAATCAATTTACTTGGTAACGAGAAAGAATTGAACAATATGAGTTGACGTGGACCATGACTCATGTTCAATATAACATCGTGTGACAATGGGATTGTGATATGTTCTATGTAGGAAAAATTGAACTTGATATTATATTATTTGGGTAGGCATGATGGCTTGCTAGAGTCCGCTCATGCCTTATGGGGATCGATGTGATCGAACTCATTGCCAACATAATATAGTCCTATGGGGTCACACGCATCGAACGAATTGTCAAAAATGAAGAATATGGGTTTTCTGTGCTCAAGGGACGACTCGTCCCCAGTCTGAACTAACTATTCCCCATAAAGGGGACGGATGATTAAGAGGGGACGTCCTGAGGGACGACTCATGCCCAGAGGGACGAGTCATGCCCATAGGGACGACTCGTGACCTGAGCAGAGCTAACTATTCCCCTTAAAGGGGACGCCTGTATCAGAACCTTGTGCAAGGGGACGACTCGTGCCCTGGGGGACGAGTCGTCCCGTCGGCGCTGGACTGATACGTAAATGACCTAATTTTAGGGTTTTCGCAAAGGGCTTTTATTTATAACGTATAAATACTTGCCCCTGGTTGCCCTAGCCGTCATTATCACATTTTTGGCTTAGAGAAACACCAAAAGTGAGAGATTTCAATTGAGAATTGAGAATCAAACACAATCAATTCCATTATTCTTCATCGATTGAAAGGAGTTTCAATCAAAGGATCTAGCAATCCTCCTAGAAGAGTTCTAGGGTTAGTTCATCGCGTGGATACACATAGAGGATCTTCGCTCGTCAAGATCTTTCGTTCGTGATTCAACGATCGTTCATCAATCGTCAATCTGTAGTTGGGTCACGTTTATCAACGACAAAAGCACACAAGGTTGGTATTTCTAAATCATTACTCTCAATTAATCATCTAGAACGATTCCTAGGGCTTTGGGTTTTTCGAGTTATTTGCAATTTTCCGCTGCGCATGGACCCTCAAAACCCAACAGTGGTATCAGAGCCCCGTTCATGATGTTTATATTAGATAATCATGATAATTATGTAATGTTATTATATGAATTTTCATGATGTATATGATTTAGAACATGAATTTATATGGGATTTGCTTATGGAAGTAATTGTATATGTAGATATGCCATGATTATGAATTGAATTATGTGATTAATGTGATTAATCTATAATATGGGTTTTGATGTATTACTTAGTATATAGGCTGGAAGCCAAGATCTTCCCCGCAGGCACTTCTGGGAAGTGTGGGATAACTTTTGATACGATGCCACGTACTAGTAATTACACATCAAATGTGATTTGTGTTGCATCATTCCATGTTCATAATTATGCTCATATAGTTTTCATAAATCAACCTTGTCATGTTAATTGATAAACATGAAAAATTGAACCTTCTTTGAATTTTGAGTTTGATTATGCCACCCATGTTTAAACACTTGTGAGTACACGGATAGTTTCATGTAGGCTACGCCACAGCGAGGTACATTGATTCTATCTTTGTATGATCAAGATGAGCAAACGGTGATTGCTATACGTTTAATATGGTTGAACTCAATTAGGCTATCAAAACAGTTTTGGGCCTAAGGCATAAGATGGGATTGAAACATGTGACATATGATGTCTATAATCTCATAAAGGATCTAAGAGTCATATGTTGATATGATT
The DNA here is from genome assembly GCA_022495995.1 of Adenophora triphylla var. japonica. NCBI lineage: Eukaryota > Viridiplantae > Streptophyta > Magnoliopsida > Asterales > Campanulaceae > Adenophora > Adenophora triphylla. The sequence continues at coordinate 319,379 of JAFEMH010000038.1, read as the reverse complement.
GATAAAAGTTATCTACCTTTTTAGTTTAATTTTGAGCAGTCGTGCCATAGCCGACTTGAAATTAAATTAAAGTTGGGTCTTAGCCTATTAAATTATATTATACATGATTGTATAAGAAGGTTATATAATTTAGTGGGAGTATTTATGAAATACGTTATTTAAATCTATTAAATGAAATTGGTACTTATATGTGTTCATATGTGTTGCATATCTTTGTAGATCAATGACCTCAAACACTAATCAAACTTTGTCACTGCGATCAGTCCTTGAGAAGGACAAGTTAGAAGAGAATGGCAACAATTATGTGGATTGGATCCGCAGTTTGGGAATTGTTCTCAAACAGGAAAGGAAGTTGTACATTCTCGATGGACCCGTTCCACCCGAGCCTGCTGCTAATGCAACTAAAGCTGAAAAGGACCAACATAAGAAACATGTGGATGATTCTATTGATGTTGGTTGCTTGATGCTTGCTACCATGAATAAGGCTCTTCAGAAGGACCTTGTACACATGGAAGCCTATGATTTGGGAAATCATTTGAAGGAAATGTTCCAGTTGCAAGCACGTCAGGAAAGGTTTGACACTATGAAGGCTCTTCATTCATGCAAGATGATTGAAGGACAGCCTGTTGGGCCTCATGTGTTGAAAATGAAGGGTCACCTTGAACACCTTTAGAGGCTTGGATATCCTATCCAGTTAGAGCTGGCTACGGATATGATATTGCATTCACTCCTTGAAAGTTATAATCAGTTTGTTCTGAATTATAACATGAATGGGATGAATAAATCTCTGTCTGAATTGCAAGGGATGCTTAAGAATGCAGAGAACAATATTTCCAAGAAAACCAATCAAGTGTTGATGGTGAATAAAGGAAAGGGGTTCAAACCCAAGGTTAAAGCAAAAGTTGCTAAACCGGAGGCAAAGGTTGCCGTTGTTGAGAAGCTTAAACACAAATCTCAAAAGGATGCGGTATGCTACCATTGCAAGGAAACTGGGCATTGGAGGCGTAACTGCAAGCTTTATCAGGAAGGGCTGAAGAAGGGCAATGAGATTGCCATGACTTCAGGTATCTATGTGATAGATATTTTACTTTCTACTTCTAGTTCTTGGGTATTAGATACCGGATGTGGATCCCACAATTGCCTAAATGTGCAGGGACTAAAGAATAGAAGGTTGCTCAAAGAAGGTGAAGTAGATCTACGGGTTAGAAATGGAGCAAGAGTTGCTGCATTGGCCGTAGGGACTTACGAAGTCACTTTACCTAGTGGATTAATTTTAGTTTTGAATAACTGTTATTATGTTCCGGATTTGAGCAGAAACATTATTTCAATTTCATGTCTAGACAATGAGGGTTACAATTTTCTTATTGCGAATAAGAAATTTTCAATTTATTTGAATGACATGCTTTATTGTATTGCTCATTCTTTTAATGGCCTTTATGTCTTGGATGTTGAAAATAATGTTGATAATGTCTATCATGTTAGTAAGAAATCTAAACCAAATGATGTGAACAACACATACAAATGGCATTGCCGTCTTGGTCACATAAACGAGAAACGCGTATCTAAACTCCATAAAGATGGATATTTAGACTCATATGATTATGAATCATATGATGTTTGCGAGTCTTGTTTATTGGGCAAGATGACTAAAGAACCTTTTACTAAGAGTAGTGAAAGGGCTAGTGATTTGTTGGCTCTCATACATACTGATGTATGTGGACCAATGAATAGCATTGCTAGGGGAGGATTTCGGTACTTCATAACGTTCACTGATGACTTATCCAGATATGGCTATGTCTATCTGATGAAGTACAAAAGTGAAGCATTTGAGATATTTAGAATATTTCAAAATGAAGTACAAAATCAACTTGGAAAAACTATTAAAACACTTCGATCCGATCGAGGTGGTGAATATTTAAGCCAAGAATTTGATGATCATCTTAAAAGTTGTGGAATTGTTTCAGAACTTACTCCACCCGGAACACCACAATGGAATGGTGTGTCCGAGAGGAGAAATCGAACTCTATTAGATATGGTTCGATCGATGATGAGTCAAGTTAACCTTCCTATTTCCTTTTGGGGACATGCATTGGAAACAGCTGCTTTCACACTTAATAAGGTCCCTACTAAATCGGCTCCTAAAATCCCACATGAGATGTGGCATGGAAGAAAACCTAGTTTATCTTTCATGAAGATTTAGGGATGTGAAGCTTATGTAAAGAAATTGGTTTCTGAAAATAAGCTTGCACCCAGATCTGATAAATGTATTTTCGTAGGTTATCCTAAGGAAACGAAAGGATATCAATTTTACAACCGATCCGAGAACAAAGTGTTTGTTGCTCGACATGGTGTCTTTCTATAGAAAGAGTTTCTCTCTAAAGAAACTAGTGGGAGTAAAATTGATCTTGAAGAAATTCAAGAACCCGAAAATGACATAGAGCCAATAGTAGAGACGGAACCAAATTCACAAGCTGTTGTGGAACCGGTTCAAGATACACAAGTTCTTCGCAGATCGGATAGGATACGATCCGAACCTGAGAGATATGGATTTCTCATGACGGAAAGTAACGAGGTAGAAATCATTGAGAATGATGAACCTACTTCCTATCAAGAGGCGATGTCCACTCCTGTTCGGACAAGTGGCTAGGAGCCATGGAATCCGAGATCAAATCCATGTATGATAATCAAGTTTGGAACTTGATTGATCCACCCGAAGGTGTAAAAACCATAGGGTGCAAATGGGTTTTCAAAAAGAAAACCGACATGGATGGGAAGGTATACACTTATAAGGCTAGGCTTGTTGCTAAGGGGTATAGGCAGATTCATGGTGTTGACTATGATGAAACCTTTTCGCCCGTAGCAATGCTTAAGTCTATTAGAATCCTAATTGCCATAGCTGCATATTACGACTATGAGATATGGCAAATGGACGTCAAAATAGCGTTTCTTAACGGAAACCTACTTGAGGATGTATACATGATACAGCCTGAAGGGTTTGTCGATCCAAAGAATTCTAATAAAGTGTGTAAGTTGCAGAGATCCATTTATGGATTGAAGCAAGCTTCCCGGAGCTGGAATCTACGTTTTGATGAATCAGTCAAAGAGTTTGGCTTTATCAAAAACGAAGATGAACCTTGTGTATACAAGAAAATAAGTGGGAGCATAGTTCTATTTCTAGTGTTATATGTCGATGACATCTTGCTCATTGGAAACAATGTTCCTGCACTTGAGACTGTTAAGTCTTGGTTAGGAAAATGTTTCTCAATGAAAGATATGGGTGAAGCGGCTTATATCCTTGATATCAAGATCTATAGAGATAGATCAAGAAGGATGATTGGTTTGAGTCAGAGTACATATATTGACAAGGTCCTTAGAAGATTTTGCATGGAAAATTCTAAGAGAGGGAACTTGCCAATGGGACATGGCATTACTCTTAGCAAGACTCATTGTCCTAAGACAAATGATGAGCGAAAGAGGATGAGTGATATACCATATGCTTCGGCAATCAGGTCTATCATGTATGCCATGTTATGTACTAGACCCGATGTCTCGTATGCTCTAAGCGCAATGAGTAGATATCAATCTGATCCTGGAGAGAACCATTGGATAGCAGTCAAGAATATCCTTAAGTACTTGAGAAGGACTAAGGATGTATTCTTGGTATTTGGAGGAATGGAAGATGATCTGGTTGTAAAGGGTTACACAGATGCAAGCTTCCAAACCGACAAAGATGACTTTAGATCGCAGTCTGGTTTCGTGTTTATGCTAAATGGAGGTGTTGTTTATTGGAAGAGTTCCAAGCAAAGCACTGTTGCTGATTCTACAACAGAAGCCGAATACATAGCAGCATCGGATGCGGCTAAGGAGGCGGTTTGGATCAAGAAGTTCGTTAGTGACTTAGAAGTCGTTCCGAGTATCACTAACCCGATAGAGCTTTTCTGTGACAATAATGGTGCTATTGCCCAAGCAAAAGAACCAAGGTCACATCAACGATCCAAACACATTTTGAGACGTTTCCACCTCATTCGAGAAATGCGTGAAAGGGGAGGGACGTCAAGATATGCAAGGTACCAATGGATGACAACATTTCGGACCCTCTCACCAAGCCTTTACCACAAGCTAAACATGATGGTCATGTTAGGTCCATGGGTATAAGATACATGAATGATTGGGCCTAGTGCAAGTGGGAGACTGTAGGTGTTAGTGCCCTAGGCCTATAGAGATAGACTTATTTGTAATGTCATTGTTCATTTATATATAAGAGATTGCTTCTTTGATTATTATATGTGTTTGCATGTTTTGTTATAATAATCGTGTCCCTAGTACTTATGAAGCACTAGTATGAGGTCTAATGGATAATCATGTGATGATTATATGCATGGAGATGCACATTAGAATCATGGGTACTTGTTGGAGAACAAGGTGCTGGACTTGACCCATTATGAGATTTATGTCATGGTCAAATGTCATAAATAAATCTCATATAGATATATCATTGATATCCTTTGACCTGAGATTATCATCGTCTTCTACTTGATGAATATCATGTTTGATATAGTTTAACGTTGTCTTTAACCGGACAAAAAAAAGGGCTATCATTGGCATGACATGACTCTCGTTGGGAAGAATGATAAGTCAAGATGGCAAATTGTCCCTCGTAAAGAGAGATGTTTGCTAGGCCACTCGTAAGTAAGATTGATGTAGTGCATGGCCATGCCCGAATGAATTAATGTGATTAATATCATTCGATTAATCAATTTACTTGGTAACGAGAAAGCATTGAACAATATGAGTTGACGTGGACCATGACTCATGTTCAATATAACATCGTGTGACAATGGGATTGTGATATGTTCTATGTAGGAAAAATCGAACTTGATATTATATTATTTGGGTAGGCATGATGGCTTGCTAGAGTCCGCTCATGCCTTATGGGGATCGATGTGATCGAACTCATTGCCAACATAATATAGTCCTATGGGGTCACACGCATCGAACGAATTGTCAAAAATGAAGAATATGGGTTTTCTGTGCTCAGGGGACGACTCGTCCCCAGTCTGAACTAACTATTCCCCATAAAGGGGACGGATGATTAAGAGGGGACGTCCAGAGGGACGAGTCGTGCCCAGAGGGACGAGTCGTGCCCATAGGGACGACTCGTGACCTGAGCAGAGCCAACTATTCCCCTTAAAGGGGACGCCTGTATCAGAACCTTGTGCAAGGGGACGACTCGTGCCCTGGGGGACAAGTCATCCCGTCGGCATTGGACTGATACGTAAATGACCTAATTTTAGGGTTTTCTCAAAGGGCTTTTATTTATAACGTATAAATACTTGCCCCTGGTTGCCCTAGCCGTCATTATCACGTTTTTGGCTTAGAGAAACACCAAAAGTGAGAGATTTCAATTGAGAATTGAGAATCAAACACAATCAATTCCATTATTCTTCATCGATTGAAAGGAGTTTCAATCAAAGGATCTAGCAATCCTCCTAGAAGAGTTCTAGGGTTCGTTCATCGCGTGGATACACATAGAGGATCTTCGCTCGTCAAGATCTTTCGTTCGTGATTCAACGATCGTTCATCAATCGTCAATCTGTAGTTGGGTCACGTTTATCAACGACAAAAGCACACAAGGTTGGTATTTCTAAATCATTACTCTTAATTAATCATCTAGAACGATTCCTAGGGCTTTGGGTTTTTCGAGTTATTTGCAATTTTCCGCTGCGCATGGACCCTCGAAACCCAACAGAAGGAGTTGGAAATTTTTGGACTTTAGGAGGAACAGATTGTTTTCTTGCTGTCTTTTTGGGTCTGATGACTGATGGGGAGGTAGAAGGAGCAATCGGTTGAGAAGCTGTCGGTTGGGAGGCTGCAGCTGGCTTGCTGACCGATGGATCGGTTGCCTTCCTCTTGACCGGTAGAGTGGAAGCCGGTTGAGAGGACTCATGCTCAACATCTTTCTTAACCTTAAGCTTGTAAGCCTTCTTCTTTTCTCAACCGGTTTAGCTCCGGTTGAGGCTTCACCAGTTGAGGTGGTTACCTCTTTAGAAATTCTTCCCCATTCAGATTTGTCAAATGTTTTCACCCATGACTGAGGATAGCTGGGTTGACCGGCTGAAGGTGCAAGAATAGCTAGGTTATTTCTCAATGCCCTACTAACCAAGAGATAATGGCATAGCTTGGCTTTGTTGGCTCTGGCAAGTGGCTTCTCCTTATGAATTTTCTTAAAGGCAATAATAATGACGTTGTAGATGAACGTACACCAGTTGAATTCCTTCTGAAGGAGAATGGCAGTCATGGCTTCAAACTGGATCATAGTGATACATCGGTGTGATCCAGACCGACAAATAATGCATCGATTAACTATCTCAGCTAGGGTATAGTTGATTGGATCAAGGTCAGCCTTTTTGTTGCCTTCACCAATTACGAAGGGCTTTTCACCTTTGATTTGAGCCCATGCCAACTTCATGTTCTTCATCTAAACATTTGAGGGACCAATTGAGGCTAGGGTAGGAAAGGCTTTAGCAATGGAGGATGGGGAGAAGGTAACAGGGACACCAACAACAGTTGAAATAATAGAAAGGACTTCTCCAGCCTTGACATTCTCATCCAGAGACCCATTGTCAAACAACTCATTTACTAGCTCATATGAAATGTATTCAGATCCCTCAGGCAACAAAGATAGAATGTAACCTCCATATATGTCTTTCTTGGGAGTTGGTTTAGGAGCCATCTGTAAACATCAAACATCAAAACACAATATTTTAAGCTAAAATGTTTTATAAGATACACAAAAAATAGTCATTACTTTGAAAGTTTCTAAGCATTCTAAGTGTTATCAGATATATGTTGATGAGAGATGAAGAAATTTTTTAAGTTTTGAAGAACTTCGAAGGAAGTTGATGATCTTTAACCGGTTGAGAGGAGAAAACGTGAGAGAATTAGAGAGAGAATGAGAGTTTTTGAAAAAGTAAAAGTTTTCTTTTGAATCCTTTATATAGGGAGAGAGAGAGAGGAGACGAAGGGTTTTGTTTATGGGGAAAAGCAAAATTTGTTCAAAATGTTTTAACTGATGCTTAAAAATAGGGAATCATGCAACACGGACTTAATGCAAATAAAATATGGAAGCTTAAAATTAGGAACGTGTGTGCAACAGTTTAAATTTTAAACATAATAATGAACAAAAAGGATAACCTTTTGGATAAATAAGAATGATATAGAGATTACCTTTTTGATCAAAATAATTTTTTTGATCTACCTATGAAACAAAATTGGTAAACAGATCATTGTTGTGTCAGACAGCGGCTGAAAAGACTTGAAAGGACAGCAGGGGTGTCAGTCGATCCGGTTAAAACAGATTGGTACGGCCGCAGTTCGTTGTCGGTTAGGTGTTTGATTGACCGGTTGAAGATGGAGTGACCGGTTGAGAGTAACCGCTTGAAGTCTTGATCGGTCAAGGGGTATGACCAGTTAAGATTATGATTGGTCAATGGATATGACCGGTTGAGATTATGATCGGTCAAGGGATATGGCCGGTTGAGAGCTTGTTGCCATCAGTTAAGGTTGAGGAGCAATGATAGGTAGGGGTAAAAAGGAAATATCACCTTGATCAGTTGAGCTTAGCTTACACAAGTAGCAAAGTTAGCACAGTTTATCCACGTATATCAATCATGCATAATTCACCTCTAAGGAATTCAAAACGTTTAGAGTCTAAGGGTTTTGTTAATATATCAGCTAACTGATAGTCAGTGTGAACTTTTAAAAGAACAACATTACCCTTTTCAACATGATCCTTGAGGAAATGATATTTGATATCTATGTGCTTTATCTTGGAATACATCATAGGATTATTGGAGACTGAGATGGTTGAGGAGTTGTCACAATAGATAAGACAAACTTCTGTTGGAATTTCATAATCTACCAGTTGTTGCTTCATCCAAAAGATTTGTGAGCAGCAACTTCCAGCAACTATATACTCAGCCTCAGTTGTAGAAGTGCAATTGAAGCTTGCTTTTTACAAGACCTGGAAACCAATCGGTGACCTGGAAATTGACAAGTCCCACTGGTACTTATCCTTGTGGCCCTACAAGCTGCAAAATCAGCATCTGAATAGCCAATTAGTGTAAAAGATGAATCTCTAGGGTAACAAAAACTTAAGTGAACAGTTCCCACAAGATATCTAATGATTCTTTTGAAATCTTGAAGGTGAGATTCTCTAGGATCAGCTTGAAACCTAGTGCACACACATACAACAAACATGATATTTGGTCTACTAGCAGTCAAGTAAAGTAGAGATCCTATCATACCTCGGTAAAGTGTCATAACTACTTTTTTACCAGACTCATCTTTGTCAAGATGTAAATTAGTAGCCATTGGAGTGATTTGAGGATGAACAGAGTCAAGGCCAAATTTCTTGATAAGATCATTTGTATATTTGGCTTGATTGATGAAGATTCCTTCTTTAGTTTGTTTAACTTGAAGTCCAAGAAAGAAGGTTAATTCTCCCATCATGCTCATCTCGAACTTGCTTTGCATAAGTTTTTCAAATCTCTTTCATAGGTTTTCATTAGTAGAACCAAATATAATATCATCTACATATATTTGAAATAACATTGAATGACCATTATGATTAGCAATGAATAAGGTTGTATCGATTTTACCTCTTTCAAACTTCTCAATAATTAGGAATTTGAAGAAAGTTTCATACTAAGCTCTTGGTGCTTGCTTGAGGTCGTACAAGGCTTTGCTTAACCTATAGACATGATTAGGATTCTTGGAGTCTTCAAACCCGGGAGGTTGATCAACATATACAAGCTCTTGAAGTTCTCCATTGAGGAAGGCAATTTTCACATCCATTTGGTATAACTTAAACTTTTTGTAGGCAGCATAACCAAGGAACAACCTAATGGCTTCCAATCTATCAACAGGGGCAAAAGTCTCATCATAATCAATTCCTTTTTCTTGTTTAATGTTTATACCCTTTAGCCACAAGTCTTTCTTTATTCCTTGTTAATTTTCCAGACTCATCCAACTTATTCCTAAAAACCCATTTTATTCCTATCACTGTCTAATCATTTGGACGAGGCACTAATTCCCATACTTTACATCTGTCAAACCAATTAAGTTTTTCTTGCATAACTTCTACCCAGTTAGGATCATTGAGTGCTTCTTCTGTCTTTTTTGGTTCTATATTTGAGACCATTGCAGAGGAGAATAGACTATGTTGTTCTTCCATACTTCTCCTTTGGCCTCTAGTCATTCTGGGACTAAAAACATCACCAATTACATTTTCTATTGGGTGTCCTCTAGCTGGTCTCACTTCCCTTGGATGGTCTTGCCTGACCAATTCTTGTCTTAAAGTTTTTAGGGAAGGAGAGGAATCGGTTGAGGGAGGTGTGACCGGTTGAGGTGAGGATCGGTTAGGAATAGGTGAGTTTGACAAATGATCAAGTTCAGATTGAGGTGAAGGAAATGGTATATGAATAGTAGAAATTGGTTCAGATTCAGGTGGTGTAATAGGAACATTTGTAAAGGGACTAGTTGGTAGGGTATTGGTTAAGGGATTTTGGGAATTTGATTCTCTTCTAGCCGATTGAGGGAAAAATGAATCATCAACTAGGGCTCTATCGGTTACACCACATGGAAAGCCTGAATTCTGAGCTGGAGGTTGATTTGCGTTGTTACTGGTGGTTTGATTGGAGTTAGAGTTGCTGGATTCACCTGTTTAAAAAACACCAGAATCATTAGTACTATTTGGAGCCTTGTCAGACTATAGAAAATAAAATTTATCAAATGTAACGTGAAAACATTCAACAATTTTCAACAGACGTTTATTGAATATTCTGAAAGCCTTACTGTGTTTGGCATAACCAACAAAGATACCTTCATCGGCTTTCTAATCAAATTTACCTCGATATTATTTACCATTGTACCTTAGCTTCTTCAGCCTGCCCCTTGGCCTCCTCGACCATTTTCTTCTCGTCCTACGCCTTGGCCGCCTTCTCGGCCTCCAGCTCCTTATCCCGGGCCTTCAGCAACCCAGCAATTGCAGCCATCTTGGCCTCCCCCTTCTTATCCCAGCCTTAAGCTCAACCATTTGCTTCTCCATGGCCTTAAGTTGCACATTCTCGTAGGCCTTACTTTGTTTGGCATGTACCTTAGCTTCTTCAGCCTGCCCCTTAGCCTCCTCGGCCATTTTCTTCTCATCCTCCGCCTTGGCCTTGGCCGCCTTCTCGGCCTCCAGCTCCTCATCCCGGGCCTTCAGCAACCCAGCAATTGCAGCCATCTCGGTCTCCCCCTTCTCATCCCAGCCTTAAGCTCAACCATTTGCTTCTCCATGGCCTTAAGTTGTACATTCTCATAGGCTGAAATGGTAGCAAGCTGCAATATCAAAAAGTCAAAGATAATTCAAGTGCAAAGTATGAGATGGTCACCTCAGATATCAACATGCCTTTCCAGCCAACCATGTTCTCCTTTCTAGGCTTATCCCGACACAACTTCTCGTAAGCCTCCTCGTCCAAGGACCTCTGGACAGCTGCACGGCCCAGCCTAACGAGAGCGCCTTCCCTAGCAAGTAAGCTGAGGCCTCTTAAGGGTTTGGGCGTGGCGATGAGTTACCGAGCAAGCTCCTCGGCCTTGGCATAATTCTTAATTGTTTGAGGGGTAAGGGCTGGAGGAGCTGAAGCTTCAGCAACCCTCTTGGAGGGAGGCTCCTCCTCGGCTGGACCTGATGATGGCCTCTTCTGGCTCGAGGATCGATGGAAGAGGTCCGTTTCCTCGGCAGCTGGTATATCCACTGGCCTCTCGGTCTCAGCAGTTGTCGTTTGGGGGCTATGCCCCTCAGTAGTTTGCTTCTCTCGGTTTCCTGAGGTCTCCTCGTCAACATTAACGGCTTCCCTGGCCGGCTGGATAGGTAAGGGAGCAACCTCCTTAGTGGACAAGAGCAACTGACGTCGGGTAGCCTCGTCCGTCCTCTGATCAAGGGCAGAGGTCTTAACAGTTTGCCTCTTGAGCCTGATTAATTCACGGGGATCAACAACGTTCTTGGAGGCCATCTCCGCTTCTTGCTCGACAGTAAGATCTACATAAGACGAGGAAGAGAGAGTTAGATTACGGCGTACTCAACAACAAGAAATATGGAAAAGTATGAAATACGAGGAAGGAAGAAGAATTATAGCCTACGACATTCTCCTCTCTCAGACATTGATCCACGGGATCAAGCTTGCAACGAGAACAATCGGAATGGAAGACCAAGCAGGGATGGACCCTCCAATTATTAAACCTTCTTCCCCTATTTACGGGGACGAGGGGCTCCACACCGTCTCTAGGACCAGGCATTATCCTGACCTGGATATAATATCTATCGTCCCTCTCCAACGATGACCAATCCAATAAACCCACCTGGGCAAACTCCGTTAGCCGAGTTATCAGGGCCCTAGACCATTCAGCCCTCAGTACCTCTTGGGGCGCAGCAGGTTGATGAGATGGAACGGGAAACTCCTAACCTTGTCAGCTTTCCACTCTTATGACGTGGTTATCCCAACCAGACACCTTGCTCGACATTGGAAGAATAATTTTGGGCTTTTTGGAATCACTTCTAATTACTACAAGTTTGGTCTCCTTGAGGTAACTAATGGAGAAGAAGTGGTGAAAGGCAGCCTAGGTAGGTTCAAATCCTAAGCTACGACATAGTACGATGAAGCCTACGAGGACCCTAACACTGTTGGCTCCTAGTATGGCAGGAACAACTTGCATATCTCCTAGGAATTCATTGATGAAGGGGTCCAAGGGAAGACGGAGTCCCTGCTGAAACTGCTTGAAGTAAAAATGAACATGGTTTTGGCTATAATAAAAGTCATGCTTCTCGTCCGCGTCTGTAAAGGTGGGACGACTGATATAAGTTAACTTATATTCCTCCATCGGCACTCCGTACTTGGAGTACAGCACCTCAAGCATTGGGTCCCCGACCCTAACTGGTTTTGGCCTAGGATGGATGGCTCTACCTCGGCCTCCTCTTCCTTGACCGCCTCTCCCTCGACCGCCTCTCCCTCGTCCTTCTACTTGTTCCCCATCGACGAAGGCATCTACAATATTGGTAGACGTGGAGGCCTCACTCCCTCTTCCCGTCATATCTGCACAAAACTGAGGAACAGACATCAGCAAAATCTTCCAAGGCATAAGGACGGGGAAGAGGAAGATTGCCCCTCCTCATCATTTATAATAAGGCTGAGGAGGGAGCCTTACCACTCAACTAAGGATGACTAAGATGATCCGACGTTAGGTAGAATGGGAGAATGTGTTCAATCATCTCATCCCGGTCGTAAAAAATTATCATACTCTGGACATGGTGTCAACTCGATCAATCCTAAGTTTGCTCGAATAACGCAGATCCTCCCTCGAACACACAAGCCTCGTCATCATCTCCCCTATTTCTGCCAAGGTCACCATCAACCATGGCCCCCTCTCCCTTCGGTAAACCCTAAGGTTTCCCTAGAAAACGTAAAGTTAAGTTCAGAAATCAGTGAAGGGAAAGAAATTATACCTGTTGTTGTTGAAGATTGACGAAATCGAACAGCAAATCAAGTATTTCTGGCAAATCTGGGCACGAACAATCAAGAACACGAAGGGATTTTTTGAACCTTGATATTCTCTCTCAAATGCTCAAGACTAATAAAGGTTGAAATTGAAGGGGAAGCTTTGTTTTAATACTCATATCAATCGGGTCATACTAAGCCCCTGTGGCTGATTTTTACAATTTTGCCCCTGAAGGCTCAATTTTAAGATTTTATCCCTCATAGGTCTGTTTTACTCCTTGTGCCCCTGGCATTTCCAATCATTTTTCGATCAAATTTTCCCTCCAGTGCCCCCGAGGCTTATTTTACCCCCTGTGGCTCATTTTATTTGCCTTTGGCATTTTTAATTCACTTCTTTTACAAAAAAAATTATCAGGATACGTCCTACTTTCTTTACAAAAATCATCGAGTCCTTCTTACTTCTTTAGTCTCTGTTATTTCCGTCATAAAGAAATAATGTCATCTAGCTTTAGCTACCCATATCTCTGATTCGAAAGAGATTGAGACGTATGCTCAAGTTTTTCAAACTTTAGCTACCCATATCTCTGATTCGAAAGAGATTGAGACGTATGCTCAAGTTTTTCTATCTTTAGTTACCCATATCTCTGATTCGAAAGAGATTGAGACGTATACTCAAGTTTTTCAAACTTCAGATACCCATATCTCTAATTCGAAAAGAGATTGAGAAGTACACTCAAGTTTTTCCAAGCAAGTTTTTCCAAGCTTTAGCTTCCTCTATCTCCGTCATAAAAGAGATAGTACCTTAAGCTTTAGCTTCCGTTAGAATGAATTAATGTCAGGTGACATCCTCCAGTAATTGTCAATCGTGTGACATCCTCCAAGAATTGTCAATCGGGTGACATCCTCCGGTAATTGTCAATCGGTGACATCCTCCGGTAATTGTCAATCGGGTGACATCCTCCGGTAATTGTCAATCGGGTGACATCCTCCGAGTAATTGTCAATCGTGTGACATCCTCCAGTAATTGTCTATCGTGTGACATCCTCCGCAGTAATTGTCAATCGTGTGACATCCTCCAAGTAATTGTCAATCGGGTGACATCCTCCAAGAATTGTCAATCGGTGACATCCTCCGGTAATTGTCAATCGGGTGACATCCTCCGCAATTGTCAATCGTGTGACATCCTCCGATAATTGTCAATCGGGTGACATCCTCCAAGGTAATTGTCAATCGTGTGACATCCTCCGGGAATTGTCTATCGAGGTGACATCCTCCGGTAATTGTCAATCGGGTGACATCCTCCAAGTAATTGTCAATCGGGTGACATCCTCCAAGTAATTGTCAATCGGGTGACATCCTCCGAATTGTCAATCGGGTGACATCCTCCGATAATTGTCAATCGAGTGACATCCTCCGGTAATTGTCAATCGTGTGACATCCTCCAAGAATTGTCTATCGGGTGACATCCTCCGGTAATTGTCTATCAGTGACATCCTCCGGTAATTGTCAATCGTGTGACATCCTCCGCAATTGTCAATCGGGTGACATCCTCCGGTAATTGTCAATCGTGTGACATCCTCCAAGTAATTGTCAATCGTGTGACAAACCTCCATTAATTGTCAAAATCTCAAGAATCCTAGACATCGTTCCTAACTATCTAGTGATGCTTGAACTACGATCAAGGCTTGATTCCTCCGGGATACGTAGGTAGCCTTTTATAAAAGGTCCACCATTCGACCACTTTGGTCACCCTGTTTCTTTGTCACTCCTCGGTGATAAAGCAGCCCCTCATAGAAGTTCGTATATCCGACCACCTTGGTCACTCCTAGCATATCCCCGTAGGATCAATTGCTTGACCTCCTAGGTCATTTTCTCTCTTTTTTTCCCCAAAGAAGAGACCAGCTTCTCTTCTTCCTTCCCAGCGGATCCTAATTCCGAACTACGGCTGGCTTGATTCCTCCGGATACGTAGGTAGCCTTCCAAAAGGTTCACCACTCGACCACCTTGGTCACCCAATCCATCTTAGCATTCGCGGATCGGATCCTTTTCTATCGACAACCCCACTCGCCTTGCAAGTGACGTTGCCGAGGGCTTGTAAGTACCCAAATCCGGCTCATGCCTTCGGTTAAATTTCCCGGCAATTTCGGTAAGTTTCCGGTAATTCCCCGGACCTTCCTAGTGTTCCGGAAATGTTGGAACAGTCCCGAATTAAATTAAGGGCTGAAGGGAGCCTTCCTAATTAAGAAACACGTTTTCTTAATTAGGAAGAAGGTTCTAGAATAATGCCACCTTGCATGGTTCTAGAATGCTTTGAGTCATTGTGGATAAGCCCGCACGGTTGCATTAGCCCAAGGTCTTCGGCCGCACGGCTTCATTAGCCTTATCCAGCATCGCCTATAAATAGAGCCCTCCTCTACCCATTTCAACAACAACAACAATATACACAATCCATAGCAATACACTCACTACTCCCAAGACGTGAAGAATATTGGTGAAGGCTCAAGAAGGTGAAGAAGAAGGCCAAGAAGCTCCCTCCTCCTCCTTGAAGATCCAAGATCAATCTCTCCTCCTAGCTCCGACCAAAGAAGCAAAGGAAGCAATTGGTAACCTCGCACGCCCTAACCTTGCTTTTAATTGATATACTTGCTCATTGCATTCATATATCTTGCTTGGGACTTGGCATTCATAGTTAAAGATCACATCTTTATCACCCCCTTCCCCTTTTGCATGCATTAAGACCTCATTTGTCATAAAAATGTAGTCTTTTTCATAAAGGTGCATCCTTTGCACCTAAAACTCCCATTTTCAAATAAAAATGTCATTTTTATGCATCATTTGCATATAAAAATCCAATCTTTTCAATAAAAAAGCATCCTTTGCATTCAAAACCCCTTGCTCAAGCATCATTTGCTTTAAAGACCATGTCTTTACCATAAACTAGCATCATATGCTTTTCAAAATGCAATCTTTATGCATCATTTGCATAATGAATGCCAATTTCTTCAACAAAATGCATCATTTGCATAAAAATCAAATCTTTATGCATCATTTGCAATAAAGATTATTTCTTTAAACTAAGTGCATCATTTGCAACCCAAAAATGTCATCTTTTCATTAAAGTGTCATTTTTCATCATGCATTTCCCCCTTTCCCCCAACCTTGGAACGGACCGGTGTAAAAGATCCTATCTTTACATCGTTCCTTCCATTAAAGGTTCCATATTTCTTTAGAAAGGGATACCTTGAACCCTATATCTCCGATTATCGCTTAAGAAAGAGTATGAAGCCTCTATACGAGCTCGACCGTCTTAAAGCGTAGGATTGATGGGCTAAGGACCCTCCTTTCCTAAAGAACCTCATCTTTGACCAAAAGAGAGTCATTCTCTCGATCACGCAAGTCCCGAGGGTCCCGAGGTTAAAATGCGATGATCACAAGTCATAAGATGAGGACGGGATCATAATCCCGAATACATAAAATTCCAAGGAATCCCGAGCGACAACCAATAAATGGTTTGTACGTCCGGAAGACAACTTGGGACATTTCCCCCCTTATTTTCAAACACATGCACACAAGAAAGCACGCAAGCAAGCACGATTACTGAAATCTTGGGAGACTTGCTCCGGCAAGGCACTTTGGGTGAACGCCAAACGTTCTTCCCAAGGGGTAACTTAACCTCCGAACCCAAGTAAAACCTTTTTTTCAAAGTTTTGAGGTAATCAAAATGGCGTGGCGACTCCGTTTTTCAAATAACTCGGATGTCTTCAAACTCGCGTGAATCCAACACAAAATTTGGGCACCACATTCACACTAATAGGGAAGATGGACATGCAAATGAGGGCAGGATCTACAGACGACACAAGTAACTCGCACGCCCGTGCATATTATCCTACACGATCGTGAATCTAGTTATTTCACCAAATATCGGTTCTTTCTTTATCTTTAAAGTTGTCGATTTAAATTTATTTAGTTTAGTTAGTACTCTTACCATATTATTATTATTATTATTATTATTATTATTATTATTATTATTATTATTATTATTATTATTATTATTATTATTATTATTATTATTATTATTATTATTATTATTATTATTATTATTATTATTATTATTATTATTATTATTATTATTATTATTACTTTTATTTATTTTTAAATAGGGATATTTTAGTAATCCCAGTTAGATAGGGATAGTTAGAGTTTATTACTTTCTAGGTTTTCTTTTAGATTATAAATACTTGTTTCAGAGTTTTGTTTTACTAACTTTTGATAAATATATTATATTTGTTGTTGTGCATATTTGATTTCAGCCCTAGAAGCTTGTTAGTTTGTTCAAATCCTAACATCATTATTGTTTAGATCGATAATCATTTCGATAAATTATTCGTTTCAAGAATTTATATAGTGATTTTCATTTTGTGTTCTGCTGCATCAAAAAGTTGAAGAGAATGGTTGTACAAGTGATCATCCAGTGCACAATCTATAACCTAGATAGTTATTAGCAATTAGATTATAGCAGTTATATAAGATTAGGTCAGACAATTTTTTCCTTTTCTTGTATAAATAGTTCTGTATGTTCTTAGTTTAAGATACATAAATTTCACTCAATATTATCTAATGTCTCTCAATATCTCTGAAATTATCATGGTATCAGAGCGGTAATTTCGACTCTGGTATCCACTTGCTTCCGCTACTCAAATCATCTTTTCAATTAAAAAGTTTTCATACAACTCTTTTCCTCCAGTGGCCCCTTTCGAAAATGTTGACAGTCAAACCAATTCAAATGATCCATAAAATGCTGATATCTCACTACTACATTTCGGAGCTAATGTAACGCATCTAATGCAACGCCAGAGCTAATGTAACGAGTCTAATGCAACAACAGAGCTAATGTAACGGCACATTTTGATTAATGCAACGGCTTTGATCTCACGTTACATTAGATTTTTTGGCGTTACATTAGATTTTTCTAATGTAACGGCTAAATTACTAATGCAATGCCGAAATAATTTCCTCTTTTTTCTTTTAAGGCGGGCTAAAGAATTTACTTTCCCTCTTCTTTTTTTTTTTTCGGAAAAAATATCAAACCCGAGAACCGTTCCATTGTTTATTCTTTATCTTGACCTAAATATTTCCAATTTGGCCCCCCTGAAAATTTACTATTGACCCCCCTTGAAAATTAAAATGACTCACTCATATATATAGTGGTGTTCTAGCAACATTGTTTATTGTTTGAGGTAAATTGCTTTTGCAGAGAAGAAGAGACGCTAGCAACGAGCCCGAAGAAATCACGAAGCTCCAATGCCGACCGCCACCGTCCTCGGTATAATCTCTATTTCATCATCTCATCGTCTCTCACTCTTTCTCAAGATTGAATTCTCTGTTTGTTCCTTTAGAATCTCCGAGTTTGAAAATATGGGAAACCCCTGCCCCAACGTGGTCGTGGTGCTCGTTCTAGATTCCAGAAATCATACCATTAAAATAGGAATTTCGTTAGTATTACTTTATGTTATCTATGTTTTGCTTTGTGTTTTATCTCGTTTTGAAGAAATGAATTTGATGTTATTCGATAGAATTTCCTCAAGAGTAGTATTATTTATGCATTTGGATCAGTGTGAAGTCAATTTTTGAGCAGCTCAATCTATCACTTAGATTTTACAGCATTATAAAAAAAATTGCTATCTTGTTAACCAACCATTAATCAGTTAACGCAAATTAAAGACTTTTGATTTTTTGATTTTGTTCTTATGGATTTTGACATTTTTTATGTCTTTTTTCATTCAGTTTACGAAAGTCTGATTCTTAGTTCCTCAAGCTCAAAATAATGCAAAGGGGATTTCTTAAGGTATCATTGTTGTATTCTCAATTTGTTCCCATTTTGTTCCCAATTTGTTACTCATGCTCAAAATTAGAGTTTCATTTCGTCTATTCTATATATGAATTTTGTTCCCAATTTGTTCTTATATGTGATTTGTTTGATTAAGTTGTATTATCTCAATTTAATTTGGGATGGAGGGAGTACCACATTAGTAGAATATAGGACACTGCCTTTAGTGGACTTGACTGCTAATTGTTAGTACCCGATCCGAAAAAAGGGACTGAAGTGCAATTCGGGAAAATCTGGGACTAAACTGGCACTTGGAAGCTTTTTGGACCAAATAGGAAATATTGGAAAATTCAGGGACTAAACTGGAAATATGGAATATTTGGGACGAAATTGATATATTAAAATTTCTGGGATTAAATGAAAAATAAAATCCTAAAGAACGAATTGCAAAAGAAGTCATTAGAGTGGCCAAAGTGCGACTGCAAAATCGCGAGACGAAACGGATAATAATGGTACTAAATTGTGGCCAAGGTTTGCTGTAAGTGGCCGAGCTTTCTAGGCCATTGGAAACAAGGTGGCCGGCCATTCAAGGCCATTTGGGGCCAAGGTGCAGCATTTGGGCCAAGGCTGAAATGGAACTGGGCTTTGCAATACTTGTGCCGATCGACCATTTATCAGCGCCGCCAGAACCTAATTTCTAGTGCCGATCGAACCTTAATTTAAGTGCCGATCGGACCTTTTTTAAGGCCGATCGACCCTTTATTTTTGTGCCGATCGAACCTTATTTTAGGGCCGATCGACTCTTCAGCTGGCCCAGCCCAAGTACCGAAGCACTATAAATAAGTGTGCCCGGCTCCCATTCAAAACACACAATTCACTCGGGAGAAACGAGATTACTCTTGTTTTACCCACAGTTTTTCTTACTCTCTTCGAATCGCCCTAGATTCGACCCCAAAGTCTTGCTACAATTGGTAAGACTCTTTTTAATATTTTTGTTCCCTATTATTATTATTGTCTTATTATATTTGCATGCTTATTATATTTTAATTGTTCCTTTATGCTAGATTTAGGACTGTTTTAATATATTTAAATATGCAATAGCCGAGGATGATCTAAGGTTTCGCCCAAGAAAACCCAATGGATCTAGGAACTATTTCTTTCCTTCCACCTTAGTAATAATTGTCCCATGATCAACAATCCCCCAAGGATGAACGTTGATTAGTGCACCTTCCGAGGGCCTAACTCAAAGGTTCTAGGGTGTGATCATCAATTAATTCTTTCTCTCCCCTCCTCCTTATGCATGATCCCGTTTCTTCTATCTATTCCTGTAAACACCGCACACAACCAACACCCCATATGCTAGGAAGACCGATCCGTCGGGCAATAGGAGTGATAACATTTCTTCTTCTGTTGTAACTTGACCCCCGAACCCAATTAACTGTTTAGCCTTTTTTCAAAGCTTTGGGCTATATCAAAGTGGCGTGGCGACTCTCAAAATTAAACTAATATTTTAATATGGTTTAAAGCGAGTGTCACTAAATGAATATCCCATTTCGATCCGACTTTATATAATTAATTATATCAAACTTCCGAATGCGCGTTGCATCGGGACGGGGTATTCACAGTGGCGACTCTGCTGGGGACTGTTTTGAAATTTTTTCAAACTAAGTGGGTCGGACTTTCGTTTTCTTGTATGGTGTTGTATCTTTCGCCTTCTGTTTATTTTCTTTATTCTTAACTGTTGCATTGCATGCATGCATCTCATGTAAATAAAAATAAATCCTTTTCTTTTTTCCTTAAAAAAGAATTAGACTTTTTATCTCACACTACCACTAGAGTCCGTGTCACACTGCACAGACACCCTTTAACCCATCGGAGAAGCCAAAGTGCGGGAAGTGTGGTGATCATGTCGCCTCCCTTCCGAGTCTCACTTGGCCATCCACTCATCAGTGCGCTTCGGCTGCACGGTGGGAGCCTGAAACCTAACCCTTGTGTCACCCACTTTACTAGGAATACACTCCATGTGACCGGTTGGTTTGACTAGCTTTTTTATGTAGACAATTAATAAGGTCTTTATGTTAAGTCGCTACGAACCAATGATGAGTCAAGATCTATCGAGAGATTAAAGGCACTAAAAAAAAAATTTGATTTCCTTTCAAAGGACGTGCTATGTAAGGTTGAGTGATATATATTGTTAAAAGATCTTGGCCTATCATGGGTTGTGGTACTCTCCATAAATATCATATTAAATGTCTATATGAGACGGTTAATCGTTAGGATCCACCACTTTAGGACCTTTAGTTAGTTGCGAAAAAGGGGTATCCCTTCCAACCAAGAGTAGGTTCTATAAAAAAATAAAGGGCTTTTTTGTAAATAAAATGCTTAACCGCTCCTCATTTCTAGGACCCTCCGAGGTCCGCTCCTCATTTCTAGGACCCTCCGAGGTCCGCCCTTCACTTCTAGGACCCTCCGAGGTCCGCCCTTCACTTCTAGGACCCTCCGAGGTCCGCCCTTCACTCCTAGGACCCTCCGAGGTCCGCTCTTCATTTCTAGGACCCTCCGAGGTCCGCTCTTCATTTCTAGGACCCTTCGAGGTCCGCTAGGACCCTCCGAGGTCCGCTCTTCACTTCTAGGACCCTCCGAGGTCCGCTCTTCATTTCTAGGACCCTCCGAGGTCCGCTCTTCATTTCTAGGACCCTCCGAGGTCCGCCCTTCATTTCTAGGACCCTCCGAGGTCCGCCCTTCTTTTCTAGGACCCTCCGAGGTCCGCCCTTCATTTTCTAGGACCCTCCGAGGTCCGCCCTTCACTTCTAGGACCCTCCGAGGTCCGCCCTTCACTTCTAGGACCCTCCGAGGTCCGCCATTCACTCCTAGGACCCTCCGAGGTCCGCTCTTCATTTCTAGGACCCTCCGAGGTCCGCTCTTCATTTCTAGGACCCTCCGAGGTCCGCTCTTCACTTCTAGGACCCTCCGAGGTCCGCTCTTCACTTCTAGGACCCTCCGAGGTCCGCTCTTCATCTCTAGGACCCTCCGAGGTCTGCTCTCCATCTCTAGGACCCTCCGAGGTCCGCTCTCCATCTCTAGGACCCTCCGAGGTCCGCTCTTCATTTCTAGGACCCTCCGAGGTCCGCTCTTCATTTCTAGGACCCTTCGAGGTCCGCTAGGACCCTCCGAGGTCCGCTCTTCACTTCTAGGACCCTCCGAGGTCCTCTCTTCATTTCTAGGACCCTCCGAGGTCCGCTCTTCATTTCTAGGACCCTCCGAGGTCCGCCCTTCATTTCTAGGACCCTCCGAGGTCCGCCCTTCTTTTCTAGGACCCTCCGAGGTCCGCCCTTCATTTTCTAGGACCCTCCGAGGTCCGCCCTTCACTTCTAGGACCCTCCGAGGTCCTCCCTTCACTCCTAGGACCCTCCGAGGTCCGCCCTTCACTCCTAGGACCCTCCGAGGTCCGCTCTTCATTTCTAGGACCCTCCGAGGTCCGCTCTTCATTTCTAGGACCCTCCGAGGTCCGCTCTTCATTTCTAGGACCCTCCGAGGTCCGCTCTTCACTTCTAGGACCCTCCGAAGTCCACTCTTCACCTCTAGGACCCTCCGAGGTCCGCTCTCCATCTCTAGGACCCTCCGAGGTCCGCTCTCCATCTCTAGGACCCTTCGAGGTCCACTCTCCATCTCTAGGACCCTCCGAGGTCCACTCTCCATCTCTAGGACCCTCCGAAGTCCACTCTCCATCTCTAGGACCCTCCGAGGTCCACTCTCCATCTCTAGGACCCTCCGAGGTCCACTCTCCATTTATAGGACCCTCCGAGCTCCACTCTCCATTTCTAGGACCCTCCGAGGTCCACTCCTCATCTCTTGGACCCTTCAAGGTCCACACCCTCTACTACGGACCGCCCTAGGTCCAATCTCTCTATCTTGGACCGTTCAAAGTCCACTCTTTGACCCTTCGTGGTGCTCTTCCTATACTAAGTCCACTCTCCCAATCTTAGAACATTCAAGGTCCACTTCTCATCTTTTGGACCCTTCTAGGTCCACTTCTTCTACTTTGTACCATTCAAGGTCCACTCCTCAATTTAGGACCCTTCGAGTTCCACTCTCTCTATCTAGGACCATTAAAGGT
Organism: Adenophora triphylla var. japonica; assembly: GCA_022495995.1. Lineage (NCBI taxonomy): Eukaryota > Viridiplantae > Streptophyta > Magnoliopsida > Asterales > Campanulaceae > Adenophora > Adenophora triphylla. The sequence continues at coordinate 296,902 of JAFEMH010000038.1, read as the reverse complement.
CCACCCTTCCACCTGCGACTCTTCAAGGTCCACCCTCATCTCTTGGACCATCCATGGTCCACTCCTCTACCATAGACCCCCATGGTCTACAAGTTAGGACCCTTCAAAGTTCTACCTCTCATCTCTTGAACCTTCCATAGTCTGCTCCCTTAGCCTTAAAACCATCCATAGTTTAGATCCTTTATCTCTAGCACCCTTCAGCCAAAGACCAACCAAGGCCAATCCTCACCCAAGACCAAATTAACTCACCTAGATCACCCTCATTTGACCAAGGATCGAGTCATCTTCCTCTCCCTTTTTCGCCAAACGGACTCTTTTACATTCATCCTCTCTCTTTCTCTAAAATTATCCCTGGTTGTATCATCAATCGGGGCCCCCTCGAACTACGGTGACTCGAGAATCATACCTTAAATGGTAAGGGTTACGTAGGCAACTTCACTGGTCAAACTCTCAAATTGTGGAGATCAACTATTTTCTCGTAGATGCCTTAAGATTAATTATGAATCTAATTCAACTCATTGGTTTGACTCCGCCGTATGTTCTTATAGAATTCTACATCATGTCTATGGAGAAAAGCATCAAGCCCTTAAAGAAGTCTCGTACATGAGGTTGGGAGTGATCAACCTCCTCAAAGACATGCATGAAATTGAGCAATACCATTTGTCTTACATTCACGATCGCTTGAGAAGAAATCCTCCTCTGTGCAATTCCGAGTCCCTATCATCCACATGCTTATGGTCCCACTTATGGTTCAACGCATCGAATTTCTCATTCAGGATGCCCGCCGTGGCCACCAACCGACGAAGGGCACCAATACCCGAGTCGCCCCCAAATTCAATCCAAGAGAAGAAGATCAACAAGGAACATTTTGATGACTTGGGAATGCCTGTGGTTGAGTTCTTCGACATTTTGGTGGGAAAGAGTTTGATCAAACCGCTCGAGAATTACAAGCCTCGTTAATCCAAAACTAACTTGGATACATCCAAGTTTTGCAAATACCACAAGTACGCTGGGCATACCATCGACAACCGTAAGCGCCTACAACGCTTTCGATTCAAAATTTGATCAACCAAGGCCTCATTGATGAAGAAGCCCTCGTACTTCAAGGAAGGATTTAGATTCATTCAGTCTTGTAGGTTCTAGTGTGTCTTTCTTACTTCCACTTTGGGCATTGGTTTGTAATGTCCACCTTTGAACTAGTTACTTCGATAATAAAAAAGGTCTTTCTTTCTTTTCTCTCTAGACTTGAGGCATAATCTCGCATTACTTTCAAGAAGATTGTTTTATTTATAATTATCACTTGGTTGCTAATCTCACTGATAAACTCACCGGCTAATAAAGTAAACAATGAATGAATGCTTTGATTGGAGTAAACAACTCACCGTTCCTTCTTCATATACACCATCCCTATACACCCTTCTCTCATACACTCTCTCCATACTCCACCATATACTTTTCATACACTCCTTGTACATACCCGTTATACCTTCTCAAACATACACTTCCCCAAATACACTCTCCCCCGCTTGACCTCCTTTCCATATGATCAAGACAAGCACAAAGACCGTTGTTGCTCATCATCAGAAAATAGCTGCTCACGCCAATGCAAGATGCAAAGGGTTGTTCTTATCCTTCACAAGTGCTACATAAATATCAACTAGGGGCTCACCAACCCCCCAATCTCGCGTCTCCTCTGTTTTTTCCATTTGATCGTTAAGCTTTCATTGAATATGCTCACATATTTTTCCCATGGTCTGAATATATTTTAATAAGTCGGTTAAATGAGTTTGCATTTTAAAATTACTCTTTTGAGAATGCTATCCGGTAGCGATTGAAGCTTAAACCTTTCACCATAGGAAGCCATAACCTTATCCTCACTAAATAATACCCTTTCATTTCAAGATCGACAAGTTTTGAGACCTTAAGGAAGAAGCCCATACTAGGGGCTCCCTTGATTCACAAAGGAAGTAATCACCTCAAAGCTCAAGAAAGGCGAAAGAAACTCATACAAGGGGCTCCCTCGAAGGGACCACCTCCAAGCCCAAGAGGGAAAAGGTAAAACCATCCTAAGGCATACACTAGGGGCTATCGCGAGCAAACAAATCCGAAGGCTTTTTCTCGATAAGAGGGTGTTAAAAAAAAAACAACTTCATCACCCCGAAGTGAACCTCCCATCTCAAAGGTTGTGAAAACGAGACATCGAGTGAAGGTCCTATCGTGATCAAGTTACCTGCTGAAATCACAACAAACTCGCAAGAAGAAGCAACAAAAATTCCCTCTTGGACAAATCCCGTAAACCAATTCCAAAGTCCATCCTCTCACTTTTAGAGGATTCCATCACCACCCTTGACCTTGCCAAAATCAAAGTTAACCTCACTCTTAGAGGTCCTGAAGAGGCAACAACAAGAAAATCCCTTCACCTTAGAAATCCCAAACACATCCCTCAAACCAACCTCTCAGCAAAAGGCCCAGCCGACCTCTCACTTTAAGAGGTCATGTTAATCATCACCTAATGATCGATCGCAATCCAAAGCCCAGCTACAACCGCTACCGGATGGCATTCTCAAAAGATTATTTAAAAGAAATGCATATTCAGATTTTTGAGTCACTTGTTATCCTACGTGAGCATATTACATACTCTCTCCAAGTTTGGGAACTCGTCCTATTCTTGAAATTCGTTCATTCGACTCCTCAAACACCGTCTCGCAAAGTCTCACTGGGGCTTCGCATCCGTGCCTCTCAGCGGCACTCCGGTAAAAGCAAGGAGACACGCGCCAGGGACTACTCCCCTCGGCTTGCGAGAACAAAGGAACAAAGAATCTTCACTTGAAGGAATGAAAAAGTCTTTGGGTTATAATCAGTCAATTCCCACATTTTCTTCCACCCCAATCTTTTTTCTATTTTTCTTTCTTTCCCATAAAGAAGATCAATGCAGCGGCAGCCCGCATGACAATTACCACCGAACAGCCCAGAGCAGCAAGCAACAACGGAACATCCCACTCCTTCTAAAGACAAGCCCAATTCCAGCTTCTAATCGAAACATTCATTTGTTTACCTATATAATTGGAATTTGATAAACCAATCAGTGAGGTCCATTCACGAGCAATCAAGATATAATTCTGAATAAAATAATTCTTCAAATGTCTCGACAAGTCTTCTTTTTCTACATCATAGGAAAATAGAGCCAAACACTGTTTTTCTGTCTGCAGGGGCTTCCATACACTTTTCCACACCTTGTGATGCTTATACTCTCCCAAAAGAGTCAAACCCAAAAGCGAAAGTGTCATACACGAACTCGGGATCCATTCCCACCTTTGAAAAAATGCGCCCCTGCACATATACATTTCCGAGTCCTGTCCAGACCGATTGACCATTGTTCGAAACGAGGTCGCCCTGTGGCCACAAGATGACTCTGCATGCAATAGGGATACATTGAATCTCTCCCAGTAGGGCTTTTGCTAAGTTTGTTCTCTCGGGCTCTCTTTACCCGATTCCCTTCAGGCTTGCTTTGCATCATCAACTGGGGCTTCGCCATTCCCTTCAGGCTTGCTTTGCATCATCAACTGGGGCTTCGCCATTCCCTTCAGGCTTGCTTTGCATCATCAACTGGGGCTTCGCCATTCCCTTCAGGTTTGCTTTGCATTATCGACTGGGGCTTCGCCAAGGTCACTTCATCAAACAGTGGGGCTCCCCTCAACAAAAATGGGTCGACTATGTGGTTCTTCAGAAAAGGCCAAAGGGCTCTAATCGAGGCTCCGACGAAGTCATGTCTAGCAAGAAGGGTATCCCTTGTCATCAAGATCAGCATGTGGCAAACTCTTTGAGTCAGTTAGAAATATAATTGATCATAAGGCCTCCTTATCAAAATAACATGCTTTCAAAATGCTATCCTCTTTGGCACCTTGTTTACAAAATCACTCTTTGGTCTCCACAAATTTTCAAACTCTTCAAGTCTATCAAAGACGCCTCTCTCTCAAGATGACTCGGTCCTTATCTCTGGACATCAAACTTACCTAATCCCATCTTCTCGGCCTCGCCTAGTTTAAACCATAACCTTTCTGCTCAAACTGCCTTGTTCAGACTTACCACAAATGTAAAACCCTAGCTCCAAGCCTAGGTAACAAATACATTTCTAAACCCTAGCCTCAAGCCTAGATGACAAATCTCCTCTCTAAATCCTAGCCTCAAGCCTAGGTGACAAAAAATACCTTTCAAAACCCTAACCTCAAGTCTAGGTGACAAAAATCTTTCTAAACCCTAGCCTCAAGCAAGCCTAGATGACAAATACCTCTCTAAACCCTAGCCTCAAGCCTAGATGACAAATACCTCTCTAAACCCTAGCCTTAAGCCTAGGAGACAAGACTCCTCTCTAAGCCTTAATCGCTTGGTTCTTCGGCTCGGGAAGCCATAGTAATCCCAATCAATTCACACAGCTATTCCTCATTAGTGGCCTAAGTCCTCCGGCAGCCACAAATCCAAATTTTCACAAGGGGTGACTCCCGCAGAAGTCAAACTCTCACAAATCTTTGGGTGACTCCCCGTACAGTCAAATCTTTGGGTGACTCCCCGTACAGTCAAATCTTTGGGTGACTCCCCGGACAGGTCCAAATCTTTGGGTGACTCCCGCCAGTCAAATCTTTGGGTGACTCCCCGGACAGTCAAATCTTTGGGTGACTCCCCGGACAGTCAAATCTTTGGGTGACTCCCCGGACAGTCAAATCTTTGGGTGACTCCCCGTACAGTCAAATCTTTGGGTGACTCCCCGGACAGTCAAATCTTTGGGTGACTCCCCGGACAGTCAAATCTTTGGGTGACTCTCCGTACGAGTCAAATCTTTGGGTGACTCCCGTCAGTCAAATCTTTGGGTGACTCCAGGACAGTCAAATCTTTGGGTGACTCCCGTACAGTCAAATCTTTGGGTGACTCCCCGGACAGTCAAATCTTTTGGTGACTCCCGTGCAGTCACGTATCCTTGACGCCACACGTCCGCCACTCTCGGGTATTAAGCGCCCACTCTTTTGAACTACGACTTGGCTTGATTCCTTTTTGGGATACGTAGGTAGCCCGACGTGGGTCCAGCCGCTTGACCTACCTGGTCATCTTCCGTTTGCAACCCAGCTCGAGTCCAAACCTCACATCCGCAAAATCATTGTCTTACCTCCTGAAATCCCTTTTTTCAGGACGGATCCTTTTTTTTTCGTCGACCCCACTTGTCTTACAAGAAGCGTCGCCGAGGGGCTACTGTTAGTACCCGGTCCGAAGAAAGGGACTGAAGTGCAATTCGGGAAAATCTGGGACTAAACTGGCACTTGGAAGCTTTTTGGACCAAATAGGAAATATTGGAAAATTCAGGGACTAAACTGGAAATATGGAATATTTGGGACGAAATTGATATATTAAAATTTCTGGGATTAAATGAAAAATAAAATCCTAAAGAACGAATTGCAAAAGAAGTCATTAGAGTGGCCAAAGTGCGACTGCAAAATCGCGAGACGAAACGGATAATAATGGTACTAAATTGTGGCCAAGGTTTGCTGTAAGTGGCCGAGCTTTCTAGGCCATTGGAAACAAGGTGGCCGGCCATTCAAGGCCATTTGGGGCCAAGGTGCAGCATTTGGGCCAAGGCTGAAATGGAACTGGGCTTTGCAATACTTGTGCCGATCGACCATTTATCAGCGCCGCCAGAACCTAATTTCTAGTGCCGATCGAACCTTAATTTAAGTGCCGATCGGACCTTTTTTAAGGCCGATCGACCCTTTATTTTTGTGCCGATCGAACCTTATTTTAGGGCCGATCGACTCTTCACTGCCCACCCAAGTACCGAAGCACTATAAATAAGTGTGCCCGGCTCCCATTCAAAACACACAATTCACTCGGGAGAAACGAGATTACTCTTGTTTTACCCACAGTTTTTTTTACTCTCTTCGAATCGCCCTAGATTCGACCCCAAAGTCTTGCTACAATTGGTAAGACTCTTTTTAATATTTTTGTTCCCTATTATTATTATTGTCTTATTATATTTGCATGCTTATTATATTTTAATTGTTCCTTTATGCTAGATTTAGGACTGTTTTAATATATTTAAATATGCAATAGCCGAGGATGATCTAAGGTTTCGCCCAAGAAAACCCAATGGATCTAGGAACTATTTCTTTCCTTCCACCTTAGTAATAATTGTCCCATGATCAACAATCCCCCAAGGATGAACGTTGATTAGTGCACCTTCCGAGGGCCTAACTCAAAGGTTCTAGGGTGTGATCATCAATTAATTCTTTCTCTCCCCTCCTCCTTGTGCATGATCCCGTTTCTTCTATCTATTCCTGTAAACACCGCACACAACCAACACCCCATATGCTAGAAAGACCGATCCGTCGGGCAATAGGAGTGATAACGTTTCTTCTTCTGTTGTAACTTGACCCCCGAACCCAATTAACTGTTTAGCCTTTTTTCAAAGCTTTGGGCTATATCAAAGTGGCGTGGCGACTCTCAAAATTAAACTAATATTTTAATATGGTTTAAAGCGAGTGTCACTAAATGAATATCCCATTTCGATCCGACTTTATATAATTAATTATATCAAACTTCCGAATGCGCGTTGCATCGGGACGGGGTATTCACACTAATTTGCGTAAAACAGCAATGACTCAATGAAAATGCCTTTAGTCCATTGAATATTATCTGATAAACTATAACTAATGACATTCTTTTCCTAAAATCTGAAGTCATGGGCATTCATGCTCAACGCTATACTTTTTTGAGCTCTTATTAATGAGCCCAACACAAGTTTGAGCTAAATCGAGCTGAACTAGAACTACATCACCAGTTGCATAAGGATAAATCTAATAGTTACACTAATTTGTAACTATTACAGTAATTTAGCTTTTTGTTCTGATTAGTATATCTGATTTAAGTAATATATGTCCTAACTCTTATGACTAAGGGGTAGAATTTTGAGTCTTTATAGTTCCATAATTAGTTTCACAACATAATGTTCTTATGTTTGGAATTGTTAGTAAACTATTGGTAGTTCAAAGCTAAAATTGTGTTTCTTATTTGGATGCAGTAGCTTTTTATAAGTTAAAATTGTATTTAGTCTTGCCTTCGAGAGATGGATAGTGGAATCAACCAGTGGTGGATTGCTCCTAGCTAAAGAATGTGTTTTCTTCATTGATAGATATCTCAAACGATCAAAAATATCCTCATCTAATGCTACTAATTGTAGTGTCTCATAGTCATTTTTTCCTAAGATCGGACGTCCTATTAGGGGAAAGGGAAGGACCTCAACGAAAAAATACATTAAAAACGTGATTGATCGTATCACATGGGAACAAGCTCATCGTTATATCTTGTTCAATTGTGACTGCGAGGAAGTTGAAAGATACATAAAGTAAGATAACAAGCTAGTCGATACCATTATGGAGTCTTTTTGTTTTAGGGAAATCCTAGAGATTTTAACAAGGGGAGCTCGAGTTTTGTTCTTTTTATTTTGAAGAAGTGATTAGGAATGCAGAAATAACTCTTTTATTGGGTCAAGGGGAGTCCTTAAGTGGATGTTTTGGTTTGGAAATGTATTTTGGACACGTATTTATCGTGTGTTTTATGCAGGAACAACTAAGTCCCTTTTTGACTGCAACTTTGTGAGAGATCACCTAATTTGTAATGGTTTTGTGCCAAGTAGGGATGGCAATTTGTCCGAACCCGATCCGTATTCGGGACGATCCGCACCGTAGCGGGGCGGGTTTGGTAGCATTTTTTGAAAACCCGGCAGGTCACGGGGTGGGTTCGGTTTCACCCCTCAACCCGCGGGGCCCCGCCCCGCTGTGAATGTGGTGCCCAAATTTTGTGTTGGATTCACGCGAGTTTGAAGACATCCGAGTTATTTGAAAAACGGAGTCGCCACGCCATTTTGATTACCTCAAAACTTTGAAAAAAAGGTTTTTACTTGGGTTCGGAGGTTAAGTTACCCCTTGGGAAGAACGTTTGGCGTTCACCCAAAGTGCCTTGCCGGAGCAAGTCTCCCAAGATTTCATTAATCGTGCTTGCTTGCGTGCTTTCTTGTGTGCATGTGTTTGAAAATAAGGGGGGAAATGTCCCAAGTTGTCTTCCGGACGTACAAACCATTTGTTGGTTGTCGCTCGGGATTCCTTGGAATTTTATGTATTTGGGATTATGATCCCGTCCTCATCTTATGACTTGTGATCATCGCATTTTAAACCTCGGGACCCTCGGGACTTGCGTGATCGAGAGAATGACTCTCTTTTGGTCAAAGATGAGGTTCTTTAGAAAAGGAGGGTCCTTAGCCCATCAATCCTACGCTTTAAGACGGTCGAGCTCGTATAGAGGCTTCATACTCTTTCTTAAGCGATAATCGGAGATATAGGGTTCAAGGTGTCCCTTTCTAAAGAAATATGTGAACCTTTAATGGAAGGAACGATGTAAAGATAGGATCTTTTACACCGGTCCGTTCCAAGGTTGGGGGAAAGGGGGAAATGCATGATGAAAAATGACACTTTAATGAAAAGATGACATTTTTGGGTTGCAAATGATGCACTTAGTTTAAAGAAATAATCTTTATTGCAAATGATGCTTGAACACGGGGTTTTGAATGCAAAGGATGCATTTTTATTGAAAAGATTGGATTTTTACATGCAAATGATGCATAAAAATGACATTTTTATTTGAAAATGGGAGTTTTAGGTGCAAAGGATACACCTTTATGAAAAAAGACTACATTTTTATGACAAATGAGGTCTTAATGCATGCAAAAGGGAAAGGGGGTGATAAAGATGTGATCTTTAACTATGAATGCCAAGTCCCAAGCAAGATATATGAATGCAATGAGCAAGTATATCAATTAAAAGCAAGGTTAGGGCGTGCGAGGTTACCAATTGCTTCCTTTGCTTCTTTGGTTGGAGCTAGGAGGAGAGATTGGTCTTGGATCTTCAAGGAGGAGGGAGGGAGCTTCTTGGCCTTCTTCTTCACCTTCTTGAGCCTTCACCAATATTCTTCACGTCTTGGGAGTGACTGAGTGTATTACTAAGGATTGTGTCTATTGTTGTTGTTGTGTGTTGAAATGGGTAGAGGAGGGCTCTATTTATAGGCAGTCTGGATAAGGCTAATGAAGCCGTGCGGCTAGGGGCAGCGAGCTAATGCAGCCGTGCGGGCTTATCCATTGTGACTCAGCATTTCTAGAAACATGCAAGGTGGCAATTTCTAGAACCTTCTTCCTAATTAAGAAAAACGTGTTTTCTTAATTAGGAAGGCTCCCTTCAGCCCTTAATTTGATTTGGACTGTTCCAACATTTCCTAACACTAGGAAGGTCCGGGAATTATCAGTGAAACTTACCGAAATTGCCGGGAAATTTAACCTAAGGCATGAGCCAGATTTGGGTACTTACAGAAGCCCCTCGGCAACGTCACTTGCAAGGCGAGTGGGGTTGTCGATAGAAAAGGATCCGATCTGGCGAATGCCGAGACGGATTGGGTGACCAAGGTGGTCGAGTGGCTGAACCTCTGGAAGGCTACCTACGTATCCCGGAGGAATCAAGCCAGGCCGTAGTTCGGAACTAGGATCCGCTGGGGGAGGAAGAAGAGAAACTGGTCTCTTGCTGGGGAAAAAGAAGAGAAAATGACCTAGGAGGTCAAGCAATTGATCCTACTTGGGATATGCTAGGAGTGACCAAGGTGGTCGGATATCTGAACTTTTATGAGGGGCTGCTTTATCACATAAGGGGTGACAAAGAAACAGGGTGACCAAAGTGGTCGAATGGCTGAACCTTTTATAAAAGGCTACCTACGTATCCCGGAGGAATCAAGCCTTGATCGTAGTTCAAGCATCACTAGATAGTTAGGAACGATGTCTAGGATTCTTGAGATTTTGACAATTAATGGAGGCTGTCACCTGATTGACAATTACTGGAGGATGTCACCTGATTGAAACTAGAGCTTACGTCACTATCGAGTGGATAGAGGTAGCTAGAGTTTGGTGAACTTGAGCATACGTCTCAATCTCTTTCGAATCAGAGATATGGGTTGCCAAAGCATACGTCTCAATCTCTTTCGAATCAGAGATATGGGTTGCCAAAGTTTGAAAAACTTAAGCATACGTCACTATTCGGGACAGAGGTAGCTTAAGTTGATAGAAACTTAGCATACGTCACTATTCGGGATAGAGGTAGCTTAAGTTGATAGAAACTTAAGCGTACGTCACTATTCTGGATAGAGGTAGCTTAAGTTGATAGAAACTTAGCATACGTCACTATTCTGGATAGAGGCAGCTTAAGTTTTTAGAAACTTAGCATACGTCACTATTCTGGATAGAGGTAGCTTAAGTTGATAGAAACTTAGCATACGTCACTATTCTGGATAGAGGTAGCTTAAGTTGATAGAAACTTGAGCGTACGTCACTATTCGAGATAGAGGTAGCTTAAGTTGAGAGAAACTTGAGCGTACGTCACTATTCGGGATAGAGGTAGCTTAAGTTGATAGAAACTTAGCATACGTCACTATTCGGGATAGAGGTAGCTTAAGTTGATAGAAACTTAGCATACGTCACTATTCGGGATAGAGGTAGCTTAAGTTGATAGAAACTTAGCATACGTCACTATTCGGGATAGAGGTAGCTTAAGTTGATAGAAACTTAGCATACGTCACTATTCGGGATAGAGGTAGCTTAAGTTGATAGAAACTTAGCATACGTCACTATTCTGGATAGAGGTAGCTTAAGTTGAGAGAAACTTGACATTTCGGAGGTTGTCACCTAGCGTTATCCCGTTATAACGGAATTAACGGAGGCGACTGGGAATAGAGCTTGATTGCTAAAGAGATAAGGGATATTTTCTGAAAAAAATGTTATCTTGGTTAAAAGATAACGGAAATTGCATGCCCAAGTGGAAGGTCCAGGGGCAGGATTGTAATTTCTGCTCAGAGCGAATGAAGCCGCCCGACATGAGATGGAGAAAAAGGAGCCGTACGGCTAGAGACCTGTTTTTTCCAGATTATTTAAAAACGAGGTTTGAACGGGCATTGGGCATTATTGCCGCCCAAGAACTGCCGAGGAAGAGAGAGAGAAAGGAGAGAATTTCTTCAAAATTCTTCAATTCCCTTTGCTTCTATCGATTGGAATGGATCCGGAGGGCAATCCCATACCGAGGCAAGCAAGAAGGAACATCTCCGCGGCTGCGAGAAGGAGGAGAAAGGAGCTCGTTCGGACGGAGAGGAAGTATGACTTCCTTACGCCTCCATCGGAGCTTTACCCGGGGAGAAGGGAGCATAAATCAACGAACCCGCGATCGGTTGGGGTAAGCATTCTCAATTTGCTCAAATCCGATGATTTTGCTTGAATTTTGAATGATTTAGGGCTTGACCCGAATTCTAGGATTTTTGAATGATTTTTTTGAATGATTTTGAGATGCATGAACAACCTATGAGGCTAAGAATATGCAATGTGCAACTTATTTGATGAAAATTATGAGAATGACTCACTTTTTTCTCGCAAAATGAAGTAAGAATGAGAATTTTCAAAATATGAGACGGAGTTCTTGCCTTGTGCTAGAACTAGGTCAAAATTCTGATTTTCAATGAGAAAACATGATTTTGGAAGATGAAAATGATTCATGCATGCCATTTTTGAAAGAATAATGCTTATGTGCAAAGAATTGTGAAAATTGTGATTTTGTGTTTTAGGAAAGCAATGGGACTTGACATGACGCGTTTCAAGTGATGAAAGGCGCTTTTTTGATGCAAATAATGCTAGAAAAACTTTTGTGGATGCTTTTCTTTTGAAAACATGTGCGCTTTTGTGAATATATGCATGCTTTTGAAAATGATGAAGGACTGACACTTCTTTTTTTTTTTTTTGCTTGTTTACAGGAGAACAAGTCCAGAGGACCATCTGAGATAGCGGTCAGGCTTTGGCAGAGGATGCCAGATTTCAAGAAGAATGGGGTGAATCCCAAGAATTTGGGGAGGGCTACCGGTCTGGATGCGTGTGTAGAGGCCATCGGCAGGGGTGTTCACATCACCTCTAAGAGAAAGGGCTTGGTCCGGGCCCTTTCGAGTTCCGTGGATAGTACCCATAGCTTTCACAGCCGGGGAGAGGGCGCAGATGACTGCCGACTTCACGGCCTATTACCGGGCCTACGCTCACGGGAGGCCCGTGACTTGGAGAGACCATATTACAGTGAGGAGTTCTAGGCTTTGGTCGGGTTTGAGCCGATTCCCAAGGGGCCGGGGATGGAGACGCGGAACGCCGAGGTGGCAGCCGGACTTGCATGCGTAACTTTGCTTGCTAATGATGTGATCGCCACACTCGGCTAGAGCATTCATATGGTTGATGCTATCACCACTATCTTTGCTAATTCTCGAGACGGTGGCCATAACTTGCCTCCTCGACTCGTTGGAGGATGTTGATGGGATAGGGACGGTCTCTTGGGGCGAGGCCGGATTGGCGGAGTTGTACTTCTCGTTGGACATGTACGGTCGAAACAAAGCTGCTTCCATGGATCGCTTCTCATTTGCCCTCGAGGTAGTCTCCTTTCTTTTTTTTCTTTTCTCTTTTCCTGTCTTGAGACTTTTATGAGAGAGAGAATGACCTTTTGATGTTTTGGACATGCAGGCCTGGTTTTGTGAGGTGATCGGGTTCTTCCCTTGGAACCAGCAGAGTGATGTCACCATCTTCCCTGCTATGGTTCGCTGGAGGGGAGATGCGAGGGATAAATTCACGGGGAAGACCCAGATCACTTTCGACTACAAAATGGTGAGGCCGATCATCAGCAAGGACGGGCACGACGGAGTGGACTTCTACCCTTGGGGCAGGTATCCGGAGATCTTGCTGGGAGATGCCATTGATGCGACTAGGCAGAGGAGGTGGCTCACTGGGCTGACATGTGATGTCATTTACTTGGGGGACCGTTTCTCGAGGCAACATGGCCATGTCCCTCCATTGGATGCCATTACTCCTCAGGATCCTCCAAGACGGATGCTACAGCCCAGTGGATTGGCCGAGAGGATGAGATAGCGAGGTACTGTGTGCGTGGCTGCAGAGGAGTACTTTGACATGGACACCCCCTACGCTGTGTTTGTGGAGCCGGCGCCCGAGGACGCCGAAGCTAGTGAAGCTGGCGGTCACTCGGGATATGGGGAGGATGAGCCTCGACCCGCCTCGATCCCTCCCGCGCATCCGTCCTACGTGGTCCATGGAGTGCCGAGGAGGATGAGGATACCCGTCCCCGATGCTAGTGGAGCCCCAGTACACCTTGCCGCCCGACAGCACTGTGAGTATACTTTTGTGGTCCTTCGCCTTTTCAGATTTTCTGCTTTTGCAATTTTCTGAGATTTTCTGAGATTTTTTTCTGAGATTTTCTCTGAGATTTTCTCTTCTTTTCTCAGGTTCCAGCTCGCACTTACGATAGCCGGTCGGGCGAAGAATAGGGCTGGAAGGACATGTGCCGGTCTCTTCGAGGAAGCCGGCCTCGCGCTTCAAGGCGGCGGATGATGCACAGGAGCTCGGGCGCAAGAGACGGCACGTCGGGGGGCACAGCGTCTACCTCATCAGCCTCGGAGTACTCTTCCAGTGCCATGCCTGGGGCGGGGACCCAACGCCGACATTCGGAGCACCGGCCGAGTACGCGGGCACGATAATGTCCATTTGTCCGACGTGGAGCGACTGTGAGGACTTGATGAGGGAGGCTAGCATCTATGAGTTGAGCAAATGATGAGGAAGAAGAATCTGAGGCCTAGGAGGTCTCTAGGATAGATTTAGGAATGAAAACAAACAATGAACAATTTTTATGCACACTTTGTTTATTTTTTGCTTTATTTGGGCGCCGATGGGGGCGAAAACATTGTATTTACATTTTATTTACTTTTCTAATTTATGCTTTCTCAATTTGCATATTATCTCGAGCCTGGGGCGCTTTTTTGCTTGGAATTGGGGCTTAAACTGGACCAAAATGATTTATAATGGTGTATAAATGCTTGAATGGCTTCTGGATATGTTTTTGTACATGTGTTTTGGTTGAAAAAGTGGGGTGAAAACTCCCTTTGGGCAGCAATCTTGGTTGCTGCAGAATTTTTTTACTGCAGAGAGGGCTAATGTAGCCGGTGCGGCATGGCCTTGAGGGAAAATGAAGCCGTGCGGCTTACGATTCTGTCTCGAGCTGGTTATTTTCTGAATAAAAGCAAGGCTTGGCCATTTCATTTCATTTTCACTCTAGACTTGTCCCAATTGTTCCCAGAGCATATTTTGGACCTAAAAGCACCATCTTTGATCACTTTGCGATGGAGAAGCCCGTCGGATTGCAAAGGGGGAAGCGAGACCATTTTCTCCGTCCGATCTTCAATCTTGGGCGAGACATAACTTCCAAAAATCACAAGGGGCCGCTTGATTCTTCCTTCAAGATCAAGTCTTTATGGCATTTGAGGGATCTCCCGCCCGATTGGGACTCACATGTTGAGAGTCAGCAAGAAAGTTACGGGACGTGGAGACATGTTTATCTGCTTCTCTTACAACGAAATTGTCCCAACGCACGAAGACTTCAGAGCCTTGATTGGGGGTCCCGAGATCGAGGCTATATCTATTCCATTGATCGGAGACGTGCGGTGACGGTAAAGCTTGCATCTTTTGCGCATTCCTTTGGGAGAGGCCGAGAGGATGATGGTAGCCCTGATAGGATTGACCTTTCGATATCCCGTGTGCCAGGGTTTGGGTCTCCCGGATATGGGCTGCGACCACTGGTGGCTATGGATGCTTTCATTCTCTCGCGTATTCTCTCTCGTTCTGCTCACCGCCGAGTCCGTGGGGATTCACATAGTGGCCTCTTGGGCGTACGGTCGAGACTGCAGGGCTGGGAAGGATATCGTCCCCACCGGTTTTGGGGAGACTTTGCAATGGGATCGACAGGATGGCTCGGGAGACCATTTCATGAGGTCCGGGAGTCCGGCTATGTTGACTTTGTGGCCGCAGGAGAGGCTCGGGGCTTTGCCTGGGGCTTTGCCGACTCGGTGCCCTAGGTGATTTCTCGGAGAGGTGCGCGAGGCAGCAACGGGACCAGGGGGTAGCGAAGCGGCGATGGCTAGGCTATCCACTTCGGACATCCGTTGGTGGATGCCTCACTTTGGAGGTTGCGGACCCGGAGGATATTTCGGGGAGTCTTATGTTGTGAGGGTTCCAAGGATTCTGCTGGTCATCCTTCTATATACCCTGCTTGGTATCCAGCAGTTTGGGGCTTTACAGGAGCCATTCGAGTGATTGGGAGGACATCCTGGACCATGGAGGTGGTGTCATTGGACATGAGGGATCCGGCCCAGCTTCTCTTTCTTCTCGAGGGCTTGGACACATACCGCTTTCCCACCTGTGGCTATCTTCAGGAGCAGAAGAGCACCATCTTGACCACCGTCTACTGACCGGGTACGAGAGGGAGATGGGAGCGACTAAGGTTATCTTGGAGGAGAGACGTCGAGCTTTATTGGGAGCTGACCACGACTCGAGTAGGACTCTCGAGGAGACCGAGGCTAAGGCGAGTTGCCGTAACCGGTCCAGTGACTTGGTCAGAGATATGGAGGCTCGGTACAAGAGGTTGTCCGAGGTCGCTCCTTCGACCGAGGCTCAGGGAGGAGGTACGGACTCGTGCTCGGATAGAGAGAGTGCTTATTGACACGGGGTTGGTGGAGGCTCCAGTGAGGATACCAGAGGTCGGGATGAGGGATACCGACATCATAGACAAAAAAAGGAAGAAGACTCGACGGGGCCGAGGAAAAGGGAAGAAGACCAAAGAAGACTCAGCGAATGACGACTGACAAGTCTTTTCTCAGGATTCCCTTATTGCCATTTTGCAAACACATTAGTTTATTTAGGCATTTTATTGTATTTTAGATCTTTGTAGCAGGTTAGCAGAGTCAAGAGGTAGACCGTGCTTGAACTCATCAAGAAGTTTTTAACTTGTAATGAACAAGAAATATTATTTTAGAAATTAGTCAAGACACATTTCATGGAAATTCAAATGTCTCTTTTTTTTTTTGATCAGGACATATTTCATGGAAACTTAATCGTCCTTTTTATTGTTTAGACCGAACCATATATGGCTGCCTACGTTTCCCTTTTACAAGAAAGGCTAAGGGGCTCAGGTCTACGTAGTTCATTCTGGTGAACTAAAATTTTTTTTTTCATGTGCAGCCCTGTTTTTTGCCTAGACCGCCCTTTTTGGGGTTTTCAAGTACGGGCATTACTCTTTTGCACTAAGATTTTTCTTTTTTTTTTTTTTTTATATGTGCAACCCTGTCTTTTGCCTAGACCGCCCTTTTTGGGGTTTTCAGCCTAGCTGGGTATTACTCTTTTTGCACCTTTTTTTTTTTTATTATTTTTTTTTATTTTTTTTTATTAGACATAGTATCTTCGGAGTTTATCACCGTTGACTGGGTGGACAAAGGGATTGCCATCCAAGTCTGCAAGCTTCATGGCTCCTCCCGATAGTATCTTCTCGCGCCACATAAGGGCCGATCCAAACGGGTTCCCATTTTCCTGTGGGGTCAGTGTCTACGGTAGGGGGCTTTACTTTCAAAGCACTAAGTCACCCTCTTTGATGTCTCTCGGCCTTGACCTTTTTATCAAACGCTTCCGGCCATTCGCCTCCGGTAGGCTCGGGTGTGTTCCATGGCTTTTAGCCTTCTCTCGTCAAGCGTGGCTAACTCATCATGCCGCCGCGCAACCATTCTACTTCATTGACACCGTTTTCCAGGAGGACCCTTAATGACGGGATTTCCAACTCCACCGGTAACACTGCTTCCATCCCGTAAGTTAGGCAAAAGGAGTTTCTCCCGTGGCCGTTCGACAGACGTTCGTAGCCCCAGAGTGCTAGGTGCGGCTTTTCGGGCCAATCACGACCACGGGTGGCCATCTTCCCGATGATCCGCTCGAGTGTCTTATTAGCAGCCTTCCACGCCTCCATTGGTCCGAGGTCCGTACGGGGACGACTTGTGGCGAGTAACTCGAATTCTCGACAGTTAGCCTATCGCAGCCTTCCTTCGAAGTGTGACCCATTATCGAAATGATCTCGTTGGGCACCCCATATCTCGCACATTATGTTTTCTTTGATGAACTGGGCCACTTTTCTCGGGAAGTGAGGACCTTGTAGGACTTGGCCTCTACCCACTTGGTGAAGTAGTCGATGGCTACCAACACGAACTCGTGCCCATTGCTTCCTGGTCAGGCTATTTTCCCTATCACGTCAATGCCCCAAGTTGCAAACGGCCAAGGAGTCGTCATGCAAGATGTGTCATGAGGTGGGAGATGGTTGAGGTTGGCAAACCGCCGGCACTTGTCGCAGTTCGGACGTGCTTGAACGCACTGTCTCCATGGAGATCCAAAGAGTAACCCATTCCGAGGATCACTTGCATCGGGGGCCTCGCGGCATTCATGTGAGGGACCGCAAGGACCATTGTGGACTTTGGTCATCAACTCTTTGGCTCTTTCTTGAGTGACACATAAGAGGAGTGGTCCTTGATAGCGTTTCTTGTACAAAGTTGCCTCTAGGATGACATAATGGGAGGCCAACCTTTTCAGGGCTCGCAAGCTTTTGGCTCGACACCTTCTTTTGGTCTACCTTCTTCGTCTCGAAAGCCGACTCTCCGTCTTTGAGGAATTGGTAAATCTGATTGTACCAAGGTTCCTTTATGGGCTCGGGTCCTGTGTCCACTTCATAACGTAAGGTTTGGGGCTTCTCTTCTACCCACTCTGAAGGGCTTTATGGCTTTTCCTCGGGGATCTCTACCAATGAGGCTAGAGTAGCTAGGGCATCTGCGAATCTGTTCTTTTCCCTCGGCAAGTAGTGGAAAGTCACTTCTCCGAACTGTCCAGTCAACTCCTCGATATGGGCATGATACCGTTGCAGATTAGGGTCCACAGTCTTCCACTTGTTGGAGACTTGGTTGATGATCGGTGGCCGAGTCTCCGTAAACTTCGAGCTCCTTGACATTTCTTTCTAAGGCGGCCTCCAACCGGCAATGCGGGCTTCATACTCGGCGACATTGTTCGTGGCCGGAAAGTTCAACTTGAGGGCTATGGGGGTATGCTCATCTTTCGGATCGACCAATAGCATTCCTACACCATTTCCTCTTTTGTTAGCGGCTCCGTCAAAGAACAATTGCCATCTATTCTCGGGCTCAACCGCAAAGATCCCTTCATCTCGGGGAATTGGGGTTCGGGCCCTCTGTCTTCATTGCGGGAAGTTCGCCAGGTGATCGACAATGCTTGACCCTTGATGGCCTTTACGGTCACATAGTTGATGTCGTATTCGCCAAGAAGAAGGACCACTTCGCTAAACGCATTGAGAGGGAAGGCTTGTCAAAGATGTACTTGATGGGGTCCATTTTCGAGACCAAATTCACGGGGTGGGCTTGCATATAATGCTTCAATTTGCCGACTACCCTGCATCTGGCCGATCCCGAGTGTCTTTTTCACATCTTTGAGTAATTGAGCTCACTCCCCTGTAGCTTCCGGTGACAAAGTAAATGGCGTTTTCTACCCGAGAGTCTTTCTTTTCTGAGCAAGCATAGCCCCAGCTGCCGTGTACGCGTGACGGTGAGATAGAGCGAGAAGAGGCTTACGTCTATGTGGGGGCATAGTATCGGGGATGTACTAAGTATGCCTTGATGCGGTCAAAGGCATCTTGGCATTCTTCGGTCCATTACGTGTCCACATTCTTCTTCATGAGCTTGAAGATGGGCTCGCACATAGTGGTCGGTGATTGACGAAACGGGCGATGTCTTGCAATTTACCCATGAAGCTCTTGACTTACATGCAGGTTTGAGGTGGCCTCATATCCATGATGGCTTTGATCTTTCGGGGGTCAACTTCTATACCTCGCTCCGTGACCATATACCCAAGCACTTTTCCCCTTGTCACTCAGAAGGTGCATTTGGCGGGGTTTAGTCTCATGGAATGTTGTCTCAACCTCTCAAAGAATTTTCGTAGGTCAACAAAGTCTTGCCCACCCTCTCCTTTGGAGTGGATTATCATATCATCTACGTAGACCTCAATCTCCTTGTGGATCATGTCATGAAAAAGCGCGGTCGCGCCCTTTGGTAAGTAGCCCGGCATTCTTGAGCCGAATGGCATTCTTGTATAACAGTAGGTTCCCGTGGTGTGGTGAAGAAATTTGTCTTTTCTTGGTCTTCCTCGGCCATCTTGATCCGGTTGTAGCACTTTGCAAAACCATCAACGAAGGATTTGACTTCGTAGTTGGCGAGTGGAGTCCACCGAGGATGTCTATGTTTGGCGAGAGGGTAGTCGTCTTTGGGGGTGGCCTTGTTCGGATCTCGGAAATCCACACGGCGGCGCACCTTCCCATTGGCCTTGGTTACGGTCACGATGTTGGACAACCATGTCGGGTATTCAATGACTCGATGAACCCTACCCGCGGTAGCTTCTCAATTTCTTCTTTGACCTGTAGAGACCATTCCGGCTTAATCTTTCTCAATTTACGCTGCGGCTTAGCGTGCTAGAGGGATTACGTGTTCTACTATCGAGCTGTCTAGCCCGGCATATCCTTGTATGACCATGCAAACACGTCGACGTATTCTACGAGCGGCTCGATCAATCTGTCCCTTTCAACCCCCTGGAAGAAGCTTCCAATCTGTGTCTCTTTAGGTTCCTCAATAGTACCCAAGTTCACACTTATCAAAACCTCCTCGGCGGCTTGGGCCCGGTTTTCCTCTTTTACGAAACACGCTTAAAGATTTCTTTAATGTATTGTTCGTTTAGTGTGTTTGCATCTTGTTCAAATGATTCATTATTAAGCTGTTTGTTAAGTTTTGAGTTAATTTATCATTTGTTAAGTTGGCAATAAGAGGATAATCGAGAAAGATTTGTCATTTCATTCAAAATAAGGGAAAGATGACATCGATTACATTTTCATAATCCTCGGGCGTGAGGCCTTCGGATGACTACGAGGACCGGAATTCAAAGATTCTGACTCGGCGAATAGACAACGGTGACTCTGGACCCTACGCTACTTATTGACTCGAGGGGGACTTGACAAGGGTTGGACCGGGATCTCACTCCTTCTTCTTTGTTGCCACTGGGAGTAGCGGTCTTGCCGGCGTTGTCATTTGATTGTGCACTCTGCGGATCATTATTGCCTTTTCGACACCAATTCCATAGGAAGTACTCGGGCGATACGCGGAATCTCCTTTACGAACTTAACTTCATCCATTTGTACCTGCAGGGCGATAGGACCGGTTGTGCTTTCGGCATCCGAGATACGACTTTCTTCATCCCAAAAGTCTTCGGCTTGTTCATTCTTCTCTCTACCTTTTCCCAAACGGGGGTTGGGAATGATCCTCGGGAGTAGTAAGAGCCATTACAAACACATTATGCTCATCATGGGTAATGAAGGGTTACGGAGAGACTTTCATTAACATGGCTTGTTTTACTTCAAACTCGCAGCCTTCATAAGTGAGCCTTTCTTGTAATCTTGACCATGGTTCTTGGTTCGATGTCGTAGAAAAGAGGCCGAGCTCGACAACATTAACGAAATCGGTTCCGACTATGGGTCCAAGCTGTCCCTCCATGGCGGCGGCATTAATCGAGATCTTTCCATTTCCCATGTAATTCGGCATAAGGAATATTGAATTTCGGGATATCTATGACCTCTTGGATTTCCAAAACCGTTTCCATTCGTTCCTCCGAACTCGATCATGTTGACTCGATTGTTAGCGGGAAGAGGATTCTTGACCACATTGGGACCCGAGGTGGTTCTAACTTGCCTTCTTCAACTAGGCGAGAGATCGGGAGCTTCGAGGTAGGTGCAATCATTAGTGTTATGGCCATGATAATTGTGAAAGCGACGGTGTTTGGTCTCGTCCATTACGATCTTTGGGGTTCTGGGCTTCCCGGTTTTCCAAAGGTACGATGAGTCCTTGGGCTACCAAACCGTCGAAGACCTTTTCTAGTGGCATTCGAAATCTTCGGCGGTATAGAAAGGAGCTTTGGCTTTGCAGCGGCTTGGCTGCATTACATCCCGCTTTCTCATTACGAATGTAATTAACGGCGCCAATCACTTCTTTTCCTTTCACGGTGGCAGTGGGGCATTTGACACCGGTGCTTTGTAGCGATAAGAGCTACATTCTGTGGCGGGGCCATATTGAAGGCATTCTCAAACTTGGTGCCGGCATTTACCATTGCCCGAAGGTCGGGATAGTAGTAATTGCCAATTTGGACTCTTAGTTGAGGTTTCAAGCAAGATTGGAAGATCTCCATCTGTTCCTCTTCATTGAGTGGGGTCATCATTTCACCGAGCTTCCAATTCCATCTCTTGTAGAATTCACTTCTTGGCTCATACGAACGTTGTAGGGTACCCTGTAGGTCATTAAATTTGGTTTCCCAATTCAAATTGGCCTTATACTTTTCTAGGAACGCTTCCTTGATCTGGTCCCAAGTAGCTCGGGCCTCTGGTTTCACATGCGGGAACCACCTAAGAGTGAACCTTTTAATGATAAGTCGAAAATGATCGGCCATTTGTTCTTTGTGTACAATCTTTGGCTCTCATGGCAAGAATGTAGCTTTCAATGTGAGTCAGGGGACAATCGGTGCGTTGAACTTTTCAATTTACGGCATTCGGAATTTTGGAGGGAGAGGGACAACTTTCTTTGGGATCGGTGATGCGGTATCTTTGTCCTCTTGGTGTCTATTTCCCCAAACTTCTCTTGCATGGACCTAACTTGTTCCATTAGCCAAGCCATGTCGGAGTCGGGGGGATGGTTTAGGATTGCTTGATTAGGAGAAGGCTTATCGATTTGGGTGGAAGGACGGTATGTGGCACGGTGGTAGGCGGTACCAAGGCTTGGGGATCTTTGGAGGGAAGTAAGTGTAAACTTGACCAGGTCCCGTGTTCCCGTGAGACGGGCCGGAGGCATAGGAATTAGGCTCATAATTTCCGAAGTAGGAAAAAGGATACGGAACCTCTGGGGTCTGTTGGTAAAGTTGGAGGTGGAAGATCTGTTTGTGGCGGGACATGAATTGTAAGGATCATTGAGGCTGATTTTGAGGCCTAGGGAATGCACAGGATGGCCCATGCGAGGAGAGGGAGTGAATCCCATGGGGTAATGCGAGAGGCTGCGTAGGGATAGGCGAGGCGTTTGCTTTACGGTTGATAGGGAACAAAGGCTGGGTCTCATTTGAGGAGGTGAGGGTGTCGGGATCTGATGGCTTGAGATGTTGGAAAGGGTGAAGAGGGGTAATCCTGGATAAGGGATCGTATGAGGATGGAGGAGGGCATTGGTTATAGGTTGATGGATTTGAGATGGGTACATACGGAGGCTCATCTTCTATCATCACCAAGGAACCGTTGGGCTCGACCACTATTTGAACTCCATGACGACGAAGCGCTTCAATGAGCGTGGCTTGCTTTGTTCCTCATGGGCCTTACGACTGTTTTCCGGGGCTAAGGTTAGCTCTTCTTCCCTAGTCATCTGGTTACCCAAACCGGCCTTGTTCTCTGTCAAATCGGCCATTCGACTCTCGGCGAGGATTACGGCGAACTATCGAGGATTCTGCGCTAACAAGTCGGCGACCCGGTGTTCTCACCCACTTCTTTCTCGGCTGCGGGAAAGGGATAGGAAAGGATTTAGACTCGGGGTAGGTGTTTAGGTGAAGGCTCAAGCAATATGCAAATTAGAATCTTCAAGTTTACTTAAAACAGTGTCTTTTATTAATATCTATTTGGTTGGAAAAGGGATTACGCCCTTCTTTTTCACAACTACTCTAGATCCTGGATCGGTGGGTTCCGTCACTACGTCTATAAGCCCCTCGTATTCCACTGTATTTCGACCTCCCGGGGTGGACGGCCCGGGCGAGGGTCCTATAGGGCACGCGGATCCCACCAACCGAGAGTAAAGAACGCTCCTATCGGGTCTAGCGGGTCATAGGACTTTTCAACGCACGAGCGATGCGGATTATAGTCAAGGCAATACGGGAAAGTCTCGTCTCTGCCTTGACGGATCTTTGGCGAGTTTCGCTTGAGCGAATGACGGTTTTGACTTTCGGTAATGTCAGAGAATAATAGGCATGGGTCGGGCGGTAAAGCCGGATGACACGGTGTCACATTGAACTTCGTTGCATACGCGGTGCGTGAGTCGGGATCGAAGTCAATGCCGGTCAAGATCTTGCCAATTTTTCCTTGTCGGAATTTTGGCGAGCTTCGCTTGAGCGAAAGATCTTTTGATTTTTGGCAAAGACTCGGTCTTGACTCTTACGCATTCCGTGCGGGTCAAGGTCAATAGTCAATGTCGGAGTCAAGATCCCACCGATTTTTCCTTGTCGGAATTTCGGCGAGAATTTCGCTTGAGCGACAATCTTGGCTTCCGTTATGAGCTAAGGCTTGACCTTTACGTGGGTATGCAACTGGGCTATATGACACGGACTAGACCAAAAACCAACCAAAAAGTCACGGTTTTTGAAATGTGTGACACGGGTGTGCATTGGTCGACTTTGCCATGGGGAGGTTGGGATGATTCCGTGCGCGCCGGGAGCATCGTAAGGCTGTCCGTGATGTTTGGAACCACCCTCGGGTTTGAAGGACGTGCGTGCAAAAGTGTACGGGATATATCGGTGCGCGTAGTGTGCGGTCTCCTAAAAATGTTCCTTTTGAGTTAAAACGAGAGATTTTCATAAATGTGTTTTAAAGGAATGATTTTCGGGACGGGGAGAATGCAACACATAAGCACGTAAATTTTAAGGAGCCCTGATCGGTCATGGAGCTGAATAGCCCCAAGGCTGCTAGGGCTGCCCGGATTAACCATGATTTTTCTGGTGGAATTGCCACGAGGTCGCCCGGTCGAGAATCCAATGAGGATTGAGCCGTACGTTGCATGGATCAATTTTCCAGTTCCACTCCTTTTCTATTTTTCGGGTTGTTTCCCGTTTCAAAGTATGCACAGATTCCAAGATGCAAATGATGCAATGCATGGTAAAGAAAGCAAGCGCGATTAATGAAATCGGCGATGGGAGTCTAACCCGCTCAAAGGGAAAAGCTTTCTTCTATTTTTTTTTCAAAAATATTTTTTTTTCGAAAAGGGGTACTGGTACGTGGATTGTTAAACCACCGGTTATCCCAACTCCCACGTCAGGGAGTGTACAGGAAGGGTAAGTGGTTTCCACCTATATACCGAGTATCGATTTTAGTTTGTTTTGAAAATAGAAGCTTTTCTCCTTTGGGATATCCCCAGCGGAGTCGCCAAACTGTGAATGTGGTGCCCAAATTTTGTGTTGGATTCACGCGAGTTTGAAGACATCCGAGTTATTTGAAAAAACGGAGTCGCCACGCCATTTTGATTACCTCAAAACTTTGAAAAAAAGGTTTTACTTGGGTTCGGAGGTTAAGTTACCCCTTGGGAAGAACGTTTGGCGTTCACCCAAAGTGCCTTGCCGGAGCAAGTCTCCCAAGATTTCATTAATCATGCTTGCTTGCGTGCTTTCTTGTGTGCATGTGTTTGAAAATAAGGGGGGAATGTCCCAAGTTATCTTCCGGACGTACAAACCATTTGTTGGTTGTTGCTCGGGATTCCTTGGAATTTTATGTATTTGGGATTATGATCCCGTCCTCATCTTATGACTTGTGATCATCGCATTTTAAACCTCGGGACCCTCGGGACTTGCGTGATCGAGAGAATGACTCTCTTTTGGTCAAAGATGAGGTTCTTTAGGAAAGGATGGTCCTTAGCCCATCAATCCTACGCATTAAGACGGTCGAGCTCGTATAGAGGCTTCATACTCTTTCTTAAGCGATAATCGGAGATATAGGGTTCAAGGTATTCCTTTCTAAAGAAATATGGAACCTTTAATGGGAGGAACGATGTAAAGATAGGATCTTTTACACCGGTCCGTTCCAAGGTTGGGGGAAAGGGGGAAATGCATGATGAAAAATGACACTTTAATGAAAAGATGACATTTTTTGGGTTGCAAATGATGCACTTAGTTTAAAGAAATAATCTTTATTGCAAATGATGCATAAAGATTTGATTTTTATGCAAATGATGCATTTTTTGTTGAAGAAATTGGCATTCATTATGCAAATGATGCATAAAGATTGCATTTTGAAAAGCATATGATGCTAGTTTATGGTAAAGACATGGTCTTTAAAGCAAATGATGCTTGAACAAGGGGTTTTGAATGCAAAGGATGCATTTTTATTGAAAAGATTGGATTTTTATGTGCAAATGATGCATAAAATGACATTTTTTATTTGAAAATGGAAGTTTTAGGTGCAAAGGATGCACCTTTATGAAAAAAGACTACATTTTTATGACAAATGAGGTCTTAATGCATGCAAAAAGGGAAAGGGGGTGATAAAGATGTGATCTTTAACTATGAATGCCAAGTCCCAAGCAAGATATATGAATGCAATGAGCAAGTATATCAATTAAAAGCAAGGTTAGGGCGTGCGAGGTTACCAATTGCTTCCTTTGCTTCTTTGGTTGGAGCTAGGAGGAGAGATTGGTCTTGGATCTTCAAGGAGGAGGGAGGGAGCTTCTTGGCCTTCTTCTTCACCTTCTTGAGCCTTCACCAATATTCTTCACGTCTTGGGAGTGACTGAGTGTATTGCTATGGATTGTGTGTATTGTTGTTGTTTTCTTGAAATGGGTAGAGGAGGGCTCTATTTATAGGCAGTCTGGATAAGGCTAATGAAGCCGTGCGGCCAGAGACCTTGGGCTAATGCAGCCGTGCGGGCTTATCCACAATGACTCAGCATTCTAGAACCATGCAAGGTGGCATTATTCTAGAACCTTCTTCCTAATTAAGAAAAACGTGTTTCTTAATTAGGAAGGCTCCTTCGACCCTTAATTTTAATTTGGGACTGCTCCAGGACATTTCCGGAACACTAGGAAGGTCCGGGGAATTACCGGGAAACTTACCGAAATTGCCGGGAAATTTAACCGGAAGGCATGAGCCAGATTTGGGTACTTACAGTGTGCGGCGTACGGGCCACGGTCGAGGTCAACGTCCTTAAGTTAAGGCGGGAGTCGTGCCAAAATTTGGGCATGACCTCTCCTGACTCGCTTGTGCGAGAGACCTTTAGCTTTTAGCGTTGGCCAAGTTGTGGCTGGCACGGTACATACGGCGAGGTTTGGTGACACGGCGTCACATTGAACCTTCGGGTATATTTTTCGGCAGAGCTCCGCGTCAAAGTCAAGGCTGAAAAGCTCAAGACTTCGGGTCGGGAACGACCTTTGGTCTAAAACTCTCGAGCTTGACTCGGAGCGGGGCCCAGCGTGAAAAACATACACTTAGGCTTTATGACACGAGCTAAGCCAAAAACCAACCGGGGTCTTGGACAAAGTGTGACACAAAGGAGTGCATGGCTTACACGGGCTAGGATGGGATGTTTGGGACGACACAGTGCGCACCCGAAAGGTGTCCGCGGTGCAATCGGAGTGCAACCGATAAGGCCATCCGGGTTAGGGGTTGTAGTGTGCAGTGTACCGAGGCAGCAAGTGCACGTGAAGTGCGGTGTTCCGAGGCAGCAAGTGCGCGTAGTGTGCGGTCACTAAAATTCTTTTTCTGAGTAAAAACAGAGATTTTTTCAGAATGTGTCTTAAAGAATTTATGATGCACAGTTCAAAAGACAGCATGAAAATCAAACATGAATGGGGATGCACAAACATGGTGAGATTTTGAAAAGTTGACAATGTAATGCCTTTTGAAAAAAACCGTTCGAGGTTTAAAGTAACACACACACGAAAACGAGGAAGGGTAAACGAAAGTTTGACCCACGGAAGGCTTTTTAGAAAACAACGGTAGTTTTGAAAAAAGTATCTTTTCCCCAGCGGAGTCGCCAACTGAAATTACCCGATCTTTTTCGCGCGCGGGGCGGCGGAAAAGGCGGTTGTCTTTCGCGGGGGATTGGTGTCTGAGACCTCGCTTCACGGGAAGGAGCAGAATGAGGAGTCGCCACGCGGTTTTGTATTTTGAGCCCAAACGTTGAGAAACGGCTATTGCGAAAATGGTGTCGTTTTTATTGGTAGCAAAAACTTAGGAAAAGGCTTTGAAAACGGGGATCATTTTTATTGGCGGCAAAACGCGAGTAAAAAGCTTTTTTGTACCAGAGATTGTTAGGTTCGGAGGTCAGGTTACGTTCCGGGTAGAGTATTACGAGATCGCCCGAAACGCCTCGCATGACGAGTCTTTCTACCTTTCTCGAAATCGTGTGTGTGTGTGTGTGTCTTTTGAAATGGGGGCTTGAATGACAAGCTTTAATCTTGGTTTGAGTGACAAACGTTGATTAGGTGACTTTGTTTGAAAAGACGAGCGTTTGAATGACAAACGTCGGTTTGAGTTGAAATGAGCGTTTGCGTGGCAAACGTCGACTTTGAGTTGAAATGAGCGTTTGCGTGGCAAACGTCGACTTTGAGTTGAAATGAGCGTTTGCGTGGCAAACGTCGACTTTGAGTTGAAATGAGCGTTTGCGTGGCAAACGTCGACTTTGAGTTGAAATGAGCGTTTGCGTGGCAAACGTCGACTTTGAGTTGAAATGAGTCATTGTTAACGATTTTTACGGGAAAAATGCGTATTAAATGATTTTAAGTGTCAAATGGCGGCTTTGAGTTTGAAGATGAGCATTCGGAGGCCGAACGTCATGTCGCGCGTTTTGAAAGAGAGTTCGACGGACGAACTCCGGTTTTGAACCGGGCATTACATTGTTAACGATTTTTACGGGAAAAATGCGTATTAAATGATATGCGATCAACGAATCGGGTTGCGACTCGGACTTTTGAAAAGTAAATACTATCACAATCCAAACGGATCGGACTTGTAAATGACAGTATTTAAAGCGGTGTCAACGGAATCAAACGATCCGGAATCGTAAATGACGATCAACGAGGCCAAACGGCTCGGAATTGTAAATGACGATCAACAAGGCCAAACGGCTCGGAATTGTAAATGACGTGAAAGTAAACGGAACGGGGTCGAAACGCCGTTTTAACCCGTGATTACTTCTCTTACGGAAAGAGAAGAGGATCGAGGGGCTAAAACGTATCGGACCCCGTTAGACGGAGGCGTCTACATTTTGACAATGACGTTCGAAACAGTTATAGCGACTGGCGCGTAAACCGAGACAGAACGGAAGATTCAGAGAGAGGGAGTTATACCTATGGCTAGGGTCGACTCCTTTGGCTCGGGAGGTGTGCACGGGACACGGAAAGTTATTCGAAAGGTTGTTTCGAAGTTGTAGGGTGCGTATTTGATCGAAATACGAAGGTTTCACGTGAATCGAGACAAAACGGGAGCTCGGGAGGGGTGGAAACCAGTTTGGACCGTGGGGTATGTGATTTTTTGGTGTTCAAATCCTCCTTCTTGCCTTTGACAGCAACTTCTATTTATAGGGTGAAAATTGCAGTAGGAGTCCGGCCGGACTTGGACTGAATTTCAGGGGTTTTGGGAATTTTGGAAATCTGGAGGACTTGTTGGCAATTTCAGGAAAATTGCACAGTGAGTCCGGCCGGACTTGGCTTGCAAACCAGGGGTATTTTGGTCTTTTGGCCTTGATTTGTGATTGACGAGTGACTAGAGGGAGGTGGCATGCAGGACACGTGTCCTGTGACTCACCAGAAGTGTGGGAGTTCGTTCCCCGGTCCCGGTTTTGTCCGTTTTTTAAAATAACAGTCCGGGAAATGTCCGAAACGCCCCCGGAAAGTGCCGGAAAATGCGTTTTTCAGGGAAAGCCATACTTTTACGTGAGATGTCACGTGCTAAGTACGGTTCAACGTCGGGATGCACGGGGCAGTCCCGGGACGTCTCGTTGGCACAGCAACGGGGAGTTTAACGAGTTCCGGTTAACCTGGAGCGGGCCAGTTAACGGATTTCGGTTAACTTTCTGACGGATTTTGACGATCCGGATTTGGGTACTTACAGCCTCACAAATTCGTGATGCCCAATCTCGAACTGTTTGATGGAAGTGCGTGCCATAAAACTCACTTGGACACCTATACTTTGGCAATGAAAGCTAAGGGATGCACAAACCAGCAGTTGGCTGACTACTTCAGTCTCTCTTTGAAGTCAGGGGCTTTGAAATGGTTTTTCCGATTGCAGCCTGAAGCTAGGGCTACTTGGGAACAGATTACCAGTACTTTCACGGATAAGTATAAAGCCAACTTGGAAAGGGAAACAAACAGAGTTGACTGCAGACAACGGTGCGGCGTACGATGAGAATATTGGGGATTTCTATAAAAGGTGGAACTGAAGCTTAGTGAAATGGCCATTCCTCCCTCGACGAGGAGCGATTAGACATCTTTCGGTCATGCTTGAAGCCGCATTTGAGAGCTTCCCTCGGTCACTTCCCTACGGCGACTTGCGTGCAATGGTTAATTCCGGGGCTAAGTTCGAAAAGGCTTACAATCAGCAGCCGGCCGCTGCACCTACTTACGAATACCGGGTTTCTTCCACCTCCAACACGGCTCCTGCCCAACCAAAAGGTAAAGAAATGATTAGCTATGCGGGACAGATCGTAACAATGCCACTTCCTTTGTTCCCAAGAAACCCGATGCATCAGATCCGGCTCCAAGACTTGAGAAACGTTGGGATGCCTTTGAGTGATATCTTGAGGTTTGGTGAGAGAAGGTTTGCTCCGGCCTTTGGAAAATTATCGGCCTAGAAACCCCAATGCTCCTTTGGATACCTCCAAGCATTGTGCCTTTCATCGCACCATGGGCACACGACAGGATGATTGCGTCCCCCTAAAAAGGGAAATCCAAAGTTTGATTGAACAAGGGAGGTTAGAGGTGCCTGAAGGGCCCAATACTATCAGTAACCCATTCCCTAGAAACAACAACCCGAATGTCAACATGGTCAAGTTTGGTGATTCAAGACTTGTGGGCATAATGGAATTTGACTCACCCCTTTGTGAGGACGGTGGACCGACCATCGCAGATGATGAAAATGGTTGGGTTAAGCAAGAGATTGCCAAAGAAATTCTGATGGAAAGATCTGCAATAGCCCCCATCTCCAGCGTCGAAGAGTAGATGCATGGTCCAACAACAAAGAGCGGCTAGACTAGGGGCTACCTATCTTTAAAATAGTCTTTTAAGTCAACCTTCGTAGGTTCTAGTACTTTTCTTTCACCTAAGTCCTTCCTGGACATTTGTCGTTGTAGTCCATTTTGGACATAGTAGTTAAATGTTTAACTTTTAAATATAAGTTTTTTTTCTTTTCTTGCTAGACTCGAGACATCACTTGCACACCCACGTTACACTTAATTGAAATGGTTTTATCCTAGATGATCACTTGTGCTGCTCAACCACTAATTCTTTGAAATGATTAATATTTAAATTAATCGGAGTGAGAAAATCAATTGATATCCTTCCCAAATTGGGGCTTACCAATTCCCCATCTTGCATCTCATACGCTCACATCCCTTTCATCATCATCCTCTCGTTGCTCGATGAATTTGCATGGATCTTTTCTCATTTAAAGCTTAAGCAAGCAATGAAGACTTAATTTCGTTTAGGTCATCCGGTAAGGATTGAGGTCGAAGCCTTTCACCCATAGGAAAGCCATTACCTTAGCCTCACCAAACAATATCCTTTCATTTCAAGATCGGCATGTTTTGAAACCCTGTTTAGCCATCACTGAATGTGCGCTCGCCCGGAATTTGGGTTTCCAATTTAAATGAAAAGAAGGAGTCGCCACGCCATTTTAAGAGGAAACATTGAAAACCTTTTGTTTAGAGAGAAAACATGAGTTCGGAGGTCAGGTTACGTGTCTTTCAATAAAAAACATCCAAGTAAATCAAAAGTGTGTGCAAATATTGATAATAAACAAAGTGTAATAAAATGCATCTTATTAATTATGGAACGAGAATTACATATTGTGAGCCCATTATTTAGGGAGGCCACATCCCTGATACAAACAATCTAAAACAGATTACAAAGGAAAAAAGGGTCTCTGCAGATGGGTCATGTATGTCGCATGACACATCGCACCAGTGACCACATGTGTCGCGTGACACAGGATCACTTGGAGACAAAGGTGTCGCGTGACACATATGAGCCATCTGCAGAAACTTAACAAGATGAGCACAGAATCAACAGAAAGCTATACAGATCTAATCATTTAACTAGATTACGAACGAAATACAGAAACGAAACTAAATCAACCCAAGGAGTGTGGATATGGGTAGATCCACACCCCCTTGGGGTTCAAACACCAAGTTCAATCAAATAATCAACAATATAGGCTCAATTGCACGAATTACTCAAATTAAACAGAGAGATTGCGATTGGGATTCAGTAATCCAGATAGCTAGGATCTGATTACTGAATCCAAACAAAATTAAATGCTAGAATTAATAGAAATTAAGTAAGAAAGAGAGAGAGATTGGGTTTAGGGAATCGTTACCCTTGTTGCTTCCATGAATTCTATATCTAGTTAGATATAGAACCCTTCAATTCTTCACTTCTGATCTGGAAGGACTGATGGAAGGGGTTCAATTGGTGTGGCTTGAGAATTGGGTTTGGAAGGGAGGAATTGGGTAGGTTGAAGGTAGGAGAGAGAGAGGTTTGTGTTTGGAGAGGTTCGTTACGCTGCAAATCCTGTAGAGTAACAGTAGGCTAAAGTTGGGATCCATTTATGAGAGGGGGAGGGTCTTATTTATAGGCTGCAGTTGGCTGCCTTAGTGTGTCGCACGACCTTACGCGTCCTCTTTCCATGCCTCAAGCTGTCGCGTGACACGAGGTGGCTCAACCGCTTTTGGCGCCAAAAACCAGTTTCTGGAACATTCCGAGAAAATACCTAAAAGGTCCAACAGGTTTTATTCCCAAGGGGTCCTTTGGCATGAATAATGTACCGAAAGGTACTTCCTTCGCGGGAAACTCATGGAACGTTTCCGGAAGTCTCGGGATAGGCCGGGAATTTACCAAAACGCCCCTAAATGCAATTTTATTATATTAAAATGCTTCTAAAAGGTTGGGAATTGGATTGGCGTACTTACAGAGCCCCTCGGCAACGTCACTTTTGGAAAAAGTGGGGTTGTCGATAAAATAAGACCCAATCCCAATAAGCATCAAGGGATAAGGTGAAGGGCTAGAAGGGTGAGAAGGGGGAAATTATGGCTGGACCTTTCTGAGAAAGGATTCCTACGTATCCCTTGAACAAGGGAATCAAGCCAAATCGTAGTTCGGAATTACCAAATCAAAATCATAAGCAAGGAAAGGGGTAGAGACGTATCTTCATACCTTTGTTGTGCTTACCTGTGGTTTCCTGAGGGATTGGGTGGTTGCTTTCTTTCTCACCAGGTTGTAGCCGCCGGAGGGTCTCATGCTGCAACTGGTACTTTTGCGAGTAGCTGCCGGAGGGTCTCACACTACTACTGCTTCTCTTCATGGATGCCAGAGGGTCTCATACCACTTCTTCTTCTTCTTCTTCTTTGCTGGGGATGAGTATAGCTGCCGGGGGTCTCACGCTATCTCTTTTCTGCTCTGTTGGGGATACATGTAGCTGCCAAGTATAGCTGCCAGGGGACTCACGCTATCTCCGTTTTTCTGTTCTGTTCTGATAAGTATAGCTGCCAGGGGACTCACGCTATCTCCATTTTTCTGTTCTGTTCTGATAAGTATAGCTGCCAGGGGACTCACGCTATCTCCATTTTTCTGTTCTTTGCTGATCTTTGTGGATGCCAAAGGGACTCATACCACCTCTGCTTCTGCTTTTGTTGTTGATGAATGTAGCTGCCAAGGGGTCTCACGCTAATTCTTTGTTACTGTTTTTTTTTCTGTTGGACGGTCTTTGCTTGATTGCCGCTTTTCTTTGGTGTCCTTAGCTTTTCTTGGGCAGCTGGGGACTCTGCTTCTTTCTTGTGCCTCGAGGCTATTGGTTTCTGGAAATTTGTTCGTCAATCCGGGAATTCTGTTTTCCGGGGATTGGTTTCTTTTCGTGGGGCTGTTTGTTTTGTTGAGCTCTTCTTGGGGCTGTCATAGATGCACGTGCCACTTTTGCTTTTTCCTTTCTTCTCCAGTTTGGTCGGAGGGCCAGTCTTCGGGACTCAATCGATTATTGTACCTGCGGGGGTAAAACAACATATGCCAGCGCTACGCCTAAACAAGCCTATCTTGTTAGCAAAGATTAATGTATGTTAGCTTGGTTTGTGCGAGTCTGTCTGTCCAGGGAAAGCGAACGCAATTATTAGGTTAAAGGTCGGATTTGTCGGGTTTATATATGGGGTTTTGGGGTTGTTTCGGACAGGTGTGTATAGTAGGGGTCCTCTCCCGTGTATTTTTAGGGGTATGTGTATGAGAGTAAGGGGTGTGTTATGGCAACGGCGAGTCGGAAAATGCTCTGGGGTAACCACTGCAGGCTTTTCCACACTGTCTGCTCTCAGCCAAAGAATGTCGCCCGACATGTTATGTCTGTTATGTCGCACGACTGAGGGAGGCTCGTAACAGGCCCTTCAAAAGTCGGTCTAGGCTTCATTCTGCAGACACTGTCTTCTTAGTAGAGAAACCCAGCAGCCTTTATTTGGCAGATAAGCGATTCCTTTGGTCAAGACTGATACTTTTGGCTGCAATGGAACATCATAGCAAGGAGGTTGCTTCCCGGGAGTGTCAATTTCATCGGGACTTCATCAAAATTTGGGGATTTCATCTGAGGCATCATAGAAATATTATCGATAAGCGGTACAGTATGCCTTGCATTTGGTCCTTGAAAGATTGGAGGGTTGACTGGGATTTGCTTCGGGCTGCATCCTGCTTCTGGGATTCCGAGCGCCATGTATTCTCTTTGTCATACAATTATCTGACCCCAACTATGGAAGACTTTAGGGCGTTGACAGGCTTGGGTAAGGCGGCTACTGTAGCATTCCCCCGAGACAGTCGGTTGGTTGAGGAGCAGCTATCTGACTTTTTATCTCTGCCTGCGGATCAGGTATTGCCTATGATTCTGGGTGATGGGTCCATAGATTTGACTCGGATGGCTAGGTTGCGTCTGTCCCGTCCTGATCTGTTTGACCTTTCTACCTCTCTGGATATGTTTATGTTGTTCACACTGTCGGCTTACTATTTTTGCGGATATGCCGGGGTCTGCTCAAGCACTTTGTTGGAGATTGTTAGGCAAATGAGGGGTGACCGGGGTATAGATTCTCGTCAAATTCGTTCTGGCCAAGGGGAGATGGATGTTGTACCACTGTTGCTGGCTGAGACTTATCACGGTATTGACAGGCTAGCAGGGGGATCAGACTTCATGGGAGCAGGCAGCCCCAGCTTATTATCTCTGTGGTTCTTTGAGAGGTTACGCTTGATCGGACCATTACCAGAAGGTCGGACGGCCATGCCCTGGGTGACTCGGCCACGTAGGCTGGTGAGGGACGAGGTTGCTGATAGTTGGCAGATGAGGTTGTCACGGTACGAGACCACTGATCTGAGCTTTTGGATTCCTGCCTGGAATATACAGACCATGAGAGATATTCAGGATGGATCAGTAGTAGTCCGGTTGCCTGGTTTGCATGTATCCTCTTTCTGTGTCCCATCACTGGTGAGCAGACAGTATAGGTACCCTCAGCAGATCCTCCGAGCTTTGAGGGAGAGACTGGTGACTGATACAGATCCGATGTCCATGACCGAGCCCTAGGCTATACAGTTTTTCAGCAGATCTTTTCTGGAGGGCTTTCTTCCCACTCGTGTGCTCCTTCGGCAGTCTAGAGGATTTACATTTCTGACCACAGAGTATCTGGATTGGTATGAGGAGCATCAGGGTTCTGTGTAGCTAGCTATAGAGACTCGCCGCCGGGAATACTTGGGAGCAGACTCTCTGTCCAGTAGAACTCTCAGAGATATAGAGGCACGAGGAAACCCAGACAATGTTACCGGCGATGCTGCTGATGACTATGAGAGGCAAGAGATCCGGAGGGCTGCTTTAAGAAATGATCCAGAGATGAGAGCTCGCAGAGAGGCGTTGCGGCAAGAGAGGATTGCTAGGGCTGCCTTGAGGGAGACTGGTCTGATTGAACCGCCGGCGCGCATTATTCCTGAGTTGGGACGGGCTCAAACTGACTTGTTCGACATTCCTAAGCCAAAGACCTCCCGGGGACCGAGAAAGAGGAAGGATAGAGGAGCGAATTCGGGAGCGGGGACGAGCCTCTAGACACACATTTTCCTTTTATTTTGAGAGACTCGAGACTCTTTTGCTTTATGTTTTGAGAGTAGGAATTATCTGTATGGAAACTGAGTACCCTTTGATTACTTAATGCAGACAGAATAGATGTTATCAATGTTTTCTTTTATTCGTAACAGTCTTTTTGAGTCAAAAGGTAGGCCGTGCTTGAACTCATCAACAAGAATATTAACTCGAAATGATCCTTTGAAAAGCCTTGGGACTGTAATCAAAACGCATTTTGGTAGAAAGAGAGATTTTTTCAGCAGTTTTAGACCGAACCACAAGTGGTTGCCTACGTTCCCCTTTTGTAAGAGAACTAAGGGGCTCAGGTCTCCGTAGTTCGACTCAATTGACTTTAGTGTTTAAGAAAGGGGAAGATAGAAGGGGGGAAATGGTGCAACCCTGTTTTTTACCTAGACCGCCCTCTTTTGGGTTTTCGGTCTAGCTGGGTATATTCTTTAGCATTGGCGCGTCCCTTATTTTTGCATGGACTGCCTTTTGAGAGGTTTTCAGTCTCATCTGGGACAATTTTGTTGCGCCTTTATTTATCATCATTTTTTTTATATATTTTTTTTTGTTATTATTTTTTTAGAGGGGGAAAGACTCGATCATACAAAATACCTCCGCAACTTGTCGCCGTTGACGGGGTGCAGAAATGGGTTGCCATCCAAGTCTGACAGCTGCATAGCTCCTCCGGAGAATACTTTCTTTACTAAAAACGGTCCAACCCAAATGGGTGCCCATTTGCCCAACGCACTGCTCTGATTTGAGGGCTTCATCTTAAGAACCAGATCACCGACTTTGATATCCCTGGGTTTCACTTTCTTATCAAAAGCACGGGCCATTCTTCTCTGGTATGCCCTGTTATGCTCCATGGCTTTTAGTCTTCGTTCATCTAGTAGAGCCAGCTCATTATATCGACTTTGGAGCCATTCGATCTCGTTCACCTCATTCTCGAGCAAAACCCTGAGGGAAGGAATCTCTAACTCAACGGGCATTACGGCCTCCATTTCGTAGGTCAGAGCGTATGGGGTTGCGCCGGTGGCAGTTCGGATTGAAGTGCGATAGCCCCATAATGCTAAATGCAGCTTTTCTGGCCAATCTCGTCCTCGCTCGGCCATCTTCTTTATGATTCTCTCCAAATTCTTATTGGCAGCTTCAACAGCGCCGTTTGTCTGTGGCCTGTATGGTGAAGATTTGTGGCATTTGACTCGGTATTCAGTGAGCAACCGATCAGTTTCTCCTTCAAAATGGGCTCCATTGTCAGAAATAACCTCGTTTGGGACTCCATAGCGACAGAAAATGTGCTCCTTTATGAATCGGGCAACTTTCTTGGCGGTGAGCACTTTATAAGACGCAGCTTCTACCAATTTTGTGAAGTAATCCACGGCCACTAATACAAATGCATGCCCATTGCTCCCAGGCGGAGAAATCTTCCCAATGACATCAATACCCCATGTTGCGAAAGGCCACGGAGTTGTCATACAGTATAAGTCGTGAGGAGGGATGTGGTTCAGATTGGAGAATCGCTGGCATTTATCACAAGTCCGCACAAAATGGATGCAATCTGTCTCCATAGTGATCCAGAAGTAACCCAGCCTGATGATGCTATGCATGAGAGATCGAGCGTTCATATGAGGTCCGCAGGAACCGTTGTCAACGTCTTCCATTACTCTTTGAGCCTTTTCTTTACTGATACAGAGTAGGAGCGGACAACCTTCCCTTTTCTTCCATAATTCATTGCCGAGTATGACATATTGTGCTGACAGTCTCTTTAGGGCCTGCAAGCTCTTGGCATGTACTCTTTTTGAATCTCCTTCTCGGTCCACAGGAAAGGATGCTTCCCCATACTTGAGGTATTGAAAGATCTGATTGTACCACGGTTCACTGACAGTCTCGATCTCAATCTCACAACAATATGCAGGATTTTCTCTTCTACCGACCCTGAATGGCTTGATTGATTTACCTTCTGGGATTTCCACCAAAGAGGCTAAGGTAGCCAGAGCATCTGCGAATCTGTTCTTGTCTCGCGGTAAGAACTGGAATGATACTTCCTTGAATTGGCCGACGAGTTCTGCGATGTAAGCATGGTACTTCTGGAGGCATGGGTCTATAATTTTCCATTTGTTGGCGGCCTGGTTGATTATCAATTGGGAATCACCGAACACTTCCAATTCTTCCACATGTCGCTCAAGGGCAGCTTCTAGACCGGCTATGCAAGCTTCGTACTCGGCTGCATTGTTAGTAACCGAGAAATTCAACTTGATTGCTATGGGAGTATGCATGTCGTTTGGGTCTATTAAAACCATCCCAATGCCATTTCCTTTCTTGTTAGCTGCTCCATCAAAGAATAACTGCCACTTGTTTCCGCTTTCTATAGCGAGGATCCCTTCATCTGGAAACTGGAGATCCGGCCCTTGATCTTCTGTACTGGGGAATTCAGCCAACTGGTCTGCTAATGCCTGTCCTTTTATTGATTTACGGATCACATATTTGATGTCGAATTCTGCCAAGAAGAAAGTCCATTTTGCCAACCTGGTGGAGATGTTTCCTCTGTCACCTTGGAATAGATATCTGATCGGGTCCATCTTGGAGACTAAGTGTACGGTGTGGGATAGCATATAGTGTTTTAGCTTTTCGACCACCCATACCAAAGCTGCGCAAGTTTTCTCGAGGGCAGAGTAATTCACTTCACTCCCTTGGAATTTATGGCTGACGAAATAAATGGCATTCTCAACCTTTGAATCCTTCTTTTCTTGTGCTAGCATAGCCCCAGTGGCTGTGTCTGTGACTGTCAGATATAGAAGTAAAGGCTTGTCTCCGTGAGGTGGGCAGAGAATAGGAGGATTGACGAGATAGGCTTTGATCCTCTCAAAAGCTAGCTGGCATTCCTCGTTCCAAACCACTTCCTGGTTCTTCTTTAGCAGCTTGAAGATCGGCTCACATATGGTGGTCAATTGGTTGACGAACCTGCTGATGTATTGCAGGCGACCCATGAATCCTTTTACTTCAGAGACGGTTCTGGGTGGCTTCATTTCAATGATTGCCTTAACCTTCCTGGGATCTATTTCAATGCCGCGCTCGGTGACCATGTATCCCAGAACTTTACCTCGAATAACCCCAAATGTACACTTGGCTGGGTTCAGTCTCATGGAGTGCTCTCGGAGTCTGTTAAAGAATTTCCTCAAGTCAATGAAGTGCTGTCCGTCTGACCCTTTCGAATGAATAATCATGTCATCTACATACACTTCAATCTCTCTGTGGATCATGTCGTGGAAAAGGGTAGTGACTGCTCTTTGATAAGTAGCCCCGGCGTTCTTCAAACCAAATGGCATTACTGTGTAACAATAAGTACCCCATGGAGTTGTAAATGCCGTCTTGTCTTGATCCTCTTCAGCCATCTTAATCTGGTTGTAACCCGCAAAACCATCAACGAAAGACTTGACCTCAAAGTTCGCGGTTGCATCCACTAGCATATCAATGTTGGGCAAGGGGAAGTCATCTTTAGGACTAGCCTTATTGAGGTCTCGGAAATCCACGCAGACTCGAACCTTTCCATTTGCTTTGGTGACTGTCACAATGTTGGCCAACCAAGTCGGATATTCAATTACTTTGATGAAGCCTACCCGTAGGAGCTTTTCAATTTCTTCTTTCACTTGTAAGGACCATTCAGGTTTTATCCGCCTCAATTTCTGCTTGACTGGCTTAATTTCTGGATCCACAGGTATTCGGTGTTCCACAATAGAAGCATCCAGCCCCGGCATATCTTTGTAGGACCAAGCGAACACATCCATGAATTCTTTGAGCAACTCAATCAAAGCGACCCGCTCATCTCCGGAGAAGAAGCTACCAATCTGCGTTTCTTTGGGTTCTTCAGCTGTTCCCAGGTTCACTGTTGTTAATACCTCATCGGCAGCTTGGGCCCGACTTTCCTTTTGTTCGCAAGCCTGTTTTGAATCTTTTTCTAAAAATTGTTCATCGATTAAGTCTGCATTATCTTCAATTGAATTAGGCTTAATTATTTTTAAATCTTGATGATTATTTTTTGTTAAGCATTCAATTGTTAGATTGGCAATCACGGGGTACTCAGAAAGATCAACCACTTTATTCAAAGCAAAGGGGAATACAGTGTTTACAACTCGAAGACGGTCTTCTGTCGTGAGGACATTAGACCGGTCAGAAGACTCAAATTCTATAACAAGAGACTCGGGAGACTGACTCAAGACACAGGGGATGAATTTAGACTTGGAGGGACAAGGACGAGGTTTGAGCCCTAGCTTTTCAATCATAGTCTCCTTGTCGGCGACCGGTCCTCGGAACGAAGTCCAATTCTGCAACGGTCCTTCTGCGGCAGTCTCCAGCTTGACTAGTTCCACAGCAGATTCTTTCTCGAATTCTAGCATAGCTACCACCTCACTGTCAGAGGAAAAGTCAATCAGATCATTCGGCTCCTTAGCACCATCTCTCATTTCTGCCAAAGACGTACCGCTCCCGGGCTCTGACAGCCCCTGCTCTTCAAACAAATCTGCCAACTCCCCATCAATATCTGCAGGGTCAGCACCGCGAATTTTACATATTGTGGGCTCATCCAGAACAAGCTTTTCAAACTGATTCTCATATTCAGGTCCCCAGAAGTGGTAGCTGCTCTCGTAGGTGGCGGTCACACCTTGCCTTTTGGGCAAACTATCAAACATTTCTTTCACCGGATTCTTGCTATTGGCGAACCTCTGGATCGTCTTCATTCTTTCTTCCGCTGGAATCAGCCTTGGCTCAGGACAAACAAACATATCCCCATCCTCTCTGACAAAGTGCTTATTCAGAGACCAACTGTATGGGCGCATTTCAGGCTTCTTGTACTTTCTACCGGCTGCTGAGGTCATCTTTTCTTTGAAAGCCTCGGTTTTGTCATACACCTTATCTTCCTTAGTCACAGCATACCCCCCACCTTGCCTATTTCTCTTAGTCAGCCGGGCAAAGGCAAGCCTCTGAGTCCCACTGTTGGCGTTTTCCCATCCCCGGACCGGGGATATAGCTCATACCTCTTAGCATTTTCAACACGGGAGGAATCTTGTCGAAGATGTCGTCGGATCTATGGTACGTACTTGCCCCTTAGGCTTCTCAATTGTGAATTCGCCGAGCATTGGATTTTCTTGGTCTAGTTTGATCTCCATTACTGGTAAGGTATTTGCGTTGGTTTCTCCGATCGTAACACTATCACCATAGATGGTTGTCAGCACCCCTTCCTGCACAAACTTTAAACATTGGTGAAGCGTGGAAGCTACGGCTCCAATCTCGTGGATCCAGGGTCTACCCAATAATGCTGAGAATGTAACAGGAATGTCTATAACCTGAAACTCTACCATCATCTCTTTACCTCCAAACATCAGATTAAGGGAGACTATCCCCAACACTGCCCGGGATGTCGAATCATAAGCCTTTATGGTCTGGTTAGATGGTTTAAGGTTCTGCGCGTTGATATCCAACATACTCATCATTTTGGCGGGGAGCACATTCATAGCTGACCCATTATCTATCAACACATGGGGAATCCACCGTCCCTCCAGAGGCACCGTAATGTGTAAGGATTCGTTATGTTTCGCACCGTAAGCAGGCAAGTCAAGATCTGTGAAAGTAATGATATTCCCATACTGAGCCGTTCCAATCAACTGACATGCTTCGTCTGGGGTAGCGTTGACGGATACCTTCGTCTTGGACAAAGCTTCTTCCAATTTTAACTTGTGAGGGTAGGAGGATGTAAGTAGGGACCACAAAGAAATATCGGCTTGCGTTCTTTTCAACTGTGTCAGTATCGGGTCTTCCTGAACTTCTTCGTCTAGCCTGTGAGGATTCTGAGAGGACTGAGGGTTAGAGCCTGCAACTGCTTTCCCTTTCCCGGATGGATCTGGATTATTTACTCCCAACATTCTTCCTGAGCGAGTCAACAGATTAACTTCTTGCTGTTCATCAACCACGAACTCTTTGCTAGCTTCCTTGAGTTCTGCTAACGTGAGCGGGACAGGGTGATTGCTGTATGGCCAAGCTGCTTGTCGTATCTCATTGATGGTCAAGGGTGCTTCCCAACTAGCTGCTATTCTGAGTTCTTCCAAGGAAATTGGGGATTCTCTAGGAGTCATTGAAGATATAGCATTAACGATCAAGCGTTCTTCGTAATCATCAAGTTCAACAATATTATTCACATCATGTAAATCATCGAGATACAGAACATAACAGAAGTTATCTTTCATTTCATCAGAAAAGGAGATTACATCAGTTTCGACCTCATTACAACCATTGCTATCATTCCCAACTACGGGTTCCCCAAATTCTAATACATTAACAAAATAATCATTCTCAAAGTCAATAAGGTTCACATTGTTGTTTGGCAGAGGATTGTTGACAATATTCGGGCGAGGAGATTTTTCTATTTTCTTATCATCCACTAAGCCCTGGATTATCTTCTTGAGAGTTACGCAGGAGTTCGTAGTGTGCCCCGGAAATTGGTGAAAACGGCAATACTTACTAGCATCCATATGAGGGTTAGGGCGAGCAGGACTGTAGTTCTCCAATGGCTTGATCATGCCAGTTCGTAACAAACCGTTGAAAACTTCCTCTGTTGACATACCCAAATCATCAAACCGCGGTTGTGGCCTAGGTGGAAGCCTCATCACATTCTGCACATTGTTACCTCCCTTTTGAAGATTATTGATACTATTGTCTTTGGCCGGCTCTCTTCCTCTTGGCGCCATCGCTGAGACAGGATTGGATGCACGATATCGGTAACCTCCACCACTGCTGTTGTTACTGGTGTTTGCACTTGGAGTTTGGTTGAACAGTCTATTCTCACTCCTTGCTCCCATTCCCACCATCTCTCGCAGATCTGGGTACCATCCTTTCCCAATGGCTTCCCTAAGCGCTGGCTTAACACATGATAGAAAGATGTCCTTTTGGTCTTGGAGGGGGATTGGCTCCGATAACTCGTTGAGCTTAGCATTCCAACGTTTGTAGAATTTCGTGATTGACTCATCCGACTTCTGGATAGTTCCTACCAAATCATCCCGGGTAGTGCGCCATTCCAAATTACCCTTGTACTTTTCCAGGAAGGCTTCTGTTATCTGGCTCCAAGTAGTACGGCATTCTTGCTTCAGAGCTAAAAACCATGTAAGTGCCGATCCTTTCAAGGTTAGGTGGAAGTGGGAAGCCATGAATTCGGGAGTGCAGCCCATTGCCCCCATTGTCATCACATAAGTGTCTATATGCGTCTTTGGACAGGCGATACCATCAAAGTCTAGCTTAGGCATCTTAAACTTGTGCGGCAAAGGTGTCACTTGGGCGGGATCCACGACTTTAAGACCACTAGAACCCACGGTTAATCTGTCAATCTGTTTCTGCATCTATTTCAGCAAAGCAGTCACTTCCTGTGTCAAACTTGAAGTCTGAGGAATTGCAGGAGCCACCGTTGACGACGGTATTGGGAAATCAGAATTAGGTCCCACGGGCAAAGCGGTTGGTGGGAGACCAAAAGTACTAGGAATTCCAATATTGCTGTCCAACAAGCTAATCGGGCTAGGAATCTTGTTTCCATACATATCATAACCGTTGAATTGCCCACCGGGGTTCTGGGAGCTGTATTGTGCCGACTGACCTGCATCGACCAAGAGAAGATAATCCTGAGCTGACACACGGAGCTGAGTATGGGGTAGAACCATAAATATGCCGAGTAAGGGTGGAACACACTGCTGGTTGAGAAAAGCTGTCTTGAGTCTGGAACTGCTGGTACTTTGAGACACCGTCCTGAACTATCTGATTTCCTGAGAGCCGGTACTGACCATCCTGCTGAACACCATACTGAACACCCTGATAACCATCTGGATACACACTGTACTGAGGCTGGGAAAAGCTGGTTCGAAACTGAGGTCCATGCTGAAACTGTGGCATCGGAACATTAGGAGTTGGAGAAGCAGTGAGATCAAAGAAATTCGCAGGCCGACCGTCATTTCTGCTGACACCTTGCTGGATGACCTGGCTATACCCTTGAGAAGATGGGGGAATGAGTCTTCCTTGGTCACTTGCCACCACTCCTGGAGAAGCTACTTGATCAGATCGCGGAACATAGCTCACTGGGGGAGGCATCGTATTGTAGCTA
The DNA here is from genome assembly GCA_022495995.1 of Adenophora triphylla var. japonica. Classification (NCBI taxonomy): domain Eukaryota; kingdom Viridiplantae; phylum Streptophyta; class Magnoliopsida; order Asterales; family Campanulaceae; genus Adenophora; species Adenophora triphylla. The sequence continues at coordinate 253,625 of JAFEMH010000038.1, read as the reverse complement.
GGTTGGGTTGGCTGAGCAGGTGAAGCGGATCCGATTTCATTATGGCTATCTTCCGTAATCTCTTCGTAGGAACCATCCTCCCGACGAAGTACCGCAATCCCTTTGGCTCTCATAGCTTCCACGAAGCGGTTGTGAGCTTCTTCTTCACGAGCCTTGGCATTTTGGACTAAGAGACAAGCCTCACGCTCCCAAGCTAGAGAGGCTTCCAGCATCACCCTCAATTCTTCCGTAGTCATCTCATTCAAACCCGTCTGACCCACTGTCACTGAGCCTCCAGCGGACTGAGCAGAAAAAACATCTCCATTGCCGGCCATTTCTGATTCCAAACCAACTGACACTGCTTGCACACGGACCAAACGACCTCCTGAAGTGGAAGAGCGGATCCAACTCGCCGTAGCTGCAGGTGCAGAGATGGGTTTATAAGGTGCTGGAAGGGAAATTTTTGAGTAACGGGAGAGGGAAAGAAACGAGACAGACTCGCATAAACACAAATTTATTTATGTTCAAGTATAAATTAGTATTTTAAACCCTAAATACAGTTGGGAAAGGATAAGCCTTTATTCATGCTAACTATACCTCGGGGAAACCTAATGACTCAACGTTCGAATTACATCAAATGCTTTGTTTTGAAACGTATAGTAGGTAAAGATACCTAACCAAACCCTAACATCTTTATGGAACGAAAAGGTTCGTCCAAATTTCTAAGGAAATTTGGGCAGCATAACGGGTCTTTTCGAAGAATTTCGAAGAAAAATCCGGCATGACCTCTCGTCGGTACATGTTGGCAATGCGGCATGATCTCTCGTTTAGGACACGCCACGGGAGTGACATGTCCCCACGTGAAATCATGTTGCATTTGGCAACATGCCCACAAGGTGTAAGGTTTTGGAAGAAGGTATAAGGACCTATACTATTTTTCAAAAACAATTCATTTTGTTGTAATTAAAACATTGTATCGAAAACCAACCGTGGGTAAGGTTTAGTGTGGTGCCACCTATAACGCACTAGGGGTTTAGGTTTGATTTCAGGCGCTCAAGCGTAGGCGAATTTCATGGACGTCCGCGATGCCGTCAATCGCACCCGAGGGTTCTAAATCTAAGTGATGTAGTGTGCGGATGACTATATTCCTTTATTTACAAAAAACAAGATTTTTTTAGATTTTTTTTTCATTTTTGAAAAAGAAAAACAACAACACACACCCTCACACAAGATATACAGGGAACAATAATCAAATGAATCCTGCTTGATCCAAGGGACTGCCCTCAAACCAGTCTTCTGAAGTTATGTTCAGTGGCCACCCTTTGTCGCGTGACACAGGACAACCAGAGACAAAGGTGTCGCACGACCTTGATGGTCACTGAACCAGCAGCTCTTCAATCATCAAATCAGCCCCTGTTTTACCATAGCCAGAACAACACACAAGTACTAATGCACAAGAAAGAATGGCCACAAGCACAAAGGGCTCACAAGTTCCATAATCAACAAGATGTATGAATCACAAATGATTATCAAATAATGCACACAAAATGGATGTATTGGATGTTTTGACTAAACAAAAGCTTGACCCACTCAACACTTGAAAAACAGGTTTTCAAGCCAATTCCCCAGCAGAGTCGCCACTGAATGTGCGCTCGCCCGGAATTTGGGTTTCCGGTTTAAATGAAAAGAAGGAGTCGCCACGCCGTTTTAAGAGGAAACATTGAAAACCTTTTGTTTAGAGAGAAAACATGAGTTCGGAGGTCAGGTTACGTGTTGGGAAGAACCGAGAGTTCACCCAACACGCCTCGTCCATAGACGAGTCTTTCAATCAAAAACATCCAAGTAAATCAAAAGTGTGTGAAAATATTGATAATAAACAGAGTGTAATAAAATGCATCTTATTAATTATGGAACGAGAATTACATATTGTGAGCCCATTATTTAGGGAGGCCACATCCCTGATACAAACAATCTAAAACAGATTACAAAGGAAAAAAGGGTCTCAGCATATGGGTCATGTATGTCGCATGACACATCGCACCAGTGACCACATGTGTCGCGTGACACAGGATCACTTGGAGACAAAGGTGTCGCGTGACACATATGAGCCATCTGCAGAAACATAACAAGATGAGCACAGAATCAACAGAAAGCTATACAGATCTAATCATTTAACTAGATTACGAACGAAATACAGAAACGAAACCAAATCAACCCAGGGAGTGTGGATATGGGTAGATCTACACCCCCTTGGGGTTCAAACACCAAGTTCAATCAAATAATCAACAATATAGGCTCAATTGCACGAATTACTCAAATTAAACAGAGAGATTGCGATTGGGATTCAGTAATCCAGATAGCTAGGATCTGATTACTGAATCCAAACAAAATTAAATGCTAGAATTAATAGAAATTAAGCAAGAAAGAGAGAGAGATTGGGTTTAGGGAATCGTTACCCTTATTGCTTCCACGAATTCTATATCTAGTTAGATATAGAACCCTTCAATTCTTCACTTCTGATCTGGAAGGAGTGATGGAGGGGGTTCAATTGGTGTGGCTTGAGAATTGGGTTTGGAAGGGAGGAATTGGGTAGGTTGAAGGTAGGAGAGAGAGAGGTTTGTGTTTGGAGAGGTTCGTTACGCTGCAAATCCTGCAGAGTAACAGTAGGCTAAAGTTGGGATCCATTTATGAGAGGGGGAGGGTCTTATTTATAGGCTGCAGTTGGCTGCCTTAGTGTGTCGCACGACCTTACGCGTCCTCTTTCCATGCCTCAAGCTGTCGCGTGACACGAGGTGCCTCAACCGCTTTTGGCGCCAAAAACCAATTTCTGGAACATTCCGGGAAAATACCCAAAAGGTCCAACAGGTTTTATTCCCAAGGGGTCCTTTGGCATGAATAATGTACCGAAAGGTACTTCCTTCGCGGGAAACTCATGGAACGTTTCCGGAAGTCTCGGGATAGGCCGGGAATTTACCAAAACGCCCCTAAATGCAATTTTATTATATTAAAATGCATCTAAAAGGTTGCGAATTGGATTGGCGTACTTACAATCACCTTTGCTCCTTACTGAGAAAAGTCCAAGCAAGCCCAAGAAGTTAACTTCGAGAGTCGGCGATGCGTAAAATATCTCAAGCCATGAAGGAAGGACAAAGATAATCCTCAACTCCTCAGGAAGCTTTCCAAGTCAAAAAAAAAAGAGCTCAAGCAGAAGAAGTTTCAAAAAAAAAAAAAGAAGGACTGTCGATCCTCACAATTCAGTAAAAGTCCCCGACTCCTCAAGAAGCTCTCCAATGATAAAAAAAGAGCCTGAATTCTCGAAGATTCGCAAAAGTTCTTGATAGCTTGGACTCCCTCTCACCATTTCCTTAACCAATCCCAAGCCATCCTCTCGCTTTTAGAGGATATCCCCGTTACCATTATCCTCGCCTTTGGCCAAAATCAAAATTTGACCTCTCATTCTTAGAGGCAATCAATCTTCCCCGCCATAGATTTCCCAAACACATCCCTACAAGTCAACCTCTCATTTTTAGAGGTTCGCCAAGAAAAGGCCCAGCCGACCTCTCACTTTAAGAGGTCATAACTTCCAAAATTACCCGATGGCCGATCGAAGCCTGGAAACCCAACTGCAATTCCTATCGGATAGAAATTTCATCATAATATCTTTAAGATCTAAATCAAATTAACGCTTCATTGCTTGCTTAAATTGGAATCTAATCCATCTTGGTTCAAAATCATCAATCAAAGATTGTGCAAATTCAAATCTGATGTGAGCATAATTCATTTCTACTCCACAAACACTTGCCGTGGATGTCCCACTGGGGCTTCGCATCCGTGTCTTTCATGGACACTCTAAGGGGATATGTTATTCAATCCTCCAAATCCTCAAAATCCCCAAAGGTCCTCAGATCCTCGAATTTCAACATTCGTTCTCTTTTCATTCGGGATAGGCCCGAACTACGGTGACCTGAGCTCTTCATAATGGAGGGAACGTAGGCAACCAGAAATGGTCCGGTCGAAATCACAAACAATTCTCAAAAAAAAAAATCCGGTCTCATCAAGGATCGTCCCTATACACTTTCCATTCTTCCGAGCTTGATTCTCGATATCAGTTGGCTTTGTCCTTGTGATTAATCAAAATATTTGTTCATATCAGATTTAGGGGTTGAATAACCCGAACATTAACAAAGGGTTTTAAGCAGCCTTGTGATCATCATGAATAAGACAAGTTTTCAAGTGTCTCGACAAGTCTTCTCTCTCTTCATCATAGGGAAATAGAGCCAAACACTGTCTTTCTGTCAGCAGGGGCTTCCATATACTTTTCCACACCTTGTGATGCTTATACTCTCTCAAAAGAGTCAAACCTAAAGCGAGAGTGTCATACACCAATTCGGGAGACATTCCCACCTTTCAAAAGATGTGCCCCTGTACGTAAACAGTTTTGAGTCTTGTCCAAGTATTTGGTTGACTAAGGTACGAAAAGATGGGTGCCTCCTCGGCCACATAATGATCGTTCGCAATGAGACCGCTCTGAATTTCTTCACGGCTGGGGCTTGCTAAGCGGTTCTCCTGTGTTCTCTGTACGGCTCTTCAAGCTGGGGCTTCTATAGTCATCTTTGGGTCCATATTGGGTTCTTCACTACGAGATAGATTCGCCAAGTCACTTCTTCAAAATCTGGACTTTGCCTACTCAGGATCCGGGGGCTTTGTCAAGCTGGTCCTTTGGGCCTGAATTTTATCAAGTCACAAGAAAGGTCTAGTCACATCAACAACTAGATTTTCGCCCGTAACTTGGTACATAGCAGCTTCCCGTAGCATCAGAATTTAAGATCTGGGTTTCTCCCTGCATTAACAATTTCATCAAATCATTCTCCGAACAAGGTTTCGGCCGAAGTCACAGCTCACCCAAATGAAAGAAGCTTCACTCATATCAAGGTGCTCTAGAGCCTGTCAGCATCAGCTTCAAATGACCAAGAGTGAGAGGGAAAATTTCAACCAAGACCCGGGATCCGAATCCAATCTCATCAAAATTGAGGTCCATGTGATACTGGTAACAAAACCTCATCACCGCCGGCCGTTTAAATCGCGATCGAGGGCTCTCACCCCCCACTTGCTCAAAATATGTTTCAAACAGTCTCCAGACACATGCATCCCCACAAAAATCTCCCCAGGGCCCATGAAGCATGCACAAAACTTGAATCAATTAGAAAAATCCTAAATGATTGAAGATCATAAATCATAATTTCCCTGCCAAAAGCGTAGGCTAGGTGCATCTTCGAAAGCAAGTAAATGCATCATCTCATAATCATTTTTGGTTCTATGCATGCATCTGCCATCATGAATGTCATATATGCATCTTCCTCTCTACTAACCAATGCAGGAATTCGGCAAGGATGATCTTCACCAAAGTCGACCTCCAAATGTCCACAAATGGATGAAAACAGCCCCCAACATCCACAAACATATGAAGACCGCCTCCAGTGTCTACAATTCGGTCAGAGACGCCAAGTTCTCAAATACAGTTCGGTCAGGGACGCCAAGTTCTCAAATACAAATCGATCAGAGACGCCAAGTTCTCAAATACAGTTCGGTCAGGGACGCCAAGTTCTTAAATACAAATCGGTCAGAGACGCCAAGTTCTCAAATACAGTTCGGTCAGGGACGCCAAGTTCTCAAATACAAATCGGTCAGAGACGCCAAGATCTCAAATGCAAATCGGTCAGGGATGCCAAGTTCTCAAAATGCAAATCGGTCAGAGATGCCAAGTTCTCAAAATACAAATCGGTCAGAGACGCCAAGATCTCAAATGCAAATCGGTCAGGGATGCCAAGTTCTCAAAATAAAAATCGGTCAGAGATGCCAAGTTCTCAAAATGCAAATCGGTCAGAGATGCCAAGTTCTCAAAATACAAATCGGTCAGAGACGCCAAGATCTCAAATGCAAATCGGTCAGGGATGCCAAGTTCTCAAAATACAAATCGGTCAGAGATGCCAAGTTCTCAAAATGCAAATCGGTCAGGGATGCCAAGTTCTCAAAATACAAATCGGTCAGAGACGCCAAGATCTCAAATGCAAATCGATCAGGGATGCCAAGTTCTCAAAATACAAATTGGTCAGAGATGCCAAGATCTCAAATGCAAATCGGTCAGGGATGCCAAGTGCTCAAAATACAAATCGGTCAGGGATGCCAAGGTCTCAAATACAAATCGGTCAGAGACACCAAGTTCTCAAATACAAATCGGTCAGAGACGCCAAGTTCTCAAAAGATGCATCAATACTCTCAACACTATCAACTACCACAGAGCCCCGCAAATTGCTCTCCTGCAGGTAAACACAGCAAAGGTACGTTAGTCCTTCAACATATCTCAAAAATATGCATACACTCACAAATGTTGCATGATTACCCATAGCGTTAGCTATCTCTACCTTCGCAAATAGCCACGTAAGCTTTAGCAATCCTCGGGCGACTTCCCTAAAATAGTCAATCCTCGGGCGACTTCCCTAAAATAGAAGATCATCCATGGAGATGAACTTCCATGGTGATCTTCTTGGATCTAAGACAAGAAGATGAATGAACTACATTTTGTAGCTTGAAAATGCATACATGGATGAGAGATTTAGGGTAAGAAGAGGGAGGTTATACCTATCTTCTTTGTGTTTTGGAGTTTTTGGCTTGAATGTAAGAGTGTTTGAGGCTTGAATATGAGAGTGTTTGAGTGAGTGTGATTTTGGTTGAATAGTTGAGAAAAAGGTGACAATTCTATGGAATTCTCACTGTTTTCTCCCTATTTTCGCCAAGATACAGTTGAGAAAATGTTTTTTTTTTCTTTCTGAGACTGAAGGCCTCAATTTATAGCCCTCTCGAAAATTGCAATCATGTCCGCTGCGGATATGTCCTTCGGCGTGCACCGTTCATTAAATGTCGCTTCAGTGCTTTGGACAAGAGGAATATTTTCAAAAAATCAAATTAAACCAGCTTTTTGTTCCAAATAGCTTTCTATTTTTGGTTTTCTTTAATTTCTTTTGCTTTTTAGGATTCCTTTCTTGGTTTATCCTTAAATAACAATGCCCACTTTGCCCTTGCTTGGTTAGGAATGTTAGGAATTGTTAGAAATGTCATAACTTTCGTTAATTTTCTAACGAAAATACTAACAAGCTCAAATTGGAGCACTTACAGCAGTATGTGTAGCCAGAAACACAGCAGCAGCATCAGCCTCATCATCTCCGTGTTTCTTACGCTTAACATACAAAAAAATTAAAACTTTAAAAAGCCTATCAAATAATAACAATATATGAATCAAATAGAGTATTGCTTAATTTACAAACGAATAATAAATGAAGTAAGTTTACCATTCTGGACCAAGTCTCGCTGAAGTTAATTGATCCTCCAGTGTGCACACTCCCCCGCCTCTCTTGTGAGTTCCTATTCTTCTTTGCAATTTCTGAATTTTTTTGAAATTTCTCACTGTTCCAATAGGCTTCCCACTGCTCCCACGCACCAGTGGAGAAATTAGCTGGAGGCAAACCATCATTTAGCCACTTTCTTTTCATGTCGTACACTTTCCCAGCGTACCGCTTAGCAACCAATTTCATGAAAGCCACCTCGATTTGAACGTCGGTAATCCCAGGGCATGAATATATGTGCTACAAAAATAGTAAAAGTAGTTAAATACACAAGGGAATAGTCTACAAACTTTACAAAGGAAAGAGAATTAAGTAATTTTACCCGAAACTGGCTATACCAGATAGCGTACACCTCTTTTGATATTGACTTTGGGGTGGGATAAAATTCCTCAAAATTATACCCACTGAATAAATCCCCAAACCATCTAGCAGGATCTTGACAACCACCATGTATAAACCTATAAGATATTAATTGAAAAACAATATATCAATATACTCCTATATACAAATAAAAAGACAATAATAAAATGTAAACATTATATATATGACATTTACAATTAAATAATACATACTGGCCACTGGGAGAGATAGATATTTCCATTTTTCCTTCCTCATTAATAATTGCGTCCAAATTAACCCGTCTGGATGGTTCACTAACTGGAACACTAGAGCTTACATTACCTTGACTGCTCAAATCATCATCACTACGTCCTGAACAAGACGTAGAGCCCCTCCCTCCAGTCCTTGGTGAAACAAGAAGATGGACAAAACCCGCAACCTTCCCTCTCTTTGAACGATTGTCACCTCGACCCGACATATCTAAACTAGTATATTATATATACAAATAAAAACAATATATCAATATATATACAAATAAAAAGACACTTCATTTGGGTTTATTGATATCAAACCCTACCCCTAATTCATGTCCATTAGGTTTAGAATTGGGGTCGGCTTCCATCCCATACATTATACACGTATGAATTGCAAATATCACTTTGTCTACTTGCTTTATAATCGAAAATCAAGCAATTTTAATAGACAATAATGATATTTACAAATCATATAATCGTGCATAATTTTTATTTTTATTCATTACCATAACATGCATAATTTTGATCAATAAACAAGATGAGAGTCGTTATCATCCAAAACTATCAAAACCCTATCTCAGCTTAGACCAAGAAAGACAGAGCAAACAAGTTCTCGACTGTTTGAGCAAAGGATTTTCTGTTTAATATAGATTTTTCGGTTTCGACCTCTCTATAAGGATCTCAAACATCACGGCCATGTTCTTGATGTACTGTTTACTCTTCTTTGGTGGTATACGGTCACAAGTAAAAACAAGGTAATAGTATAACACCAGTGAAGAGAAAACAGAGTTTTCCTCCAATTTTTCAATCTCCACCTTCCATTTACCCAAGATCTGATTGCAGAATCTTCCTCATGAGCTTGAAAGGCGGCGGTGTTGCCTCTCAATCTCACGGTTGCTTTGCATGTTTTGCGAAGCAACCATGAAATTGAGAGCAACACCGCCAGCTTTCATGCTCATGAGGAAGATTCTGCAATCAGGATCTTGGGTAAATGGAAGGTGGAGATTGAAAAAATTGGAGAAAAATTCTATTTTCTCTTCACTGGTGTTATAGTGTTACCTTGTTTTTACTTGTGACCGTATACCACCGCAAGAAGAAAAAGCATAATCGACAAGAACATGGTTGTGATGTTTAAGATCCTTAGAGAGAAGAGGACAGTGAAACTGGAAAAACTCTTATTAAACAGAAAATCATTTGCTCAAACAGTGGAGAACTTATTTGCTCTATCTTTTTTGATCAAAGATGGACGGATTTTGATAGCTGTGGGTGAGAAAGGCTCTCATCTTATTTATATATACTCCCTCCGTCCCAGAACAATCTTCACACTTTTCCTTTTGGGCGTCCCAAAACTTACTTCACACATTTAAAACTTACCTAAAATGGAAAGGAATCTTTACTATTCCCTCCACTCATTCTCTCTCCTACATTATTTTAATACTCACAACACCATTATAATTTACTATTCCCTCCACTCATTCTCTCCTATTTTATTTTCACACTCACAACATTTTCAATATAATACTCCCTCCTTAAAACCTGTGCAAACAGTGTTTGTGAATTAAGCCTTTGGACGGAGGGAGTATATATATATATATATATATATATATATATATATATATATACATATATGTATATTTTTATTTTTATTTTTTATTTTTTATTTTTTATTTTATTTTTTATTATTATATTTATTATTATTATTATTATTTATTATTATTATTATTATTATTATTATTATTATTATTATTATTTTATTATTTATTTTATTTATTTATTTATTTTGTTTTTTTTATTTTTATTTTTTTTTTATTTTTTATTTTATTTTTTATTTATTATTATTATATTTATTATTATTATTATTATTATTTATTATTATTTTATTATTATTTATTTTATTTATTTATTTTGTTTTTTTATTTTTAATTTTTTTTTATTTTTTATTTATTATTATTATATTTTTTTTATTATTATTATTATTATTTTATTATTATTTATTTTATTTATTTATTTATTTTGTTTTTTTATTTTTATTATTTTTTTTATTTTTTATTTCATTTTTTTACTTATTTTTTTTTTATTTTGTTTTTTTTTTTTTTTATTTATTAATTTTATACATTCACACCCCTCACTCCCCCTTTGACTATACATAACATGAAGCATATAAACATTTATAAAAACAATCACAAATCCTTGTTCGGATAAACAATGGTTACAGTTTGCACAGAGGAGACAAACAGACCAAATAGCTCATAACAATAAGCACATATTCTATTATCTATATTACAATCAAACATAAAACTGAGCCTAAATTAATATGCTATCTGAAGTCCTTTGAAAAATCTTGTGATGATGTTTGAGAAATAGAAAGGAGAAATAGAAAGGAGAAATCCTTACCAGAAATTAGGAAAGAATCGACGGCAACGGCGGCAAACGGCGGCAACGGCGGCGAATGGCTGTGACAAATGAGAGAGAGAGAAAGTGAGAGAGATAAATCGAGTGTTGGAATTCCAAAAATCTTGCTATTATGTTTAAGTAAATAAAAAATGTTTAAAAAAAGGGTAAAAGCATGTTATGTATAGAACTTTAATCCAAAAGGAAATGGAATGAGTGGAATGCCAAAATAATATAAACTTGTCACTTTGAAAAGTCGAGTGAAATTAAATCCATAAATGCACAAAAACACATGCTTATAGACAAATATACTTATTCCATACATCAAAATGCACATGCTAAAACTACATCTGATTCTCTAATTAATACCCCACCGTCCCAATATGAATATCCAAAACCTTTTAAAATTTGCTCTCCAAGAGTAAATTTTGAACTTTTTTGGACATTCATTTTGGGACGGAGGGGGTATCATTAAGGGGGAGATCTGTGATGCTAATTAAGAACAAATTATTCATAGAAAACACGAAGCCAAACCTAAAAAGAAAGTAAGGACAAATTATAGACCGAGCTACGAGTTATCCTTCACAAATTAAATTTGACAATGCAATGGACTCCGTCTTTGGGTCTAAACAAACATCCAGCATATGATTTATTTATTTTTTGAACGATACATCCCACATATGATTAAAACACATTCCTTGCCTCTTCCATTACATATTACGCACAAAAGATATGTTAATAATCATACATTTTCCTACAAGATCAACAATTCAAACGCACAGTATATTATCCCAAATCAAACTCAAATTTAACAATTCAAAATCCATATATAGCCCCTTTCAACAGATCAAAATCCATATTGCTCTATTTTTACGTTATAAAAAAAAACAGAAAAAATAAAGTGGAGATGGAATATCATAAATATTCAATGTACAAGATTTAATTTCAAAATTAAAAAGGTAGGGAGGGCGGACGGCAAGTTGAACGGAGAGATGGAATATCATAAATACCGGGAGTGATTTTAAACGGCGGAAGTTGAACGGAGGGAGGGCGGACGGCGACGGCAACGGCGCTGGAAGGGCAACGGCGACGGCGAATCAACAGCGCTGGAAGTGATTTTTAAGGATTTAATGAGAGAGAGAGAGAGAGAGAGATAGAGAAAACGAGGGAGAGAGACTCACCGGTGAGAGACGACGACGGGAATGATGGTGTTGAACGAACGGGGGCAACGGCGCTGGAGGAAGTGATTTTAATTTAGACCTAAATGACTGGAGAAGGCGTGGGTATATATTTATACGTATTATTACCGACGGACGGAGTCCGCTGTGGTATTGCCGGCTTTTACCGACGGAAATAATAGAGTTACCGACGGACCAAAATGAAAATTTAAAAAAAAAAACCGGCAAATGAAAATTATTTTTCCGTCGGTAAACCTTTTATGTCCGTCGGTATTACCGACGGAAGTTGTCCGTCGGTAAAATTCCCTCGGTAATAGGGTTGTTTCTAGTAGTGTCAGCCCTAAAATATTTCATATCTCTTCCCCACTTAATCAATTATAAATACATAATTATCTTAATCATTTGAAAAGAAAAATATATTATGTATAAATCTAATAGTGACTTAAATAAATAAATAAGTAAATATTTTTTTATTTCGAATGGTTGAAACTCTAAATATGTAGAGATATTTAATTTCAAGACTATATATATGTCACAACTTAGAAAAACAATCTTCCATCAATGTAACAATCAAATAATTAATTTTGTAAACAAAAAAATAAATATCATTTATTAGCATACGAACAATAGTAATAATAAATAAATATCATATTTATTTACATTAACTCATCATGAACATAAGTATGATATTCATTTCTAATTTAACTTATTTAATTTTGGGAGAAAAAACGTAATCTTAAAAAAAACTAACAATTGTGTTAAATGAATTTTTTTTTCCAAACAATCCACTCCCTCATCAAACCCAACCCATTTCTTCCTCTCACTCTTTCAAAATACCAATTCATACTATCTTTATTTTTTAGAATATTGACATGCACTTCAGTAAAAATTTTAAAAATGATGCGCACCTTTCCCAATATTGGTCTTTATAAATAATAATTTTTTTTCAAATGGATAGTAGAATAATTTTATTTTATATTCTTTATTTTTATTTTATATTCTTTAATTTTATGATTAGTGTAATTATTATTATTACTATCAATATCATTTATAATTAAAAAAAATACTTATTATTACTATCAATATCATTTATAATTAAAAAAATGTCATTTAATTAATTTTATCTTAAAGTATATTGAAAATTTAAAAAGGAAAATTTACAAAGTTAATTAGGAAATTTATATTTAAAAATTAGGGTTTTTTTCCTGTTTCAATAAAAAATATTGAAACAAATCCGGAACTTAGTAACATTTGTTCGAAACATGTACTAGTTCACTAGGTAAATTGACTTCATAAGTTCCTATGGCTAATGCAGCAACTCTTGCTTCATTCCCACGCATAGGTTTAATTTACCTTCTTTGAATAGCTTTCTATTCTTTATTCCTTGCACATTTAAACAAATGTGAGATTCATGTCCGGTATCATATACCCAAGAACAAGAAGTCGAAAGAAAAATATCTATCATATAGATACTTGAAGCAGTAGCAATCATATTGCCCTTCTTCAGCTTTTAGGCCTTCCTAATAAGCCTTGCAACTTTGCTTCCAATGACAATCTCATTACAATGGTATCAAAATGCATCCTTTTGAGACACTTTGGGTTTAGCCTCTTTGGCTTTGACAACTTTTGCCCTAGGTTTAGCAACCTTTGTTTTACCTACTTTGTGTTTCCTTTTAAACCCCTTTCTTGTGTTAACCATTAACACAATCAAATCTCTCTTGCCTAGCTTGCACTTGGAACATTTCCTTTGTGCGTTGTGCTAGAACAAAAGTAACTTCCATATGTTCGAGGATCTTCATAAGAGCCTTTAAACATGGTGGCAATTATAAGGCAAGCAATATTATCAGAATCATCAACATGTTTCTAATGTTGCTCCTTATTTGCCCTTTGCAACATTTGCAGTAGGTTCAGCAGGAATGGATTCATCAAGAACGTACACATTTGCCTAAGAACCATTCTTTAGGCTTCTGATCCAATCAGAATTATCTGTACCGTTCCTTTCGAACTTTGTCCTTCATAAGGACGAATCGCAATTTATTGTGTAATGCTACTTCTACCACAAAATATACAAACTATATGAACACATATCAATATCAACACATATATCATCTAAGAGCAAATCATGTATTTCACAAATACTTCCACTAAATTATACACCTTCCAATGCAAATAAGCATAATATACATTTAATGAGCTAAGATCCAACTTTAATTTAATCTCAAGTACGCTATGGCGCACCGCTCAAGATTAAAATTAATTAGGTAGAAAACATCAATCATATCGTATATGACTCTTAGATCTTTTATGAGATTTATTTAAGACATCATATGTCTAAGCATATTTTAATCTCATCTTATGCCTTGGATCCAAAACCATTTTGATAACCCAATTAAGTTCATCCACTTTAAACGTATAGGAACCACCATTTCCTCATCTTGCTCGCACAACGAATAGAATCAAAGTACCTCGCTATGGCGAGCCCACCCAAAATTATCCGAGTGGTCTCAAGTGTTTTAATCATGGATTGACATAAAGAACTTAAAAGTTAATGAAGGTTCTTTAAAGCAGATTATAAGCATGTCAACAAAGATAATCATAATGTACACCAGGTAAGTTCCCAAGAAAATAGGTGAGCCACAAGGACTACTTAAGTACCAAATCTTTCCTTCGACAGAACTCTCCTAGACATGCACAATTAGAATACCAGCTCTGATTTGCAACATAATCAATACTTTGTATACTGACTTGTTTCTCACAAACAATCAGATTCTTTTAAATTTTGTGTAAACTGACTTGTTTCTCATAAACAATCAGAAAACAAAATTTTTAATGTTTCAATTTAAACATTCAGGAAATTACAATTCAATATTTCAACTAAACATCTAACAAAGCTCTTAACACTTAAGAACATATAATTCATGCATCGCAACAATTAATAAAATCACATTTAAATTAATTAAGCGTGCATAAACAATGATTTAATTTAGCTTAGCCATATAAATTTAATTTTCAGAAATTTATAGCAACTAGATTAAACCAGAAACATATCGAATTATAAACATAATCACAGATTAGCAAGAAAAATTCACAAACTGATTCTGTCCAGATCAGGCAAAGTCTGTCGCGTGACATAAGCTTCCAAAAAGCCTGATCTGTCGCGCGACCAGACGAGGCCATCTGACTGCCCATGGCCAACTCTGTCGTGTGACATTGAGTTGCCATGGCCAACTCTGTCGCATGACAGAAGCCAACTTGCATATTTTCCAAACTTCAATCAATTTCAATCATAAAGCAATTAAATCATATAAAACAACCTTTTAACAGATTTAATTCAACATAATCAGAAAACTATTTTCTCATTGTTTCACATAAACAATCAAAATTTTATCGCATACAAAAACATGCAACGAACATATAAACAACTTATATAAACATTCTAGCATGTTAATTCAAACTTAACCATACGAACCAGGCTTTGATACCACTGTTGGGTTTTATGGGTCCATGCGCAGCGAAATTAGCATTTAAATAACACAAAACCCAAGAGCCCTAAGATCCGTTCTATACAATTATATTGAATTCCTATGAGATAGATTTAATCAACCTTAATTGCTTTCCGTTCTTGAGCTATCGAACAATCTATCGATGTGATTTTGAATCACAAACTTCGATCTTCAAAAACTTGAAACTTCAGATTCGAACTCTAGGCCTTGATCGTCGTACGAGCGAAGACCCTCTAGTAGTATCCACACCTTTGAATGAACCAAGAACGGTTCTTGAGGATTGCTAGATCCTTAAACCTATGGAAGAAATTGAGAAACCTTTTTGGTGATTTTTCTCTCTTGAAAATTCGGCTAACAACTAGGGTTTACAGACCTCATATTTATACTACCTTAGTATTAGTATTTGTTTCCTAATCGTATTAGGAAACAGTCTGTAAAACCGCCTCTGGCAAGATCTGTCGCACGACCAGACGAGTCCTCTAGACAAGATCCGTCGCACGACCAGACGAGTCCTCTGGACAAGATCTGTCGCGCGATGACTTATGCCTGATGAGGAACTCTCAATTTTCTTCCTTTGGTTTAACAAATTCATTCTAGTTGTGTGTGACCCAATAGGATTATATTATGTTAGCAATGAGCTCAATCATTTCGACCCTCATAAAACATAAGCGGACTCTAGCAAGCCATTATGTCTATCCAATTAATATAACGTAAGAGTTCACGTTTCTAACGGTATACTTCCATTTCTCTCTTTGTCTCACGATGTTATATTGAACACAAGTCATGGCCCACGTCAACTTGTATTTGTTCAATGCTTTCTCAATATTGAGTATAATGATAAACCAATCGCATTGGGGTATGGCCATACACTTTCATCATTATCACTCATCAAGGGGCCCAAGCAAAACATCTCTCTTTCAAGAGACAAATTTCATCTTGACTAATCATCCTTCCCATCATGAATCCGATCATGCCAAAGATAACCTTTATAAATATCGTGTTAAGATATCGTTTGACTAAAATCAAACATAACTTTCATCATATGTAAGGTCATGATAATCTCAGGTCTAGGGACTAAATGAAGTGACCATATGAGATTTAATTATGACATTTGACCATGACATAAATCTCATACGGGTCAAGTCCAGTCACTTGTTCTCTAACAAGTATCTATAATTTTAATGTGCATCTCTATGCATATAATCATCATATGATTATCCATTAACATTTATACTAATTATTCACTTAATAATTAGGAACGGAGATTATTACAATAAATATGCAAAATATATAATAATCAAATAATAAATATTTTCTATAATAAACGATAAAGATGATACACAACGGTTTTAAGTTAAACATAACTAAAGCCTAGGGCATTACACCAACATTAACTTACAACAAAGATTACTACAATCAATTAAAGAAAAAAAATATCACCTAATAGATTTTATCTTCTTCATATATGTACAGAGTAATATTATTTCAGCCCTAAAATATTTCATATCACTTCCCCACTTAATCAATTATAAATATATAATTATCTTAATCAATTAAAAAGAAAAATATATTATGTATAAATCTAATAGAGACTTAAATAAATAAATAAGTAAATATTTTTTTATTTCGAATGATTGAAACTCTATATATGTAGAGATATTTAATTTCAAGTCTATATATATGTCACAATTCAGAAAAACATCCTTCCATCAATGTAACAACCAAATAATTAATTTTGTAAACAAAAAAAAATAAATATCATTTATTAGTATACGAACAATAGTAATAATAAATAAATATCATATTTATTTACATTAACTCATCATGAATATAAGTATGATATTCATTTCTAATTTAACTTATTTAATTTTGGGAGGAAAAACGTAATCTTAAAAAAAATTAACAATTATGTTAAATGAATTTTTTTTTCCCAAACAATTCACTCCCTCATCAATCCCAACCCACTTCTTCCTCTCCCTCTTTCAAAATACCAATTCATACTATCTTTATTTTTTAGAATATTGACATGAACTTCAGTAAAAAAATTAAAATGATGCCCACTTTTTCCAATATTGGTCTTTATAAATAATAAAAAAAAAATTTCAAATGAATAGTAGAATAATTTTATTTTATATTCTTTATTTTTATTTTATATTCTTTAATTTTATGATTAGTGTAATTATTATTATTACTATCAATATCATTTATAATTAAAAAAATACTTATTATTACAATCAATATCATTTATAATTAAAAAAATGTCACACTTAATTAATTTTATCTTAAAGTATAATGAATATTTAAAAAGGAAAATTTACAAAGTTAATTATGAAATTTATATTTAAAAATTAGGATTTTTTTTCATGTGTCCGAATCAAATGAAAAAAGTCTCCATTTGTAGAGAAAAAAATTTATGAATTTTGATGTAATTTTTTTAATTAATTTATTACAAAATAATTGAGGTCAAATATATCTTTCAATAAAAATAAAAATAATTCACATAGTAGGCTATTCTCTTCGAAAGTATGCATGCAAACCTTTTTAAATCTCTAAAATGAATGTTCAATAATTTTTCAAATTTGCTATTTAATTAAGAGAAAATCTAAATTTTTTTATATTTATTTTAAATAGAGAGAGTAAAAATAAAGACTTGCTCGATGAAATTGAAGCTTATAAAATAAAATCACATATCACCTTTTATAATTTTCTAAAATATTTTTTTCACTTTCTTTTTAATCAACTTTTTTCTCTCTCTCTTATACTAATTGGGTAATAGTAAGGACAAAAAATAATTACAAAAATTTGCTTACAAAATTGCAAATGTAATAATTTTATTATTGTTTTTAATTAGAGTGTATTGAGTCCATTACAGATGCTATCATAAATATCTTCAATTAATTTCGTTAGAAAGATTTTGTAGACAACTTTCAATCTGCCACCCAAAATCCCAAATCAGCTTCAAATAAATTATCTTCACATTTAATGATACTTTTTACTTCCAACACAAAGAGAAATTTAACTTCTTTCTCATAGTCAGCCCATCACCCCTAAATTATGTCTATAAACTAAAAAATAGAGTCATGGCTCCATCCCCCATTTAGTTTTCTCGATTTATCGATTTTCAAATTAAAAAGATCACTTTTTAAAAAAAAAATATTATTTATATTAGTAACCATTTAAAAAATTAATGCACCATTTTAAAAATTATTATTCTATATCTTAATGTTATTTAATTTTATGATAACAAAACATTGAATGAAGTTACAAAATAAAAAAATGAAATACTCTATTTCTATGAAAAAATAAGTCATCATAAATTAAAAAAAATGATCAAGTAATAAATAATTTTATTTTTTAAACAAAGTAGCTAAAAATCGTTAAAAAAAATACAAAACAAAGTATCTAAGTTCAAAGAATAAAAAAATAGCTTCCAATTTTAAGCCTAGAAATTCGTCAATTTTCAGAAATAAGTTCGTTTGATGGAATTTATAATTTTCAAAGCAAGAAGGTTTTAATTAAAAAAAAAGTGAAGGAAAATCTTTTGATAATATTGGAAAATAGTTTTTTTATTTCTTGAAATATAATATTAGAAAACAGTTAAGGCAGACACTTATCACCATTTTAGTTGTATGACTTTTATTGAAAATAGCAGTTATCTCATTACCTTTTTTTCTCAATTAAATTATCTTCTTGCTTCAAACATATAAATAAATGAATAAATCTCAATCATCATATTTGCTTAAATTTGAAATCCTGAACATTTTTCTTTTTCTTTTTCAATCATTCATATTTATTTTTTGAAAGTAAAAATTTATATACTTTTTTTTCAAAAAATAAATGATTATTATTTATAGAAGTAGCGGTATTTTTTTTAAAGCAAAATGAGATTTTCAACGATTAAGCCTAATAAATCGGATCTATAAGCCTACAAACAAGCATTAATAGTAATTACTATATAACATAATAAATTTATTTTTTAAATAAAAAATACACAATTTTTGCTTCTAAAACTTTCCTTACCCCCTCGGCTCTCCCTATAGTCACCTATATTATCTCAACATTCTTCAATTTTTAAAAAAATAAAATCTTCTTCTTTTTTTTTTGACAAAAGTAAAATAAAAAAAAATGTCTAACTAATGATCATCTATCTCGAAAACATAAGAAAAGTAGTTATAATCTAAATATTTATACTAAAAGTGAAAAAAAAAATATCCACATCTAAATTTAAAAAATTTCGTTAATACAAAAAAACTGTTATTAATTAATAATTAGAAAACAATAAATTTAGTCTAAAATTTAAGAATATATATTTAGATTATAACTGTTTAATGAGTTTATTAGACTAAAAATGAGGTATTTTTTTTAATTTTTCTGAATTAAAAACAATAAATTTTAAAGCTCATTAAATAATTATTTTTTAAAGAAATAATTAGAAAACATTCAAATATTGCAACCTAGTCTAGACACCTAGTGTTGATTAATTAATGAAAAAGAAAAAAAAAATTGCACATTTTCAAAAGTTTTCAAAGAGTGTGAGTTACTTAGATTATTTTTCCACTTTCTCTCCACCCATGTTTCAAAAGCATTTGCTAAAACAATGTGTTGAATCAATTTCCATTTTTTGCCTCTTAATAGTGACATTTTTGGGCTCCAAATTTTCATTTTGGCCACTTTCTTGCTTTTAATATATTATCTATAGTATAAGTGAGGGAAGGGAGTGAACAGTACAATGAATAGTTCCAATGGCCGAAATTTCCATTTTGCCCTCACTATTTTGTCCCTTTCCCATTTTGTCCTAAAAAATTTTATTTTTTTTTAAATTAAATTTTGCCCTTAATTTTTTTTTTTTTTTAAGTTAAAAAAAAATAATGTGTCCTCGGACACGGGCTTAATTAAAAAAAAAATAACGTGTCCTCGGACACGGACTTATTCTAGTAGATTATAAATTATAGATATAGATATCATCATCATTTTTAGCTTAATTTTACACAACCACACCACACTAGTGCCATCATCATCAATCCCACCACTGCAACCACGGCAGCCGCCACCATCTCACTAAACATTTTCATAAAATAAGTATCAACAAATATCAAATAATCCACTAAAAATTACAACTAAAGATTTTCAAGATTCAAACAAAATTGAATAAAAAATATTGAAACAAAAATTACCAAATCGAACAATAACTTTGCGTACCAAATTCAGATTCAAAAATTAACAACTGAGGGACCGGTACCTGATGGTTCAGGATTGATCCGGCGAAGCTGGAGAACCTGGGTAATAAAAAAAAATAAAAAAATTAACAATTAAAGAAGAACGGATCTAGTTCGGCTTATAGCAACAATCGGCAAGCAATAGGGGTCAATGGCGACGGCAATGGTGACTAGATTGGAGAGGACGGAGGCTTGGCTGCGGGAGGCGGGGAAGCTGAGGAGGGGTAGAGGCCTTGGGAGAGAGAGAAGGGTTTGCTTTATTTGACTTTCGGAATTTCAAATATACTGTATAATGGAATGTACCGGCAATTGGAGCTTGATTCCTTCATATTATTGCTAAATCCCCTAGATTAGGTATTCATATCATCAAATTTTATAATTTTATGAATCACAACAATTTGATCCGACAACAACGTGGGAAAATTATAAATCATCACCCAACTTTGACAAAAATAAAATAAAATTGGGTCTTTTTAATAGTATTGTGATGAAAATTATTTATATGGCATTATTATTCAAGTAAATTATTTTTTCGTGAGAAATGATTTCTTAAATACCAGATTGAAATAGTGTTCAAGCTTTGATTGAAATGAAATTCGAATGTCTATAGATTTGAATCGAAAGATTCATTCTTGTAGTTTTGGAGATAAATCTACTATTAATATTTGTGATAAGCTTCCGATATTTGTAGAGGGCCAACTTTTTTTATTATTGTGAATGAAATTAAATTTATCGTTTGCTAAAAAGGAAAAAAAAGGATTTAAAACGACATCTAAACAAGCAAAATCTTAGACATAAATTTTCTATACCTCACAATGACTAGCTTCCGAAAAGAAGAGTAGATACCATCTAAAGTTTACCCGAAAACTATTGCGTGGCCTAAATCCAAAAGAGCAATACAATAAACATTAATTAAGATGTCTATTCTAGTTTACTCCTTAATCTAACAATTCCCATCATTTTGGACCCACAAATATTCAAAAGATATCTCAAATATTTAAACATAATATAAGTAAAAAAGGGTAATGAGTATGAAAAATAGGGTATAATTTACAAGTGAAATTCATTATTTATGTATGTATGAGTATGACAAGTATAGTAGGATAAATAAGAAAATAATACAAATTGAACGGAAAAATGCATAAATATGGTCCTGAATTTAGGATTTGAATACAGATATAAGACACTAACGTCGATTATTGACATTCTTGCCCCTAAACTCAAGAAAAATAAGAGTATATTTTCCATCCGTTAAAATTTCGTCAAAAAATTAACCATTTTGGGACCTAAATTGAATTAAAATGACGTTGAAGGGGGTAAACTTTAAATTAACGGGTTGAACTATAGATCCCTCATTTATTGATATTTTCTCATCTTAGTCACTAGCCTTTTCACTTTGGCAAAAAATAATTTTATTTATTAAAATAGTTTTAACTGTTTAACATAATTCTGATACTATTTAAGATTTTTTAGCATGAATTTTTTATAATAATTTATTTTAATATTTTACAAAAAATGCAAAGATTTTTTACAAAAATAATTAATGTGTATCTCTTGATAACTATTTTATGAAGACCTTTATTCTAAATAATTCCACTTAATATAATTATTTTATTGAATAATCTGACTTTCTTTTTAAGCAAATCAAAAAATAGTTTGATTTTCTACTTAGTCAAATCGACTCCATTAATTATGTTAAATAAATAAAAATAATATTTTAAAAGATTATTTTTTAATTTTCTTAAAAAAATCTTATTATTAAATAATAATTATATTAAGTAGAATTAGTTAGAGAAAATAAAGGTTTTCACAAAATAATAAGAGATAACATTATTAATAAAAAATTATTGGCTATATTTAAAAAAAAAAATCTTTGCTAAAAAATTCTTAAATATTATCATAATTATGTTAAATAAGTACAAATATTTTTAATAATAAAAATATTTTTCGCCGAAGTGAAAAAAGACTAGTGACTAATGTGAGAATATATCAATAAGTGAGGGACCTATTTTGAACAAGTTCAACCTATTAATTCACAGTTTACCCCCTTCAACATTGTTTTAGTTTAATTTTGGTCTCAAAATCGTTAAGTTTTGGACGAAATTGTAACGAATTGCAAATATACTCTCATTTTAAATGAGTTTAAGGGTAATTTTGGTCTCAAATCTTTACGTTTTGTACGAAATTGTAATGAAGTGCAAATATACTCTCATTTTAAATGAGTTTAGGGGCAATGATGTCAATAATCGGTATTAGCGGAATATATGCTTCTATAAACTATAATCTAAGTTTATGGGCATGCTTATGTATTCTTCCAAAACTGAACATTTAAAATTTTAGAAAGGGAACTTGAGACATCAATTTTTTATTTTTTTGATATAAGTTATTATGGAACGGAGAGAGTATATGATAATTTTTTTATTTTTTTAAAATAATAAATGAAATTGAACCACTTTGTGTTGGTTCAAGTAGGGGTGTGCATGGCAAAGCCCGGTATGGGCCCATTTAGTTGCGAGCTTCAATTTCAAGAGCCGAGCATTGAGTGGGCTCAAATTAACGGGCTTTTGCGAGCTTTAAACGGGCATTGCGGGCTCGGGCTTGACGGGCTTACAAAATCTTAGACACATGCATATGCACCTAACCGAATTTATGCAGGCTCCCAGGCTACGAGACATCTAGTCATTCATTTATGTAGTATTAATTGTTCTAGTTTATCCTTTTTGCTGCAGTTCATCACGAGTGGTATTGCTGAAAGGTGTTGATAAAGATGGTTTTGTCTGGTTGGTTTCTTCCCTATACTCTTCTCTTCATACACTGGCTCAATGTTTTTCCGAACATGCTATACTTCTTTGTTTTCTTCTCCTTTTAGTTCCTTTCTTAATAATATCAGTATATCATGACCACCTTGCATATGCAGGTACACTAACTATGGAAGTAGGAAGGCTCGTGAGTTATCAGAAAATCCTCATGCATCACTTCTCTTTTATTGGGATGGATGAACTGATATGAAAGAAGGAAATGGGTTTTGAGTCTTTTGGCTTTGTGAGTGTTAAATTTATTATATATATATAAATTACAAAACGACGTAATTTTAAATAGTTTTGAAAGAGACGGACCGATGGACGGGTTTTCACACCCCTAGGTTCAAGTGTTCCCACTATTCTTTGAACAATCCACCACTCACCCATACATTATCCTACATTGACCAATGTACTCTTTCCTAACAAGAAAAAAAAAAGGACTAAAAGCTTAAACTACATCTTAATTTATGACTCATGCATAAATACACTTGAGTTATCTCATCTACACATCTAATAAAATATTGAAATAGGAGCAATGCACATGATAGTGGTGTAACGTGTTCATTAATATCATGAGATTATTTTCATCCTTATGCTTTATTTATTTTTTAAAAATATTTATTAAACAACTAACAAGCTTTAAAATATTACCTTTACCATATCGAGGGTACGGGAGCTAGTTATTATTTAGACTATAGTCATCAGTGATCCTTAGGTTGGATCAGGAGGAAGAGACAAAATCTATATTTATAGTATATTAAAGTAGGCCAAAATGAATATAGGCATGACACCTTAGCACAAAATTGGTAAAACTTCTTTCCGGGCATGCCATCTCAGCGGTTTACTTGACAACCTTTGGCTTTTCATATTCGGCTAAACAGACTTCATGAACAGTTGAATACTCATGGTATGTGAATGAATGCAATTAACTGTTACACTGAATATATGTATATGAATTGTTATAATGATATATTACAATGAATCTATGTATTCCATATGAACAGATAGGTATCTATTGAATGAAATAATTACTGTAAATAACTTTTCCTATTATCTTGGTGCCATTTACAAGACAAAATGAATCGGCAACTAGAATAGGTATATTAATTGATACATACATTAGGTATACCTTGATATGGATATAAGTACAGGCATATATTCTTTGTACATTATAATCATAGTGTTCATAATAACTTATAGGAACAATATTTATATACACTTGGTAGCAAACTGCTTAATCTAAATAGCCACGCAATTAGAATGTTACTGAACTTTTCTTGACCTTCCAGATTACTAATTGAATGATGCATGTGTCTCCTGGCATTTATGCTTCTTACAAACTGCAGGATTAATAGCATTTGTGGCCATTTAAAAATGTGATTACAGTTATTCTCAACATATATATCAACAAATTATTTTAACGTAGGGAATTGAAGCAATCAAATCAAGCATTTCAAATGGCTCCCCAACTAATTTACATAGAGCAGTTTCAAAGAGGGAGATGCGATAAGAAATTTGTCATTCGTGTCAGTCGCATGTAAAGTTCTGATAACACAAGAAAAGATCGAGAGCTAATGAGTGTCGATTTTGTGGCAATAGATGAAAAGGTTAGTTTAGAAACTATCACTACTTCATGCTAACATTGGATGAATAAATACTTTTTTCTCTAACAAAGTTTGCTTCTCTTTTATAATACAAGGATCATGCCATCTAGTGTACCATTCGGAGCAGATTCATACCTGACTTCTAAGGACTGTTTGTTGAAGACTCATTTTATAGCATAAAAACTTCTCAGTTGAAGTTCGAAAACCAGAGTTTCGAGTAATACAAAGGGAACATTATTTGCTCCTGGATGCATCAACATTTGTAGAGGAGATTGTCAGAAATCCTCCAAAAATTCCTAGGCATTTTTTTTCAGATTGTTCCCTTCAACATGCTTCTGGAAACCAGTGATAACAAGAAAAATTTATGTGGCAAGTACCTGACTGACCTTTATTTTATTGTACTTAATTCAGTCCATTGAATCTCACTCCTAAATTTCTCTCCATTTATAGATATTATTGGATATGTGGTTGGTGCTTCTGATGTTGTTCAACGTATGAGTAATTTCAAACCAATTTCAATGCAGTATATAGATCTTAAAGACGCTAGGTCCGTTTCTCCCTAACACTGTATTAGGTATTTGATGTGTAAATGTAATGACTCGGTTAACAGATATCTAAGCCACTTTAAATAAATGTAGGGGACTGAAATTCAGAATTACTCTATGGGGTGATGTTGTCATTAACAAGGCTGCTGCAATACCCGCAAGTAATCAGCGTGTTTGGATTATCACGTCAGCTATTGTTAAACTTGAATCCAGTGGTTCGTATATCTCTTAGATTTCTTTAGTAAATCGTTAATATATTACATGTGACGCCTGACAATATTCATGTATGCCACTTCTCTATTGGCAGGGAGTTTAGGGATATCGTCAAGCAGTGCCACGCATTTATACAACGATGACTCAATCCTTGAAATTAAGGAATTTATTAGCATGTAAGTAGTTAAATATATAATGAGTTTATCACTGTAAAAAATTAATCTTCAATTTATGGATAAAACAACTCCTAAAATCTATGAAATATCTAGGTATAATGTATATGAAGAGGAATCTGAAATCGGAAAGATCACTATCACATCCAGCTGTGTATCTAAGGATGACTACCAGCAAAATAAGAAACTTATGCAAGAAATTTAGGATATGTTGTTTCGGAACGAGAAGTTGGTAAATATGGGTTACTCTTTCATTCTCTTCGACTGAAATCTTTCACCAATACTTCCAACGATTAACTCTTATTATCTACACTCACACTGTCCTCCATTTGTCAGAAATCTCTATTGTATGTTTATGATAGTATATCACACATTGAGGAAATGAATGGTTGGAAATATAATTCATGTCGCACTTGCAATAGAAAAGTTCATCTTAAAGATGGCAAACTACACTGTGAAGAGTGTAAGAAGGATGAATTGTATCCAACCATGAGGTATTTTTTTTCTTTAAGATACTTTTTTATTTTGTTTTAATTATAAATAAAGTATGAAATCCTTCTATATCATAATTTCATTAAACCTTCCCTCATACTGACTGTGAATAGGTATCGTTTGGAGGTTGAGTTACATGATGGCACGAATTCGTTAAAGTGTGTTTTATTTGACCGAGAGGTTGAGAAGTTAATTAAAATTAAGGCTCATGATTTGGCTCAGATGGTCGACGAGGTAATTACCCTAACCATGCACTTAAGTATTTTTAAAGCTATAATTTTCAACCATTTGTAGTAAGATTCAAATCTTTTAAATTGTTGAAGATAATTATTTTTTTAATAGGAGGGCTATGCAGAGCCTTTGCCAAGACAGATAAGAAAAGTTATAGGCAAGTGCCATATTTTCCAGGGCATAACGAGACAAGTTTAGGTCGCACAAATGAAAATTTTATTGTTAAAAGGGTGATATTTGAGGATGAAATTCGTGAGAATGCAGATGACAAGGTTAACATGTTTGGCTTAACATATTATACGGGGAAAATTTATGTGCAATAATTATTAACTTTCATATTTACCTTGCTAAGTGCATATAGCTGAGAATGATCAAAGACTTGCTTTTTCTTCAGCAGGCGTCAAGACCCCACATACCTATGATAAAAGGACCACCAATAAGAAAATGTAATATCGAAAAAAATACTTAATTTTTAGTTGGCCTAAATTTTGACTGATTAAATTTATGCTAAATGATCCAGTGGTAATAACCGTGCATCTGAGGAGGGATGTGCTGAAGAAATAGTTGAAGGTGAGGGGGAGCATCAGAATGAAAGTAACAAGAAAGCAAGGAGAGTGTTGAAATTTTGAAACTTTGGGAGGTTTCCCTCTTTTTTAATTTCTTTTTTTGGTGAATTGGTATGTAATAAAGCCATTTTTGGCTATGAATTTTACTGTAGATGCTGAGTAGAAGATTCATAGGAAAGTAGAAGTCAATCTAAGGAGAGTGTTAAACTTTTGAGAATTTGAGAGTGTGGTACTCTAATTTCTTTATATCCCAATTTAGTTCTCCATTCTACTAGACTTTAAATTATATTTTAATTGATTGGGATTATACAAGGAACAATGTGGAAAGAAAAAATAGTAATCTATAATCCCACTTTAACTATATGAAAATAAAATTTATCCAAATTACAGCCTTATGATAAACCCTATGACATTGCAAAAGATTTTGGTGAAGAATGGAAGATCGTTAGAAAACATAGAGGGGATGCCTTTTCCGGATAAGATTTTGTTGGAGCATTTAAAAAACAGACTTATTATGGAAGAGCAGAACTATGCATTGCGCATCTTCAGTCAGAGCATGAGTTATTGAAAAGTTCTTTAAATTCGGAACAACTCAGTGTATATGAAAGAGTTGTGAGTGCAGTTGCCAATCAACAATCTAAACTCTTTTTCCTTTATGGATTTGGTGGTACGGGAAAAACATATCTATATACCACCATTATTAGTAAGCTGAGATCAGAATCCAAAATTGTCTTGGCAGTCGCATCCTCAGGTTTTTTAACCTACCTTTTTCCTTCTCTTTATTTAACAACTTTTTAATTTCAAATACATCTCCTATCAGCTTCTATTCTCACATATTATTTGAAACTAACATAATGCTAATTTATACATTGAACGCAAACAGGGATTGGGTCATTATTACTCCCTGGAGGGCGGACTGCTCATAGTAGATTTCAAATTCCTTTGACATTGGATGAGAACTCGACATGTCCCATAAAGCAAAATACACAATTAGCATCACTGATTCAAAAGACTGCTTTGATTATTTGGGATGAAGCTCCTATGGATTCAAAATATGCTTTCAAGGCAGTTGATAAAACACTTAAAGATATTCTACGAGATACACCGACTTATAGCTCTGAAAAACCATTTGGTGGAAAAATAATTCTCATGGGTGGAGACTTCAGGCAAATACTTCCTGTTATTTCAGGAGGTTCTCGGGCTGATATTGTGCTGGCTTCTTTGAATAGTTCTTATCTATGGAATTATTGTGAGCTTTGTGTCCTCAAGCAGAATATGCGTTTACAAAGTGATCAATCAAGTAGCAATGGAAATAGAATGACCTTGAGTGAGTTCTCAAAGTGAACTTTAGAAGTAGGAGAAGGCCGAGAGATTGCTAAGACCCGGGGTGATGATGATGAAGCTGAGTGGATTAAGATACCGGACGAATTACTTTTATCATACTCCGATAGTCCAATTGAGCACATTTTCAACTCCACTTACCCAGATTTTGAGAGGAGAAAATTTGACACGGATTACTTGACTAATCGTGTCATTTTAACTCCTAGAAATGAAGTTGTGGAACAAATAAATGAGTTTATCATGGACATAGTGGAAGGAGATGTGAAAGATTACTATAGATATGACACTATTGACAAGTCAATGAAAAACACAAATAATTATGACATGTTATATTCAGTGGAGTTTTTAAATAGTCTCAAATTCCCCGGTATACAAAATCATTATTTGCAGTTAAAGATTGGAGTTCCTATTATGCTATTTAGAAATGTAAACCCAAGCCAAGGAATGTGCAATGGAACAAGGCTTATTGTTTCACAACTGGGTAAAAGGGTGATTGAAGGGACAATTATTTCGGGATCGCATATTGGTAACAAAGTCATGATTCCACGAATCGTCTTGAAAACAGGAGAAGGAAAGCTACCCTTTGTTTTAAAGAGAAGACAATTCCCTGTTAGGGTATGTTACGCAATGACTATAAACAAAAGCCAAGGACAGACTTTCGAAAATGTTGGTTTGTATTTGCCACAGCCAGTGTTTAGCCATGCGCAATTGTATGTTGCGATTTCTAGAGTTAAAACACCGGGTGGTTTAAAGATTCTAATTGTGGAAAACGACGGTGAATACAGAGGTTGGACAAAAAATGTTGTGTATCGTGAAATTTTTCAACAAATTGCATTAGTTTAATGAAATAAATTTACACTATAGTATATTAAAGAAAAAAGTATACATGTAAATACACTTTTCTGTGATAATATAATATACTCCATGTTTAATTATTAGTTAACCAATAAAGATTCATAAACTTAAGATATTGTAGTTTGGAATGACTGGACCTGCAAACACCATGGGTTCTGAGACCACCACAGGAGCTGCAACCAACACTGGATCTTCAACCAACCGATTAACTTCTAGAAAACTCACAGTACAATCCATCATTCCATTGATTGAAACTTTGGCACTTTTGAAAAAAAAAAAACATAAAATAATCTCATTTCCTCCTCCCCTTATTTCCATCATGCGAAAATCATCATAATAAGTCATCAAGAGAGACATAAACTAAATAATAATACTAAAAATAGAAACTTAATATATATTTCATGTTATACTGATGGATATAGCAACAAGGAAAAAAAATAAAACATTTACAAACCCAAAATATAAGGGTCATTGCCCCTACTAAACAAAACACAAACACCTAGACTGTCAAGAACAACCAACCAAAAAACAGCTGCAAATCAGACATTCCAACACAAACTAACTCCCCATAGCAAAATTTGAAACATAGGGTCTCCATCATCATTTAAAAACCATTACAAAAATTGTAATTTTGAAACACAGGATCTGGAACCACCACATGATTTGGAACAATCACCGGATCTGCAACCACTCGACTGACATCCAAGAAACTCACAGTATGATCCATCATTCCTTGAATCGAAATTTTGGCACTCTTAAAGAAAAATCATAAAATCATCTCCTTCCCCTCTCCCCTTAGTTCCATCATGTGAAAGTCATCATAATAAGTCATTAGAAACTCATGGAAATTGGAACCACCAAACCCTTCACTTAATATGGTAACATCAGGACCCAAAAAACGCATATAAGTGTTGAACTTGGTTCTCATCTCTTCTTCACTATCAAATTCATCAGCCAAAATCATGAAAGATAATGACCTATTTTCACCCTCTATATCAAGAGGACGGTCCCCAAAATGAACAGGTACAGAATAAATTTCAAGCCTTTCAAACATCTGATAATGAGCTCTATGCATAACAAACTTAAATTGATATGACCTCATATCCACTACGACAAGCTTAGCAACATCGCTATACATTTCAGGAGTGCGAAAGATGATAGTATTTCCACTTAGAAGGTGAATTTGGGGATTTGGAGCTAAATTAAACTGAGACACAGGAAGGAAAGCCATTGTAATAGGAAAGCAAGTATGGTCATAGAATATACCAAAGTCTGTATATATAGGAAAGAATGAGGTGCCTAATAAATATAACCCTAACCTAGCCGACGCCAATATTCGAAGAGGCGTGGCCATTGATTGTCAAAATTTTGGACACTATGCATTCTTACAAATAACCCTATAAATAAATAGACCCATCTACACCAATTCAATATATTCAGAGCAAATCAATTCAAGTAGAAGGCAAAAACATTAATTGAAGAAGTAATTTCTAAAAATATACTAACCTCGCCGTTGTTTCGTCCAGGAGAACGACCGCCTCTTAAATCGACATGATTGATGTCTGCAATTGAAAGCAGGAGAAGGAGAGTAATCGATTGTAATAAAAACCCTAAAAACCTAACCTACGCCTCTCCCATTAATATCGCCATCTGCAGGATCAGTTTGAGAAACTAAATATGATAAATAACCCCAAACACAAACAGATGAGAATGGGATACGACGGCATGTTATTGTAAATGTGAGCACCCCAACCCGGGACCTAACGCGTGTCCCGAGCTGGAGAAGCCCAGTCTAATAAATCCCATCTTAAATTTTTTAAAAACTTTTATTTCCCTTTAAAAGAAAACCAATTCTCAAACTGCCAAATTAAATCAACTAGTAATATCTCTACTTGAAGAAATTTCAACAACAACTTCCATAAACCGTAATCTGTTTACTTACATCGAAAACTCACAATTAACTTGGTTTTACAAAAGAGTTTATATACAACTTCTCAAAAGAGTCTTACTTAATAAATACACCTAGTCAACCAACTCATATACTTAACCTGACAAGTCCCAAAAGCAAAAGTCCAAACTCTTATCCCCGGCCTCACCGGGTTCGAGTCACCTGTCTCAAAGACGATCTAAAACAGTAAAAGGGAAAGGGGTGAGAATAAATCTCAATAAGCTATTATGAATGCAACAAGATGCCAAATAAGATGCAACACATAGCATGGTTACACATAACACATTATTAAAGCGGTAAACACCTTACGTTACCTCATTTTACCTTTCCCGTCTGAACAATAAGTCGTACAACATGGGAGTAAAACTCCGCTCTTTGGTGAATTGCCCCCATGCACCTTCACCGCTTATAGGACTCATACCCCATAGATCCATATAAGAAAATAAGATACTTATATGACCCTTATTCATAGTATCATATAATATCGTCGCTATTTGTAAAGCTTTTGGCTTAATACAGAAGCATTCCACCTAACTCCATAAAATCGCAGCGGACTGTAAGGCTTTTGGCTCAATACAGCTGCTAGCACTCCCACTCTGTGGCCACAGAGGGGCCGGTCACAGGTATGATGAACCTTCAATCACTTATAGAACAAATCAATAATTGATTGAATTCCATTATACCCCCGAATCATATATAATATAAACACGTTCAAGCACATAATAGATACTTGAAATAAAATCCACCAAAGGGGTAAGAATATAACAACATGGTAATGTATACTCATGCTAAATCAATACCATAGTGCAACATTCATTTAATAAACTATACATAGTATCATCAATGAATATTAATCCAAGTAAGGCAACAATATGGCCAATAAATCCACAAATGGGATGACAGTGCAACCATACGATAAACATATCCACACTTGGGATAACCATGCAACCATATAATGAACATATCCACCCTTGGGATAACAAGTTAACAACATAGTATATAAATCCACACTTTGGATAATAATGAACCAATGTAATGACTGCACATTTCCAAACTAGTACGATAGTGTAACACACAGCTTCTACACTATTCAAACCACTCACCAAGGATATGGGGCAAGTAAGGCCACTATGTATCATAAACCATTCCTACATAGTCATTACACAACCTCAAATAGCCTTAATAAAAGTTCAAGATCTACTTCCCAAGTTTGAACTACTTTGGTGAAGTTACTAATCAAGCTTATCAACCATTTTCCGGACAATATTTAAACTACTTCCCCAAATCCATTTTGACCAAATAAGACGTCATGGTGTAGCCAAAGTATTCTACTTTAATCTAGGTTAAAGAGGATTCATTTTGGTTCTAGTTTGATTAGGTTTAAACAGCTCACAAATTGGATCATAGTCACCAGGCCAGGGCACGACTCGTGCCCCAGGGCACGACTCGTGCCCCCTTGGACCCCTTCCAGAAACAGTCGTCCCTACAAGGGCACGACTCGTTATCCCACAGGGCACGACTCGTGCCTTATGGCACGACTCGTGCCATTTCAGTCCCAAAACAATCAGAACGACTTAACCCCAAATTCACGAATCGTTTCCACGAGTTGGCCATGGGCACGACTCGTGCCAAGGGGCACGACTCGTGCCACGGCCAGAATCAGACACCAGAAACAGATTTCAGCTACACTTCAAAAACCCAATTAATTCTAACCAACTTACTCTATTTTGGCAACATAAAAAGATTACCAAGTTCATCAACATTTCTAAAACCTTCCAATTAATTTAAGATAGCCCTAGACCCCTTATCACTTAATTATTTTATTCATTACATTATCACAATTCATGTTTAATATTCCTTCTTCAACTTAAACCATACCATCTTACTCTTCAACAATTTCCATTAGCATCAATATATCCCAAAACCATTATACACTTAGAACAACCATTCTACTTCCATCCAATACATCCCAACACTAACCAAAACCTTTTAGTACCAAAACTTAATTCCATTTTAACCTTTAATCATTTCTTATAAACCATTTTCTTCACTTTCTAATTCTAGTAAATTGGCCAAAATCACTATCAACACCTACACTTAAATTATTAACATCCACAATTACTTTATACCACTCTTCATTCAACTTAGATCATCATTTTATAACCACAATCAATTCAACCTTGACTAAACCATTTCAACTCAATTATCATTATTCAAAATACCCAAAATCCTTTTCTTTCTACAAAATATTCATTAACACATAAAATGAACAATTATTAGAAGGAAGTCATAATAACTTACTTTAGCAATATGAGATGAAACCACGATTTTTCTAGCTTGATGTGTTCCCCTCAACTCCACGAACACGAAAGTACACCCGGATCATCAAATGGAGAAGAATTGGATTTATTAGAATTTTTGGAAGGAAAGATATTGAGAGAGAGCTTCCATGGAAATTTGGAGGAGAAAGTAAAGAAGATGATGAAAGAATGAGGAGGATGAGGAGGTTAATAATTGAAGAAGGTGAGGGAGAAAAAGGTGGGAGTATGGCCTTCCATACTTCCATTAAATTAGATCTATCCCCAAATTGCACTTAAGCCCTCCAAGATTTAGAGAAGGCAACTAACACCTCTACTTCTCTTCTTTACACAAAGACACCTTAACTACTCATACTATTTTATTTATTTATTTTATTATAACTCTACCATACTACTTAAAATAATTTATTTATTTTCAATTATTATACTTCCACAAAATACTTTAATCTATTTCATTTAATCCTAAGGCTTTAAGATTATCTCATAACCATCTTCAATTACCATAATAAATCAAAGACATAATTTAAGCACATAAAGTCAACAAATAATATAAAAGGCATATAATGGTGTGTTAAAGTAGGGCCTAGGGTTAGGGTCGTTACAGTAAAGATAGAAAACGTTTGAGTCAATTACTCGCTTCTTCAGAATTTGCTCTCAATTTTCCATAAAAGTCCTTTAAAAATATAGAAATCATTTTAGAGACCTAAAATATTTTAGAACCCGTGCGTAACACGGGCAATTTACTAGTAAGAGGAAAAAAAAGAAAAAAAAGATGTCAAAATTGCCCAACTCAACCCCAAATCAACTTGCCAATATTATTGGCCCACTTGGCAATATCACGTTGATTGATGTAATTTTATAAATATTTTTCTTATCTATAATTTATGAATAGGTATAAATGTTTTAATTTTTATTAAAAATAAAAATTAAATTTACTAAATTTTATATGTTTACATTCTCTATAAATAGATATCTTTTTTGATATATTCCGAAATAAAATAAATTTCATATTTTTACTTTAAAAAGTTTCATCCTTTGATCTGCGTCATTATTTTTCTTAATTTCTAATAATTTACTATTTGTATATGATAATTTTATTATATGTAATAATTATAAATTAGGCCAATGTATTTTTTATATAAACTATCAAATAATAAAATCGATTAAATAAAAGATAGTTTAAAGAGATAATGTTAGTTGGGTTGGGTTGAGTTGAGTTGAGTTGAATTGGGTTGCTGATGGATGATAAAAAAAAAAGAAGTTGGTTGTAAATATAATTAAATAAATGAAGAAAAGAAAAATAAGGCTCCGTTTGTTTTCGGGAAAATGAGGGGAAAACGTTTTCCCAATTTTCCGGAGTTTGGTAGTTTTTCGGAAAACGTTTTCCCCATTTTCCGGTGTTTGGTAGTTTTTCGGAAAACGTTTTCCCCATTTTCCGATATTTGGTTGTTTTTGGGAAAATGGAGAAAATGTTTTTCGCCCTTTCTAAGGAAGTTGTTTTCCGAATTTTCCCTAAGGAAGTTTTTTTCCGGAAAATGGTGTCAACAAGTGGATGGATAATAATAATAATAATAATAAAAATAATAAAAATAATAAAATAAAAATAAAAATAAATAATAATAATAATAATAAAATAATAATAATAATAATAATAAAAATAAAATAATAATATAATAATAATAATAATAATAAAATATTAAAAATAATAAAAATAAAATAAAAATAAAATAATAATAAATAATTAAAAAATAATTAAAAAATAATTAAAAAATAAAAATAATAAAATAATAATAATAAAATGATAATAATAATAAAATAATAATAATAATAAAATAATAATAATAATAATAATAAAATAATAATAATAATAATAATAATAATAAAATAATAATAATAATAAATAATAATAATAATATAATAATAATAATAAAATATAATAATAATAATAATAAAAATAAAATAAAATAATAAAAATAAAATAAAATAAAAATAAAAATAGTAAAATAATAATAATAATAATAATAATAATAATAATAGTAATAATAAAAATAATATTAATAAAAAATAAAATAATAATAAAATAATAATAAAATAATAATAAAATAATAATAATAATAATAATAATAATAATAATAATAATAATAATAATAATAATAATAATAATAATAATAATAATAATAATAATAATAATAATAATAATAATAATAATAATAATAATAATAATAATAATAATAATAATTTTCCGGAAAACATCTTCATTTTTCGAAAAAATCTTCATTTTCCGGAAAACGTTTTCCCCATTTTCCTAAGGAAGTTGTTTTCCAGGAAAACATCTTCATTTTCTGGAAAACATCTTCATTTTTCCGGAAAACGTTTTTCTTTTTCGAAAAACATTTTTCAGAAAATTATTTTTCGGAAGTCATTTTCCCCGAAACAAACGGAGCCTAAAATTTTATTGTGATTGGAATGAATCGATGGACATAGTCTTAAATCAAATACTTCAAGATCTCTCTTAAGTGCCGACCTCACTCACTCATCATAAAGTTAGACAATTGTCACCACCGCACAATTGTCACCACCGCACAAGCGTTGGAGGAAGACCAACACGTGTCATTATTTACCAACGAAAATTTCACCACAACCATAGTATTTGCATGTTTGTTAATCTTATAATAATGGTTGTGTATTTCATTTAGAAAGAGACTAGAGGTCGGGTTATTACTTTACTCTCGTAAAGTATGCAAATATTTATTAATCATCCCATCCCAATTGAGAGTGGTGCATACTTGTACTTGAGAAAACATGAAACATTGTATGCATCCAGGATAATGTTGAAGATGATGTTAGTGGTTGTTAGGCCCTACATTTTCAGTCAACTTATTTTCAACTTGCACCTAACATCTTGGTACTAACAACTTGAGTTGTCCTATTACATCTTGATCATCTTGCAGGTTGAATTATTGTTACGTTAAACCCTACTTTTCAGGGAACGTGCCAATGGTTAGAAGACTAATTCAATGACGTTTCTCCATTAAAGTATCCAGCAACGGACCATTATCTCCTCCATCAACAATGTGGCGAGAATATCTCAACAAGATCAACTTATTTCCGAGATTCAAGGCCTGTGATTTTCTTTGTATTTTAGCCGTTATTTGAGGTATAAAAAGGGGATAAACACCTGTATTTTGCACACACAATCTCACTAGCTTAAGCTCCCTTACATACGCTCTTAGCTCTGTACTCAAACTCGATCTTTAATATATCTTTTGGTCAAGGCAGGTTCCTAAACCTCCCGGGGTTTTATGCCGGCGAACAAGTTGTTCAAGGGCTTTCCCTAGTCAACAAAATTCCTTGTGTCCATTTCTATTCTATCCAATAATCATTGTACCCTGATTCATATCTCTTTTGTCATTTTTCTTGTCATTGGTAGTATTTGTAGAAATTTGACCAAAACAATTTGGCGCCGTCTGTGGGAAAACTTTGATTATTTGCATAGAAATGACCAATCCGTCGTCCGGTAGTCAAGGTGAGAGGAGTCAGCCGCTTCCTAGTTCCGGCACCCAAAGCAATCTGTCTTCAAATCCGGAAGCTGTCAATTTGGAGCTAATGTCCAACATGGTCAATATGTTAAAGAAAGTGACTGATCGGTTGGATGCTCAGGAGCATACAAACACCATGATATTCAATACCATTGATGCCATGCGTAAAGGGAAGCAAGCTGAAACTCAAGTATCTACTCCATTTTCACCTTTGCATCCTAGATCTTTGTTTGGTGTAGATACAGGACCAAGCCATTTTGGAGACATCCCTATGTCCAGTACCTTGCCAGCAGAAAGCACAATCGTGACATCCATTCCAATCACGCAGCCAAGATTCAGCCTTACAGCTAGCCAACCTGTGTTGTCATCTTGCTACACCTATGCCACACCCTCGATGGGGCAAACAGGGAGTTTCTTTAATGCTTTTGATACTTCTGCATCTCAGTTTAATAATACTCCTCTTTTCGCAGAGAATCAACTTGTTAAGGAAATGCAGACCATAAAAGAGTTGCTTCGAAGTGTACACGGAGTCAACTTGCCTTATCACCAAGTTTCTCCAACTTGCTATAACGAATCTCGTTTTGTTCCAGCAATAGCTAATGTAGAGATCCCAAAGAAGTTCTCAGTCCCTCATATGAAGAAGTACGACGGGAGCACCGATCCAGCAGAGCATGTGTTGCTGTATCAGGAATCGATGGATATCATAAGTATTCCCCCTGTTTTTAAAGAAGCATGTTTTTGCAGGGGTTTTGGCTCGACTTTGTCAGGACCAGCCTTAAAATGGCTAACATGACTTCCTCTAAATTCTATTTCTTCTTATGCTCAACTTGTCAACATGTTTACTAATCAATTTTCGTGCAACAGGGCATTTGACAAGTTGACTAGTGACCTTTACGTAATTGTGCAAATGTACCTAACGAAAGTCTTAAAGAATATTTGCACAGGTTTAACAAGGAGGCAGTGACTATACCCAACTTGGATATGTCCACAGCTACGGAAGCATTCCGTATAGGCTTGAAGAAGAGCTCTCTATTTTATAATGAGTTGGTGATGACTCCTGCGAAACAACTTGAAGAAATCAGAACCAGAGCCTTGCGTTTCATCAGATTGGAAGATGATAGCCTGGCAATGGAGAAGTCAACTGGGAGGACCCCTACTCCTCTATTTGAGCCCTCGGACAGAAAAACAGATTCCCATCATTATAAGTCTAACAGGGCCAAACCCCCTGCTAAATCTGAATCTTCTAAATTTCATTTTGTAGATGATGATCAAGATGGGGATGATAATGACTATCCTAAAATTTCGACACGCTTCTCTGTGGACATTGCAGGAGTCCTTTGCGCCATGGAAAATCTTGGAGACAAAGCAAGATGGCCTAAGAAGAGTGACAAGCCCTCAACTTGGAAGGATAAGTCCAAGTGGTGCGCGTTTCATGAAGAGTTTGGGCATACTACTGAAAATTGTTTTGCCTTGAGGAAGGAGATTGCTCATCTATTGTCAAAGGGTCTTCTTAAGGATTTATTGGGTAAGAAGAGGGTCAGAAATGAGTCCAAAGAGCTCGATTACGGAGAACAAATTCCTGCACCCGAGAAAGTTGCACCTCCTCCAGCCACCAAGGTAGTAAATGTTATTTCAGGTGGATCCCATATTTGTGGTACAACCTATTCTGCTGCCAAGCGTCATGCCAAGAGTTCTAAGGAGGATCAGTCAGAACTGCCCTCAAGGTGTCGCGACTTCATAGATGGTCAAGTTATCTCCTTTGAAGATGAGGATAAGGACAACACGTTGGACCCCCATCATGATGGTCTAGTTGTTCAGGTGCAGATTTCTAATTGTGTGGTCAAGAGAATTCTGATTGATGGCGGCAGCTCGGTCAACATAATCTTCACTCATGCTCTGGAAGAGATGGGCATTCCTTTGTACGAAGTTGTGAAGAATTCGTCCGTACTGGTAGGGTTCAGTGGTGAAGTGAAGCAAACAGTCAGAGAAATCATGTTGCCTATCTATTTGGAGGGTATGAATTCTATGGAAAGATTATGTGTGATTGAATGCTCATCCTCGTACAATGTCATTTTGGGAAGACCTTGGATCCACAACATGAAGGCCGTGCCGTCAACTTATCACCAGTGCATCAAATTTCCAACACCTTGGGAAGTAGCCAAGTTGAAGGGAAATCAGCAGGTTTCTAAAGAATGCTACAAGGTTAATATGAAAGCAAGTTCAGTTCCTCGTCAAGCATAGCAATTAAAGAAAAAGGCCCAGGATGTTCTTGAAGCAGTGGAGCATGAGACGAAAAGTATTTCTGTTGATGAGTCAAACCCCGGGCCCCAAGTGCAAGTTGGTGCAGATCTTCCATCAGAAATTGTGGAGGAGCTGATTGAGTTCTTGAAAAGTCAGAAATGTTGTTTCGCGTGGAAGCATGAGGACATGACAGGGATAAGCAAGGACATCATTACTCACAAGTTGAACATTGATCCAGCCATCCGTCCTGTCCACCAGAGAAGAAGAAAGTTTGCCCAGGAGCGGAACCAGATCATAAAGGATGAAGTTGAGAGGCTTTTGAAGTCCAATATGATCAGGGAAGTTCAATATCCAAGATGGTTAGCTAATGTTGTGGTGGTAGAGAAGAGGAACGGCAAGTGGCGAGTATGCGTGAACTTCACAGACTTGAACAAGGCCTGCCCGAAAGATCCATTCCCTCTTCCTCATATTGATTCTCTAGTTGATGAGACAGCTAGTCACGATATCTTGACATTCATGGATGCATCCTCAGGATATCAGCAAATTCAAATGGAGCCCTCAGACCAAGAGGACACGGCATTCATGACTCCAGAAGGTATATATTGTTATATTGCTATGCCATTTGGTCTTAAAAATGCAGGGGAAACTTATCAGAGGCTGGTAAACAAGATGTTCAAAGATCAACTTGGCAAGACAATGGAAGTCTACATAGATGATATGGTAGTAAAGTCCAAGCATATTGAAGATCACGTGGAACATCTTGCTGAGGCGTTCAACATCTTGAAAGCTTTCAACATGAAACTTAATCCAGCAAAGTGCAATTTTGGTGTTAAAGCAGGAAAGTTCTTGGGCTATATGGTGACCAAAAGAGGAATTGAAGCCAGTCCCGAACAGATCAAAGCTATTCTCAACTTGGAATCCCCCAAGAATATCAAAGACGTCCAAAGGTTAACAGGTAGAGTAGCTGCCCTAAATAGATTTATATCTAAATCATCTGATAAGTGCAGGTTATTCTACGAAGTGCTAAGAAAGAATAAACTCTTCCAATGGACTGACCAACATGAGGCAGCTTTTAAACAACTTAAAGAATACTTGATGATGTCACCCCTACTTGCTAAATCAGAACATGGTGAGCACCTTTATTTATATTTAGCTGTATCTGAGAATGCAGTTAGTGCAGTGTTGGTGAAAGAAATTCAAGCTGAACAGCATCCTGTTTATTATATAAGTAAGTCTTTACTAGATGCTGAAATGAGGTACTCTCATCTTGAAAAGTTAATTTTAGCCTTAACTACTGCTGCTACAAAACTACGTCATTATTTTGAAACACATTCTATAACTGTTAAAACTAACTATCCTGTGAGAAATGTGTTAAGAACTCCAGAGATGTCAGGCAGATTGGCCAAGTGGTCGGTCAAATTGAGCACGTATGACATTTCATATGAACCAAGAACAACTATCAAATCTCAGGCTCTAGCCGATTTTATAGCAGACTTTAGTCCAAGTTTGCAGCCCGAGGTGGAACTGGAAGTACAACAGCTTGAAGGTAAAACAATTCCTAGATTTTGGACACTGTTTACAGATGGAGCCTCAAATTCCAAAGGAATTGGCTTGGGAATAGTTCTGAAATCCCCTCGAGGTGATATCATACCTCAAGCTGTATCTTGTGAATTCAATGCGACGAATAATGAAGCTGAGTATGAGGCTTTAATCATGGGTTTAACTACAGCTTTAAGTTTAAATATTACTCATATAAATGTATATGTTGATTCTCAATTGCTCGCTAACCATTTCAATGGCAGTTATATGGCGAAGCATTCCAAGATGACTCTGTATCTCCAACATGTTATAGCCTTGGCTTCAAAATTTATGTTGTTCTCTTTGGAACAGGTCCCTAGAGAAGAGAATATAGAATCGGACGCATTGGCCAACTTGGGTTCAACTTGCAAGTCTATGTTGCATGCTAATATTCCCATTATTTATGTTAAGTACCCGACAATAGACCAAGTGGAGGAAACTCAAGAAGTTACTCAATCTAATGGGGCACAAGATACAAGTTCATCTTGGACCCAACCTATAATTGAGTTCCTTCTACTTGGAACTATTCCACCTGATATTAAGAATGCTAGATCTTTTAAAATGTGTACTTCAACTTTTGTTTTAATAGATAATGTCTTGTTTAAGAAATCTTTTGCAGGACACTATTTGAGATGTATTGACAATAAGCAAGTTGAACTCGTGCTAAGTGAAATCCATGAAGGAACGTGTGGAAATCATTCTGGTGGGAAAGCATTGGCATCGAAGGCTCTCAAGACTGGCTATTACTGGCCAACCATGCGTCAAGATGCCATGAGCTATGTGCAGAAATGTGATGCTTGCCAGAGACACAGTAACATCTTGCATCAACCTGCTGAACCTCTACACTCTATCGTTTCATCTTAGCCTTTCATGCAATGGGGCATGGATATTGTGGGCAAGTTGCCTAAAGCCACTGGAGGCAAAGTGTTCATGCTGGCAATGACTGATTATTTCTCAAAGTGGATTGAGGCAGAGGCTTATGTGCAAGTAAGAGATAAGGAGGTAGTTTCATTTTTAAAGAAAAATATTATTAGCAGGTTTGGCGTACCATCAGAGATCATATGTGATAATGGATCCCAATTCATAAGTAAGAAGACTAGAGATTTTTGTGCTCGTTGGGGGCATCAAGCTGATCATGTCTATGTCTGTCCACCCTCAAGCCAATGGTCAAGCTGAATCAAGCAACAAGTTGATTGTCAACAACTTGAAGAAATGCCTAGATCAAAAGAAAGGAAAATGGGCTGAAGAATTACCACTTGTACTTTGGGCAGACAGGACCACTACAAAAGGGGCCACAGGTAGAACTCCATATTCCTTGGTATTTGGAGCGAAGTCGTAATTCCGTCGAGGTGACAGTCCCAACAAAGAAGGTATGGTTTATTAACTCAAGATGAAAATAATCTCTTGTTAACCCAAGATTTAGATACAATTGATGAGATCAGAGATTTAGCCAAGATAAGGATGGCAGCCTATCAACAACGGATTGCTAGATCTTACAACAAGAATGTCAGAATAAGAAGATTCCAGGTTGGTGATTTAGTTTTGAGAAAAGTATTTCAAAATACAAGAGAACTGAATGCAGATAAATTAGCTCCCAAGTGGGAGGGACCATATCTTATTGATGCTGAAGCTTGCAAAGAGGCGTACTGGTTGTCAACCCCAAGTGGAGATAGGATCCCTAGGAGTTGGAATGCCATTCATTTAAAGCTCTATTTTATGTAAGTCAAGTTGTTAACAACTAGACTTCTCAGGTATGATTTAATTTATGTCAAGTTCATTCGTGTGTTTCAATTCTCAATTTTATTAGAAACCCTTACTAACTTAAGCATCGGAGGGGTGTTAGCTACGCTAACACCCAATCCTAACATGAATTTTTTTTTGCAAGGTATACAAGCGGAGTAGGCTCAACATGTTAACACGCCAGTACGGCTCCGACATGTTGAGACCTAAATTGGAGCAGGTCGAACATGTTAACACGCCAGTACGGCTCCGACATGTTTAGACCTGAGATAAAGAAGTTCAACATGTTAACACGCCAGTACGGCTCCAACATGTTGAAACTTTAGCTGGAGAGGAATAGAACATGTTGACACGCCAGGACGGCTGAGACTTGTTCTATTTCTTCAAACGATTTACCTC
The DNA here is from genome assembly GCA_022495995.1 of Adenophora triphylla var. japonica. Classification (NCBI taxonomy): domain Eukaryota; kingdom Viridiplantae; phylum Streptophyta; class Magnoliopsida; order Asterales; family Campanulaceae; genus Adenophora; species Adenophora triphylla. The sequence goes on along the minus strand of JAFEMH010000038.1, from coordinate 210,781 downwards.
TGATCAAAGGTACACTTTACTTATGGTTAAAAGATTTACATCTTTTCTAAAGAATTAAGGTTTTGACACCTTCGCCCGTGCACACGATTTCACACTTATTCAAGTTGTGACTATTGGTTGTAACATTGACATGTTACCTACTGTTTATACCATCAACATTTTATCTATTGAACAAGCAAGTATTTCTGAAGAACCTAAAAGACTTCTATAAAACTTCAAATGTTCCCAATAGATTTCACAGTTAAAGGACAAGTTGGATAAGCCAACAAATCCCTTAAAACCTACGAAAGCTTGGAGTACTAGACCAACCTAGTACCCCCAAAATAAATTGTCTGCGCTCTTAAGAGCCATTACATAACCAAATAAATAGAAAAAGAAATTGTTTTTGATATCCTTCCCTCAGAACTACTTAAAACTTTCAGATTGATCAAATATCTTGGCCTGCTGCCGCTGGTGGTATAGTTGCTTCCTTCTCTTGATTATTCTCTTCAGCGTGAGTCACCACTATGGTACTCAAAACCTTGTTGGCATCATCAACCAGTTTGTCAAGAGCTTCAAGGGTCGGTGAGTTCACTTCCTCCCCATCCACCGGTTCGCCAATGAAGTCTTCTAAAGTTATTTTCTCTTCCTCCAAATCCCAACTTGAAGACAGCCCATTCTTGAACTCCTCCATGAGCTGAATCCTAGCCTCCAACACTGTCTTGATGGCATTAAACTTGAAATCTTCTTTTGCTGCTTCAAGTTCCTTTGCATGAGCCTCATTCTCCTTCACCTTCTCAGCACGAACATCTGCCAATTCATTTCTCAAAGTCCCAATGTCTTTCTTCAATTTCTCCACCTCACCAGCATATATTTTTGCTTCTTTCTTCAGTCTCTCTACTTCCCCAGCACTTATGTTGGCTTCTTTCTTTGATTCCTCGGCTTCATGACTACATCTAGCCGCTTTGATCTTCAAAGTATTTACTTGGTCCATAATAGGACTCATTATCTCCGAAACCTGTGTAAAAGAAGTATTAATTCTTTGTAAGTTTTTTGGTATAAGATTCAAAATTTCATCGTTTTACCTTGTCGACAAAATCTGTCATCACTGCACCAAACTTCTCTTTCGTTTTTTCCACATCCAAAGCATTACTCACGTCCGTGGCTTCAGCCTCCACCAGTTTTCTTTTCTTTGATTCATCCTTCTTCTTGGATGCATGCACTTCAGAACTGGATACCACAGATTGGGGAGTTGGGGGCTTGCTATTTTTCTTCACAGTCCTCTTTGCTTTAGCATCAGCAAGTAGATCCGCAACACTCACATTGGTTTTAGAACGAGTAGCTGCAATAAAGGGCATAGAATTAAAACAACTTGAAGAATTAGAACAAATTGAAGATAGGAAAAAACTTTAAGATGTTAATCAAACCTGTAGACATCTTAATAGAACCTGGCAGAGACTCTTCTGGTTTAGCTTCTTCTTCCAAACCCTCAACCCTCTCTGCAGAAAACAACACAGGAAATGCTTTGAAAGACCTAACCAGTGGATCCAACTCGTAAATTTTCTTCACATTTTATTCTGTCCCTTCTTGTTCTGGGAAAATCACGCACAATTTGGCAACTTCTACAAAGGGAGATTCAAGTTGGTTAAGATTAGGTGTTGTGATGAATGTGCCCTGCCGCAATTTTTCCTTTTTTGAAAAATCATTTTAAAAAAAACGGGAGTCGCCACGCCATTTTTATTTTAAGGGCCAAAACTTTGAAAAATGCCCGAGATTAGAGATTTGGGTTCGGAGGTCACGTAACACTTCGGGAAGAACGTTAGGGTTCACCCGGAATGCCTCGTAAAACGAGTCTTCCTAATCTGAAACCATTTGTGTGTGTGTGTGTGTGTGTGTGTGTGTGTTTTGGTTAAATAAATATAAACTGAGAAAATTAAAAATTGAGAACTTTTTTTAAGACATTAAACAAGTCCCATAATTTTTGGTATGATTTTAGGGTTGAGTTTTGGTACTCAAAAGACTCCTTGAAGTTGAAAGTCAATTCTGCCAGAATGAAAAAGGTAGTGGACACTTGATTTTGAAATGGATTTAAGAGCTTTAAAACTTCAGAATCTGAGGAAAGTCAGAGAATGAAAGTTGTTCAAAACATCTTAAATAAGGTGACTACAAAATATTTTATGATTGGAGATGATTTGAGGGACAAAAACCTTCTGGAAATCTCAGATGTGAAATCTGGATTTCCAGAGACTGCTAAACTAACATTTGGAAAATAATTTGAAAAAAGGAGTTAGACTCACGAAAAAAATAAAGTAAAAATATTTCTGAAATCCTATGGATGTTTGCTACAAAGAGTATTTTGTAGTCAACACCAAATTCCAAGTTTTTCTGTGTCCAAAAAATTAGACAATGGACAGAGGTCTTAGAGAAAGGCTACTGGACAGCAACATTCTCAAGAAGGAAAATGTGATTTTAAAGGGGGTTTGCATCCATGCTTTGTCCCCATTTCCTTAGGCTTTGATTAGTGATCACTAAACACTTTAGTGGTGATCTACTATATCAAGCCATCCTTAGGGTACATTAGGACTTGAAGCATTTCATTTGCTTGGGAAGGGGAGATTTAACCTTGAAATAAAGATTTTTTGTATGAAAAGGATTTTAAGGTTAAGAAAAGGTTTTCAAGTAAGTAAAAATAATTTGAAAGGAATTTTGATCCTTGTAGAAGATCATCCATGGAGATGAACTTCCATGGTGATCCTCTTGGATCTAGGGCAAGGGATGGACAACAAACAAGTTACATCTTTGAAATGTGAGATGCATGCATGGATGAGGGAGGTTTAAGGTAAAGAGAAGGAGGGTTTACCAATGGTGGTATCCTATCTTCCTTGTGTTTGTATTTGAGCCTTGAATTTGAGAGTGTTTAGTGAGTGTGATTTGGGAAAATAATCAAAAGAAAAAGGTGGCAATTCAAGGAATTCCCACTGTTTTCTCCAGTATTTTTGCCAAGGTGCTTGCTGTGAGTGAATTGTGTATCTTAAAAATGAGACTGAGGGGCTCTATTTATAGGCCTCTAAAAATGTCAAAACCATCCGCGCGGACAAGTCTTTCAGCGTGCATTGTTCATTTAATGCTGCTGCAGGCTTTGGACAAGAGGAATATTTTTCAAAATATTCAAAGCAGTTTGTGTTTCTGACTTACCCGTTTCGGGTTTTTACATTTTGTAATATTCTTTCCCTTGTTTAACTCTAAATAGCAATCCCTAATTTACCCTTGCTTTGTTAGAAAAGTTAGGAATCGTTAGAAATGTTAGGGATGTTAAGACTTTCGTTAATTTTCTAACGAAAATACTAACAACTCAAATTGGAGCACTTACAGTAGCCCCTCGGCGACGGCGCTTTCGAAGGAAGCGGGGTCGTCGATAAGAGTAAGGCTCCATATTTGACAAAATGGAAAGGGGTGACCAAAGTGGTCGAGTGGCTGGACCTGGTGATAGGCTACCTACGTATCCCGAATGGGAATCAAGCCGGTCGTAGTTCGGGTCTTTGATGTTGACCCTGGAATGACTGTTTTAGGATGTCAACCTGGTGAGCGAGTTCTGCAGTCGGTTCTTTGAAAGAAACTTCTGGCTTTGGGGATAGGATATGACCATTTTGGTCTGATGGCTAGAGTTGTATATCCGCACTGCTGGGGAAAGGGATGACCATTTTGGTCTCATGGCTGAACCTAATGGTAGGCTACCTACGTATCCTTAAGAGGAATCAAGCCGGTCGTAGTTCGGGTCTTTGACCCCGAAGTGACTATTTTGAGGCGTCAACCTGGTAATGATGGCGTTTTAGGTGCCTCGGACCTTGAAGATGGCGTTTTAGGTTCCTCGAACCTTAAAGATGATGGCGTTTTAGGTGCTTCAGACCTGGATGATGGCGTTTTAGGTGCCTCGAACCTTGCTGATGATGGCGCTTTAGGTGCCTCGAACCTTGATGATGGCGTTTTAGGTGCCTCGAACCTTGATGATGATGGCGTTTTAGGTGCCTCGAACCTTGATAATGATGGCGTTTTAGGTGCCTCAGACCTTAAAGATTTGGGATTGATGGTCCTTTGGTGGACTTCATTTGAAGGGGCCGGTCTTTACGTTTGCTGCCGGAGAAGGGGATGACCGTTTTGGTCGAGTGGCTGGACCTATGGTAGGCTACCTACGTATCCTTAAGAGGAATCAAGCCAATCGTAGTTCGAAAGCTGCTGGGAACGGGTTTTCTTTAGCTTTCGTTGACGAAATCGGACTTACGTTTTACTGCCGTTGATGATAATGAGGAAAGAAACGGGATTCCGTTATCTTTCGTTGATGAAATTGGACTTACGTTTTACTGCCGTGAAGTTCTTTTGGAAGGGGACTAACCTAGGTAGACTTTGGTTATCCCTGTTAAGTTTGGGACTAAACTGCAGAGTCCTGGAATTTTAGAGGGCAAAACAGTCTTTTTGGCCCTTCAATTCCATCCGCGCGGATTAGAACGAAGTCCAGACAGGTTTTGAAAAGAGGGCCGCCGCCCTTCTCCTTCTTCCTCACTATTTTTCCAGCTTTTACGAGAGAAGAGAGAGAAAATCGAGAGAGAAGCCATTTTTGGCCCAAAAAGCTTCGAAATTCTTCCATTTTCTTTGATTTTTCGAGCAATGGAACACGGGGGAGTTGCTATCCAAGGTCAAGGACGCGGCCCGGTCGCGGAGAGGGGATTAGAGCTTGTGAGGATGAGGAGGCATTATTCGCTCTCGCAATCGATTGCGGAGGAGCCATATCCCGATGCGTGGCAACATTGGTCCACTGATCCGAGTCTTCGCACGGTATACTTCGAATCTCTCCATTTTCTTTGTCGATTTTTGCTTAAATTTTTGTGATTTTTCTTCCTTTTTTTTAATCCGAAAATTGATGTTCTTGGTATTGAAATTGGACTTTGATGATTTGCATGTTGTAATGAGTATATGGGTGACCCAAATATGCATTTTGTTTGAAAAAAAGATTGGGCGATTTGCCATTTTTTTTTTTGAAATATGAGATGACGAAAATTTGTCCGAATCCGGGACGGACTTTTTTTGTTGCATGTAGGATTTTTGCAATGAGATGGTGCTTCCATGAATGCTATGAATGCATGCGTGCATGTTTTTTGATTTTTTGTGAAAAATGGGACGGATTTTTGCTTCTGTTGATTGAATGTATGAATGTGGAAAATTGTTTCTGTATGCTATTTCATGAAAAATGGGACGGAGTTTAGCCTCCGTTGACTCAATGTTATTGACATGTCTCTTTATGCACGCATGAATGATGAATGGTGATTGTTGAAAAACTTTTCTTTTGTGCAAGAAAAATGGGGCTGAGTCCATTATATGCCGTTATGCTGTCGATTTTTTTTCAAAAATTTATGTCTATGATGCATGAGTATGCTTTTAAATGCAAATGCAATTTTTTGCGTTTTGTTTTTTTTGACATGTTTTTTTGTTTTTCTTTCAATTGCAGGGTGGAGATCATTTTGTGACGGAGCAACTGAATAAGCTGAAGACTCGGGGATCAGTGGAAGCTGTGATCGGCCTGTGGGATCGGCTTCCAGTCTTGGGCAGAGGAGATTTGATGAGTCCGAGACAGATCGTCATTGGGACTGGGTTGTATGAGTTCATCGAGTGTCTGAGGGGGTTTCTCAAGTTCCCCAAGAGTAAGGGCTTGATTTTCGCTTTGGCGCGACTCTTTGGTGGGACGTGACCCATACATTCCATTTCTTCTGGGGCGAGGCTACGGTCACACCTTCCGATTATGCTGCGATCACGGGCCTGTCCTTTAAAGGACGGAGCATTGAGTGGAGAGATGGTTACAGTGACCGCGAGCTGCAGGATCTTCTAGGCTTTACCCCCATTCCCAAAAAGGGGATGGGATGGAGTATGCTGTGGTCCACAGGAAGATCGTGGAGAGCATTGAGAATTATGAGGCTGGGGATGAGAGAGTGGCTGCGGTGCTGTAAGTACCCCAATCTGGATCACCCCCTTTCAAACACACGGGAAACACCGCAGACTCATCCACGCAGTCTCAGAGACCTCTCTCACTCAAAACCCTCTCAAAACCCTCTCAAACCCCCAACCAAACCAAGGGAGGAGCCTCTCTGGGATAAAAAGGGACAAAAGGACCTTTTGGGAATTTTCAGGAAATCAGAAAAGCAATTAAGGTCCGTACGGACCTCTTTGTCTCAATGATTACTGAATCCCCTTAAAGTCCACAATATTCCCTCAAATCCCGGGGAACATGATTACTTCCCTGCCGAGTTGGTCCGTACGAACCTCTTTGCATGCAAGATGGTCCGTACGGACCTTATTGCTCGAGGGAACACCATCATTCCAGAATATTCTCCATCATTGCGGATTCCCTCAAATCGAGGAAATCCAAAATTACGGATAACCAAGAAGGTCGTACGGACCTCTTTGCTCGAAATTTTTACTATAAATAGAGGGCTTCCCCTCCTCATTTTCACACACCTCCCTCTTCTCTCTTCCTCCCTTAGCCTTCGGCTCCCCTCTAAGTCCTCTTGAGGCACTCCCGGCCCCTTTCGGATCCTTAGAGGCCTTCCGAGCTCCCTTGTGGTGCTCAGAAGCCTCCCGAGCGCTCCCGAGACGGCTCCCGCGCTGCCCGAGGCACTCTCGAGGTACTACTGAGGCCCCTCGTGGAACTCAGAGGCCTTGCTGGTCTTTCCACGGTGTCCCGGCTCTTTCGAGTCAAACCGACGATCCCAAACCACGCCGAAACTACGCCGAGTGACTCCACCGCCACCACAACGCACGCCGAACCTGCCCAGATTGATCCCGACGATCCCCAGCGCACGCCGAACCTGCGCCCGAACGCAGCCTACAACCTCAACTCACGCCGAAACTACTGTCGCGGACAACCGGTCCCTCCCGAAGCAATCCCGATCCATGCAGGAACGCTACTCCGACCTCAAACACCATTCCCAGGCGGAAGACAGGACACGAACCAACATTGGTAAGGCTTCCTTCCTATACTATTTCAATACATTTCCATACATAGCATACAATGTAGACATCCGATCTGACATGCATTTTTAAAAGCACACACACACACACACAACATTTAAAGGATATTAGGGGTATCCGAAAGACTCTTTTTACGAGGCTACTCGGGGGAGCTCTAATATTCTAATATTCTCTTCCTAGGGAGTCATCGACCTCCGAACTCAAAATCTCATCACACAAAAACGGTTTAAAATTATCTTTAAGCGATGCCCTTTTTCAATGTTTTGGGCTTAATAAAAACGGCGTGGCGACTCTACAAATGCGAAAACAAACGGCGAGACACCCTCCAACGCCTTGAAAGATGCCGGATGCGGGGCCGCGAGGCTGCTCGGATCCGGGTAATTTCGGTTGGCGACTCATTGGGGAACATTTTGTTTTAAAAACTTTTAAACAAAACAAAAGATTTTTAAAACGATGATGAGGGTCAAACTTTCATTTTACCCCTTCCTTTAAGCATTGTGTGTGTGTGCACGTGCTTCGTTTTTATTTTACAAAAAAAAATAAAAATACAAAAAAAAATGCATCAATATACATCTGTGCATACATTTAAAATTCTTCAAAAACTCCTGTTTTACTCGGAAAAAGAATTTTAGAGACCGCACACTACGCGCAATCTTTGCCTCGGTTACACCGCACACTACTCACTGCTCTTTGCCTCGGTTACACCGCACACTACGCGCCTTCTTGCCTCGGATACACTTGCACACTACAACCCTTAACCCGGAGTGGTCTCGGTTGCGATCCGTTTGGTCTTCCTAGGCCTCTTGGGCGCGCACGGGATCATTCCAAACATCCCATCCTAGCCAAGCGTCAACCACGCACGTTTGAGTCTTGAGTCACACTCTGTCCGGACTCGGTTGGTTTTTACCCGGTCAGGTGTCATACGGCTGGATACATATACCATGCCGGCCATTTTCGAGTCAAGGCTCGGAACTCAAGATCCCTTGCGCAAGCAAAGCGATGAAAAGGTCATGCTAAAATCTTGACACGATCTTGATTTCCGAAGCTACACGAACGATGTTCCGTCCGGATATACATCCATGCTCGCATGACACCATGTCATCACGCCTTTGATACGTCGGCCATGACGATATGACCCGGCCAACGCCTAACGTCACGAGATCCCTTGCGCAAGCAAGTAAAGAGAAGGTCATGCCGAACTCTTGACACGATCTTGACTCGGTGGCGGCTCGGTTCACTATTCACATGGCTAACGCATCAAAACGAACATGACAGGCTCGGTCCTTAGGTTCGATTTTTCTTTTAGGCCGGTGGAAACCGCTTGCACTATAGGACCCTCGCACAGGGTGTCCACCTGGGATGTCGAAATACGGGTGCAAAACGAGGGGCTTATAGCCGCACGAGATGGTCTCCGCGACCCGGGATCTAGCATAGTTGCGAAAAGAAGAGCAATCTTTTCCAACCTACCTAGGACTCTGAGAAAACATGTTTTAAGTAAATTAAAACAACAAAAAAAAAAATCAAAAATAAAAGAAACGGAAACCGCATGCCACGTGAGCTTTCCCCCTTCTATCCCGTTAGGCCATTCCCGTGTCTAAACCTTGCCCGTCACCCCTCCAGCGAACCGAGAGTGGTTGAGAATACCTGGAAGCCGCCTTTTCAGTATCGAGGTCACAGGGTCCGATAGCCCTTCCGGTTCAACGGTCCGCACCGTCCAATACTCCCCATGACGGGATCAACGAGATAACGGTGAGGGAAACGGAACCCCGCCACTAAGGAACCTCCAGGACAATGGAGGAGGTGCTGCGAGCCTTCGAAACCATCAAGAAGCGCCAAGAGGAACGGCAAGCTGGATCGTCGACACCTTGCGTCTTCGAGGAACGATTGCGGTTCCCCAACCCGACGGAACCTTTGTTCTCATAGAGGGCGAAGATATACCGGCTCCCCGGTTTCTCAAAGCTATCGGCGGAGTCCCGCCTCCGCCAAGCTACGAGATCCCGGCAACGCAAGCGGCTCTCGCTCAGCTCCCCTCGGCATCGGTCAAGCGGCTCAGGCATGCCCGCCTCGGATCGGTCGGTTTCCGGCTCTGCACATCAAGCTCATTACCAACGGCACACATACGTGCTGCTCCGCGAGATCCCAATGCATCTCGGTATCCCCCGGGATTCAATCCTTTGCCTCTATACGAGCCTCGCAACCACAATCAAAAGTCCCCATTCTTACCGAGGACGGGCATCCGGCGGATATCCCGACATCTCAAGTTTGCCACTGCAAGTACGCAATTGGGGCTAACGAATCGTTTCCCAGGTTCCCAAACACAACCCTTAGCGGACCGGGCAATCACGCCCTCAACTTCAACACCCAGGGGTATGGGTTGGTATACACTCAACTACCTCCCAAGACTCCCGAATGGCGATCCCATCGGCCAATCCACCTCCATCTTCGGTGTCCGTCCACGAAAACGGTAACCCACCTCAGACGGTGATCCCCACATGGCTGGGTGATTGAACAAATGAAAGACATGCAAGGCAAGCTAGCTAGTTCTCGGAAGGACTCCCTCACGCGCCTACCGATCCGAACAAAGTGGTCCCTCTCCCTCCAAAGTTCGGGATGCGGAAATGGAAAAGTTTGTGAACAGAATGCCCAAAAACCCACATCGACACCTACGTCACGGGTATGAGAGCCAAAGGGGCAACCCCTCAACGGATGGCGAGATCATTTTCGGCATTCCCTCAAATCCACGGCACTAAGGTGGTTCCTCAATGTGAAGGCGAGAAAACCGCTCCACGTGGGATCGGATCGGTGAAATCTTTACGGAGAAGTACCGCGCCAATCTTGAATGGGAAACAAACCGCCATGACACCTGCAAGCCACCGAACAAAAGGATGACGAACCGGTGGGCGAATTCTACAAAAGATGGGCTTGGAAGCTAAGCGAGATAATGGATCCACTTTCCAAGAAGAAGCGAGATGGACATCTTCCATTCTGCCTCAAACCATCTTTGAGGACCTTGATCGGCCACCATTTCTATCCAGGATCTCCGTGCCATGGTCAGCAGCTTAGGGACAAAGTTTGAAAAGACTACGAGTCTTCAAAAGGCAACGGCAACCCCTGCCTCATCTTACCGCTATCGAACAAACACTGGCAACTTCAACTCACGCTGACCAAAGGAAAGGAAGCGGCCAGGAACAGTGCACTACATTCGGAACGGAGCTCAAGTAAACCGCGATCAAGCGGCCCCGAAGAATAGCAACCCCCTCGCTTCCCAGTTCCGGCATTTAGATAACTTTGGAAATGCCCTTGGGTCAAGTATTTGAAGCTTTGGTGAAGCGAAATCTTCTCAAACCACTCGAGAATTTCCAACCGAAGACTCTCAAACCCAACATGGATATGAGCAAGCCTTTGCGCCTTCCACAACTACCCCGGCCACACCACCGACAATTGCTTCGTACTCAGCGCGGGTGGTCGGGGGCTCATTGAGGAGGAAAATTGGAACGCCCTCGTGGTCCCGATACCATCGGAAATCCATTCCCGAACGACGGGGTAAACTCAATAGCCTTTGACGAAACTCCAAGCGAGAGCGGACCCCTGCAATTTCCGAAACCGTCGGCATCTTTGTCCCGCTACGGCCCCAGGAGCGTGAAACCAGAGTCAAGAGATCTCGTGACCGGGAATTCCGACAAGAACGCCCGAGGGCAAGCTGTCTCCCTACGATCTTTGCCCCGGCCAAGGCATACAAATGGATGGATCGAACGTTCCCCCCGAAGAGGCGGAGTCAAACGGTAGCACGGGAAGCGGTTTAGCCTTCACGAGACGATGACTTGCCAATATGTGAGAATCGGCACAACGAAGCCCTCCTCATCCTCATAAAGATAGAGATGTTCTTCCTCCCGAACGTCTTGATTGATAACGGCTCTGCGATCAACATCATCGCTTTGAGCACATTGAAACGACTCCGCATCGGCCGTTCTACGATAAGGCCTTCACCTCGGGTAATCCGAGCCTACGACTCCTTTGCACGACCAATCGTAGGAGTCATCAATTTGAGGATCCAATTCGACGTACAAGCTGGAGTCGGTAGAGTTCCAAGTCGTGGAAATCAAACCAACCTTCTACGCTTTGTTGGGACGGCCTTGGATACATCGGATGAAAGCGGTATCATCTACTCTTCACCAATGCGTGAAATTCATCAATGCCAATGGAGCGATCGAAGTGATCCGCGGAAGCGGTGCGATGGCAAGTGCTTGGCCGGCAAGCTATGACCCGGAAGAAGGTCCCGACATGACCGAATACTCTTCTCCGAGATGATTCTCCTACCTGTCCCGCTACGAAGTGGATCCTTACATCCACGCTCTAAGCCGCGACATTTGGAAATTGAAGAACTCATGGGTCGGGATGACAACTACGACATATGCGGCGTGAAGAATGCTTGAGAGAGGATCAAGAGATGGATGCCCTAATGGAGATTGATCGAGGAGTAGACCCTTACTTCGCCGAAAACCCTCTTGCAAGCGGCTCATCACCGATCCCCGGTACAAGACAACCCTCTAGCCGACACTCTCGGATCTTACGGGGACAGCCATCACGGCTTAGTTCAATTCAACATTAGGTGTCCGACTTGGACGAACAATGGCGCAACCTCCTCGAAGGCTTAATCGGGGAAGGAGATATAGCATGTCCGCTCGAATCGAGACATTGTAAACGTCGTCCAAGCAAAGATCCCGGATAAAGAAGCGAGATTCTATGAAAGTGATCAACATCGGCAAGAATCCACTCCGAATCGGCGAATGCTTCGCCCTCCTAGAAGTAGCCCTCGGCGACTTCTATCATCAAAAACCCCCAGGGACTGGTGGCAACACTAATGGAGGGACATCATCGGGGAGCGGCCAAAAACCTCCGCGATCTGGTTTGAAATCGAACCGCATGCAAGCTACTTTCCGGGACTCATGCCAAGGGAAGATTGGCCACCTGAACCAGCACCACTCCCTCTAGAGCTACAGCCATCCGAGAGTAATGAAGCCTGGTCCAATCCCTCGTTGCCTATAGTCTAGCTTCGAGTCTTGTTGTCTGTGTATTCACATCTTTTGTGTCTTTTGACGGCTTTACGCCCGACGATTGTGAATCTTTGGTCAACAATGTACAATCTTCACGCTTTCAATAAAAGGTCCGACCTTCCTAAAAAAAAAAATCATTTCATTGCATCTTTAACAAATGATGATATTAACTAATCAAAACAAGTTAATAACAATTCATCTGGCAAACACATTAATTAAATAAATGCATCAAGCAAACATTTAAGCATGTTGTCAAACGAGAGAAAAACCGGGCCCAAGCTGCCGAGAAGGTTTTAATCACAACGATTTGCAAGATTCTGAAGAGCGAAGAGACGCAAGTCCGACGCCATTTCCGGCACAAACCCGGATCTTCCAATACCTCAAGAGCGGGGAAACCACCTTCATGAACAAGGAAGACCCACACACGAGAAGGGGTCAAAACCAAGAGCATCATGGCCCTAAAAACGCCTCGCCTCTCACTTCGTCATCCTCGGGGACATGTTATACAAGAAACGCTACCATGGGCCACTCCTGTTGCATCGGCCAAGAAGAAGCAAGACAAGTTCATGAACGAAGTCCACAATGGGGCTTGCGGTCCCCACATGAACGCGAGCCACGATGCAAATCATTCTCGGGATGGGCTACTCTTGGATCTCCATGGAGCGGTGCATCCACTTTGTCCGAAGGCTGCGACAAGTGCCAACGGTTCTCCAACCTCAATCATCTACCGCCCCACGATCTCTCTTGCATGACTACACCTTGGCCCTTTGCCACTTGGGAATTGACGTCATCGGGAAAATCGCTCCGCCCGGGCGGCAACGGTCACGAGTTCATCTTAGTAGCCATCGACTACTTCACCAAATGGGTCGAAGCCAAGTCCTACAAGGTACTCGCCTCCAAGAAGGTCGCGCATTTCCTCAAAGAAAACATCATATGCCGATACGGCATCCCAAATGAGGTCATATCGGACAACGGCTCACACTTCGAAGGGAATTCGACAGGCTAGTGGCTGAATTCAAGATCACACGTCACAAATCTTCTCCCTACCGGCCACAAACAAACGGCGCCGTGGAAGCGGCAAACAAAACCCTCGAACGGATCATCCGAAAAATGACCACCAGAGGACGAGATTGGCCCGAGAAGTGCACCTTGCACTTTGGGGCTACCGCACATCGGTCGGAAACGACCACGGGAGAAACCCCATTTGCCACGACTACGGGATGGAAGCAGTCCTTCCCGTCGAGCTAGAAATTCCCTCGCTCAGAGTCTTCTTTGGAAAATGACATCAACGAAGTCGAATGGCTCGGCCGACATGACGAATTGGCTCTGCTAGATGAGCGACGACTAAAGGCCATGGAACACGTCCGAGCCTATCAAAGCGAGGATGGCTAGAGCTTTCGACAAGAAAGTCAAATCCCGAGACATCGGGGAAGGTGACCTTGTACTCAAAGAAAAGCCTCCCACTCGAACCAACCCAGCTGGGAAAATGGGAACCCACATGGATCGGCCCTTTCGTGGTTCAAAGATCTTCTCCGGAGGCGCCATGAAGCTAACGAGACCTAGACGGCAATCCCTTCATGAATCCGGTCAACGGAAGCAAACTTCGCGAGATACTTCGCACGAAGAAGAACAGCGTGCATCTCTTGGCACTCCATGTAGTGTCGAACTACGCGAGACACAGCCCTCTAGTCAGGGGAACGTAGGCAACCTTAATTGGTCCGGTCTAAAAATACACAAAAAAGTCAAAAGTTTGAATGTCAATCAAGACCTCCATCAAGCTCCGCACTTTTCAAGAACACGCCCAGTGAGTCACCTTGACCAAGTCAAACGACGGCGGCAACATCAAAGGACATCAGGGGTCGCTCGGCATCAAACAGGCCGGCTCGTATGCGTTTCCCGAAGCCGGGGGCTTGTCTTCGCCCTCACGCGCTTCAAAAAAAAAAAAAAAAAAAAAAAGAGCTCGAGCAAGGGCTCACAAAAAAAAAATAAAAAAGAAAGCTCGAGCAAGGGCTCACAAAAAAGAGCTCGAGCGAGGGCTCACAAAAAAAAAAACAAAAGAAGCTCAAGCGAAGGCTGCGAAATTGAGGTCAAGAGCCCGACGCCAACAAGAGGCAAGGAAGCTACGAAAAAGACCGTCAAAACGACTTGTCGAGGAAGCATTCAACCTCTCGGCCAAGCACAAAGCCTCGGCAAAGGGATTGCCGTCGGGGCCCAGGCTGCTTCGGTCCGCGGATGCAACGAGAAAAGTCAAAGATGGACGTCGAGCAAAGTGCACAACGAAGCAAAGGCAAACAAGAGATCTTGCGTCTCGACAAAGCTTTAAAAGTAAATCACAAATCACTAACTTGGTTACAACATTTCTTGATGAGTTCAAGCACGGTCTACTCTCAAGTTCACAACATGCTAAAAGACGGACTTAATACATTTAACTAATAATGTGTTTGCAATGCAATGAATGGATACCTAGGAGGTCATTCCGCGCCATCTGCGCTTGTCCCCTCGCCATTCTTTCCTTTCTTCCCTCGTCCGGCGAGTCTTCTTTCGCTCCACGTGAACCAACTCTGCGTCTCTCGGTCAGAGATGCGGGGTCCTCCCAGTAGAGTCAAATAATCCGGTAGCTCTCGGGGCTTCATTCGCCCGTGCTTCGGCTCGGATCTCCTCCTGCGAGTGCAGTAAAGAGGACCTCTCCACTGTCGGTCGGTCAACTCTAGTCTCGTAGTCAAACAAAGCGTCTCCGTCACATCGAAAGGGTCGAGACCAGGCTTCGGCACTCTAAGGCAATAGCTACTACGGCAACCGGGTCCCCGGAGAATCGCTGCACGCTTTGCTCTCCAAGACCACTTGGGGCCCCCAACATCTTTGCTCATACCGGGCCGGATCGAGTCGTCAATACAACGCTCCCCGACGTCTAAGGAGTACCACGGGAGGGAAAGCGGAATACTTCCATACCCTCGAGACAATACAAGAAGGCACTGGAAGGCTGCCATACAAAGAGGAACTACCTCCGCGGTAGCAAGGTCATCCCGGCCCAACAAAGGCTCTGCTTCATCCCAAAGCGCCGGGAAACAAGCGACGGAATATAGAAGGAGGACCAAGACAAACACGGAACTCGACAACGTAGGACCCTTCTGCGAGATCCTCACCTGGTCTCAATCCTCCGGTCACGGAACCCACCGGCGGATCGATGCGTACCAATTTGTGCCATCCATCTCTCCCGGGCGGGTGATCCATATCCAGCCTGAGGTCGGCGAGCAAATGACCACGGGGCTAAACGACGTCGGAGCCTCGGACATGGCTGAAGTCTCTCTCGCGGCCACGAGGTGAGCAAGCGGGGCTTCCCCTCTCATAAAACGATCCCCGGTCGCCGGACGGTCGATACCATGAAGAGTCTCCCCCGGCACCAACGGGACAATATCCTCTCCGGGCTCTGCGGTGCCCTACCACATCTAGCAAAGCGCCATCCACAAATGCGAGGAGGCCGACGGGAAAAGCGTCGCCATCACGCACAAGGCAAATACATCCCAAGAGACATCACTCTCGTCATCGGCCGTGAACCGCTCAGGCGGCTCGGAAATGTCGATATGACCCGAATCAAGGATCATGCCTGCACTTCTTCCAACGAAGCACGAAGAAAGTCTGCAAGCTTCACGCTTCGCGGCCACCACAATCGAAAGGAAGCGAGATGGCCTCCGCCTCCGGTCCTCCAATCAAAGCCGAAAATCCTCAAAAGTGGGCACCATTTCATTGTAGGAGAAACAGTACACGTGCCTCCTAACATCCCGAACTTCGCGGCGGCCCGCAGCAAATCCCAATCGGGAACCCGACTCCTTAAAAGACCAAATCGAGCAAAGACGAAACCTTACCTCGAAAGCCCGTCTACGATGCCTCATGTACGAGCGCCGCATCCACGTTTCAGCTGCTCAAGGAAGTGTGCTTGCCTCTCCTGCGAAAGCCTCGGCAAAATTCTAGGGACGTACGAAGAATCCATGGCAAAAATGGAGGTTCCTAGAGAAAATGGGGAAGAAAGCTCGAAAATGGTATGCAAATGGGGAAATGAGGAAGAACCGGACCTTTGGAAAGCATTTATGTCCTTCCCAAAAGCAAGGTTGAGTCCGTACGGACCTCTTTGCATGCTAAGTATGTCCGTACGGACCTCCTTGCAAGCGAACCCATTTCCCGACAAACGGTACAAAAACCCCTTGTCCTCGGCCAAAACCTTGCTCCAAAGCGCCCAAGCAACGGCCAAGCCATTCTAACAAACAAACACTACCCTTGAAATGCACTCTCGGCTCACGTGGCATGCACAAAAATAAAAAATAATAATAGCAACAATTTCTAGGACAAATTCAGGGAATCACAAAAATGACATTACATCTTAAAATAAAATCTTGTTTGCCATGCAAATACATGTGTTTTATTACAGTACCAAAAAATGTCATTGCTAAACAAAAAAAAAAAAGAGGGATATGAAAAGAGGGAAAGCAAATGAATACTAATCGGAATCCTCGGCATCATCATCCTCGCCGAGGTCCTCCAAAGAAAGTCGGGCATCCCGGCGAACTCGCGTCACATCCTCGTCGTCGAATCACAGAGGCACCCGCACTTTGAGGCTCCCACGAAAAGTACTCAGGAAGGATCAAATCCGGCGAAAGGATCGAAGAAAGAAGGCTCGAGGAACCCTCACCACTGTGCGCCATGCGGAGGCATGAGCGATAAAAGGGGCTGCTCCCTCGAAGGCCACTGCGGCTCAGAAGACGTCCGGCATCCATGCTATGCCGCCCCCTCAGGTCCCTCTGCTGCGGCTCCGGCTCGGCTCTAGGCGGAGGAACGTCTGAGTGCCTCGAAGGCATAGGCTCGTACGCCGGCACGCGTCGCGAGACCGGCGGGATATCTTCGACGCCATCTTCTTCGCGAAGGAGCGACCTGTCGCCACGTAACGGCGAGTCGGCATATCGTAGGCTCTCCCAGGGACTGCACCAACAAGAAGCAAGGAAACGCTCATCAAATGCGGTTATACTCAACAACAAAAAGAAAAATACGAGAAAAGATGCCAAGATGGAAAAGAGTCGGCACACTCGCGATCTGTCGGGATCCACTCGGTATGCGGCGGGAGCACTGCTTTCCGGGCAGTCTGAGACACCCTCCTCCTCGATCCGTCCCAGCGGACGTACGTGAAATCCGGTCCGACATCGGAACCTGCAGGGGAGCTGCCGGGCCGGCCTCTCTCTCCCGCGCCGGTACTGCGGCGTCCTCGGCTTCCTCCTCACGAAGGCCCCGTACTCCTCTCAGGTATAAAATGAACTCCTCGGCGCACAGAGCACCGCCAAGGTACCTCTCGAAGTCAAGCACATCCATATCCCGGGAGTCAAGCATCCCAGAAGGGAGGGTCCCTCGAACCACGGGGGAAGCACAGGGGCCCATCTTTGCCCGGAAGACCCGCTCCCAGTACATGACATCACAAGTCAAGCCCGCGGCATCTTCCGCCGCGGCGTCACCTCGGGAGCCCCCTCGAACTCATCTCCCTCATCACCGGAGTCCACGGGAACAAGACAAACCCCTGCGGCTATCTCTCTCCAGGACGGCTCTGCACATCCCCGTAGGCGATGGTGAGCTTCCCAGTGGTCCTCCTCTTCCTCGCCGTACGAGCCCCGGCCCTAGCATAGCGGGATGCGCGGCCAGACGGCCCAGGGATCCCTATCCCACGGGAAGCGGCTGGGAAAACCTCATAAAACCACACACTGTGACAAAAACAGAGAAGGCTCGAGTGCAAAAGACAATGGAGAAGTGACAAGTTGCTAAATCAAAAAACGACAATAAACTCATACCTCGAGGCAAAGTCAAAAACAGGCCCGCGAGCGCGCCCCTAAGCCAGGTCCAAGGAGAAGTAGAGCTCGGCCCGAGCACGCCTCGCCCCAAGCAATATCGCGAGACCCTATCCGGGTCGATCAAGCTCTCGACAAGCAAAGGGAGCCGCGGTCGCGTGGTTCGAGAACGAGTCTCGGACGGTGCATACCACAAGAAGGAGCGCGCCCAGCTTGCTCACCATTGTCCACTGGCCGTACCCGGATGTAGGCCCCAAATGCGCGTGATCCTCATCTCCACGTCATTATCTGGCATGCCCGGAGCCCTGCGAGGACGAGGCTCAAAGCCCGGCGGCTCGGTCGACACATCATCGGCTATCATGTCTCTCCGCTCGCGGGCTCCTCCTTTGAAGGAAAGCCCGGTAATCGCGACAAAATCGGTGGGCGTCAGCTGTCACCTCGCCCGGCTCGGGTGGAAGGTGTGGGTGGTATCCCACCAATACTCGGATAAACCCGGGGAAGACACTCTTGTTCTTCCTCGTGTCGAGCAACTCCGGCCCGGGGTTCTCAACGAACACACCTAGGCCCGAAGCATAAACCGACCTCAGGGGACTCGGCCTACCGTCCACGGAAATATCGGGCATCATTGCCATAGCTCAACAACGGCCTCGAGCGATCCCAGAGTCTTCATCCTCTTGGCCTTCCGGCCGTAAGCCCCGCATCCTGCGGGTAAACACGGCAAAGGTACGTCAATCACGATTACTTAATATAAAGGCACATATAACCGTCACAAAACACGGCACATATTGCACATAATTTTCACATACATTATACATATAATTTTTCCATGTAACCCGTCACAAAAACACGGCACACAATGCACATAATTTTCACATATATCATGCATATAATTTTTCCCATGCGATCCGTCACAAAAACCACGGCACATGTACACATTTTCTCAAAAGAAAAAAAAGGGGGGATTAAACCCTACGACACATTTTCAAAAGAAAATCCGTCGAACCACGGCACATATTGCACATATTTTCCCCACGAGTCCGTCACCCAAAAACACGGCACGACACATATGCATAACACAAAAAAAAAAAATCCGTCCCTACCACGGCACACACTTTCACATATAACCCGTCACAAAACACGGCACATGTCACATTTTTTCACAAAAATTATCACTACACGATAATTTTTCTCACAATGTACATACATAAATAGCATACGGTACAAAACACCAAAGCATGCATTTCATTAGAGAAGCACTTTATTTTCACAAATAAAAGCTAATCTACACATTTCTGCACAAAATACACATACCCACAATTTTCACATGTCCATTTTCAACAATTCATCAAGAATTTCACAAAAAAGGCATAAAAAAAAAAATAACAAAAAATTCGAAAATGCGAAAAACTAAAACCTAGTTCTAGCATTCAAAAATTCGAGCAGGGAATCAAAACGGAACAGATTTCTTACCTCCCCGACGTTCATGGAGCGACGATTGTGCACCTCCGGATTCGGATACAAAACATCCGGGTTCTTCGAAGATGGAACGAACGAAATCCAATTCCTTTGAAGCTCCATCCGTTGCTCGACCACCTCTTGACTGCGTTGACGACGACTCCTTCGAGATCCTTCAGCCATGGCAAGCAATTCAAGCAAAAAATCTTTGATTTTGGTTAACAATGGAGGATTTTCTCCTTTTCTCTCTCTGGTTTACGCACGGAAGAAGAAGGAATGGGGAAGGGCTCGGTCATTTAAACACGGTCAAAACACAGGAAGCGTAAAAAACCAAGATGGTCCGTACGGACCTCTTTGCAACCGAGGTTGGTCCGTACGGACCTCTTTGCAAGAGGTGGCCAAATTACTTTCTGCCCTTATAATCTTTGCCCCGGTGTCCTAAGGCCTTTTCCGGCAAATCCAAGTGCAGAATGGTCCCTAACCCTTCAAATCAACCACCGGCCATCAGCGTAAGCCCGGTCCTCGCCCACTCCAACGGCAATTCACTCCCCGGCCGTCAGCGTAAGACCGGTCCTCGCCCACTTCCAACGGCGGTTCAACCACCGGCCCAGCGTCGGCGTAAGACCGGTCCTCGCCGGCTTCAACGGCAATTCAACCACCGGCCGTCAAGCGTAAGACCGGACCTCGCCCACTTCAACGGCAATTCAACCACCGGCCGTCAGCGTAAGACCGGTCCTCGCCAGCTCAACGGCATTTCAACCACCGGCCGTTAAGCGTAAGACCGGTCCTCGCCAGCTCAACGGCAATTCAATCCCCGGCCGTCAACGTAAGACCGGTCCTCGCCCACTCCAACGGCAATTCAATCCCCGGCCGTCAACGTAAGACCGGTCCTCGCCCACTCCAACGGCAATTCAACCACCGCCCGCTCAAACGGCAATTCAAGAAGGAGCGACACCTCCCGGCCACGAATCCCAGGCACGAGACGCCTCAAGACGCCCGACGGCAATTCAAGAAGGAGCCAACACCTCCCGGCCACGAATATCAAGGCACAAGACGCCTCCAAACGCTCAACGACAACTCAACCGGCCGGAGGTCCGAAGTCATCTTCCCAACGAAAAGGGCCCTACAAGGTCACGCATCCCAGCAATTCAAGCAGGCCGGTCGGATGTAAGCCCGAACTTCGCCCACTTCAACGGCAGCGCAAGCACCGCCCATCAAAGTATGCCCAAGCTCCTCCCCAACAAGTCGAAAGGGTAGTCATACAAGACTGCATATCCCGGCCACCGGCCATCATCCTTGCCCGCTCAACGGCAAAACAAGCACGAAGGAGCCAACACCTCAGTACAAGTCCCGAGGCACGAAGCGCCTCCAAAACGCCAAATGGTGAAGCAATCACCGGCCGTCATCCTTGCCCACTTCAACGGCATCTCAAGCACGGCGGTCATCGTAAGTCCAACCTTCTACATCAACATGCAAAAACACAAAGGCATCTACGCCTCTCGAAGCCTGAGGCGGCCACGCCTCCTGGCTGCGGCTAGAAGACGATTCAAAGTCCTCGCGCATTACATCAAATGCGGCTAGAAGACGATTCAAAGTCCTCGCGCATTACATCAAGCTGCGGCTAGAAGACGATTCAAAGTCCTCGCGCATTACATCAGCTGCGGCTAGAAGACGATTCAAAGTCCTCGCGCATTACATCAGCTGCGGCTAGAAGACGATTCAAAGTCCTCGCGCATTACATCAAATGCGGCTAGAAGACGATTCAAAGTCCTCGCGCATTACATCAAGCTGCGGCTAGAAGACGATTCAAAGTCCTCGCGCATAAACCGCCGCGGATGACGATTCAAAGTCCTCGCGCGTGGCACCAGCCGCCGCCGGATGACGATTGAAAGTCCTCCCGGCGTGGCACCAACCGCCGCGGATGACGATTCAAAGTCCTCGGCGTGGCACCAACCGCCGCCAGATGACGATTCAAAGTCCTCCGGCGTGGCACCAGCCGCCGCGGATGACGATTCAAAGTCCTCCCGGCGTGGCACCAGCCGCCGGGATGACGATTCAAAGTCCTCCGGCGTGGCACCAACCGCCGCCAGATGACGATTCAAAGTCCTCGGCGTGGCACCAGCCGCCGTCGGATGACGATTCAAAGTCCTCCGGCGTGGCACCAGCCGCAATCGAAGACGATTCGGGTCCTCGCTCTATCTCCGGCCGGAAGGCCTTAAACCACCCGATTAGGAAAATCGTAAAATTTCCATCCCGGGACACCACCACGTCCTCACAATTGACCTCGGCGGTCACCACATTTCAGGACACCACCACGTCCTTACCGCGACCTCGGCGGTCACACAACACTTCGGGGCACCACCACGCCCGCACTCACAAATTCACGACCTCGAACTACGACCCGGGCTTGATTCCCGCCAGGGATACGTAGGAATCCTATCACAGGGTCTAGCCATCGACCCATACGGTCACCTAGGACACCACCACGTCCTCACAATTGACCTCGGCGGTCACCACATCCCAGGACACCACCACGTCCTTACCACTGACCTCGGCGGTCACACGACACTTCAGGGCACCACCACGCCCACATTCACAAAACACTCACGCCGCCGAACTACGACCAGGCTTGATTCCCGCCAGGGATACGTAGGAATCCTATCACAGGGTCCAGCCATCGACCTATACGGTCACCTAGGACACCACCACGTCCTCCACATCGACCTATGCGGTCACCCAGGACACCACCACGTCCTCTCACCACGACCTCGGCGGTCACACGACACTTCAGGGCACCACCACGCCCGCATTCACAAAACACTCACCCCACACCCGAACTACGACCGGGCTTGATTCCCGCCTGAGGATACGTAGGAATCCTATCACGGGGTCCACCTATTGACCTAAACGGTCACACAAAAGGACACCACCACGTCCTCACATTGACCCTCACGGTGCCACTTCCTCTCCAAAGACGCGATCCAGTTAGGACCCTTATCTTATCGGCGACCCCACTTCTTTCATAAGTGACGTCGTCGAGGGGCCTGTAAGTACCCCAATCTGGATCACCCCCTTTCAAACACACGGGAAACACCGCGAGACTCATCCACGCAATCTCGGAGACCTCTCTCACTCAAAACCCTCTCAAAACCCTCTCGAACCCCCAACCAAACCAAGGGAGGAGCCTGCAGGATAAAGGGACAAAAGGACCTTTTGGGAATTTTCGGGAAATCGAAAAGCAATTAAGGTCCGTACGGACCTCTTTGTCTCAATGATTACTAAATCCCCTTAAAGTCCACAATATTCCCTCAAATCCGGGAAAATGATTACTTCCTGCGAGTTGGTCCGTGCGGACCTCTTTGCATGCAAGATGGTCCGTACGGACCTTATTGCTCGAGGGAACACCATCATTCGAGAATATTCTCCATCATTGCGGATTCCCTCAAATCGAGGAAATCCAAAATTACGGATAACCAAGAAGGTCCGTACGGACCTCTTTGCTCCGAAATTTTTACTATAAATAGAGGGCTTCCCCTCCTCATTTTCACACACCTCCCTCTTCTCTCTTCCTCCCTTAGCCTTCGGCTCCCCTCTAGAGTCCTCTTGAGGCACTCCGGCCCCTTTCGGATCCTTCCGAGGCCTTCCGAGCTCCACTTGTGGTGCTCAGAAGCCTCCCAGCGCTCGAGACGCTCCGCGCTGCCCCGAGGCACTCTCGAGGTACTCGAGGCCCTCGTGGTACTCAGAGGCCTTGCACTGGTCTTTCCACGGTGTCCGGCTCTTTCCGAGTCAAACCGACGATCCCAAACCACGCCGAAACTCTGCCCGAGTGACTCCTGCCACCACAACGCACGCTTAGAACCTCTGCCCGAGTGATCCCGACGATCCCCACGCACGCCCGAACCTGCCCGAACGCAGCCTACAACCTCAACTCACGCCGAAACTCCGTCCGCGAGACAACCGGTCCCTCCGAAGCAATCCCGATCCATGCGGAACGCTACTCCGACCTCAAACACCATTCCCAGGCGGAAGACAGACACGAACCAACATTGGTAAGGCTTCCTTCCTATACTATTTCAATACATTTCCATACATAGCATACAATGTAGACATCCGATCTGACATGCATTTTTAAAAGCACACACACACACACACAACATTTAAAGGATATTAGGGGTATCCGAAAGACTCGTTTTACGAGGCTACTCGGGTGAGCTCTAATATTCTAATATTCTCTTCCCGGGGAGTCATCTGACCTCCGAACTCAAAATCTCATCACACAAAAACAGTTTAAAATTATCTTTAAACTGATGCCCTTTTTCAATGTTTTGGGCTTAATAAAAACGGCGTGGCGACTCTACAAATACGAAAACAAACGGCGAGACACCCTCCAACGCGAAAGATGCCAGATGCCGGGGCCGCGAGGCCTGCTCGGATCCGGGTAATTTCAGGTGCAGATTGCTAGGGCTTTTCTGTGGTTCGCTTTTTCGAGCACACTTTTTGGACACGCCGAGGGGACGGCGGTATTTGCCCTGCTGCAGATGTTGACTGACGTGGAGATGGCTGAAGAGGTATCTTGGGGAGGCCGGGTTGCGAGCTATACTTTGCTCTAGGCAGTGCATTGGGAAGGTGAGCTCCCCGACATGCTTTGAGTTCCCTCGGAGGTATAAGCTTCTGCTTTTCTTTTCCTTATGCATGCGTTGTTTCTTTCCGCACTTAATTGATGTGATCTTTACCTTTCGCGTGTATGGGCTGGAGGTTCTTTCATGTCACGATGTGGCGGCAGGTCGGCGGAGCACATCGGGGCATATCCGGCTATGCTCTCTGGACCAAGCATGCTCGGGAGAAGATAGGTTCCGGGGCGTACAACCCTAAGTACAAGGATTGCACGCCTTTGATGAGAGCGAGACGGATGAGGGGATGAGGTTCTACCCACAGGGCCGCTTCGAGGTGGAGCGGTGAAGGGTGCGGAGAGGTGGACTGTGGAGCGGAGGATTTTGAGGGGTTTAACCTGTGACGCGTATTACATGGGGGAGAGAGTGACGCACCAACATGGCGAGGGTGCGCCTTTGATGGCACCGATGGAGCCTCCCGCGACATGATGCATCCGATCGAGAGCTCGGAGACACAGGGGTGACTATCGAGGTGGCGTGCACTTCTCGAGGTTTGTGGCGAGCGAGGATTATTCACGATTTATCTTGAGGAGGCCGAGGATGCCCCCGGGTTCTTGAGAGAGAGGGATTGGGGGTTGAGCAAGGGCCCTCGATCGGACTTTTCGTATGTCCGGGACGGGGTCGGGCGAGAGTACAGATCCCTATCCACGATCGGGTTCCACGAAGCTTTAGGCCTCGTCCGGATATGAAGGTACGGCTTTTTACTGCTTCTTCTTCTTTTCTTTCGCATCAAATTATTTCTCGCATCAATTAGTTCTGACGCTTTTGTTTCCGTGCAGTTCCCGGCCTTGGTGGTGGAGAAGCTGACGAAGCAGGTGATTGGGGCTAAGAGGTTCCTCGGGAGGATGGTTGCTGTGGGGCTTTGCTCGGGGCGTAGCGAGACATGCATGCCTCGGCGCCCGTAGAGCGGGAGACTTCCTCTATTCCTTCGGAGCATTCTACCGAGACTCCTCTTTCTCCTCTCATAGATCCCGGCATGGGCGCCTCGGACCACGTCATCCTCGGGGATTTGCATGGGCAGGGACATGTTTGGCACCACGGCGGGCCATCCTCGCATGTTCGGGGATCCGACGCATTCACGTTCGAATATTACTTCTTTGCGGATCTCGGCTTGCCTTATCGTGGCGTACCGGTTGATCCAGGCGAGCCTTTCTCTGGAGACGAGGATGACGATCCCGAGCCCGAGATATTCATGGCTACTGAGGAGGCGGGCCCGAGTCGCAAGAGGGACCGGGGGAAAGCGCCCCACCAGAGGATTACGATTGATGATTTTTGGTTGATTCTGGGACTGTACTTATTTTGACAGATACAGTTTATTTTTTATGCACACATTTTTTTTCCTTTTTTTTGGAATGTAATAATCTAGGATTACTGTTATTTTTTTTTTAATCTATTATGAATGCAATGTTGCATGAGCCCTGGTTTTTTGGCAAGGGTGTGAAGGTTTGGTATATGAACTGTTTGGACAGGCTTTGCACAGGTTTCGAGCGGCTGGGACGAAATATTCCTCCGTGGTGCGGCGGTTTAAGCTGCAGATTTTTTCACAGGTGGTGACATTCATGTCCGCGCGGACGTGGTCGAATCGCGGTGTTTCATTTATTTCGGTGGTTGGATCTGGTTTGGACCATAAATATCATTGAAACTCCATCTTCTCCAGTTCAAACTTACTGGAATTTCGGGAGAGAAGAGAGAAAAGCCATGGAAATGACCAAAAATTCTCCAAAATTATCCAAAGAAAGGCAAATGTTGTTCTTTGAAAGTTCAAGGAGTGGTGTAGGGAGATTATGCACGAGAGAAGATCATTCTTTGAAGAAAGGTACAAGATAAAATGCTTGTGGTCTCTCAAAGAATTGGTTCCTGGCTATGATCTCTTGAGGGCTTCTTCTTCATTTTGGGATACTAGAAGGCATGTCTTTTGCTTTTCTTACAATGAGGTGGTTTCGACCGTTGAAGAATTCCGGGCTTTTCTTGGTGGTCCGGAGGTGGAAGAGATTGCGATTCCTTTGCCCGAAGGAGCTTCTTTCGTTGATAGGTTGTGCAACCTTCTTCATCTTTCCCCGGAGGAAGCACAAGGTATGATCTGTAGTCCCGATCATTTTGACATTTCTGGTCTTCCTGATAGATTTAGGGGTTTAGGCTTGATTGATGATGCCTATTGGGATGCTTTTGCACTCTGCATGTTTGGTACCTTGTTTATGGTTTACTCTTTTGGGATTTGTCATCGAGCTTTGTTGGATGTGGTTGTACACTGCCGTTCGGGCCGGGATGTTGTGCCCTTGATCCTGGGCCTTCATGCTCTTGACAGGTTAGCTACCGGGAGGCGGTATATGCACGGGGGCAGCCCGTTTCTCTTGACTATGTGGCTGATGGAGCGCCTGGGGATCCTTCACGAAACTTCTGATGCGGTGAAACCTTGGACTTTAGCTAGGAGAGGGGTTACTGTGGACCTCGATGATCAGGGCTCATGGGAGTATTGGATGGCTTGTCGCCAGACTACGGATATCAGATGGTTGGTACCTCATTGGCGGGTAGAGACTCGGAGAGTGCTTCAGGATGGTTCTCATGTGATTATGCTTCCGGGGCTTTCTCAGTCCAGTTTTTATATTCCAGCTCTGGTTCGGCGGCCGTTTGGCTTGGAGCGAGACTCCTTTGGAGGATTTTGAGGATATAGCTACCGGGGTGGTGGCTTACGCCGATGGATGATCCTTCAGTATTCCCATTTCTTTCCCGAGCATGGAGGTATGACGTCTTTCCTCCTAGGGTTATCCTCAGGCGTCCGGGGCATGTATTTTTGACCACTTGGTACTTGGATTGGTACGAGAGGCATTTGGGGGAGACTCAGGTGGCTATTTTGAGACGGCGTGAGGAAATTGTTGGTGTGGAAGACATGACTGTTTCGGACCATCCCAATCATCTGAAAAGACTTCCGCGGCTTTGGTTTTCGGTATTGTCAGCTCAAACTCAGGCTTTGGGCCTTCCTGGGCAGTCGGGACCACAGTGGCAAGCTTCACGAACTGCTCTACTAGGCTTGGAATGCCTTTAAAAGTATACTCACTCTCCATGGTGGTGGTAGCCCCAGGTATCTTGGGTAGGTCCGCAAACATCCTACGGACTGGGTTGGCTTTGTTTCCCCTGGACTTTCTGAGGTCATGTTGTAGCTTCAGCCATCCCTCTGTAGGTTCTTTGACTGTGGCATTACCATGCTGTGTAGGGCCTTTCACGAAGTAGTCACCCAAATTAGGACTGAAAGGGAGAGATTTAGGGTCGTTGACCGGGACCCTTCCTGTGGCAGCTTCTTCCCTTTTCCGGGCAATTTCTTTTTCTTTCGCGGTGTCCACCGAGGTGGCCTCATATCCCAGGCCGTGGCGAGTTTTCTGTCCTTTCACCTCAATAACTTTGTGAGTTCCTTGCTGATGCTTCCCCAGACCGAGACCGGGCAGGTAGCTCATTCTTCTCATCATCTTCAAGACTGGAGGGATCTTGTCCCGAGTGATCGTCAGATCTATGTTACAAACTTGGGCTTTGGGAGGCTCGACCGTGAAGCCTGTTAGCATGAGACCTTCCTCGTCATGTTTGATCTCCAGAATAGGTATCCCACAGTATCGGTGCCCTCCAAAGTGACTAGGTCTCCATAAATGGTTGTAAAATCCCCATCCGAGACAAACTTCACACACCGATGTAGGCTCGAGGCAACCCCTTTAACTTGATGCGGCAAGGTCTTCCCGGCGGGCATTAAAGGTGATCGAGATGTCAATAACCTGGAATTCCACGGGTATCATCTTCTTGCCAAACCGAGAGGGCCAAAGTAGCAACCCCAAGTACCGTGCGGGATGTAGAGTCGTAAGCTTTGGTTGTGAGGGAGGAAGGCTTTAAATACGTGGATTTGATGTCGAGCAGACTCATGATCTTAGCCGGGAGGATATTCATCCAGGACCCATTGTCAACCAAAACTCGGGAAGACGCCGTTCGTCCACTGGACTGTGATGAAGAGGGGCTCGTTATGATCAGCTCCGAGGCGAGGGAGGTCGAGGTGCAGTGAAAGTGATTATATTCCCATAGTGAATGTTCCCAATCAAGCGCACCACATCATCGGGAGTAGCATCAATAGGGACTAGCGTGCGGGCTAGGCTTTCTTCCGGCTTTAGCTTGTGGGGGTACGATAAGGTAAGCGGGGACCACAAAGAGATGTTGGCACGAGTTTGTTTCGGTTTGGGTGAGCACGGGATCCTCCTTCTCGAGGTTAGGAGTTTCGGCTGTCTTGGCATAGGGGAGACGGTCTTCCCTTGGTGCTTGATCCGCTACCTTCTTATCTGTCTTGGGGTTCCCCTGGTAGATCTGCCCGGATCGGGTCAACAGGTTGACTTCCTCATCAGTCGCTTCTTGACTAGATTTCTTCAATGCTGCCAAGGTAAATGGGGGAGACCTTTTGGCTACCGGCCACTGGTTCTGACGGAGTCTAGCAATGGTGAGTGGCTGAGCTTGAGCTGTATTGGCTCCTTCCTGGGCAACTTTTAAAACTGCTTCCCATGTCACAGGATTTTGAACCTGGGATTGTGTTGCTGTCCCCTGGATGGCCCACAGAGCTAGGGCGTCCTCCGATTTGCCTTCATAGCCTGCCTTGTCCATAGTTATCATACAACAGGAATTGCTATTCTCAGGGCTCGGCGGCTTTTCGATTTCATCTCCGGTATAGTGCAGCCACTCTGGTTCCTTTCTGTAATACTCAGAGCTGGAGATGATTATAGCATTCTGCGTGGGAGGAGCATCGGGTATCATGCCAGTTTCTAGGACTTCCCTGAGAGTTGAAATACATTCGGGGAAGGTGACCTCTTCTTGGGTAACCCTGACAAGGATTGTTACTTTGTTTCGGGGCGGATTTGATCTGACCATGGTTACTTTCTCATTGGGGAGGATGGGAGTCAGTTTCCCTCTCTCTAACAGATCTTCAACTATCCTCTTGGATCGAGTGTCTGAAAACCCTTTCCCCAAAGCATGGTAGGCAGTGTTGAACTCTATGACATCCACGTGCTCAGCCCCAGGAAATTTCATGGCTTTCACGTCCTCGGTTTCATAATCGTCTTCCGAAGTTTCTTCATCGTCGCTTGCTGACAACCAACCATTGTGTCCGGCTCCCATGATGTCATTTCCGGCATGATTGTTCCAGATTGATTTCGGTTCTTGGGCCTCAGTTGACTCCTCACTTTCGTCGTCATCATCATTACTGTCATTACTGTCATCAGAATCATCTTCCCATACTACTGGGATTTCGGCTGAGAGAGAGCGCCGGTCAAATTTGTTAGGGGAGAACGGGTGCGTGCAGCCGCAGAAATTGTCATATGCCCCCATTGCCGGAAACGGCAATTGCGACTCCGCTTCTCCTCCCAGAAACTGTGGGGGAAGAGTGAGAGGGGGCGGCACGTACTTGACTCCAGGAAGGATATAGAAGCAATCCTCCTCCTCTGATTCTTCATTTTCACTGTCCTCGGGATCGTATTCGGCTTCTCCCAAAACCATCTTGCAGAAGTGCACTAACTCCAGGTGTTCTTCGGCCTCTTTGCTGATAAGCCCCAATACAGGCGCCCGTCTGAAGCTTTCTTGCTCAATCTTCCTTGACTGCTCTAACCATCTCGTGTAAATGGTTTTCTCATGATTTGACTGGAATAGCCCCAGTTCTTCAGCATCGGCTTTCCCTTCCTCCGAGAAGTAGCGGGCTTCGTATTCTTGCAAGAAATTTCTAACATGAGACCAAGGAGGGTTGGTTTGTTCACCATCCTCAAGGCTGAGGGGGAATCCGAATTCAGGATCCTCGACATGGTTGGCCATGGGTATTTGGAGGTCTTCATCAGTTTCCGCATCCTCCTGGACATACGAAGGTTCTCCGGCTTCAATCATGTTCACCTGGTTTTGATTTCTCGGGAAGGGATTTTTGACTGTATTAGGCCCCTCGGGGCCTTCCAACTTCCCTTGCTCTATCAATCCACTGGATTGCCTTTTCGCAGTAAATCGGTTATGCATTAGATGTCCGTGGGCCTGATGAAAAGCGCAGAACTTAGAAGTATTCACGGGAGCATTCGGATTTCTGGGTTGGAAATTTTCCAAAGGCATTCCAAAGCTTCTTTCACCAATCCTCTAAAGATGTCGTTCGAGGCATTCCAAGCTTTCGAGGTTTATGACCCGAGGCTTGGGCTCATTTGGTTTCACGGGAGCAAAAGGAGTTGCATTATTACATTCCTGCCCTGCGTAGTTGATCACCTCTTTACCTTTAACAGGAGTGGGAACCGTGTTTGAGGGAGGAGCTCTGTATCTGTAGGCAGGTGCGGCAGCCGGTTGTTGATTGTAAGCCTTTTCAAACTTAGCTGCGGAGTTAACCATGGCCTGTAAGTCTGAGTACGAGAAATGACTGAGGGAGGTTCTCAGATGTGACTTCGAGCATGGCGGAAGATGTCCAACTGTTCCTCTTCAGAAGGAGGGATGGCCATCTCACTGAGTTTCAGATTCCACCGCTTGTAGAAATCCCCAACATTCTCGTCGGGACGCTGCACGGTTATTTGCAAGTCAACTCTATTTGTTTCCATTCCGAATTAGCTTTGTACTTCTCTGTAAAGGCACTGGTGATCTGATCCCATGTAGCCCTGGCCTCGGGTTTTAAGCGGAAGAACCATTTTAGAGCGCTGGATTTCAAGGAGAGACTGAAATAGTCAGCCAACTGCTGATTGGTGCATCCTTTGGCCTTCATTGCCAAGGTATATGTGTCTAGATGAGTTTTCGGGCATGCAGTCCCATCAAAGAGGTCCAGATTAGGCATCACGAACTTGTGGGGCAAGGGAACAATGGAGTCCGGGTCCGTAGGCCGGAAGGCAGACTTCTTAGCAGTCAATTCGGCAATCTCCGCTTTCATTTCCTTGTGCTGTTCTATGAACCAGGCCAGATGAGGGTCTTGTGGTGGAGCCATGGCATTCAGACCAGTGACTGAGCTAGAGTGAGGAGCTACCACTGGCGGTAGGCTGGTGGAGGGAATGGTCGATCCGGGGACATAGGTAAAAACTTGTCCTTGGCCCGAATTACCCTGGGGAGCGTGAGTAGGAGCCTGGGCATAGGGATAGAACCTTGCGGCTTGTTGATTTTAAACCGAAAGAGTGGGCGGAGGCAGGCATGATGTAGCCGGATAGCTTGGTCTTCCGAGCTGAGATTCATATGTAGGCATAGGTGCGGGCTGTTGTCCCTGGTTGTTGAACTGTATGCCAGGCTGTGGCGAGGGTGTGTAGCCGAGAGGGTATTGCGGTCCGAGGATTCGATGAAGCTGGATTAGGGGCTTGGTGGCCCATTGGTCCACTGAGTGAGAAATGGGTTTGTAGGAGCTGTGCTAGGAGCGGTGACCGGCATCATTACGAGGAGGGGCTCTGATCATTGTTGTCCCCGAACCAAATTGTGGTGGCATCCCAAAGCTATTCTTTGCGGTACTCGAACCGCTATTGTGAAGGTCCGGCTTGGTCGTTTCCGAACCGAGACGGGATCCCAATTTCTTTGTGGCATTAGAGATATCCCCAACCGTGAGAAGACATTCCGCATGCCGATTTTGTCACCCACCGAGGAAGCTGCGAGCCGATTCGCCCGTCAGTTGCATGGATCCGGTGGCCGTAGGCTGGGAGAGTGGTGACCCGAAGATCGAGGAGCATGGGTCCTGGTAATAGTACCATAGGAGGTGGGTGGTGGCATCTGAAGTAATCGGGCGGCGAGAGTGGGATTGGGGTCCTCTTCTTCTTCCACGGTGTAGGTGCCATAGGGATTGAGGCGGCGGCCAAACCATGGCTCTGATAGCTTCCATAAGGCTATTAATCTGTGCTTCTGTCGCAATCTCATACGTTACGCTAACTGATTCCACTTCATTACATTTGAGGGGTCCGGGAGGCGGAGTGATGTTGTCCCCATCATTACCGGTGATGCAGACATTACGAAACCCGGAGTCGGAACAAATGGTGAAGCCGATGATGCGCTTGACTCTTCCCAACTGATCAAACGGTGACCTTGGTCCGAAACCAAGCTTTGTGAGGAGGCTGCGGGGGAAAGACACGAGGGTTCGAGATGTTTGGGAGTGAAGGAGGGTAGGTGTTTGGGCTTAGGGCTCATGCAACATGCAGTTATTTGTTCTTGTTTACTTAAAACGTATTTTATTAAACCTAAACGGTTGAAAAAGATTGCTCTTCTTTTTCGCAAACTATTACGATTCTGGATCGGTGGGCCCCATCACTACGCTGCGGACCCTCAACTGTAACCTCGAACAAGAGTTTCGTAGGGCAAGTAGGTCCCATCGACCGAAAAGAAAATGATCCTAAAGTCGGCGGGTAATCTAGTCTTAACGAGCATTCGATGTAAATTACGGACGAAGCTGACGTCAAAGGTCAAGATCATGTCCGGAGGGCTCGACGAAAAGTCGGCATGGCTCGGACTGATAAACGTCCATAATTGATTTTGACCCGTCGTTAGTTAGGCCGTAATTAGACATGGAATAATCATTAATCCTTGATGACTCGGTGTCAAATGCAGGGAGTCGGTGCATAAGTTGTGCCGGTCAGTCAAAGTCGGCGCCGGTCAATATCCGGTCAAAGTTTGCGGCGAAAACCGGCATGACTTCGGCGATAAGGGTCCCCGAAAGATATTGACTTGGTATGCCGACTAAGGCTTGACAGGAAAGGTGTATACACAGACCGGGCATGACACGGACCAGACTAAAAACCAACCGGGTCTCGGACAAAGTGTGTCACGGACAAGTGTATGGTCGACACGAGGCTCCAAGGGATGTTTGGGTAGTCCCGTGCTCGCACCGATAGGCGTAATAAGGCCAAAAGGGCTGCTACTGGGATTTCCCCGGGCAAAGGACGTAGTGTGCAGTGTAAGGCCAAGTGCGCGTAGTGTGCAAGCAGTCTATCTTCTTTTTCTGAGTAAAATAGAAATTTTCATATGTCTTAAAGAGGATGATGCATACAAAAAATTTGAAAATGATTTTTTTTTTGAAAATCTCTTTTTTTTGAAAATCTTTTTTTTTTGAAAATTTTTTTTTGAATTTTTTTTTGAATTTTCGATTTTTTTTTTTTGAAATTTTTTTGAAAATCTTTTTTTTTTGAAAATCTTTTTTTTTCTTTTTGAATTTTTTTTTGATTTTTTTTTGAAATTTCTTTTTGAAAGCAAATAAACACATAAGCACATAAGCACAAAAATTCAAACAGTTAAGAAAGTGATTCCGACAGTCAAGATACCGATTCTTTCGGGACAATCAAAACAACACGAAATGTGCAAAACAAACACACACACACACACACACACAGTACAAATGGTTTCAAATGCCGGGACGGAAGTTTGACCCACAAAAGCTTTTCTTTTTTTTTCTTTTTTATTTTAAAAAAAAAAACAATGATACCGGTACGTGGCTTTGTTAGACCATAATTTATCCCAAGCCCCGGGTTAGGGAGCGGTACAGGAAACTTAATGGTTTCCACCTATATATCAAATACCATTTTTTTTATATATTTTTTTTTAAAAGAAGATAAAGCATACAGGTCCCCAGCGGAGTCACCATTGTGATGACTGTGCCCCGCCGCGATTTTTCCTTTTTTGAAAAATCATTTAAAAAAAAAATGGGAGTCGCCACACCATTTTTATTTTAAGGGCCAAAACTTTAAAAAATGCCCGAGATTAGAGATTTGGGTTCGGAGTTCACGTTACACTTCGGAAAGAACGTTAGGGTTCACCCGGAATTCCTCGTAAAACGAGTCTTCCTAATTTGAAATCATTTGTGTGTGTGTGTGTGTGTGTTTTGGTTAAAATAAATGTAAACTGAGAAAATTAAAAATTGAGAACTTTTTGTAAGATATTAAACAAGTCCCATGATTTTTGGTATGATTTTAGGGTTGAGTTTTGGTACTCAAAAGACTCCTTGAAGTTGAAAGTCAATTCTGCCAGAATGAAAAAGACAGTGGACACTTGATTTTGAAATGGATTTAAGAGCTTTAAAAATTCAGAATCTGAGGAAAGTCAGAGAATGAAAGTTGTTCAAAACATCTTAAATAAGGTGACTGCAAAATATTTTTATGATTGGAGATGATTTGAGGGACCAAAACCTTCTGGAAATCTCAGATGTGAAATCTGGATTTTCAGAGACTGCTAAACTGACCTTTGGAAAATAATTTGAAAAAAGGAGTTAGACTCACGAAAAAAATAAAGTAAAAATATGTCTGGAATCCTATGGATGTTGGCTACAAAAAGTATTTTGTAGTCAACTCCAAATTTCAAGTTTTTCTGTGTCCAAAAAATTAGACAATGGACAGAGGTCTTAGAGAAAGGCTACTGGACAGCAACATTCTCAAGAAGGAAAATGTGATTTTAAAGGGGGTTTGCATCCATGCTTTGTCCCCATTTCCTTAGTCTTTGATTAGTGATCACTAAAAATTTTAGTGGTGATCTACTATATCAAGCCATCCTTAGGGTACATTAGGACTTGAAGCATTTCATTTGCTTGGGAAGGGGAGATTTAACCTTGAAATAAAGATTTTTTGTATGAAAATGATTTTTAGGTTAAGAAAAGGTTTTCAAGTAAGTAAAACAATTTGAAAGGAATATTGATCCTTGTAGAAGATCATCCATGGAGATGAACTTCCATGGTGATCCTCTTGGATCTAGGGCAAGGGATGGACAACAAACAAGTTACATCTTTGAAATGTGAGATGCATGCATGGATGAGGGAGGTTTACCAATGGTGATATCCTATCTTCCTTGTGTTTGTGTTTGAGCTTTAAATTTGAGAGTGTTTAGTGAGTGTGATTTGAGAAAATAATCAAAAGAAAAAGGTGGCAATTCAAGGAATTTCCACTGTTTTCTCCAGTATTTTCGCCAATGTGCTTGCTGTGAGTGAATTGTGTATCTTAAAAATGAGACTGAGGGGCTCTATTTATAGGCCTCTGAAAATGTCAAAACCATCCGCGAGGACAAGTCCTTCAGCGTGCATTGTTCACTTAATGCTGCTGCAGGCTTTGGACAAGAGGAATATTTTTCAAAATATTCAAACAGCTGTGTTTTACAGCTTACCCATTTCGAGTTTTTACATTTTGTAATATTCTTTCCCTTGTTTAACTCTAAATAGCAATACCTAATTTACCCTTGCTTTGTTAGAAAAGTTAGGAATCGTTAGAAATGTTAGGGATGTTAGGACTTTCGTTAATTTTCTAACTAAAATACTAACAACTCAAATTGGAGCACTTACAGGTGTGCAAAGATTTTAAGAATGTATGAAATCAAAGGAAAATTCCCTTACCTTGGGACCTCCACTTCGAGATTACACCAGCTTCTTGACCTAGGCTATCTTTCCTAGTAAAGAAAAACTTGTTTCTCCATCCTCTATCAGCAGGGTCATTGTTGGAATTCAAGACAGGGTCACCACCGCTCTTAGCCCTAAAGCAAAACCTCCCAAGACCGAATCCTCTTATCTCAGTAGTATAAGAAAACTCTTCTAGACCCACATTCAAACCAGTTTGTTCCTTCAACCTAACTAAGGTTTGTAAACACCTCCAACCTTGAGGCATAATTTGGGCATAATTAAGTTTGGCCGAGGTGAAGAACCTAGTAATTAAGTCAGAGAAGGGGAATTTTAGGCCAATGATGAAGGGATATTCTGGGAAACACACCCATTCAGGGGAATAGCACTCAGAGGTTAAGTCGGGATGAATGAAGAAAACCGTTTCGGGTGGAAATGCATGATTCTTCTTAATAATTTCCAAATCAGCCTCAGAAATTAAGCATTTTTCCTTATCAGGTTCTTTTAACAGATTTTGGGTCACGAAACCCTCAGGAAGACCTTCATCGCTCTCGATTATGCTCACCTTCTTTCTCCCCATTTTTACAAACTTGAGAAAATTATCAAAAAGAAATTGAGAAGGGGACGAAGCAACTCACCGAAAATTTTACTTGTTTTTTCTTCTTCTTGCGTTCCTCCTTGATTCCTCTCCAAAACCCTTTTTGTTAAAAAACTTCTGTGAAAAGGAGAGTTGAGGAAGAAGGATTCTAATTTAATTGAGAGAGGTTGCAAGCGGTTGAAAGTCTAAAGAAACATCATGACCTTTGCCTTGGAAATACTCAAAATCGTCCCATCAAACCTTTTCATTAATAACCGCCGTACACTTTATCCATTTTTGGCAAAATTTTTAAATTTTTGTCTCTTTATATTCTTTATTCTAAAATTCAAAAAGTTTGGGGGCAATTGTTAGGCCCTACATTTTCAGTCAACTTATTTTCAACTTGCACCTAACATCTTGGTACTAACAACTTGAGTTGTCCTATTACATCTTGATCATCTTGCAGGTTGAATTATTGTTACGTTAAACCCTACTTTTCAGGGAACGTGCCAATGGTTAGAAGACTAATTCAATGACGTTTCTCCATTAAAGTATCCAGCAACGGACCATTATCTCCTTCATCAATAATGTGGCGAGAATATCTCAACAAGATCAACTTATTTCCGATATTCAAGGCCTGTGATTTTCTTTGTATTTTAGCCGTTATTTGAGGTATAAAAAGGGGATAAACACCTGTATTTTGCACACACAATCTCACTAGCTTAAGCTCCCTTACATACGCTCTTAGCTCTGTACTCAAACTCGATCTTTAATATATCTTTTGGTCAAGGCAGGTTCCTAAACCTTCCGAGGTTTTATGCTGGCGAACAAGTTGTTCAAGGGCTTTCCCTAGTCAACAAAATTCCTTGTGTCCATTTATATTCTATCCAATAATCATTGTATCCTGATTCATATCTCTTTTGTCATTTTTCTTGTCATTGATTGGTAGTATTTGTAGAAATTTGACCAAAACAGTGGTGAATTAAGATTTTAACAAAATCGGAACAAATTGTTTTGATACTTGGATTAAGGGGAATGTATTAGTCATTTGTGTAAAATGTGAACTATGGATTTTGCAAGGCAATGGAGAGGGAAGGACCATCAAATAAGAAGACTATATACATGGATGGCAGGCATTAGGTCGATAATGTTGTTTACTCCACAACAACCATCCAAGTTCGTTAGTTTAGGACAATTAACTAGTTTGTGGGTGGTATTAAGTCAAGAAATGAAGTACCAGGTGGTAACCTTTTAAAACAATATAACTAAAGGGGTCTGTTGTACTTTTTTCAAAATAAAAGTCTAAAGAGTAGCCCCACACTGTTTCCACTCTTCATCATTATTATCTTTTCTTCTCATGAACCCTATCCCCAAATCTAATTCCCCAACATTTTCCCGGGAAAATTCTCCCGAACTCAGATTCAATCTCAAGAATCTGTACATGCATATTAGATTCATCAATCCTTACTATGTTTAATTCTCCCTTTGTTCTTTCCTTTGCCCTTCTGCTTTCTTTACCCCTACTGTTCTTGTTTGCCCCTCGAATCCTCACTCCTAAACATGTACAAATCTCTCTTCCGGACGAATTAGAGGATCTTTCCCTTTTCCGGCGAGCCACCCTCCGCCGTCCCGGCTCTGTTTCCCGCCTCGGCACTGTCAATGCTAAACCCAAAATCGCCTTCCTCTTTCTTACCAACACTGATCTCCACTTTGCCCCTCTTTGGCAACTCTTCTTTCAACCCAATCTGAAACCGGATCCCAAACAACAACGTCTGTACAATATATACGTCCACGCCGACCCTTCTTCCAAAGTTACTCCTCCCGGCGGCGTCTTCGAAGGCCGATTCATCGCTGCTAAACGAACTGAACGGTCATCCCCAACCCTAATCTCCGCCGCGCGCCGCCTCCTCGCGACCGCCCTTCTCGACGACCCTTTAAATTCTTACTTTGCCCTAGTTTCCCAAAACTGCATCCCACTACATTCCTTCCATTACGTCTACCAAACCCTCTTCGAATCACCACCTGCCAACACCGAGTCAACTCGGTTTCCAGTTCAGCAAACGTTCCCCCACAAAAGCTTCATCGAGATCCTCTCGGAAGAGCCACAATTATGGGACCGGTACATCGCCAGAGGGAAAAACGTCATGTTGCCGGAAATACCATTCGAGCGATTCCGAGTCGGCTCACAGTTCTTCGTACTGAGTCGAACCCACGCGTTGACGGTAGTGAAAGACCGGCGGTTCTGGCGGAAGTTTAGGTTACCGTGTTTGAATATTGACTCGTGTTACCCGGAGGAGCATTATTTTCCGACCCTGTTGTCAATGGAGGATCCGAAAGGGCTCAATGAGTATACACTCACTCGGGTCAATTGGACCGGTAGTGTGGGTGGGCACCCGCATACATACCAACCCGAAGATGTGTCGCCGGAGTTAATCCTCCAGCTCAGGGATTCCAATTCAACTTTTTCGTACCTTTTCGCGAGGAAATTTTCGGCGGATTGTCTGCCGTTGTTGATGGATATGGCGAAAAAGGTCATTTTCCGGGATTGAAACTGGGTCGGGTAAGTTTTATTCTTTTAAACCCAAACTCAATTTACATCTTTTTCTTTGAGTCATTGATTTATTGACTGTTGAGTTGAATCTGAGTAGGACGGGTTAACTCGGGTTGTGAAAAATTTCCCTGAAACTGGGTCGGGTATGTTAATGGTTTTATATGTGGTTATCAACTGTTGAAAAATTTCCCTGAAATAATGCTTGAATTTTGGTGATTTGAATTCTTGAAAGTCAATAGGAAATTAAAGTTTGATCCTTTATTTGGGGAAAATTTTACCTAGTAGATGATACTAGTATGAATTACTTGCATTTTATAGTATGTGTTTTTTTATTATAAAATTGCATTTTATAGTGGCTAAAATCCGACTGATGTGGACTTGATTAGTATATGATGTTACAATTATTTTAGCCTGGCTTGGTCAAAATAAATCAGCTCTTGAATGTAAAAAAATGGTTAGGACACCAACTAAAGTGTGTTGGCACATTGCTGATGCATTATTCACCGGATAACTTTTTTTTCTTGGTTTTTGTAGCAAATTTGTTCTTGTGAGTATTTGTTTATGGTCTAAGGCGAACGTAACTTCTGATGATCTTGTTGTCTACTGCTTGGTTAAAGAATGAATCACAAGTCTTATAATTTGTGTTAATTAATTGTGATTATCATTATGTGACAACATTGATATTGGAAACATTGTGGTTTTAATATATATATATATACTATATATATATATATACTCCCTCTGTCCCGCTACAAACTGCACACTTTCCTTATTGGGCGTCACGCTACAAATTGCACACTTCCTAAAATGACAAAGAATTTTTACTATTCTCTCCACTCATTCTCTCTCCTACATTATTTTAATACTCACAACACCATTATAATTTACTATTCCCTCCACTCATTCTCTCTCCTATTTTACTTTTACACTCACAACATTTATATCATTATTTTTTTCCTTAATCCCCGCGCAAACATTAACTGTGCGGTTTCTACCGGGACAGAGGGAGTATATATTTGGAAAATTATTTTCATAAGGTAAAATTTGGAAACCTTATTATTTTTGGGAGGAATAAAGAATTTTAAGTGAGTATTTTCTTGATCGGATAAATATCATTTATACCAACGTATTTACTCCAAATTAGTATTATGAACAAGAAATGGATGGTCATTTTACTCTTTTCACATTCTATTTTTAACTTTTTCGTTGTGTGTTCCTACTAGGATCTGAGAACATAGGGGTGTTCATTTGGTTCTTAATTTAGCTCTAATTTTTAGGTTTAAGATAGCACCCATGTGGACTTTAGTTTTAACAAAAGTAAGAGCAAGTTGGATTTTGGTCCCATTTGTTATTGGTATGCTTTGTCTATTATACCTTTTTACTGAAGTGCATTCACATTTAATTTTAGATAAACCTGAAACTTTTCAAAAATGGAGAGTCCAGCCACATGTCTTGATCAACAGCCGGTCATACTCGGGCATCTATTTAGTGTGTTTGTTAGGGTTATCTAGTCTTAATAAATAAGATTCAGATATCGGGTTAAGTATTAAATAATAAAGTGACGGACAATTGACTCGATGTTGGATTAAAATATAGTTGTATAAATTTTGGCAAGGATGCTTACCAATTTCATTATTAAAAAGATATAAATAAAGATTGGGTTGATGTCTCTTTTTCTTTCGGATGACTTATACTACTATAATCCTATTCTAGAAACTACTGGTATTTTGCACTTCAATTAATTGATAGAAAATTTATATTTCTTAAAAATAATAAAAAAAAAAGAAATAGAAAACTTATGTTTATGCTTTTCATCAAATTCTTGGACTCTAATATCATCAATAGCTTACTATAATTTTCCTAGTAGTACTTGATTGAAAACAAAAGTATCAGTTATTTTTATTTTTATTTTTTTGGTACAAAAAAAGTATCAATAATAAAGTCTCGAGTGTCATTTAGCATACACGCTTGGGTCCAAATTCCCCGGGCCCAGTAAATACACGCTTGTGTTAGTGTTGTCCTCCCTGTTGACTG
This sequence comes from Adenophora triphylla var. japonica, assembly GCA_022495995.1. Classification (NCBI taxonomy): domain Eukaryota; kingdom Viridiplantae; phylum Streptophyta; class Magnoliopsida; order Asterales; family Campanulaceae; genus Adenophora; species Adenophora triphylla. The sequence continues at coordinate 170,317 of JAFEMH010000038.1, read as the reverse complement.
AGGACATGGCCAATTGGAGCCACACATGCACAAACACAAATAGTGCAAGCCAAAGTTTGGTCTTTGGTGTTAGATTTTTAATGTTTCTTTGTTTAATATAATGAAGACAACTGCTACTAGTACATGTTAATAACACGACCATGGCCATTGCCTAGTAGTAGCTGTGCGTGGAACCTCGTTTTTGTATCCGACATGTTACCTCCATAACTCTAATTTATTAAATAAATCAGAGCATTTGTCCTCCATATCTATCTCTCTCACTCACCTGTCATTTATGTTTATTTTATGATACACTTGAACTACAGCTGATTATTCTGATCTGATCTGATCTGATCTAAATCTGACTCTTGTTTTTAATCTGTTTTCTTCAGGTTTTGAGTAGGGAATCTCTCTCCGTCTCTGTTTGTCTGTAAGGGCAGTTGTGGGTAAAAGAGTAAATGTTTTGTTGAGTTGAATTTAGGAGGTGGAAATAAAAGGTGGCGGAGCGGAAGGCCCAATAAGCGGAGCCTAAGCCCAACACAACTTGTAGGCAGGTTGGCACCTTGTTGTTGTGAGAGTATGTACGTAAGGATAAAGTTTGTACATATATGGTCGAGTGAGTCAAAGTGAGTCAGGATGTTGTGAAGCTATTTCTCTAGCATAGCAGGAGCATGGAGGACTTGAAGAAAGAAAGGAAAAGTAAAAAATGGGGCATAGCGAGGAGTTCAAACATAGGGGAACAGTGTTGCTGCTTTATACTTTTCCTCCTATTTTATCTCATTCTTTGCCTTTTCTTTTCTTGTAAGAAAAATAAAAGCAAGAAAAAGAGAAAAAAGAAGTGATGATGTTGATAATTCCGGAAGAGAATCTCTCCCTCCCATATGCTCATTTCTTCCTTCAACCTTCTTACTTTTCTTTGTTTTACTATTTTCTTTTTGATGGGGATTCCTACTGTGCCAATGATTTCGTAATTGGCTATTTGACTCGGAAACGCAAACTCGAGTGAGCTTGAACAAAATTACACTAACAAAAATAAACAATCTTAATTAGCTTTCATCTCCTCTTTCCCAAACCTACAGCCTACCCTTTGCTTTCAAATCACTTTCACATTTATACTTTCCCTCCCCTTTAAATCAATTTACCTATCCCCATTTTCTCTTCTCTACTACGATCGACACCACCCACCCCACACCATATTTTTCCTCTGCACAACCCACCATTCTTCCCCTCTTTCTCAGTTTCGGTACCAAAATTTTGGGCTCTCTACCCCTACAAACAATGATTATTTTTTATCGCTAACAGCCTTACAATGAGGAAATTTGCTTTGCTTAATTAAATCTAATGCAAAGGAAACTAAAAGGAGAGGGAGTTGTCTGTCGAGTTGTAGATTTGGGCTAGAGAAAAAGGGGAGGGGTGGGTTGCCAGATGTGGGAAAGGGTTGATTGGGGGTGGAGAAGGTAGATCTGGTCGGCACGATCGTTGACTTGAGCAGGTGGGAAGTAGTTGATTCAAGTTAGAGCTTGAGCAGATATAAGATTAACCACTGAAGTTGATGAATAACCGGTGGGCGGGCGGCCTGAGGTGTGCAGAGAGAGGGGAGGGGGGTTGGCCGGAGGAGGAGGGAAGGTTGACCGACAGGGGAAGGAAAAGGGTGTTAGAACATGGATTGCAAAATGTGTATACTTGATAAATATACATAAACATGTAGACATACATATATAAATCATAAATATAATGTTATTATAAAATATATAAATTAATCAATGTGTAGAATTCCTAAAGTGAATTATTATCTATTTATGATGGACAAAAGATAATCTTTTGCTGCTTCATATGAAAGGGTGTGGTCCTTAAATGAAGTGTCCATTGGTTTCCAATATATAGAGGCTTTTAATCAGCTTAGAAACACACTTCATTATGGCTTATACTCTCTCAATAAATCTGAGTAGAAGTGAAGGGCATTCATCATTTCGAAGAACAACATTTCCCTCCTTATTTCTTCTTCTTCGCTTCAACATCAAGGATAATGGATTCGTCAGGTATAATACGCTTCCACCTCCTTTATTTTCTCATTCTTATTCAAGACATGAGTACGCATTGGGGTTAACGGAATAGAAATATTTCAATAATTGGTATCAGAGCCTACACATGTTCTTGATTAAGTTTGAGTTCATGATAGTATAATTTTGCTTTACTTTATGTTGAATTCATTATGTTTTGATGTTGTTTAATCACTCTAATTCATTCATAGAGTGTTAATAACATTTATCAAGTTTAAAATCTGTAAAGGATTGAAGTTTTGGCTCAAAATGCATAAAATTCGTCAAAAGGACAATGAATCAAGCAAGATTATCCCATTGGCACGGCCGAGCGTTGAATGGCGCACGTCTGTGCAGATCTACTTGTGAAATTCATGTCCATACGGACTACTTTGCTCGGCCAAATAAGGCAAAACCTCGGCTGAGCATCATTGGACAGTGTAAAAGAACATTATCCCACATCGGGAATAAACATGACTTGTCTCTAACTTATAAGGATCCTGGGCTACTCCCCTTAACACTAATTGATTTTAAGGTGGAACCTCAGACTTTATCATGGTATCAGAGCTGGTCCATTACACGTGCAGGCCCAACGGCCCGCGATGAACCCTCCGCGCCACCCACCATCAAGTCCACGTTGTAAGCCTTTGGCAAAGCCCGGCTACACGTGAGGGGGCGTGTAAGAGAACATTATCCCACATCGGGAATAAACAAGACTTGTCTCTAACTTATAAGGATCCTGGGCTACTCCCCTTAACACCAATTGGTTTTAAGGTGGAACATTAGAATTTATCAAAAAAAATTTAAACTTGAAAATATATTTTATTTTCATTGAAAGTCTAGGTTACATGTATCTAGTATTTATATACAAGAATAATTTAAGTCAACCTCTATATACATGGAAAGGATTACGATTGGGAAATCAAGTATTTGATTTCCCACTAATATTGCCACTAATATCGTTGACACCCCCCGCAAACGAGAGGCGGGATTTGGACCAACTCGAAGCTTGGACCGAAAAAATTCAAAGAGAGGACGAGCCAGACTTTTGGTGAAGACATTCGCAATTTGAAGATGAGATGGAACAAACTTTGTGAGAAGCCGGCCAGAGGACACTAATACCAAAAACCATTTGTAGAGACAACCGGAGCAGGACCCCATAAATCGCAATGAATTAAATTCAACACGTGCGAAGCACGTTTATTATTCAAAACAAAAGGTAAATGCTTGCTCTTTGCAAGTTGACAGTACGTGCAAAGAGTAGGTTTAGGCAAAACAGAAGTAACTCGCAAATGACCCAACTTATTCAAAAGAGAAATGGTGTCATGTGAAACATGACCTAATCTAGAGTGCCATAACTCAAAGGATGCACGAAGAGGTCTACGACTAATAGAAGAAATAAAAGCTTGGTGTCCTTGCTCCAAAACATATAAGCCACGATCACGCCTGCCTCTTGCCAGGATTGCCTTGTTGTCCCGATGCTGAATAACAAATGATTTATCAGAAAATAGTACATCAACAGGATAATCTGATGTAAGTTTACTGATGGATAATAAATTCTTCGTTATATGGGGAACAACAAACACATCCAACAGTTTAATATTTTTAGAAAGAGAAATAGTGCCTGTGCGAGAGATAGAAAGAGTGTCACCATTACCCACAGCCACGCGGTCAGATCCAGTATAGTTCTCTGAATAATCTAGAGAAGATGAAGAAGGGGTCATATGTGTAGTGGCACCAGTGTCAACATACCAGTCTGACGGAGTGGTGTTGTAAATATTGCACGAAGCAGTGAGGGCTTCAGCAAGTTTAGTAGGGCTAAGTATGGCGTATTCCGCCCACGTCATTTTGTTGATCTGGCCCACACAGATCTTATGAGCTCTCTATTATCTTCCCCCGAACCTAAGGGCTTTAAATCTGCCGCCAAACACCCCCACTGGCTCGTGGCTATGGATGAAGAAATGAATGCTCTCCAAGCTAATCAAACTTGGGATCTCGTTCCTCGTCCTCCTGACACAAATATTGTGGGTTCCAAGTGGGTGTTTCGAACTAAATTTCTCGCTGATGGTTCCATTAACCGTCACAAGGCACGCCTCGTTGCTCAAGGTTTCACACAACTTCCGGGCTTTGATTATTCCCATACGTTTAGTCCCGTTGTCAAAGCTTCAACTGTCCGCATTATTCTTGCACTTGCTGTTCTTTTCTAATGGCCACTTCACCAACTTGACGTCAAAAATGCATTTCCTAATGGCATTCTCTCCGAGACTGTTTTTATGGAGCAACCCCTGGATATACGGACCCACGATATCCCAATCATGTGTGTCGTTTAAAGAAAGCATTATATGGTCTTAAACAAGCACCGCGTGCATGGTTTCAGCGGTTCAGTGCCTTCCTTGTCACACTTGGTTTTTATTGCAGTCGAGGGGATACTTCTCTTTTTATTTTTCGACGTGGTTACTTAACATGGTATCAGAGCTCATGGTTTGGCAAGGTCTAGGGTTCAAATCTTCCCGCTTGCATTATCCTAAAATAATTATAAATGGTACGTATTGTACCAATTGCACCCATATAAATCCACGTATGCACGTGAGGCGGAGTGTTAATATCTAAGCATGGTATATATTGTGGGTGCCCTCTCTATCACCTTAAGTTTTTAGAGGAGTTGGATACTTAACAGACAGACTGTTGAAAATTTTCTGAAAAAGACCTGCTCGGCCGAGCAAGGCAAAGACTCGGCCGAGCATCATTGTACAAAGAGTCCATTCAGCTAGCACGTCCGTGCGGACCCCTTTTACTCGGCCGAGCAGTCCTCATGACTCGACCAAGCACTTTTGTACAGAATGTTGTACTTTTCTGGAAAGATTTGCTCGGCTGAGCACCTCACTTGACTCAACTGAGCACCATTGAACAGAATGTTACGATTTCTGGACAGGCCTGCTCGGCCGAGTCATACCTTATGCTCGATCGAGCACTACTTGCAGATTCAGCATTCGATTTTAAGTAAAAACATATATTTTTCAAACCTTTATTTCTTTGTGATTAATTATATGCTTAAACAACTTCATAAATTTTCTAAATAATATTGTCGCCAAAGTGATTTACGTTATTTAGATCCGAAGTTGATTAAGTGATAAATGTATAATTTAAAATGTGGATAAAATTAATTTTCCAAAGAAGATCGTTTATTTGACTAAATTTATACATTCATTGGGTGACAAATAAGAAAACGTTAAGTTGTTTTGTTGAACACTTAAATCGGCCCAAAGGAAGGTTAAAGTCTTTGATTAAAACATTGTTCGATTACTTGGTTACCTAAAGATAATTATATTTGAGTCAACTCGCAATACAAAGATTAGTTTTGATGTCATATTAATTATCTTATAGATGGGTTTCATTTGATATGATTAATCACTTCTTATGTAGTTACTTATACATGTTTTGCATTTCATTCTTGTTCTTACCCCAACAGATTTAGTAAATGCTTCGTCAATCACTACTGCTATGAATAACGTTCCGATGTTTAATGGGACAAATTTTAAAACATGGAAAAACAAAATAACTATGATCTTAGGCTGTATGGACATTGATCTCGTATTAAGGGAACCAAGTCTCCCTCCTCTCACTGTTAAAAGCACTCAGGAAGATCGCTTGAGTGTTGAGAAGTGGAACCGTTCCAACCGCGTGAGTCTAATGATCATGAAGAATGCCGTCCCGAAAACATTCTTGAGCAGTGTTTAAGCGGACGTCAATGCTAAGGGTTTTCTGGATACCCTTGAAGAACGCTTTGCAAAAAGCGAGAAATTGGAAACAAGTGCTTCCTTGAGGAAGCTTGTTTCCATGAGGTACAAGGGTAACGGAAACTTAAGGGAGTTCGCTCTTGAGATGTTTCATCTCTTAACAAAACTAAGGGCACTTAAGTTAGAGATTTCAGAAGATTTATTCGTGCACTTAGTTTTGATCTCTCTTCCTCTTCCTCCTCAGTTCGGTCACTTTGAAGTGACCTATAATTGTCAAAAGGACAAGTGGAATATTAATGAATTAATTTTATATGTGACACAAGAGGAAGATAGAATGAAACAACTTAAATCGAAAAGTGCTCACTTAGCATCTACCTCTTCTCATGGGACTAAGAGAAAAGGGAAGGAAATTGCGGTTGCAAGTAAGAGGCATAAGGGATCATCCAATGATCAAAAGGTTAAGAAGTGCTTCTTTTGCAAGGACCCTACTCACATGAAGAGTGACTGCCCTAATTATCATACTTGGCGTGTTAAGAAAGGTATGTCATTTGGTCTTGTTTATACTGAGGCAGATTTGGTTTCAATTCCTACATATACATGGTGGTTGGATTCTGGTGCAACAACTCACATAAGTATGTCTTTGCAGGGTTGCCTAAATTACCGAAGCCCTAGCGAAGATGAGAAATACATCTATATGGGAGCTGGGAATCCGGTTGAAGTAATAGGCATAGAGACCTTTAGATTATTATTCAGTAATGGATATTATTTTTTATTAAATAATACATTCATTGTACCGTCCTTTAGGTGGAATTTGATCTCAATCACAGTTTTGGATAGGGAAGGTTATTCCTGTTCGTTTGGCAATAACAAGTATAGGCTTGTCTGGGTCAGGCCCGAGTGGATTGGGCTATAAGCATAATCAAATCTCAAGTTACGAGATAGGATATGGGCTTCCTCGTCTTCTTATCTCGGCATCAACAAGGCCAACCAAAGGCCCAGCAAGCAAGCATAAACAAAGCCCAACTCAAAGGGCCGAGGAGACCTCCCTTGTAGGCCGAGATCCTCTCCCTTGAGGACGAGGTGCCTCCCTCGGTCTTGATGTTGACACGACGGGCTCCACTTATTTCTCATCCCTTTCCCGGCTCATCATGGACCGAGATGGCCATTTATGACGAGGAGAGAAAATTTTGTATCTCGGCATACATGCGTATAACGAGGAAAGGAATTCCTGCATCTCGGCTTTTCGGCAGAGTAGTCCTTTCAATCCTATTCAAACAAGGACAATAAGCAGTTATAATCTAATCAGGATTTCTCCTATACCAGTTCAAGTCAAATAAGGACTCTCTAACAGCTATAATCCTCCTAGGATTATACCTTATCTCTTTATAGTCCAAGTTCAACATGGATTCGACATATCCATCACTATAAATACAAGCCATTATTTTCATATTCTGGTACGTTAATTCTTTGACTCGAAACTCTGTCAAATTATTTTCTCTCTCTATAAACCGTGAACTTACTCTCATGTCGGAGGGCCTTCGTCGGTGAAGCCCCGGCTTAGTTTACGTGTTTTGTTTTATTTTCAGGCTAAGCAATCGCCGAAGTACAACTGATCACTTGGATTTGGGCTGATTCGACTTTTTGGCATCATCAGTTTGGTTCCATTGCCGGGAATCGATTCAAACGCCCATTGTTTGGCCTGGACAAACCGCTCCCCTGCACCCTTTTTTCCGCCGATAGTTCTTAGTTTTCTGCTGAAAAAATCTATTTCGTTTTGCTCTGATTTGTTCTTGGCCGGAATCTGTAAATTTCACCTGAAGTAATCGTTTTTGACCGGAATTTTGGTTTTCTAACAATCGCAATTGAATTATGATAATTGGCGTTCGAAACCTGTTCCAAGTTTTGGCCGGAAAAATTGTTATTTTTGGTCGGAAAATCTTGCTGGCTGGAAAATTTGTTCCCTGAGAATTGTGGTCCATTTTTCTATTTGATTCTGATTAGAACTTTGTGTGCACCACAATCTTTGAATTGAAATGGAAGACGGTCAGTTCGCTAGTGTTACTAATGAGGAACAGACTGATATGGACGAGATACCACCTAACACCGAGGTACTTCCACCTCCACCTTAGCTTGATGGACCACCTCCCCTCGGCATGACTCTCCGTTCTATGGGACAGCCAGCTGCCGAGGGGGCAAGTACAAACCTTCCTCCTCCTCGTCATACTCATCCCCGAGGGAAAAGGACGAACAAGAAGGTGATGAAGAACGTCGAAGTTGGACGAGCTGAGAGAACCCAGCCCGCCGACCGACGTACCTTGTTGCACCAGCAAATGGAGACGTTGCAAAGAATTTACGAGACTCAGGCTGCTCTATTGCAATTGGATCCAGACAACTCAATGGCCGAGTTCATTAGGCCTTCGAGGTCAGGAGGCAACTCTCATGGAAGGGATACTCATGGAGAGAGACGAGATAGCCAGAGGAGTCCTCCACTTGGTCGAGATCCTCCTCCCCGTGAGCCTACTGTACCACCTAAGCAGAACCTTCGAGATGCTCCTCATCCTCGGCCTAATAATCATGGAAAGGAGAAGGAGGTGGTGGACTTAAGGAGCCACTTAAATTCAAAGGACCAGGAGGTAGACTCAAAGGACTTACGAACGAGGCTCAGTCTGTCCTGGCACTTATCACCTCCTCGTCTCGGCATGATCCCTCGTCATAACCATCATCGGTGTGATTCTCCTCGTCCCCGGCGTGATTCTCCTCGTCCCCGGCGCGACTCACCTCGTCCCCATCACTTTGCAAAGCCAAGGACTCCACAGCCATACAGAATGGTCCTCGGCGGCTGTGAGGGAGAGCATAACGGAACCACTGACGCAAAGGACCACGTGCAAAATTTCGAGTCGACTATGGCCCTCCTCACTAAGGCCGATGACATGCTCTGTAAAGCTTTCGCGAGCACCTTCTCCGGAACAGCCCTGACCTGGTTCCGTGAGCTAAAAAAGGGTTGCATCGATAGCTGGAGAGGCATGAGGAGGATGTTCCTAGACCACTTTGCTACGGCAGGAAGGAGGAAGAAGGGGTTAACCGACCTTGCTAACATCGAGCAAGGGAAAAATGAGACCACTTTGAGCTATTATAACCGATTCCGAAACATGGCGCAGAAAGTGGAAAAAAGCCTCACAGACAGAGAGGTGATTGTTTGTTTCAACTCCGGATTGAGATCCGGACCACTCATTTATGAACTCTCCGCCCGAGAGCCAAAGTCCAAGCAGACTTGTACAATGTGGTGTACGCTATTGCCATGGCGGAAGACAAAAGCAAGAAGAGGTCAGATAAGACGAAATCAGAAGCAGCTGGCACTCGCCATGCTTCCAACGAAAATGGGAATAGTAATGGATCCAAGGGGAAGAATAGAACAAGGGGTTCTGAAAAGCCTGAATGTTTTACCCCTCTTACCAAACCCATCATGGGAATTTTTTCTCAAATAATACATTTTTAAAATTTTATTTACCAAAGTGACCTACTGTTCAAACTTTTTCCCAAAATGTCCCATTTTCTGAAAACACGCTACACCGTGTAGCGAGTTTAAAATTTTTCAATTAAAATCGCTACACGGTGTAGCGATTTTAAATTTGCTAAATTTTATTTAATATTTATGCTTAAAAAAAAAAAAAAAAAAAAAAAAAAAAAAAACCAAATTTGAAATCGCTACAGGGTGTAGCGATTTCAAATATTCACAAAAAAGCCAAACAAACAAAGTTACGTACACTATGAGTATATAATAATAACTACTTCCTCCGGCTCTAAATTACAAAATAATAATATAAAAATTATATATTAATAAAGAAAACTAAATAGAAATATTATTTTTTTCATCTCAAATAAATATTTTAAAAAATGTACTTCTATAAAAAAATATTTTTCATTTCAAAAATAAATATTACTTTCGATTCAAAATGAATAACCAAAAAATAATACTACATTTTTTGTCCAAATAAATGAGCATTACTTCCTTCGTCTCAATGAATATTTTATAAAATAATACTCTTCATTTGCCTCAAAAATTAATATCATATTTTGAGACGAAGACACTAACATTACAAACATTAATTTTAGAGGCGAATGAAGTAGTATTAATTTTTAAAATATTCATTGAGATGAAGGAAGTAATGCTCATTTTTTTGGATAAAAAATGTAGTATTATTTTTTGGTTATTCATTTTGAGTCGAAAGTAATATTTATTTTTGAAATGAATTTTTTTTATAGAAGTACATTTTTTAAAATATTTATTTGAGATAGAAAAAATAATATTTCTATTTAGTTTTCTTTATTAATATATAATTTTTATATTATTATTTTGTAATTTAGAGCCGGAGGAAGTAGTTATTATTATATACTCATAGTGTACGTAACTTTGTTTGTTTGGCTTTTTTGTGAATATTTGAAATCGCTACACCCTGTAGCGATTTCAAATTTGGTTGTTTTTTTTTTTTTTTGTTTTTTAAGCATAAATATTAAATAAAATTTAGCAAATTTAAAATCGCTACACCGTGTAGCGATTTTAATTGAAAAATTATAAACTCGCTACACGGTGTAGCGAGTTTTCAAAAAATGGGACATTTTGGGAAAAAGTTTGAACAGTAAGTCACTTTTGTAAATAAAATTTTAAAAATGTATTATTTGAGAAAAAAATCCCCATCATGGAGATCATGCAACTAGTGAACCTTCCACCTCCTCATCCGCTGAGCGACAAACCAAAGTTCCCTCGTGACCTTTCCAAATTCTTTGATTTCCACAAGGACCATGGTCACACCACTGAAAGGTGCATTGCCCTCAAGTGAATGATCCAAAGGTGGGTTGACGAAGGCAAACTCGACCGCTATGTCATGAAGAAAGATGGCAAGCGAAAACGGAAGGAGGAAGAGAGTGAAGATGATGATAAAAGCGAGGACGGGGAACAGAGGCCTCCTAGGGCCAAATTGCATGTGATTTGAGAAGAGGTAGTCTCTACTAGAAAGCTAAGGGATCAGATTCATGAGCTGAGCAAGGTGTACCACGTTCCTGCTTGGGTTCATAAGGCGGAAGAGGTCATAAGTTTCTCTCCCAATGAATTGGCGGGGAGCCGTGCCGCCCGTGACCAACCCTTGGTGATAAAGGGTCGAATTGACAACGTTGAATCCGAGAGACTTCTCATTGACATGGGGACCTCTCATGATATCTTGTACTACTCTGCCTTCCAGTTGATGGGTTTAAAAGACACCATATTGGATCCTTATAATGGAAGGCTAGAAGGTTTCACCAACCATAAAATTGGTGCCAAGGGAATTGTCGACCTAGAGCTAGAAGTCGGCGAATATCCCTTCCGAACCAAGGCTACAATCACTTTCGTAGTAATGGATCTGACAAGTGATTATTACGCAATCTTAGGGATTCCAAGTCAAGTAAAACTTGGGTTGGTCGCCTCCCTTCCTCACCAACGAGTTAAATTTCCTACTCGTGCTGGAATTGGATGTGTGAGGGCCACCGCCAAGGACTTCTTGGAGCATGTTGTGAGGAGCCGAAAAGCATCCAAAAGCGTGGAGATAGATACCCCTGAAGACAACATCACAATCTCTAAGTCACTAAAAACTACCCATACTATCTCTAGGATGAGCTATATCCGCGAAATACTGGAAGAGGAACCTCTGGTACTAGAAATTGCAGCTGCCCAAGGCATAGTTCCGTTCGTCCTGGAGACAGATCCTGTTCTCGTCAACGGTCAGAACTCGAGGGCCAACCCTGACTTGAGGATAGTTGATCTGCCCGACGTTGACGAACTGATGCAAGAGGAAGGCCTAGACGTAAATGACAATGAGGGTAGAAGGCTTAGAGAAATCATTATTGAGTCCTTGGAATTTCGAGACGGTCCAGAAATGGAGCCCGTGGATGAGTTAGAAGAGGTAGTCATCAACCCTGACTACCCCGAGCAAAAAATCAAACTCGGGGGCCAGCTATCCCCGAAAGAGAAAGAAGAAATCACCTCCCTCTTAAAAAACAGTCTTGACGTCTTGCTTGGAGAGTTGAAGACACGAGGGGGATCAATGAAGAAGTAGCCCTCCACCGCCTAGAAGTTGATCCATTGGCAAAAACCATCTCGCAGACAAGGAGGATTTTTGCAAGGGATAAGGAGGAAGCTATCAAGGAAGAGGTGTAAAAGTTACTTAGCGCCGGAATCATTCGAGAAGTAAAATACCCCGTTTGGTTGGCCAACGTGGTAATGATGAAAAATCAAAATGGGAAGTGGCGAATGTGCATAGACTTCACTGATCTTAACAAAGCCTGTCCTAAAGACAATTATCCTCTCCCCAGAATCGATAATTTGGTTGACTCCATACATGGATACCAAACTCTCAGTTTCCTAGATGCCTATTCAGGCTATCACCAAATCAAAATGGCGGAAGAGGACATTGAGAAGACGGCCTTCCAAACATCGGGGGGAAACTATTGTTACGTCATGATGCCCTTTGGGCTTAAAAATGCGGGTGCTACGTACCAACGCAGGGTGAATGAAGTGTTTGGAAAGCAAATAGGTCGCAACAGGAGGCCTACATAGATGATATGGTCATAAAGACCAAGGAGGGCAGTCACGCCCCTGACTTGGAGGAAACTATAAACAATCTCCGAGCTAACAACATGAAGCTGAACCCAAGTAAATGCATATTTGGGGTGACAGCTGGAAAGTTTCTAGGCTTCATGGTATCACAAAGGGGAATAGAGACGAACCCTAAAAAAATTAAAGCCCTGATTGACATGAAGGAACCTACCAACATCAAGGAGGTTCAGAGATTGAATGGAAGAATAGCGCACTTGGAAGATTCATCGCCAAATTTGTCGAAAAATCACTGCCGTTCTTCAAGGTATTGAAGGGTACCAAGAGCTTCTCCTGGACTCCCGAATGCTCCGAAGCATTCCTCCGGTTGAAGGAGTACTTGGGTTCCCCTCCCTTGCTTAGCAGTCCGATTACTGGTGAGATGTTGTATGTCTTCCTAGCCGCCACAGATCATGCAGTCGCAGCTGTTCTTGTACGAAATGATGAAGGAACTCAGAAACCAGTCTACTATGTCTCTAAGGCATTGTCAGACGTGGAGAGCAGATATTTCAATGTGGAAAAGATAGCGTACGCACTAGTTATTGCATCAAGGAAACTACGTGCCTACTTTTCCGCACATCCCATCACCGTATATACCAATGAACCATTGAAGAAAATTCTGCATAAGTTGGATGGCTCCAGACGTCTTCTGAATTGGTCTATCGCTCTTACTGAGTTTGATATCACTTACCAACCAAGGAAGACCCTCCTGTCCCAGCCTCTGGTTGACTTCATGGTCGAGACTGCATTCATGGGTGAACACGTCCCCACCTCCCGTAAAAATGGCACGACAGAGGAAGAAGAGTCTCCCATTGAACTACCGTCCAACTGTTGGGTCTTATACACGGATGGATCAGCTACGAAGGAGAGAAGCGGAGCTGGAGTTGTACTAGCAAGTTCGGAAGGAGAGTACACCATGCAAGACATCATCCGATTCAAGTTCCCTGCCTCCAACAACCAAGCTGAATATGAGGCTCTGATATTTGGTATCGAGTTGGCTTCCTTCTATGGAGCAACTAAAGTAGCAGCATTCTGTGACTCCCAACTTGTTGTCAAACAAGTAAAGGGAGAGTATAACACCCAAAAACCCGTACTTACCAAGTATAGAGACCTGGTCCTAGACATGACGAAGAAGATGGAGTTCTTTGAGATCAAGTAAATAGGAAGGGAAGATAACCAAATCGCGGACGTTCTATCTAAACTAGCGACTATGGATGTGTCTGAGTCTAACTCTAGTACATACGTAGTTTTTGCTGAAGAACCCGCATATGAAAGACTACAAGTCATGCTCCTAGATGGAGAGGAGAGATGCTGGATCGATGACTACATAGACTACATCAAGAAGAGCCAACTCCCAGAAGATGAAGCACAAGCTAAACTTATCAAGAAGAGGTCACCAAGGTTCGTTGTGATGAATGGAGTCCTCTACCGACGATCCTTCACTAAGCCCCTCCTGAGATGTGTCTATCCCAAGGATATTGAGAACCTCTTTGATGAAGTACATGAAGGCGTTTGCGGCGGACACCCGAGGGCCAGAACCTTAGCTGACAAGATCATCTCGCTAGGTTATTATTGGCCAAACCTGAGGGAGGACGCACAAGCCTATGTTAGAAAATGTGACAAGTGCTAGAGATTCTCCGACATTCCTAGACTCCCAGTAGTTGAGCAAAATCTTGTGATACCTACATGGCCATTTGATATGTGGGGGATCGACATCATCGGACCCTTCCCTCCCGCCCGTGGTAATTGCAAGTATGTGATAGTAGCAGTCGACTACTTCTCCAAATGGATAGAAGCGAAAGCATTGGCCAAGATAACAGAATATAATGCAATCAACTTCGTCCATGACCACATCTGGTGTCGTTTTGGGCTCCCACACACAATTATTTCGGATCATGGACTCCAATTCTCTACGACATTCACAATAGAGTTGAACAGAGTAAGAGTTCGTCACGCTAAGTCATCAGTAAGTAGACCTCAAGGCAACGGACAAGCGGAGGCTGCTAACAAATTGGTCCTAACAGCCCTTACTAAGAACCTAGAAGGACGCGAGGGTAGATGGTTGGATGAACTTCCCCTAGCCTTATGGGTTGTTCGCACAACCACCCGGGGGCCAATCGGGGAAACCCCATTCACATTAACCTTCAGTTCTGAGGCTATGGCACCAGCTAAAATGGCTATCCCTATGGTGAGAAATTCCCATTATGCTGAGCAAGTCAACAAGGTCAATAGGCTCCTAGACCTAGACCTGATAGATGAGAAACGACTAGCTGCACAGATGAGGATGTTAAATTACAAGCAAAGGACCAAGGCGTACCATGACAAGAGGGTCAACAGAAGAGTATTCCAAGTAGGCGATTGGGTACTTAGAAAAATTGAAGCAACTAGTCGGAAGGCAGAACAAAACAAGCTCTCCCCAAATTGGGAAGGTCCCTACATCATAACTCAAGTCATTCGAGAAGGGACCTACAAATTGAAGACTGAGGAGGGGAAAGAGCTCAAGCATCCATGGCATTCCGACAATCTCCGGAAATACTATCATTAGTGTTAGCTTATTTCTTATAATAGAATTGTTTTCAATTATTAGTCTTTTACCTTTTTAGTATGGTAGGATTGCTGTTTGATGTAATCAGTTTCAGTTTATGGAATTTATTACTTCAACATGCAAGGCAACTACCAACTGCTGACACAACACTAGAAGACGAGGATCATATCCTCGAATCTTTAAAAAACATGCCAAACGTCTGGCCTACCTCGGCATAAATGACTAAATGGCCAACATCTAAAACCTACGTACGAGTCACCTTCCTCGGCGTAAAGAGATGAAAAAGAAGGAAGCCTAACGTCTTGACGAGGAAACCTCTCGACTCAAATTACTACAGGCAAGACCATCTGAAACCTATGTACGAATCATCTTCCATGGCATAGGGTGATGAAAAAGAAGGAAAAACCTAACAGTCAAGACCGAGGACCCCTCCTCGGCCTAATGACTTGCCTCACGTCAAGACAAGGAAACACCTCGTCATAAAATGACTAAAGGCATTCCACGTCCGAAACCTATGTACGAGTCATCTTCCTTAGCATAAGGAGGCGCAAAAGAATAAAATACCCCAACAGTCAAGACCGAGGAACCACCCTCGGCCTAATGAGTTAAGGTTAAACAGTCAAGACCGAGGAACCCCACCTCGGCCTAATGACTTGATAGGCAAAATTGCCAAAACCCTTGAGTGAGCTAGCCTCCTCGTCTTATACAAAAAGGTGAAGAACGAGGAACCTCCCTCGGCTCCCCCTAAAAGCAGACTTGTACTTGTGCAAAGCCCACAAACAAGCATTCAAACATTTCATAATATCAATACGACATGAATTGGAAGGAAAGGACATTTCATTAATCATCAAAGGAAAGATTTACAAGGTCCTACCCTATTACATAATGAAAAAGAAAAACCTTCCTAAGGCTTCTTCTTCTGTGGGATCTCCCCAAAGAAAGCCCTATCCTCGGCGCTGGCATTCAGCTCGGATACGAGGTCGGTAGTAATGGTGACTTGCTCAGTTTGAACATTAGTTTGAGCCTCATTATTTGGCTCCTCAGCATCACCCACCTCGGCCTCCGCCTCCATCTCGTCCTCGTCTTCAATCTTTTCTATTAAAGCATTGAGGTTGTCGGGATCGACAGATGGAGGAACCCAGGCTTCTTTGCCAGCCCGAGCATCCATCCGAGCCAACACCCTCAAGTTATACTCAGAATAAGGAACAAGGTGGTGAAGAGCCCTAGCTGCTTCATCATACACATCCTGGCTGATAAGACGAGCAATGACATTCAGGTCCAGGCCATGAGAGGGGTCATCCATAAGACGACGTGCCAAATGAAGATAGCCATCTTGAAATATGGTGGCCGTCTTGTCATTTACAACATCTTTGAAGGTCTGGCTGCCCTTAAAACGAGCAACAACCTCCTCTTCCTTAAAAGTAATGGCGGCCTCCAGATCTCGGCATTTTGATTCGGCCACCTCGGCCCTCTTCAGCACCTCGGCTTTGAGCTCGGCCATTTCAGCACTTTTTAGCCGGAGGGCTTCCTCGGCTTTCAACTTGGCCTCCTCTGCCTTCCTCATCTCTTCCTCGGCCTTCTTTGCCACCTCCTCGGCCTCGTCCTTAGCCACCTTCTCGGCCTCAAGCTCAGTATCCCTAGCCTTTAACAGCTCGATGGCTGCTGCAGTCTCGGACTCACCCTTCTTAAGGCCGGCTCGAAGCTCGGCCATTTGCTTGTCCATATTCTTATAAAGAACATTCTCGTAGGCCGAGAAGGTGACAAGCTTCAATATTAATCAACGTCAGAAATTATACAAGTATAAAATTCAAAAAGCAAAAAGTTCGAGATAGTCACCTCGGAGATCAACAGCCCTTTCCAGCCGAGCAAGTTTTCCTTATTAGGCTTGTCTCGGACCAGCTTCTCATAAGCCTCCTCGTCCAGGGCCCTTTGGACAGGAGCCCGGCCCAACCTCACATAAGCGCCCTCCCTGGTAAGTAAAGGGAGGCCTCTCAGGGGTCTTGGAGTAACAGTAAACTGCCGAGCAAGCTCCTCGGCATCATTATAAGATTTGATTGTTTGGATGGTGAGGGCAGGAGGAGTTGAGACGTCAGCAACCCGTTTAGAAGGGGGCTCCTCGGCAGAACCAGATTGAGGCCTCTTTTGGCCCGAGTGACTTTGAACGAGATCCGTCTCCTCGGCAGACGGGATATCGGTTTCCATCTCGGTCCCAACAGTTTCAACATGGGGGATATGCCCCTCGATTGTTGGTTGTTTATCTCGGCTTCCCGAGGACTCCTCCTCGACATTGTCAACCTCCCTTATTGGCTTGACGGGCAAGGGGACATCACCCTTTGCAAACATGAGGAGTTAACGAGTAGTTGCCTCGTTCTTCCTCTGAGTGAGGGCCGAGGTCTTGACCAATCACCTCCTCATCTTAATGAGCTCCTTGGGATCAACGTAGTCTAGAGAGGCCATCTCGGCTTCTTGTTCAGGGGTTAGATCTGCAAATACGAGGAAGAGATGGTTATGTTACGACATAGATAAAACAAGCATCAATTGACAAGTATCAAAAACAAGGAAAGGGTAATTACAGCCTACGACGCCTTCCTCTCTAAGGCATTGATCCGAGGTGTCAAGTTTGCAACGATCACAATCAGCATGAACGACCAGACCGGGATGGACTCGCCAGTCATTAAATCTTCTCCCCCTAGTTACGGGGACGAGAGGTACCACGCCATCCCTCGGTCCCGGCTTCAACCCATCTTGAACATAATACCTATCATCGGCTTCTAATGCCGACCACTCGAGAAAGCCTACCTTGGCAAAATCAGTAAGCCGATTAATCACGGTCGAGGTCCATTCAGCTCAGGTCACTTTCTTGGGGACAGCAGGCTCATCAGTAGGAGAGGGGAACTCCCAGCCTTGCCGGCTTTCTACCCTAATAACATGGTTCTCCCATCCAGACACCTTGCTAGATATTGGAAGGATGATCTTTGGTTTTTGGAATCACTCCTTATCACAATAAGCCTAGTGTCTTTGATGTAGTTGATGTTGAAAAAGTGGTGGAAGGCAGCTTGGGTAGGCTCAAAACCTAAACTGCGACACAAGATAATAAATCTTACGAGGACCCTAGTCCCGTTGGCTCTCAGCATAGCTGGGACATCTCTCAGGTCTTATAGGAACTCGTTGATGAAAGGGTCCAAGGGGAGACGAAGACCCTGCTGAAATTGTTTAAAATAAAAATGAACATGGCTATCATTATAATAAAACATGTCTTTCTCTCCCTCGGTCTCAAAAGTGGGGCGACCGACGTAAGTTAATCTATACTCGTTCCTATCCACCCCGTATCTCGAGTATAGGACTTCCAACATGGGATCCCCGACCTTGACTGGCTTAGCTCCGGGGGTAGCTCTACCCCGGCCTCCTCTACCTCGGCCACCTATCCCTCATCCTTGTCCCTCTACCTGCTCTCCTTCGGCGAAGGCATCTACGATTTGAGTGGACGTGGAGGCTTCACTCCCTCCTCCTGTCATATCTGCAAAAGGACGAGGAACAAGAATTAGTTAAATCATCCAAGACTGATGTCAAGACGGGGAAGAGGATTACCCCTCCTCGTCGTTTACAATAAGGCCGAGGAGAGAGCCTTACCACTCAAACGAAGACGATCAAGGTGATCTGAAGCCGGGTAAAACAAATTTATGTGCTCAATCATCTCGGCTCTACTCTCAAACAACACTATACTGAGGGACAACGAGTCGACTCTGTCTATCCTCATCTTGTCCGGATACTGGATGTACATCCTCGTACATCCATACCTCGTCAACATGTCTCCTATCTTTGCCAAGCTCACCAGCAACCTTGGTCCTCTCTCTCTCCAGTAAACCCTCAGGTTGCCCTTGTGGTACCCTTAACGGAATCGAGGGGTATGGTCCCAAGAACATGCCATTTCTAAACGAAGGGTTCAAGAACTTTTATCAAGGCAAGGAATTCAAGAAAAGCTTCAAAAGGGGCAACAATGGCGGTTTCTAACAGTCAAGTTCAAATAAAACCCAAGAGATTTCACATTAAAACATTGATTCAAGAAAATCAGAAACAAGCTTCAAGGGTTCAACAATGGCGGGTTCGAAAATCAAAGCCCCACCAAAACCCTAGAAAACGTGAAGAAATTGCAAAATCGAAGATAAAAATCGTAAAGGGAGAAGAAATATACCTGTTTTTGGGAAGATAAGTGAAATCGAACAGTGAATCAAGCTTGTTGACGAGACTGGGCAACTGGAAAACTCAAGAACACGAAGAACATGAAGGGGTTTTTCAAATTTTGGGGTTTCGCTCTCAAATACTCAACAATGATAAAAAGATAAATTGATATCAAGGCGTTGTTTTTATACTCAATCAGACGGGTTAAACCCGAAAACAAAATGGGTCAACGGGTATAGCGCCCCAATATTAAATGCATTTGGTGGTTTCCAAGACATGTGTCAGAACATCGTGGGGCACACCTCAGCCTCATCATTGTACCAACAACCGATGGGTAATGGAGCGACATAAATATCAAAACGACACTGCCACCTGGAAACCTGTTCATACTCTCATAAGCCGAGGACGAGATGACTTTCTCCTCATCATAAGCCGAGCTAGAAAGTCGGGGGCCACTGAACAGTATAAACCAAGATACGAACATGGGCTTGTCCGGGTCAGGCCTGAGTGGATTGGGCTATAAACATAATCAAATCTCAAGTTACGAGGTAGGATATGGACTTCCTCGTCTTCTTATCTCGGCATCAACAAGGCCGACCAAAGGCCCAACAAGCAAGCATAAACAAAGCCTAACTCAAAGGGCCGTGGAGACCTCCCTCGTAGGCCGAGATCCTCTCCCTTGAGGACGAGGTGCCTCCCTCGGTCTTGATGTTGACACGATGGGCTCCACTTATTTCTTATCCCTTCCCCGGCTCATCATGGACCGAGATGGCCATGTATGACGAGGAGAGGAAAGTTTGTATCTCAGCATACAGGCGTATGACGAGGAAAGGAATTCCTGCATCTCAGCTTTCCGGCAGAGCAGTCCTTTCAATCCTATTCAAACAAGGACAATAAGCAGTTATAATCTAATCATGATTTCTCCTGTACCAGTTCAAGTCAAATAAGGACTCTCTAACAGATATAATCCTCCTAGGATTATATCTTATCTCTTTATAGTCCAAGTTCAACAAGGATTCGACATATCCATCACTATGAATACAAGCCATTATTTCCATATTCTGCTACGTTAATTCTTTGACTCGAAACTCTGTCAAATTATTTTCTCTCTCTACAAACCATGAACTTACTCTCACGCCGGAGGGCCTTTGCCGGTGAAGCCCCGACTTAGTTTGCGTGTTTTGTTTTATTTTCAGGCTAAGCAATCGCCGGAGTACAACCGATCACTTGGATTTGGGCTGATTCGACTTTTTGGCGTCATCAGTTATCAAGTGAAAATTATTATACCTTATGGCATAGGCGTTTGGGTCATATTTCCAAAAGGAGAATTGATAAGCTGATGTCGAAGGGAATCTTAATCGAACTTGGTATTCCAGATAAAAACCTTTGTATTGAATGCTTTAAAGGAAAATTTACAAACACCAAAGGGAAAAATCCTTGAGAGCATCAAACGTCTTAGAACTGATTCATACAGATATTTGTGGACCATTCACTACCCCTTCATGGAATGGTCAACAATATTTCATTACGTTCATAGATGATTACTCTCATTATGGATACATTTACTTACTTCATGAAAAGTCTCAATCATTGGGCGTTTTCAAGTCTTTTAAAGCAGAAGTTGAAAATCAACTTGGAAAGACTATTAAGAACGTTAGATCCTACCGTGGTGGTGAATACTGCGATCGGAATGACAGTTCGGGTGAACAACGTCCGGGTCCCTTTGCTCACTATCTTGAAGAGTGTGGGATTGTCCCTCACTACATCATGCCGGAAAAACCTAGAATGAATGGTGTAGTAGAGAGACGTAATAGAACCTTTAAGGATATGGTAAGCAGCATGATTTTGTGTACTTCTTTACCTCACTCATTATGGGGCGACACATTAAAAATCGCTGCTTATATTCTCAATAGAGCTCCTTCAAAGGCTACCGACAAAACTTCTTATGAATTATGGACAAATTAGAAATAGTCCCTAAATCATTTTCATGTATGGGGTTGTCCAACAGAAGCAAGGCCTTGGCCTAATGAGGGGTAAACTGGACGCTAAGACCGTTAGTAGTTACTTTGTGGGGTATGCTGAGAGATCTAGGGGATATAAATTCTATGACCCGAAAACTAGAACCTTTTTTGAGATGAGAAATGCTAGGTTCTTTGAGAATGTTGAATTTAGAGGGGAAATTAGGAATATTTTTGAATTTGAAGAGGAAGAGGAATTCATTTCTATACCTCTTCCTATAGCTCCTGTTGGAAATCAAGTACTTGTACCTGAAATTCAACAAGAACATATAATTCAAAACTATATAAAACCTCCTATCGAACAGCATGAAAATGTTGTTAATGAAGATCAAATTCAACAACCTCAAAATCAAAAAGATTCGGTGCCCTTAAGGAAATCTAATAGAGTAAGAAGGAGTGCAACTCTGGCTGATTATGATGTGTATCTTGCCGAGAATGAGGAACTCTTAGACTTAGTGGGAGATGAACCGCTCACCTTCCATGAAGCCATTAATAGTCCAAATTCTCATAAATGGATCGATGCCATAAATGAAGAGTTAAAATTCATGAAAGACAACGACGTTTGGGATCTTGTTCCATTACCTAAAAATGTGAAACCCATCGGATGTAAATGGATCTTTAAGATCAAAAGGGATTCACAAGGTAATGTGGAAAGACATAAGGCTCGTCTTGTTGCTAAGGGATTCACTAAAAAAAAGCATTGATTATAAAGAAACATTTTCTCCGGTATCGTCAAAAAAACTCTTTTAGGATCATTATGACACTTGTAGCACATTTTAATATTGAGCTTCATCAAATGGATGTAAAGACAGCTTTTCTCAATGGAGACATTGAGGAAACTATCTATATGAAGAAACCAGAAATGGTGACAGATTTAGATCAAACTAATCAATTAGTTTGTAAACTTAAGAAATCTATTTATGGGCTCAAGCAAGCTTCTCGTCAATGATACTTAAAATTCAATCAAGTAATTCTTTCATTTGGTTTTGAAACGAATGTTGCTGAAGATTGTGTATACCATAAGTTCAGTGGGAGTAGATTTATATTTTTGGTCTTATATGTGGATGATATTTTACTTGCTAGTAATGATAAGGACTTTCTTAAGGAAACTAAGAAATTTCTATCAAATAAGTTTGAAATGAAAGATCTTGGTGAGGCATCTTTTGTATTAGGAATCCAAATTCACCGTGATCGTTCACGAAGTATTTTAGGATTATCACAAAAGGGCTATATAGAGAAGGTATTACAAAGGTTTAGCATGGAAAATTGTAAACCACATGACACCCCTGTTTCTAAAGGAGATAAACTCAGTTTAAAGCAATGTCCTAAAAATAATAGAGAATCAAAGTTTATGGAAAATATCCCTTATGCATCAGCAGTAGGAAGCTTAATGTATGCGCAAGTCTGTACTCGTCCAGACCTTACATTTATTATTGGAATGTTTGGTCAATACCAAAGTAATTCAGGGAGAGAATGTTGGGTTGCAGCCAAAAAGAATGATGAGATATCTACAAAACATTAAGAACTACATACTTACATATTCAAAATCGAATCATCTTGAGATCATTGGGTATTTCCATTCTGATTTTGCTGGATGCCAAGATAGTCGAAAGTCGACGTCTGGTTATGTCTTCACATTAGTTGGTGTAGTAATATCTTGGAGGAGTTACATCCAATCAAGCTATATGGCTGCGTAAATTCATTGAGGGACTGCGAATTGTCAATGGTGTTGAAAAATCGCTCAAGTTATATTATGACAATCAAGCAGCAGTCTTGTACTCCAATAACGTTAAGTAGGACTAGTTAGAGAAATATATATGCATGCTTCAATATATTCATCAATTTTCCATGCTACACATCTATACTTAATCTAATATATATATATATATATATATATATATATATATATATATATATATATATATATATATATATATATATATATAGTTAATGTGGGTTTAGTTGCGAATCAGTTACAATGACTGCCCATTTAGTCCTTATACTTATAAAACTAATGGACGAGATTGTTGAAATGGCAATAAAGTATTCATAAGGATTGTCATTTACATTATAAATATGATTTTAGAATAGTTTATTAAGTACAAACACATGTTTGAACAATTCAAGTGGGAGATTGTAAGAACATGGATTGTAAAATGTGTATACTTGATAAATATACATAAACATGTAGACGTACATGTATAAATCATAAATATAATGTTATTATACAACAACAACAACAACAACAACAACAAAGCCTTAGTCCCAAAATAATTTGGGGTCGGCTAACATGAATCCTCATATGTTATCGTGAAAAAAATAATAATACAAAAAAAAAAAAAAATAAAAAATAAAAAATAAAAAATAAAAAAATAAAAATAAAAAAATCAACCCCCCACATGGATTTTTGCCCTTCACTCCGGCCTCTTCAACACCATACTTTCATCCACTCCAAGTAAATTCATATCATTTTCAATTACTCTAATCCAAGTTTGTTTGGGTCTTCCCCTACCCCTCGCCATTTTATCATTTCTCCACTGTTCCGGCCTCCTAACCGGTGCATTACTCAGTCTCCTTCTCACATGTCCAAACCACCGTAGACGATTTTCCCTCATTTTATCCTCAATGGGCGCAACTCCTACTTTATCTCTGATCACCTCATTCCCCAACCGATCCTTTCTTGTATGACCGCACATCCATCGAAGCATACGCATCTCCGTCACACTCATCTTATGCACGTGACACTGTTTCACGGCCCAACATTCGGTGCCGTAAAGCAATGCCGGCCTAATTGCCGTGCGTTAGAATTTTCCCTTTAATCTATTGGGCATGCCGCGATCACATAGAAACCCTGTAGCACTCTTCCACTTCAACCAACCTGCTTTAATCCTATGAGCCACATCTCCATCTAATTCTCCATCATTTTGGATAATGGATCCAAGATAGCGAAAAAAACTTCAGAGAAGCTTGGATAATATTTCCATCAAATGTGACCGCCCCGCCTCCCACACTTCCAACTCTGCTAAACTTACACTCCAAATATTCGCCTTGCTTCTTCTTAATCGAAAACCTCGAGATTCCAAAGTGTGTCTCCACAACTCCAATTTACTTTCAACACCCTCTCTTGTCTCATCAATCAGCACAATATCATCTGCGAACAGCATACACTTTGGTATATCATCTTGGACTGACCTCGTCACTTCATCCATTATCAAAGCAAAAAGAAAGGGGCTAAGTGCGGAACCTTGATGCACTCCAATCTTTATAGGGAACTCTTCGATCTTTCTAACACTAGTCTGTACACAAGTACTAACTCCATTATACATGTCCTTGATAATATCAATATATTTCTTTGAAACACCCTTCTTTGCTAATGCCCACCAAAGTACCTCTCTTGGCACTTTATCATATGCCTTCTCCAAATCAATGAAAACCATATGCAAATCTTTCTTTTGATCCCGATATTTCTCCATGGTTTGTCTCATAAGATATATTGCCTCCATAGTCGATCTTCCTGGCATAAACCCAAATTGGTTATCCGAAATATCCACAATTTTTCTCAGCCTTTGTGCAATCACTCTTTCCCAAAGTTTCATAGTATGGCTCATTAGTTTGATCCCCCGATAGTTGGCACAATCTTGGACATCACCTTTATTCTTATACAAAGGGATCATAGTACTCTTCCGCCACTCCAATGGCATTGTGTTAACTCTCCATATCTTGTTAAGTAGCGTTGTTAACCAATCTACTCCCCTCTCCCCGAAACATCTCCAAACCTCAATTGGTATACCATCCGGTCCAACGGCTTTCTTCAATCTCATCTTTTTCATTGCCATTTCCACTTCACTCTTTCGAATTCTCCGCATAAAATCTCGATTAACCATACTCGAAGAGATATTTAAATCTCCAACATCCTGCTCTTGACCGCCATTGAACAAGTTATCAAAGTACGAACTCCATCTATCTTTTATCTCTTTATCCCCGCTAAAACTCTTTGGTCTGCATCCTTCACACATTTAACCGTCCCAATATCTCGTGTCCTCTTATCCCTCATACGAGCGAGTCTGTAGATATCCTTTTCCCCTTCTTTTGTATCCAACTTATCATAAAGTTTCTGATTCACCTTTGCTCTTGCGTCTCTTACTGCTTTCTTAGCATCTCTTCTAGCTTCCTTATACTTCTCATAGTTTTCGTCGCTCCTACATTTTCCCAATAATTTGTAGCATTCTCGCTTGCCCTTTATTGCTTGTTTTACTTCCTCGTTCCACCATGATGTGTCCTTACTTGGTGGCCCATTTCCTCTAGATTCTCCAAGGACTTCTTTCGCCACCTCCTTTATGGTATGTACCATCTTAGTCCAAGTCGAATCTATATCCATATCCTCCATATTATCCGCCCAAATACCGGTATCGACCATCTTAGCTATAAATTTCGGTTGATTTTCCCCTTGAAGTCTCCACCACTTGATTCTAGGGTCTACCTGTGATTTTCTCTTCCTCGAAATTCTCTTACTTCGAAAATCAAGTACCACCAGTCTATGTTGAGTTGCTGTGCTCTCACCCGGAACAACCTTGCAATCTGTATAACTCTTTCTACAAGTATTTCTTACTAAGAAGAAGTCAATCTGACTCGCATTACCTCCACTCCTATAGGACACCAAGTGAGATTCTCTCTTATTGATCCAAGTGTTCATTATACTCAAGTCATATGCCAACGCAAAGTCCAGGATACTATTTCCTGCTTCATTCTTCTCTCCAAAACCAAAACCTTCATGTATGCTCTCAAAGCCATATCGACTAGACCCCACATGTCCGTTCAGATCACCACCAATCACTAATTTCTCACCACTAGGTACTCGTTGCACTACCTCCTCCAAATCTTCCCAGAACACTTGTTTAATAGATGCATCCAACCCTACTTGTGGTGCATAGGCGAAAATAATAGCTATAATCTCATCACGTATCACCAGTTTAATGCCCATAATTCGATCACTCTTCCTGTACACTTCCACCACATCATTAATATACTCCTTATCAATAATGATACCCACTCCATTTCTACCCTTATCCTTTTCTGAGTACCAAAGCTTAAAACCCCAAGGCGATATTTCTTTTGCTTTCTCTCCAATCCACTTAGTTTCCTGTAAACACATTATGTGAATCTTCCTCCTCCTCATAACTTCCACCACCTCTGCTGATCTCCCTGTCAATGATCCAATGTTCCAAGTTCCAAAGCGCATCCCACTACCCTTACACCTACCATGGACTAGCTTCTTTATCCGCACTCGTCCGCAATGCGGAAACCCTTGCATATTTGACACCACCCCCGTGCGAAGAGATGGCACGTCGCTTCCGGGCGACGACCTAGCAACCTTTGCATACTTATCACTACACCCAGGTCTTTGAAGTGTAGCGCACCCTTGCATATTTGACACCACCCCCGGGCGAAGAGATGGCGCGTCGCTTCTGGGCGACGACCTAGCAACCTTTGCATACTTATCACTACACCCAGGTCTTTGAAGTGTAGCGCGTCGCTGCTGAGGAAACGCCCCAACGATATTCATAATCCGATTCATGTCATGTTAATGTGACAAAATTTTTACGCTGGTTGTCACATGCCTACCACAACCCTCGCCCTTTATCCTGACTTGGGACAGGCAAGGATAAATCCTTGGTAGGTTTAATGTGACAAAATGTTATTATAAAGTATAGAAATTAATTAATGTGTAAAATTTCTGAAGTAAATTATTACCTATTTATGATGGACAAAAGGTAATCTTTTGCTGCTTCATATGAAAGGGTGTGGTCTCTAAATGAAGTGCCCATTGATTTCCTATATATATAGGCTTTCCATCAGCCTAGAGATACCTTCATTATGGCTTATACTCTCTCCATAAATCCGAGTAGAAGTGAAGGACATTCATTATTTAGAAGAGCTACATTTCCCTCCTTATTTCTTCTTCACTTCAACAACAAGGATAATGGATTCGTCAGGTATGATACGCTTCCGCTTCCTTTATTTTCTCATTCTTATTCAAGACATGAGTACGCATTGGATTTAACGGAATAGAGATGTTCCAACAAAGGGATGGTAGAGAGAAAAAGTGAGAGAAAAGAGAGAGAGAGAGAGAGAGAGAGAGGGTTGAGTCTTTTATTTTGAAATAATAGGTATTTTGATGGTGAAATTTTGATTTTGATGTTGGAATAAACGATTAAAATCCAAATTTCATCATTCTAATTGATTGATTCTCTTGGAAAGGAGAATCCAGCGTAATTTCCCCAAAGAAAAACTAGTAAAAAATATTTCTTTCAAATAGCCGTCGTGTTTTTTACTTTACACAAGTTTTATCGTATCAAATTTTTAGCTTCTATTTTTTTCAATAATAAAAATATTAATAAAGTGCCACAAGTTCCCATTTAAGAGTAATGTGAACTTGAATGGTTTTAACCAAAAACGATAATTATGATGGACAAAAAATAAAAAATAATCGAAAAAAGATAATTATTTTAGATTGGGAGTAAGTTCATATTTTGGATTTCTGTTTTTTTTTTTTTAATTCAGTTTTTCAATTTTCCCATTTTTATCTATCTCATAATTAAATTTAAAATTGTCATTCAACCAGCTAAAACTTACAACTACGATATGATTGCTTTAAGTCAAAATTTGGGAGTTTAGAAGTTAACTAAGCTCAGTTAGTTTGTGAGCATATTAATTCGTAAATTAAGAGAGGGTTATAAAGCCATAAATATCATTTATTAGGATTCTTAGAAAATGGAGTATCATTTATCCAAAAAATAATACTTCCTCCGCCCCAAAATATTTGTCCCATTTAACTTTTTGGTTGAACTTTGACCACAAGTATATGACAATTTAATTATGTTCAAGAAATTCTAAAAATTCCTATTGATTCACCATTAATAATATTATCAACAACTTTTAAAATTTCATGAACATGATTAATCTCTCATAAATTTGTAAATTTGTGGTCAAAATTTAACAAAAAAGTCAAATGAGACAAACATTTTGGGAGGGAGAGAATACTCAACAAACAAGAAAAATAATTATAAATGACAATTTGAGACAATTCCTCTAAGGCCCTTCGGCCTAATATTAAGTTTAAATTCGGTGTGCGCTCTTCATTCAAATCAAACTACCAGCATCGTTCTTGCTTGTGTATCAGGGTGGGAAAAAACTTTGATAGTTGTCTATCAAATATCATAGGTGTGATATGGGCCCTTTTTCGGCGATTGAACCGTTTTTATAGGGTTGCCGCTTCACCACAGTTTGAAGATACCGATTTTATTGAAAAAAACGGAGTCGCCAAGTCATTTTGATTTCCTCAAAACTTTAAAAAAGGGATAAGGATTCGGAGGTTAAGTTACTCCTTGGGAAAAACGGATCGCGTTCACCCCAGGAGCCTTGCAAAAGCAAGTCTTCCTAGATCCGAAGTTTGTGCTTGTTTTTGCGCTCGTGTGTGTGTGATTTGAAAAGGGGAGGGAATGTGCCAAGTTTATCTGCCGGACATATAAACCATATAAGAAAGTTATAGCTCGGGATTTCTTGGATTTGATGTTTTCGAGATTTTAATTTCGTGCTTATTTTGGACCTGTGATCATCATTACGTGACCTTTTACCTTCCCGTTGGATTAATCAACCATAGTAGGCATAAAAGCTTTGGTATGTCTTAAACCAACATTCTTTGAGGACTTGATCACATGTGATCGAGAGAGGAACACCTTTTAAAGTCTAAAAATGAAACTCTTTAGAAAAGGAGAAGTCTTTGCCCATCAATCCTACATCTTGAGACGATAGAGCTTCGTAGGGACATTTATGCTCGTCTCAAGTGATGATCGGAGATGTCGAGACTAAGATCCGTCCACTTCTAAAGGGACTACGACTATGGCATTTTAGTGGCGGAAACGATGTAAAGATGAAGTCTTTACACCAATCCACACCACGGGATGCTCCAAGAACCAAGGGGACTAGGGAAAGGGGTATAAAGGTTGGATCTTTATACTCATCCTATGTCTTTCGTGCCTTAAAAGGCTACTAGACAATCATCGGAGAGTGATCCATCCTTAAGGGACATGGGGGAAATGACATTGAAAGTAAATATTGCATTTTTATGTAAAAATAAAGGGACATCACATCATCATGTGGTGGATCTTCCCTAGAACAAGCCACGTGTGGACCCTTGTTCATCCTTGGGAGAGGATCCTCAATGAATCCTTTGTGTGGGGGAAATGATATTTAAAATAAAGATTGAGATCAGATTACAACTGGAAAAGAGGAAGTTTCTGCAGACTGGCTAATGTTGTCGCGTGATACAGGACTTGCATGGCAAGTTGTGTCGCGTGACACCTATAGCCATTTGCAGAGACTTTTACAAATGTGATTTACAGACATAGCAAGGCAACAATATGGTCAAGCTACACCACGGATGGATCTTAGGGAGCTCATACATCAATAACAACCATTTGAAAATGGTGTGGATATGAAAGATCCACACTCATCTTGATGAACGAGTGGTTACATGTAATATGGAAATACTTACAAAGGAAAATGTCCTCTGTAAATGGCCAGATGTGTCGTGTGACACAGGATCTAGTTTGGCTAGATCTGTCGCACGGTACATCATGCCACTTCCAGAGGACTTACATAATTTGCTCACAATCAGAAACAATGAACATTTGAATATTATCAAAGATTGGAAATAGGTCACAGAGACTTTGTGAAGAGCTATCAACACTCAGATGAGCATGTATATAGATGATTCACACTCATCTTCATGCTTAGATCACAAATGACATAGAAGAAGCCATACCATAAGAAGACATATAGATTCATGCAGAGATTTAGGTAAATCAGAGACTAGAACATGCAAGCCTAATCAGGATGCATCATAATCAACACATTTAGCATGGAGATCTCATGTAGAAGGAAGTTAAAGAGAGAGAAAGGGAGGGAGAATCGTTACCCTTGATGACCACGACTCCTATATCAAGTTAGATATAGGAGCCTTCAAATATCAGCTTCAGGAACTGATATTAAGCTCATGTGAATCCAACTTGAAGACCTCAATGTGTGTTTGAAGTGTGTGTTGAATTGTGTGTGATAGAGAGAGGATTGAGAGAGAATTGGATGAGATTTAGATGAGTTGTGTGTATATAGACTAGTGTGTGCGTATCTAGAGTGATTTCAGCAGAGTAACACTAAGGGGGCTGGAAAAAGGATCCTGAAATGAGAGGGGTGGCCTCTGATTTATAGCTGCATGGAGCTGGCCAAGAGTGTCGCACGACACCATGAGTGCCTATTCCAGTGGCTCGTTTAGTCGCGTGACATAGGGAACCATAATCATTTTTCTTCTAGAAACACGCAAGGTGGTAGATTCTGGAATGTTCTTTTCAGCGAGGTCCTGTCCAAATTCATTATTTCTGGCAGGTCCTTTCTCGCTTGAAAAGTCTTGAAAAGTTTCCGAATTGCCCCTAAATTTTGTGAAAGTTTGGGGAATTGCCAGGAAACTTTAATTGAAAGGCCGAAGCTAGATTTGGGTACTTACAAAAGCCCTTCGGCAATGGTACTTGCGAAGCAAGTGGGGTTGTCGATAAAAGTGAGAATCCAATCTGGCGAACGGCCGAGATGGATTAGGATTGGGTGACCAAGGAGGTCGAGTGGCTGAACCTTTGGAAGGCTACCTACGTATCCTGAAGAGGAATCAAGCCAGATCATAGTTCGAAGGAGTGAGAACTTGCGGGGTCTCAAACCCAAGAAAGACCGAAATGGTCAAATGGATGGACCTTTGGAGAAAGAATTCCTACATATCCCTAGGAGGGAATCAAGCCGGATCGTAGTTCAGAATCCACTGGGGAAAGAGTGTCATATGTGACAAATTGGCTGAACCTAAAGTAGGCTGCCTACGTATCCCGGAGGAATCAAGCCGTGATCATAGTTCGGAATCCACTGGGGAATGGCTAAGAGAAACTGGTCCCTTACTATGAGGATGGAAAGGAAGTGGCCTAAGAGGTCGAATGGCTGATCCGTTGGGGATATGCCAAATGAAGGGAGTGACCAATGTGGTCAGATAGCTGGACCTTTTGAAAGGCTCATGCACCACTGATGAGTGATGAAGAAAGGGGATGACCAATGTGGTCGGATGGTTGGACCTTTTGAAAGGCTCATGCATCACTGAGGAGCGATGAAGAAAGGGGATGATCAATGTGGTCGGATGGCTTTACCTTTTTGAAAGGCTCATGCACCATTGAGGAATGATGAAGGAAGGGGTGACCAATGTGGTCGGATGGCTGGACCTTTTTGAAAGCCTACCTATGCATTCCGGAGGAATCAAACCATGATCGTAGTTCAAGGTTCACTAGACAGTTAGGAACATGTCTAGGATCCTTGGAATTTTGACGATTAATGGAGGCTGTCACCTTAAGGAACTAAATCTTACGTCGCTATCGCGGAGATAGAGGTAGCTAAATCTATGGGTAATCATGCAATATTTGTGAATGTATGCATATTTCTGAGATATGTTGAGGGACTAACGTACCTTTGCTGTGCTTACCTGTAGGAGAGCAAGTCGCAGGGGCTGTGTGGTAGGTAATAGTGTTGAGAGTCTTGATGCATCTGACCGGGATGTTGAAACATTTGGGGGCGTGAGGTACCTCTGACCGATTGGCATTTGAGATCTTGGCGTCCCTGACCTACTTGCCTTTGAGAACTTGGTGTTCCTGACCGATTTGAATTTGAGAACTTGGCGTCCGATTTGCATTTGAGAACTTGGCGTCCCATACATACTTGCCTTTGAGAACTTGGCGTCTCTGACCGATTTGCATTTGAGAACTTGGCGTCCCTGAC
Source organism: Adenophora triphylla var. japonica (assembly GCA_022495995.1). Taxonomy (NCBI): domain Eukaryota; kingdom Viridiplantae; phylum Streptophyta; class Magnoliopsida; order Asterales; family Campanulaceae; genus Adenophora; species Adenophora triphylla. Next base: position 138,338 of record JAFEMH010000038.1, on the reverse strand, counting down.
CGATTTGCATTTGAGAACTTGGCGTACCTGACCTACTTACATTTGAGAACTTGGCGTCTCTGACCGATTTGCATTTGAGAACTTGGCGTCTCTGACCGAATTGTAGACACTGGAGGCGGTCTTCACGTGTTTTGCTCGGAATCATCTCTTGCCAAAAAAGGGATTTGATTTCTTGCAATTTTGTTGAAACCATTGATTTTGGGCTTTGGTGAATATTTTCCTTGTTGAGAATAGGTCTCAATAGCGATGGAAAATGTTCTTTGACATTTGATTTCCTGCATTCGTTAGTGAAGAGACAAACAGAGATATGTATGACATTTATGACGACGCATGGAGGCATGAGATGGTATGACTATGAATATGTTAGCAAGGCTAAAGGGGTGACAAACAATTCATGCAATCACTTAGAATGATGATGATTTTTTTTTGTTTTTCTTTTATTATTTTTATTTTGCTTATGGGGCATGCGCAAGCCTAATTTTGGGAAAAAATATTTTCTATTTTGATTTGCAATCAATTAAGGTTATTTCTCTTTGTGCATGTCACATGAGCCACGGGCTGACTCTTTTGCGAGAATGCAATGGGAGAAGGGTTTTATAAAAGAATGTGTTGGGGGAATTCTTTGAGACAGGTTTCGAGCATGTGGATTTGTATCCTTTGGGTGCGGACTGAACTGCTATCGTTGTTGAGATGTTGTCAATGCTACTAAAAGGCATCATGTGGTCCATATCGGGTTTAAACCTCGGGTCTTGATTAAAATTCCTTTCTCAAACACTGGCACTTGAAGCTGATGCTGACAGGATTTTAGAACCAAAGACTAAAGCAATCTATCCAAATAAATGAACCCTTTCAGTTTGGGTTTGTTATGGCTTTACAAAGCCCATGTTTAGAGAATGATTTGGCGAAATGTTGGTACGGGGAAGAACCTGATTCTGAACCTTATATTCAGAAAAGCCCCAAAACTGAAATTCCAAAACAATTGTAAAGTGACCAAACCTCTCTTCTAAGGGTAGATGTGACTTATCGAAATCCCGGTCTGAGGGAAAAATTCTGCAAAGCCCCAAGTTCTATTAAAGCGAGGGAAGATCCTTTCATTGGCAAAGCCCCGGCTTGAAGAGATGACTTGGTAGAGCTCCGACTGATGGTCTGATCCAAGATAACGGTGAAGCACCAAACTGACTGGTCCTCCAAAGAGAGAGAGAGAGAGAGTCGTGTTTGAAACAACTTTATGAAACCTATGAGCGAAACTTTCTCCAAAATGACTTGTGAAGCCCCTGACTTGACAAAGTGTCATGGGGAAGGCCTGAATGAATTGATTATAAAACCAAACTAGTTGGTCAACCATGACAGATCCTAAATGGCATTTAATGCAGCCCCAATCCGTTGAAGCATTACGTTACGAAGTGTGAAACCCATCATGGATTCCTATTGGTGTAATGCCCTAGGCTATAGTTATGTTTAACATGAACCGTTATGTATCATCTTTATCATTTATTATAGAGCATGTTTGTTTTGTTCATTATATGTTTTAAATGTTTATTATATTGAACTGCGTCCCTAGTTGTTATGAAAAAACTGGTATAAGTAGGTAATGGATAAACATGGAGATGATTATATGCATGGAGATGCACATTACATTTATGGGTACTTGCTAGAGAATGAATACTGGACTTGACCTACTTATGAGATTTATGACATGTTCTGTTGTCATGATTAAATCTCATGATAGTCATGTTATTGAATCCTTTGTACCTGAGATTATCAAGTCTTCCACATGGTGAAGATCATGTTTGATATAGTCTAACACTATCTTTAATCGGATAGCAATAAGGGCTATGTTGGCACAATTGAATTCATGTAGGGAAGAATGATAAGTCAAGATGAGATTTGTCCCTCTTATGAAGAGAGATGTTTCCTTGGGCCTCTCGATGAATGATGTTGATGAAATGTGTTGCCACACTCAAGTGATTTGATAGAGATCAAATGCATTTGGATTATCAACATATTCGGAATCGAGAAAACATTGAACATGTGAGTTGACATGGACCATGACTCATGTTCAATAGGACATCGTGGACAAAGGGATTGTGACATTTGATCTATCGAGGAATCAAGCTTTTATGTTATATTAATTGGGTGGATATAATGGTTTGCTAGAAACCACTTATGTCTTGTGAGATCGATGTTTCGACTCACTACCAACATAAATAAAATTCCTACTGGGTCACACACAAAGAACGAATTTGATTTAGGCTGAAAATTGGAATTTGGGATCTGAGGCTGTTGCAAGGCCGTGCGCTTGTTTTTGGAGCGGCCGTGCAAGAGTTGGTTTCTAGAGCAGCCGTGCAAGAGTTGGTTTCTGGAGCAGCCGTGCAAAATTTGCATGGGCGTGCTCTAGTAAACTGCACGGCCGTGCATAGCGGCCCTGAGAGTCTGTTTTGGCTTTCAAAAAGGAGTCTTTTTCCCTAATTGTTAGGGTTACTTGCCAAGTATAAATAAGACCTTTTGCTCAGCCAATAGACATACAAATTTTGAGTTTTAGAAACACAAAATCATTGATTTTGATTGAGAATCAAAGATAAAAAACACCCAAATTAATTTCATATTCAGCCATTGATTATTGAATATTGATTCAATAATCGGAGGATCATCTAGCAATCCTACAAGAAGTGTTCTTGGTTCGTTCGCGTGTGGGTTACCGATAGAGGGTGATTATTTTATCACCTAAAGCTTGAAGACTTATATTCGTTAATTCATCACAAGGCATAGAACAAGGAGAAGATCAAAATCTTCATCAACGGTTTTGAGATTCGTTTTGAGTTTCAAATTTTCATATTCGATTTCAAGCAAATATAATCGCATTCAAGGTATGTAAAATCTATTTCATATAAATTTCTAATCTCTTCATGCTAGATGGATCTTAGGGCTAGGGTTTTGATGTTCTTGTTAAATCTTTCGCTGCGTTTGTAACCCCAAAACCCAATAATTCCTAAAAAAGATTCTCATTCTGGTGAGTGCAAAAGGGGTCTTGTAGACTCGACTTCCAATGTTGGACTTAAAGTCATGATTAAGCCCCGATCCTGACACCAAAGAATTTGCTTGTGGCAGGCTTTCAACAAACAGAACTTCCCTTTGCAGGGCAAAGCCCCGATTTGATGAACTGAGTAGGCAAAGTCTAGATTTTGAAGAAGTGACTTGGTGGAGTCCCAATCTTATGACCTAGCAAAAGTCCCAATCTGATTGGTACTGCAAAAGTGATCCTGAGGTTGATCTGATCAGGACTGAATCTATTTTGTGGCATAGTGAGAAACACGATGCAAACCCAAAAATGACTAAAGAAGCCCTAGTCTAAAGAAATGGCTTGGCGAAGCCCCAACCTTGAAGATTTTCAAGGCATCCCTAATGTGAATTGTAGCAGAAGAGGGAAAATCTATCCTTTTATACTTACTTTCTTATTTTCTATAGTCAATCAGTCAACCGCAAGAAGATGTGAAAGAAAAGAATTTTAGAAATTTATTCATGCAGGGGCATATTTTTTCGAAAGGTGGGAATAGATCCCGATTTTGTGTTATTTTGATGGCCTTATTCGACGTAGGCACAAGAACTCGCTTTGAGTTTGACTCTTTTGAGAGAGTATAAGCGTAGAATGGTTTGTAAAAGTTTATGGAAGCCCCTGCTGACAGAAAATCAATGTTTAGCACTATCTTTCCTAAAATGTAGAAAAAGAAGACTTATCAAGACGTCTGAAAACTTGTTTTATTTACAATGATCACAAGATTGCTTAAAACCCTTTATTAATGTTTGGGTTATTCAACCACTAATCTCGATATGAACAAACATTTTGATTAATCAAGAGGAGAAAGTCAACCAGTGTCGCAGATCAAGGTTGGCTGGGTGTGAAAGAAAAGTTTGTGTATAGAGAGGTCATTAATGAGACCAGGTTTTCTGGGATTTGAATGTGTTTATGGGAGAGACCACTGATGAGACCGAATTTTCTGGAATTTGAATGTGTTTATGAGAGAGGCCACTGATGAGATCGAATTTTCTGGAATTTGAATGTGTTTATGGGAAAGGTCACTGATGAGACCGAATTTTCCGGAATTTGAATGTGTTTATGATCGGACCATTTCTGGTTGCCTACGTTCCCCTCACCGTGAGGAGCTCAGGTCACCGTAGTTTGGCTGAACTGTGTTGGGCTTTGGGAAATGGGATTTGTGGTTCCTCTAGTGGAAAGGCTTGGATGAGAAGGTTAGATGATGAGGCACAGGCCTTGAGGCGATTCCTTGACCAGTCATTTTGGACGGATACTTCAATTGCTTCCTGATTTTCGTCTTTCATTCGGGGAAAAAGAATTTGCACATGCCTAAGGGCTTATGAAATGTTTCTGCCTTTACTTTGACTGCTCCATTGTTATTGACAACTTTCATTCTTTGAGCTTTGATTTTGCCCATCTGTCAAGCTTCTGATTGGCGGTGCTAGGTCCTTGGCTTAATTTATTTCTTTTTGAAGCTCTTGCTTGGGCTTTTTTTTTGATTTTTTTTGAGGCACTTAAGGACGAAGGCAATCCCCTACTTGAACTTTCTCGATGTACATGAGGGCGATGGCGATCTTCTAAGTCGTTGTCGACATGGGGTCAACCTTTCGATACTGAGTGACCTTCTGTTGTTACTTGATGTTGCCCCCGTCGTTGACTTGGTCAAGGTGATGGAAGGGACATGATTTGGGAAGTGTATGACTTGATGGAGGCCTTTGTGAGGTAAGAAAAGTGTATTGGGAGGGAATTTGTTGAATTTCTCACACCGATTAATCAGAACGTTGATTATTTCGAGAGGTTATTTGTTGAGCAATGCAAGTGATCATATAAAATAAAACCATTTCGTTAAATGTAATGTAGGTGTGCAAATAATGTCTTAAGTCTAGCAAGAAAAGAAAAAGACTCTTTTATAGAAGATTTAAGATTAACTACAAAGTCCGAGGAGGACTTGATTGAAAGAGAAAAGTACTAGAACCTACGAAGGTTGACTGAGAGACTGTTTTATCTTTTAATTTTGTTTAAGGATAGGTAGCCCCTAGCCTAGCTACTCTTCGCTGGTTAGACTGCCAGGGCACTTGAGCTTTCCTTCATTGATCAACCCTTGGACTTCTTTCTTCACAGTCAGATACTTGTCATAACAGATGTGTGCCTTTGGCAAAGGAGTTGGGTCTGAGTTGACTGGCTCTGCTTCCCACTCCATGACATTCATTTTGGCATTACCGTGGTACTGGTGGAAACGACAATGCTTAGACTCATCCAACCGAATTTTAGGATTCTTGGTACTGGTAGTATTGGGTTATGTTTGAGGATGGTTGTGTCTTCGGACCTTTCTCGAGCTTAGAACTGGTATTGACCAAGCGAGTTTTGGGGCAAGTTGTCCTATCAGATTCTCTCACTTCGGGCATTTGGATTTTGCACGACAGAATCACTTCTTTGCCTGGTTCGACATCTTGGGTCGACGGAGTACTGGTACACATCATGAGATCAAGATTTTCTTGCATTCATTTCACTTGCTCCATTAATATTTCCACATGGAGGTCAACGGGAAATTTCGAGTTACTGGAACTCGCAACAAGACTTTTACCAACAGAGGGAACCACAGTAGTAGGCCGGTGAAACTGACGAGTGAATTCACTAAGTCCGGTAGACGGCAACGGAAAACTTGAGGCATCCGAATTTTCTTTTAGCAACTCATGATCGTATTCATGTGGGTATAGGGGTCTCAGAACATAGCCACATGGCTCAAACTGATTATGTGAAGCTGGAGCATAAACTGGCAGGTACCGCTGAAACTGAGAAACAGGTGTGATGAAGCCCAATCCGTTTTGAGGAGCTGAGGGTGATGGACCCCTGATGGCCTGAGACACTGGGAGGAACTGGAGGGCAGTAGTCCTTGGTGGGGGATCATATGTCAAAGGAGGAGGGTATTAGTTATAGGATGGAGGGTATTGGTTGTAGGATAGAGGGTATTGGTTATATGATGGAGGGGTTGAAATCACTATTTCTGGAGTTTCATCTTCGACCATGACTAGAGAACCATTTGCCTCAACTGTTACCTGAACTCCATGATGGCGGAGAGCATCGATGAGCATGGATTGCTGCTCTTCTTGAATCTTGCAGATGTTTTCCAAGGAGAGGGCTAAATCTTCCTCTCTAGTCATCAGATTACCCGTACCATCACTGTTTTCTGTCATATCTGCCATTCTATACCCATGAGTAGACAAAACGGATGATTCTGCTGAACTGTCTGAACCTGAGGTTTCCGCACTGAAAAGCTGCTGACCCGATATTCTCACCCACTTCTTTCTCGCTGCAGAAAATAGATAGGCAAGGTTTAGACTCGGGGGTAGGCAAGGTTTAGACTCGGGGTAAGTGAGGTTTAGACTCGGAGGTAGGTGAGGTTTAGACTCGGAGGTAGGTTTTAAACTGAAGGCTCAAGTAACATGCATGTACTGCTTAAGTTTTACTTAAAACACATTTTCTCCTAATCCTAATTGATCGGAAAAGATTAGACCTTGAAAGGTCAAGATAGAAAATTGGACCGTGAGGGTCTTGATTGGAGATTTGACCGTGAAAGGTCGAGATTAAATATTTGACCATGGAAGGTCGGGATTGCCTATTTGACCATGAAAGGTCAATATCGGAGGTTGGACCGTGAAGGTCGCGATTGGAGATTTGACCGAGAAAGGTTGAGATCGAAGTTCGGAGATCGGATCATGAAGGTAGCGATTGGAGATTTGATCGTGAGAGTTTGAGATTGGAGATTGGACCGGGAGGGTCTCGATTGGAGATCGGACCGTGAGGGTCTCGATTGGAGATCGGACCGTGAGAGGTCGATATCGAAGATCAGAGATCGGACTATGAAGGTCGCAATTAGAGATTTGACCGTGAAAGGTCGAGATCGAAGATCGGAGATCTGACCGTGAAAGGTCGCGATTAGAGATTTGACCGTGAAAGGCCGAGATCGAAGATCGGAGATCAGACCGTGAGGGTCTCGATTAGAGATTTGACCGTGAAAGGTCAAGATTAAAAATTGGAGATCGGACCGTGAAGGTCGCGATTGGAGATTTGACCGTAAAAGGTCGAGATCGAAGATCAGAGATTGTACCATGAAGGTCTCGATTGGAGATTTGACCGTGAAAGGTCGAGATTAAAGATTGGAGATCGGACCGTGAAGGTCGCGATTGGAAATTTGACCGTAAAAGGTCGAGATCGAAGATCGGAGATTGGACCATGAGGGTCTCGATTGGAGATTTGACCGTGAAGGTCTCGATTGGAGATTGGAGATCGAACCGTGAGGGTCTCGATAGGAGATTTGACCGTGAGGGTCTCGATTAGAGATCGGAGATCGGAACGTGAGGGTCTCGATTGGAGATTTGACCATGAAAGGTCGAGATCGAGAATCGAAGATCGGACCGTGAAAGGTTGCGATTAAAGACTCCAGAAATGGGACCATGTAATCGTGATTCCATTAATTGTTCAAGTTTACTTAAAACAATGTCTTTTAATTATTTCTAGTTGGTTGGAAAAGGTTGCCCTTCTTTTTCGCAACTACTCTAGATCCTGGATCAGTGGGTTCCGTCACTACGTCTATAAGCCCCTCGTTTTCCACCTGTATTTCGACATTCCAGGGTGGACAGCCCCGGGCGAGGGTCCTATAGGGCACGCGGATCCCACCAACTGAGAGAGAAGAGCGGTCCTAGGGTCTAGTGGATCATAGGAATTTTTAACGCACGAGCGATGTGGATTATAGTCAATGTCAATGCCATGAAAGTCAAGTCTTTTAGCCTCAACGAAATTTCGGCAGAGTTTCGCTTACGCGATAGACGTTTTGACTTCGGCATTGTCCAAGGAAAATATTAGGCATGGGTCGGACCTTAAAAGTTGAATGACACGGTATCACATTGAGCGTTGTTGCATACCTTGTGCAAGTCAAAGTCAATGCCGGGGTCAAGATTTTGCCAATTTTTTGCCTAACGTAATTTTGGCATGGTTTCGCTTGCGCGAGGAATTTTGATTATTTTTGGCACGGGCTCGGGTTTGATTCTTACATACCCCGTGCGGGTCAAAGTCAATGCCGGGGTCAAGATTTTGCCAATTTTGCCTAACAAAATTTCGGCATGGCTTCGGTTGTGCGAGGAATCTTGACTTTTAACATGGGCTCGGGTTTGACTTTTACGGGGGTATACAATGAGGCTGTATGACACGGTCTAGACCAAAAACCAACCAAAAAGTCATTGTTTTAAAAGTGTGACACGGACTAGTGTATTGGTCGACACTGGCTGCCATGGGGAGTTAGGGATGATTCCGTGCGCGCCCGGGAGCGTCGTAACACTGTCCGTGACTGCAGCTGAACAACCATCCCGGGTTGAAGGACGTGCGTGCAAAAGTGTACAGGATATATAGTGCGCGTAGTGTGCGGTCTCCTAAAAAAAATTCTTTTTTGAGTTAAAATAGAGATTTTCATCATGTGTTTTAAAAGAATGTTTTTCGGGACGGGGAAAATGCAACACATAGGCACGTAAATTTTATGGAACTTGGCCAGACTTAGGACTGAATAGCCCCAAGCTGCTATGGCTTCCAGATTAACCTCAGAAAAGTGTCCTGGTGGAACTGCGAATGAAACCGTCTGGCTATGATCCAGGTAGATCAAGCCGTCCGGCTAGATCCAGCAGTTTTCCAGGTTCCAAATTGCTTCATTTCCGACTGTTTCTCCGAGCCTTTTTGGCAACGTTCAACTTCAGAATGGCCCCAGTTCATTAATCAGAGTATGCACAAACCAAAAAAGAATACAAAGATGCAATAAAAAAGGATAAAAGCACAAGCACAAAAATTGGATTCGGGACTGAAAGCTAACCCTCCTAAACGTTTCCAACACTTCTTATGAGAAAAATAAGTTTGGAAACATTTACTTATCCCCAGCGGAGTCACCAAACTGTGAACATGGCCCCTTTTTTGGCGATTGAACCTTTTTTATAGGGTCGCCGCTTCACCTCAGTTTGAAGACACCGGTTTTATTGAAAAAAAGGAGTCACCACGCCATTTTGATTTCCTCAAAACTTTGAAAAAAAGGATAAGGGTTCGGAGGTTAAGTTACTCCTTGGGAAGAACAGATCGCGTTCACCCAAGGATCCTTGCAAAAGCAAGTCTTCCTAGACTGGAAGTTTGTGCTTGTTTGTGCGCTCGTGTGTGTGTGATTTGAAAAGGGGAGGGAATGTGCCAAGTTTATCTGCCGGACATATAAACCATATAAGAAGGTTATAGCTCGGGATTCCTTGGATTTGATGTTTTCGAGATTTTAATCCCGTGCTCATTTTGGATTTGTGATCATCATTACGTGACGTTTTTACCCTCCCGTGGATTAATCAACCATAGTAGGCATAAGAGCCTTGGTATGTCTTAAACCAACGTTCTTTGGGGACTTGGTCACATGTGATCGAGAGAGGGACACCTTTTAAAGTCCAAGAATGAGACTCTTTAGAAAAGGAGGAGTCTTTGCCCATCAATCCTACATCTTGAGACGATAGAGATTTGTAGGGACATTTATGCTCGTCTCAAGTGATGATCGGAGATGTCGGGACTAATATCCGTCCGCTTCTAAAGGGACTACGACTATGGCATTTTAGTGGCAGAAACGATGTAAAGATAAAGTTTTTACACCGATTCACACCACGGGATGCTCCAAGAACCAAGGGGACTAGGGAAAGGGGTATAAAGGTTGGATCTTTATACTCATCCTATGTCTTTCGTGCCTAAAGGCTACTAGACAATCATTGGAGAGTGATCCATCCTTAAGGGACATGGGGGAAATGACATTGAAAGTAAATTTTGCATTTTTATGTAAAAATAAAGGGGCATCACATCATCATGTGGTGGATCTTCCCTAGAACAAGCCACGTGTGGACCCTTGTTCATCCTTGGGAGAGGATCCCCGATGAATCCTTTGTGTGGGGAAATGACATTTAAAATAAAGATTGAGATCAGATTACAACCGGAAAAGAGGAAGTTTCTGCAGACTGGCTAATGTTGTCGCGTGACACAGGACTTGCATAGCAAGTTGTGTCGCGTGACACCTATATCCATTTGCAGAGATTTTTACAAATGTGATTTACAGACATAGCAAGGCAGCAATATGGTCAAGTTACACCACAGATGGATCTCAGGGAGCTCATACATCAATAACAACCTTTTGAAGAGGGTGTGGATATGAGAGATCCACACTCATCTTGATGAATGAGTGGAAACATGTAATATGGGAATACTTACAAAGGAAAATGTCCTCTGTAAGTGGCTAGATGTGTCGCGTGACACATGATCTAGTTTGGCTAGATATGTCGCGTGATACATCATGCCAATTCCAGAGGACTTACAGAATTTGCTCACAACAGAAACAATTGAATATTATCAAAGATTGGAAACAGGTCACAGAGACCTTAAGAAGAGTTATCAACACTCAGATGAGTATGTATATAGATGATTCACACTCATCTTCATGCTTAGATCACAAATGACAATGAGAAAGCGGTTCAAAAAAACAAAACAAAAAGCGCCGCGATCTCGGGCACCACGTATCACAGTTTGGCGATTTTGCTGGGGACCAAACCAAAAAAGTTTTCATTTTTAATAAAAAAAAATGATACTTGGTATATAGGTGGAAACCATTAAACTTCCCGTTATCGCCTCCTCACCCGAGTCTGGGATAAAATATGGTCTAACAATGCCACATATCGGTATCTTTTTGAAAAAAAAAGAGAAAGCTTTTTTGAGTGGGTTAGCCTTCCGCCGCGGATTCGATTCTCGTGCTTGCCTCCTTTCTCATGTTTTTGCATGCATTGTTTGTTTTTGGGATTGTGCATATTCTGAATACTGAATAGGAAGCTTTCTGGAGCTGAAAAGGTGCCAAAGTGTTCGGGGAACAACCTGCAAATGAAAAATTTTGGAACCTGGAAAATTGATTGATCCAGCGGTACGGTTTGATCCTCCCTGGATCCTAGCCGGGCGGCTTCATTGGGAAATTCCACTAGGACACAATCTGAGGTTAATCTGGCAGCTTAGGCAGCTTGGGGCTATTCAGTTCCAAGACTGATCGGGCTCCAGAAAATATACGTGCTTAATTGTTGCATTTCCCCCGTCCCGAAAATCATTTCTTTAAAACACATTTCTGAAAATCTCTGTTTTAACTCAAAAAGGAACATTTTTAGGATGCCCCACACTACGCGCACCTTATATATACTGTACACTTTGCACGCACGTCCTTTTAACCCGGGGTGGTTATTCAGCTGCAGTCACGGACAAAATTATGATGCTCCCGGGCGCGCACGGAATCATCCCGAACTCCCCATGGCAGCCAGTGTCGACCAATGCACAGTCCGTGTCACACATTCTAAAACCGTGACTTTTGGTTGGTTTTTGGTCTAGACCGTGTCATACAGCCTAATTGTATACCCCCGTAAAGGTCAAACCTTAGCCCATGTCGAGAGTCGAGATCCTTCGTGCAAGCGAAACTCTGCCGAAACTCCGCCAAGGAAAATTGGCAGAATCTTGACCCCGACGTTGACTTTGACTTTGACCCGCACGGGATACGTAAAGGTCAAACCTTAGCCCATGTCGAGAGTCAGGATCTTCGCGCAAGCGAAACTCTGCCGAAATTTCGCCAAGGAAAATTGGCAAAATCTTGACTCCGGCATTGACTTTGACTTTGACCCGCACGGGATACGTAAGAGTCCAGCCCGAGTCCATGCCAAAAAAATCAAAAGATCTTTCGCGCAAGCGAAACTCTGCAGAAATTCCGGCAAGGAAAAATTGGAAAGATCTTGACCCGGCATTGACTTTGACTTTGACTAGCGCAACATATGCAACAAAGTTCAATGTGACACTGTGTTATACGGCTTTTAGCATCCGAACCATGCCTATTATCTTCTTGGACAATGGCAAAGTCAAAACGTCAATCGCGCAAGCGAAACTCTGCCGAAATTCCGTTAAGGCTGAAAGACGAGACTTTCCCGGCATTGCCTTGACTATAATCCGCATCGCTCGTGTGTTAAAAGTTCCTATGACCCACTAGACCCATTAGGAGCGTTCTTCTCTCTCGGTCGGTGGGATCTGCGTGCCCTATAGGACCCTCGCTCGCGGCTATCCACCCTGGAAGGTCGAAATACAGGTGGATAACGAGGGGCTTATAGATGTAGTGACGGAACCCACTGATCCAGGATCTAGAGTAGTTGCGAAAAAGAAGGGCAACCCCTTTTCCAACCAAATAGAAATTAATAAAAGACACTATTTTAAGTAAACTGAAAGATTCTTAATTTGCATATTGCTTGTGCCTTCAGCCGAAACACCTACCCCAGAGTCTAAACCTTGCCTATCCCTTTCCCGCAGTGAAGAAGTGGGTGAGAATACTGGGTCAGCGGCTTGTCAGCGCATAATTCTCAGATAGCTCGTCAGAATCCTCAGTTTTGTCAGTCCAGAGAGTTAGAATGGCAGATTTGACAGCAAACAGCAGTGGTTTGGGTAACCCGATGACTAGGGAAGAAGAGCTAGCCTTAGCCTTGGAAAAAAGTCGTAAGGTCCATGAGGAACAGCAAGCCATACTTATTGATGCACTCCGTCGACATGGGGTTCAGATAGTGGTTGAGTCCAATGGTTATCTGGTTATGGTAGAAGATGAGACTCCAGAAGCAGCAATCTCAGCTCCCCCAGCCTATAACCAATGCCCTCCTCCATCCACATATGATCCCCTACCGAGGACTACCCCTTTTCAGTCCTTTCCAGCATCCCAGACCATCAGGGTTCCAATGCCCTCGCCTCCTCAGATAAGACCCAGCTTTGTTCCCTACCAACAGAGAGCAAATGTCACGGCTTTCCCAGTTGCCCAGCCTCTGCGTTATCCCATGGGACTCACTCCCTCTCATCAGCATGAACCAAATTTCCTTATCCTAAAACTCCAGTATCAACCTGACCTTTTCAACTCCGTCAATGCTTGTGAATTTGCCTATCTTCCAGACAGTGACAGTGAAGAGTCAGTCAGAAATGAGAATAGGAATGGATGGATTTACAGCGATGATGACAGCTCAGTAGAAGGAATGAACATGGAGCCAATGGAAATGAAACCCGGAGAACCAGATAGGGTAGAAAATCATCGGTTTGGAAAGGAGGATTGTATCACCTCAAAGTGTGTCTGTCACCTGTGCAAGGGCTTGGAAGAGAAAATGGATGCGATCTCAGATGAGGCAGGGTATGAACTCCAAATCCTAAAATTCAACACTCCCTACAAAGACTTGGTTGGTGAATGGAGAAACTTAATCGAAGCTTTAGCTGAAAAAGGGAAGTGGGCCCCACCCGCCGATCTAGAATACATAAGTGTCATTAAGGCTGAACCCCCATCAGGAAGAGTGGACTCCATTGCGGTGTTAAGGGTCACCCCTGAAACTTTGTCCGTAGAAGAATGCATGGAAGCTCTAGAAAGAGTCTTAAAGTTTGAAGCGACCCCAGTCCTTTTCCTATCTTATGACGACAGTGATATCTTCTTGGTAATCCCTAAGTCAAGGGAAGAGTCCAAAATACCCCTTATATGGCGCCAAGTATCCCGACCTGCTTTTGCCCTCATTGGTCATCAGAGTCAAGATGAAAGTTCCCACAAAAGTTACTGTAGTGACCCTAAACCCTAAACCCTAACGTGAGACTGAGGAAGACACAGTCGAAATACCGAAAGGAACAGCGGAGGAGTGGTTAGCCCAGAAGCCAAAAAGCCCAGAAAACCCTCCCGTGAGTAAAGAACAGGAACCTGCCATGAGGTTTGACCCCGCAGAAATCCTTTTAGATGATGGAATCTCCCACTTCAGGAAGTGTTTGGCCAATGTCAAAGATGCCGTCAGAAGATTGACCCCAAGGGAAAGAAGAGATATGCTTGCAGTGATAGGGAATATGATCCTGCTTTGTTAAAAAAGTTGCTATGTCAAGATGAGAAAGCCATTAGCAAACCTCCAAACCCTGGGAACGATTATTCCTGTTGCATGTTGACCCTGAAAAGCCTGAATGAAACTGTCAAGGCCTTGAGTGAGGAAGATGAAGCTGAAATCAGCCAGTTGCTAAGCCAATTGGGAAGTCAGAATTCAGAAAGGCCGAAAGCCGGTGACACAGGATCGGATTCGGGAAGGCTGCCTATACCTTTGGTAGTGCGTTAATCAAATTAACCGGCGAGAGTTGGCCATACGCCGGCAAAAGCCCGCCTCGACCTTGAAAGAGCTGAAGGAATCCTCCGGTAGGAGCGATGACTCGGAAAAGTCTAATGTCTATGTGATGACTCGGTGCGGACGAGATGAGTGTGGAACAGCCTAAGGGTGAAAAAATAAATGCCGTCTCCGAACCGAAGACAGACAAAAGACCTTACAAGCCAGAAGTAGAAACTCAAGACTCCGAAAAGGAGGACCCGGTGTTGACTCAGTTGAAGTGTACTCAAGCCAATATTTCCCTGTGGTCCCTGCTAACCTCCTCATACCCTCACAAATTGAAGCTAGAAGAAAGTTTGGCCAAGACCATGGTGCCCATAGATGTCACCCCAGATGAGGTCGTCCAGATGATTGGAAATATCCACTATGGAAATATCATCACCTTCACTGACTTAGACCTGCCGAAGTATGGAGCTAGTCATAACGAACCCCTTTACATTACAATCCAGTTGGAAGAATGCCGATTACCAAGGGTATTAGTTGATGGAGGGTCTGCAATGAATGTCCTGCCAGCAAAAATGATGGATTTGTTGGACTTAATGCCTACGGATTTGAAACCTTCCAGTCAGACTATTAAGGCATATGATTCCACTGCACGATCAATTTTGGGGATTGCTACTCTCAAATTACGGTTTGGGAAAAAGGCCATGGATGTGGACTTCCAAGTGATTGACGTTCCCATTTCATTTACCGCTTTGCTCGAACGACCTTCGATTCACCAGATAAATGGGGTAGCCTCTACTTTGCACCAATGCGTCAAATTCTAGTCAAGTGATGATACTATTACTACTATCTATGGAGACAGTGTCACCGTTGAAGGAACTAGCACTGGAGGTATCCCAATACTGGAGATCAAACATGATGATGAAGGGTTTGCCTTGATCGGATTCTCTGTAGCCTCCTCCAAAGCGCAAGTGTGTTGCACCGACCTCACTGCTACCTCTGACAAAATACCTCCTGCCATGCGAATGATGAGAAAGATGGGTTATCTTCCGGGGCTTGGACTGGGTAAAAGACTTCAGGGTCGCAATGATGTCATTGACGTAAAGGAACAGACCACCCGACACGGCTTGGGATACAAACCGAATCCTCAAGATAACAGAAAGGCTGAAGGAACAATTCAGGAAAGGCGAAATGAAGGGATCCTTCTCCATCCTTACAGCTTGTCTCTGGCTCAGCACTTCACAAGAGGTGGGACTCAATATGATGAAAATGATAGTCAGATCTCCTTGAGAAAAACTCTTCTGAAAAACCTTGAGAAAGTTCGGGGAAAACCAGCAAATCCTGTTCGGAGGATGTTCCTTGACTTACCGGACATTCTCGGGGCTACCACTACTGTTCAGAACAAGTATGCCTTCAAAGGAAACCTAGACCGTCTCAAGGAGTCAGCACTTTTCCCATCAGGGGTGATGGATTTCTCCGCCTTCGAGTTAGCTCTTCCAAAGATCAGCCAGATAGAAGCTACCAGTAGTGAAGACAGTGAGTCAGGTTTGCAGAAGCTGTTTGATGAAGAAGCACAGATTCCTGACTTGATCGACTTCAGCTCAGATGACGAGATAGTTGCCGCAATTGGAGACGGTGGTGAAGAACCTTTTGATCCCCGCACTTTGGTGACTAAGATAGAGATGCCTTTGAAGAATTGGGAGACATTCTCAGGGCCGATAGCCAGCCGACAGAAAATGATCACGGAGCTTGGATTGGTACCCAGTCCCTCTCAGTCCAGTAATGTCAAACACCCTGTTGTCTATACCCTCGAGTCAGGAGTCTTTGAATTCCAGTCCTCCGAGTCATCTGAAGGCCTCACGCCTGAAGATTATGAATATGTAGCCAATGTCATCTTTCCTTTCTCTTTGAACGAAATGATAGATCTTTCTGAGTATCCCCTTATTGCCAACTTAACAAATGATAAATTAACTAATAACTTAACAATAGTTAATAATGAATCATTTGAACAAGATGCAAACACACTAAACGAACAATACATTAAAGAAATCTTTAAGCAGGTTACAGACAAAGAGGAAAATCGGGCCCAAGCTGTCGAGGAGGTTTTGACAAGTGTTAACTTGGGTACTGTCGAGGAACCTAAAGAGACACAGATTGGGAACTTCTTCCAGGGGGTTGAATGGGACAGACTGGTCAATCTGCTCAGAGAATACATGGATGTGTTTGCATGGTCATATAAGGATATGCCGGGGCTAGATAGTTCGATTGTGGAGCATAGAATCCCTCTAGCACAAGATGTCAAGCCAGTAAAGCAGAAACTGAGAAAAATCAAGCCAGAGTGGTCTCTACAGGTCAAAGAAGAGATTGAGAAGCTACTACGGGTAGGATTCATCAGGGTCATCGAATATCCGACATGGTTGTCCAACATCGTGACTGTGACTAAGGCCAATGGGAAGGTGCGCTGTTGTGTAGATTTTTGGGATCTGAACAAGGACAGCCCCAAAGACGACTACCCCTTGCCAAACATAGACATTCTGGTGGACGCCACTACTAACTACGAAGTTAAATCCTTCGTTGATGGCTTTGCTGGCTACAACCAGATCAAGATGGCCGAGGAGGACCAAGAAAAGACAGCCTTTACCACACCGTGGGGAACGTACTGCTATACAGTGATACCTTTTGGGCTTAAGAATGCCGGGGCTATGTATCAGAGGGCAGCGACCGCACTCTTTCAAGACGTGATCCACAAGGAAATTGAGGTCTATGTCGATGACATGATAGTCCATTCCAAAGGCGTGGATGGACAACACTTTGTCGACCTGCGAAAGTTCTTTGAGAGGTTGAGACAGTATTCCATGAGACTGAACCCTGCCAAATGCACCTTTGGAGTGACAAGGGGAAAAGTGCTTGGGTATATGGTCACAGAACGAGATATTGAAGTCGATCCTCGAAAGATCAAGGCCATTATGGACATGAGGCCACCTCGAACGCAGACAGAGGTCAAAAGCTTTATGGGTAAATTACAGTACATCAACCATTTTTTCAACCAGCTGACTACCATGTGCGAGCCCATCTTCAAGCTCATCAAGAAGAATGCAGACACAGAATGGACTGAGGAATGCCAGAATGCCTTTGACCAAATCAAGGCGTACCTAGTACATCCCCCGGTACTATGTCCCCCACATAGACATAAACCTCTTTTGCTCCATCTCACTGTCATTGATACGGCAGTTGGGGCTGTGCTTGCTCAGGAGAAGAAGGACTCTCGGGTAGAAAATGCCATTTACTTTGTCACCCGAAAGCTGCAAGGAAGTGAGCTCAATTACTCAGCATGCGAAAAGACTTGTGCAGGACTGGTCTAGGTAGTCGGTAAGCTGAAGCATTATATGCTGGCCTACTCTGTGAACTTAGTCTCGAAAATGAACCCCATCAAATATATCTTTGACAAGCCTTCCCTTTCGATGCGTCTAGCAAAGTGGTCATTCTTCTTAGCTGAGTATGACATCAACTATGTGACGAGAAAGGCAATCAAGGGTCAAGCGTTGTCAGACCATCTGGCAAACTTCCCTAGCAATGAGGACCGCGGGCCTGAACCCCAATTCCCAGATGAAGGAATCTTTGTAGTTGAGCCTGAGAGCCGATGGGAGCTTTTCTTTGACGGAGCTGCTAACAAAAGAGGAAATGGCGTAGGAATGCTACCGGTCGATCCGAAAGATGAGCATATGCCAATAGCCATTAAGTTGAATTTCCCTGCCACGAACAATGCCGCAGAGTATGAAGCTTGCATTGCTGGTTTAGAAGCTGCCTTAGAAAGGAATGTCAGGGAGCTCGAGGTCTACGGAGACTCAACCCTGATCATCAACCAGGTCTCCAACAAGTGGAAGACTGTGGATCCTAACCTTCAGAGGTATCATGCCTACATGGAAGAGTTGACTGAGCAGTTCAGAGAAGTAACTTTCCATTACCTGCCAAGGGACAAGAACATATTTGCAGATGCCCTAGCTACTCTAGCCTCATTGGTAGAGATCCCCGAGGGAAAGGCGATAAAACCATTCAGAGTGGGTAGAAGAGAAGCCTCGGCTTTCTGTTGTGAAATAGATTTGGGACCCGAGCCTGTCAAGGAACCCTGGTACAGTCAGATTTACCAGTTCCTCAAAGATGGGGAGTCAGCTTTCAGAGATGAAGAAGGTAGACCAAGGGAAGGCATCAAAGCCAAGAGCTTGCAAGCCCTGAAACGGTTGGCCTCCCACTATGTCATCCTAGGGGGCGATCTGTACAAGAAATGATCCCAAGGACACTCCTCTTGTGTGTCACCCAAGAAAGGGCCAGAGAGTTAATGATCGAAGTCCACAATGGTCCTTGTGGTCCTCATATGAACGCCAGAGCGTTGATGCAAGTTATCCTCAGAATGGGCTACTACTGGATTTCCATGGAAACAGACTATGTCCAGCATGTCTGACAGTGCGACAAATGCCAGCGGTTTGCCAATCTCAATCATCTTCCGCCTCATGACCTGTATTGCATGATGACTCCTTGGACGTTTGCAACTTGGGGCATTGACGTGATAGGGAAGATAGCCCCGACAGGAAGCAATGGGCATGAATTTGTGCTAGTGGCAGTGGACTACTTCACAAAGTGGGTAGAGGCCAAGTCCTACAAGGTCCTCACTTCCAAGAAGGTGGCCCAGTTTGTCAAAGAAAATATCATGTGCAGATACGGGGTTCCCAATGAAGTCATTTCAGATAACGGGTCACACTTTAAAGGGGACTGCAATAGATTGCTGTCAGAATTCAGAATCACTCGCCACAAATCATCCTCGTACAGACCTCAGACCAATGGAGCAGTAGAAGCTGCCAAAAAGACGCTCGAGCGTATTATCCGGAAAATGGCTACCCGTGGTCGTGGCGGCTGAAAAGCTGCATCGGCACTCTGGGGCTCTGAACGTACATTAGAACAGCCACGGGAGAAACTCCCTTTGCCCTAACTTACGGGATGGAAGCAGTGTTGCCAGTGGAGTTGGAAATCCCGTCACTAAGGGTCCTCCTAGAAAATAGTGTCAATGAAGTAGAATGGTTGCGCAGCCGGCACGATGAATTGGCCCTGCTTGATGAAAGAAGGCTAAAAGCCATGGAGCACACTCGAGCCTACCAAAGGCGAATGGCCAGGGCATTCGACAAAAAAGTCAAGGCTAGGGACATCAAAGAAGGCGACCTAATGCTGAAAGTGAAGCCCCCCACCAGAGACAACCCCCTGGGAAAGTGGGAACCCGTTTGGATTGGCCCGTATGTGGTGCAGAAGATACTATCGGGAGGAGCGATGAAGCTTGCGGACCTGGACGGCAATCCATTTGTCCACCCGATCCAGCGGTGATAAGCTCCGCAGGTATTATGTCTAATAAAAAAAGAATAAAAAAAAAAAAAAAAGAAAAAAAAAAAAAAAGAAAAAGAAAAAATATGTAGTGCAAAAAGAGTAATGCCCAGCTAGGCTGAAAACCCCAAAAAAAGGATGGTCTAGGTAAAAGACAGGGTTGCACATAAAAAAAAGAAAGAAAAATTTTAGTGCAAAAAGAGTAATGCCCAGCTAGGCTGAAAACCCCAAAAAGGGCGGTCTAGGCAAAAGACAGGGTTGCACATAAAAAAAAAAGACCAAAAACAAAAATCCCGATAGTTCACCAGAATGAACTACGAAGACCTGAGCCCCTTAGTCTTTCTTGTAAAAGGGGAACGTAGGCAGCTAGAAATGGTTCGGTCTAAACAATAAATAAGACATCTGAAATTTTCATGAAATATGTGTCTTATAAATTCTAAGATAAATATCTTTGTTAATTACAAGTTAAAAACTCCTTGATGAGTTCAAGCACGGTCTACTCTTGACTCTGCTAACCTGCTACAAAGATCTAAAACATACAAAAAAGACCTAATAAACTATTGTGTTTGCAAATGGCAATAAGGGAATCCTAGGAATAGATCTATCAGTTGTCATTCACTGAGTCTTCCTTGTTCTTCTTCCCTTTACCTCGACCTCGTCGAGTGTTCTTCCTCTTCTTCTCTATGATGTCGGTCTCCCTCATCCCAATTTCCGGTATCCTCACTGGAGCCTCCACCAAACCCGTGTCAATAAGTGCCTTCTCAATCCGGGCACGAGCTCGTACCTCCTCCCTCTGAGCCTCAGTAAGGGGAGCGACTTCCGATAGCCTCTCATATCGAGCCTCCATATCCCTGATAAGGTCACCCGACTGGTTATGGGAGCTAGCCTTGGCCTCAGTCTCCCTCAGAGTCCTGCTCGAGTCACAGTCAGCCCCCAATAAAGCCTGACGTCTCTCTCCCAAAACGACCTGAGTCGCTCCCATCTCCCTCTCATACCAGTCCAAGTAGGCCGTGGTCAGTATGGTACTCTTCCTGCTCTTGAGAATGGCCCTGGGTGGAAAAGCAGTGTATGTCCATGCCCTCGAGAAAAATGAGAAGCTGGCTGGATCCCTCATGTCAAAGGCACTACCTCCACGGTACTGATGTCCTTCCAATCATTCAGAGGCTCCTGTAAGATCCCAAACTGCCGGGACACTAAGCAGGGGATGTAGAAAGATGATAGAGACAACCCCAGAACCCTCACTATGTAGGACTCCTGAAACGTCCTCCAAGTCTGTAGTCTCCAATGAGGCACCCACCAGTGAATGTCCAAGGTGGACAGCCTATCCATCATCAGCTCCCAGCTATCCTGGTCCTGTCGCCTAGGTGCGCCCCTCTGAGAAATCACCTAAGGGCACTGAGTAGGCGAAGCCCCCGACAAAGCCCCAAGCCTCCTGTAACCATAGAGTCAACACCACTGGGCTCCCAGACCTCATGAAATGGTCTCCCCTAGCCATCCTATCGATGCCATGCAGAGTCTCACCCAAAACCAGCGGGACAATATCCTTCCCAGCCCTGCAGTCTTTAACCATGTCCAAAAGGCCACCATGACAGACCCCTACGGACTCGGCAGTGAACAAAGATGAGAACACGCAGAGGATGAAGGCATCCATAGCCACCGAGGTCATGGTTGTATCCGGAGACCCAAACCTGCCCGGGATATCAAAAAGGTCAATCATGTCAGGGGCTACCATCATCCCCTCGGCCTCTTCCAGAGAGATTTGCAGAAAAGATGCCAACTTTACCGCCACCGGCACGTCTCCGGTCAGAGTAATCGAAACGACCTCAATTTCCAGACCCCCAATCAATGCCTGGAAGTCTTCGAAGGTTGGGACAAGTTCATTGTAAGAAAAACAGTAAACATGTCTCCGGACGTCTCAAAACCTAGCTGCTGCTCTCAAAAGGTCCCAATAAGGCGGGAGATCCTTCAAATGCAATAAAGATTTGATCTTGAAGGTGGTATCGAACATCCCGTTATTAGATTGAAAGTTGTGTCTCATCCAAGATTGAAGATCGGACAGAAAACAGTCTCTTTTCCCCTTTTGCAATCTGACGGGTTTCTCCATGGCAAGTGATCAAAGTTGATGATTTTTGGTCAAAAATGTGCTCTGGGATCAGTTGGGACAAGTCTAGGGTGAAAATGAAATGAAAAGGCCATCCCTTGATTTTATTTGAAAAAAAACCAGTTCAGACAAAACTTCCAGCCGCACGGCTGCATTTGCCCAGGACCTGGCCGGACGGCGTCTTTTGCCTTTGCAGAAAAAAAATCTGCAGCAGCTCCTGCTGCTGCCCAAGTGGAGTTCTCACCCCACTTTCTCAACAAAACCTGCATAAAAACATGTCCAAACACCATTCATACAATCACATATCATCACAAACCATTTTGGCCCAGTTTCAGCCCCATTTCCAAGCAAAAAAGCTGCCCTGAGGCTCAAGTAATATGCAAAAACATAAAGCATGAATAAGAAAAGCAAATAAAAGATTAATACATTGTCTTCGCCTCCTTGGCGCCCAAATAAAATGAAAAATAAACAAATTGTGCATAAAAGTGTTCATTGTTTGTTTCTCTCCTTTTCCTAGGTCAACCTTAGGAATCCTAAGCCTCCGACTCCTAGTCGTCACTGCTTAGCTCGTAGAACTCTCGATCCTTCATCAAATCTTCACAATCACTCACGTCAGAAAAATTGACATTCACATGCTCATACTCCGCCAGCTGCTCCAGAATGCCCGTGTTGGGTCCCTGTCCCCGAGGCATGGCACTGGTGGATGAGGTCTGGTACCCTGAGGCCGATGAGGTAGAGGCTGTGCTCCCAACGTGCCTCCTCTTGCGCACGGGCTCCTGCACGTTCGCCCCAGCCCTGGAAGCACAGGCCAGCTTCCTCAGAAGGGACCGACACACCTCCTTCCAACCCCTATTCTGCCGTACCAAACCATCATAGGTACGAGCAGGGACCTGCGAGAAAAGAGAAGAAAAACTCAGAAAATCTCGAGAAAAGTTCAAAATTGCAGAAAGCAAAGAAATTCGAAAAGAGAAGGAACCTAGATATACTTGCAGTGCTGTCAGGTGGCAGAGTATACTGGGGCTCCCTCGTGTCGGGAACAGGCACCATGAACCTCCTCGGTATCCCGCTTACCACGTAGGAGAGATGAGCAGGAGGCATAGGCGGATCAGTCGGCTCTGCTTCCTCGTACCCCTGAGTGACGGCCATCTTCACTAGCTTCTGCGGCGTCCTCAATCGCTACTCCACTAAGGTGGCGTACAGGGTAGCAAAGTCGAAATACTCCTCAGCCGCCACACCAGCCTGATACCTCTTTATCTCATCCGCTGACCAGTTCCTGGGCTGCAGCATAAGCAGTGGAGGGTCATGAGGAGTGATAGCGTCCAAAGGAGGGACATGGCCATGCTGCCTGGAGAAGTGATCCCCCAAGTAAATGATGTCACAAGTCAGCCCTGTCAGCCACCTCCTCTACCTAGTCGCCTCCAAGGCATCCCCTAGCAAAACCTCTGGGTACCTCCCCCAAGGATAGAAATCCACCCCCTCGTGACCATCCCTGTTGATGACCTGTCTCACCATCTTGTAATCAAAAGTAATCCGGTTCTTCCCGATAAACTTATCTCTAGCCTCTCCCCTCCAGCGAATCATGGCCGGAAAGATCTCCGAATCACTCTGCTGGTTCCAAGGAAAGAACCCGATCACCTCACAAAACCAAATCTGCATGTTCAAAACAAAAGGTCATTTCTCTCATAAAATCTCAAGACAGAAAAAAAAAGAGAGAAAAGAAAGTGAGAATACCTCCAAAGCAAAAGAAAAGCAGTTCATAGAAGCAGCCTTGTTACGACTGTACAGGTCCAAAGATAAGTATAGCTCAGCCAATTCGGCCTCACCCCAGGAGACCGCCCCAACCTCATCCAAATTCTCTAAAGAGTCAAGCAGGCAAAGCATTGCCAACGTCCCAGAGTTAGCAAATATGGTGACTGATAGCATCAACCACGAGAAAGCTCTTGCAAGCTGGTGGGTAGTCACCTCATTAGCGGTAAACCCCTGCCTACACTCCAGAACTGCTACCTCAACATACCTCATCTCCATCCCAAGCCCCTTAGGACGGAGGTCAAATCCCACCATAGCTCTAAACTCCTCTGCGGTGATGTGATCTCTCCATGTCACAGGCCTCTCAGTGAACTGCAAGCCAGTGATAGCAGTAATGTCGGCCGGAGTTATCGTAATCTCTCCCCAGCTAAGATGAAAGCTGTGTGTGGTGTCCCACCAGAACTCCGAGAGGGCCTGGACTATCCCCTTGCTCTTAGAGGTCACATGGATACCTCTACTGATAGCATCAATGAAAGAATCAAGGTCGGTCGCCATCACCAGCTGCTTGGGATTTACCCCATCCTTCTCGAAGTTGGGCATCCTATCCCACAACTTCACAGCCACCACAGAGGGTCCCCTTGACTTGTTCTCCTGTAGGAAAACACAACAAAAAATGTGTCGGTCCTTCATCTCATCTCAAAAGCATGCATATATTCAAAAGAGCACATATTTTCAAAGCAAAGCATTCATAAGAGATTTCTAGCATCCTTTGCCTAGAAAACGTGTCCTTCATCATTTGAAACACGTCATGTTGAGCACATTACTCTCCTAAGTACAAAAGTCCAATTTTCACAAAATTCTTTGCACATAAGCATTAATTTTTCAAAAAAAAAAAATGGCATGCATGAATCCTTTTCATCGTCCAAAATCTTGTTTTCCCATCCATGATCAGAAATTGACCTAGTTCTAGCACATGCAAGGACTCCGTCACATTTTAGACATCATTTTTCTTACTTTATTTTCAAAAATGAGTCATTCTCATATTTTTTTTCAAATAAATTGCGCATGCATGTTCATTAATGTCCTTAACCTCATAGGTTAATCGTCAAATTTCCAAAATCATCAACAAAAATCATAGGAAAATTTGAAAAATTCCTAAAAAATCGGGCCAAGCCCTAAATCAATCAAAAATAATCAAAATTGACAAAATCAAGCAAATCAAGAATGCTTACCCCAATAGATTGAGGTTTTGTCGATTTGTGCTCCCTCCTACCGGGATAGAGCTCGGAAGGAGGCGTGTTGAAGTCATACTTCCGCTCCGTTCGAACGAACTCCCTCCTCCTCCTCCTAGCGGCCTCCGACAAGTTCCTTCGTGCTTGCCTAGGTACAATATTCCCTTCCGGATCCATCTTGAGTAGTAGAAGCAAGGGAATTGAAGAATTTTGAAAATTCTCTCTCTACTCTCTCTCTCTTCTCCTCGGCAGAAACAAGGCAACAATGGCGCCTTTACCCGTTTCAATTCTGTTTAAATAATCTGGTAAAATTAAACTTCTAGCCGGACGGCCTCTTTTGCCTCATCTCTCGTCGGGCGGCCTCATCTGCTCTGAGCTGAATTTACACTTTTGCCCCTGGACTTTTCACTTAGGCATACAATTCCCGTTATCTCTTAACCAGAGTAACGCTGTTTCCCAAGGATACCCGTTATCTCTAGGGAGAATAAACTTTTCTCTCGAGACACCTCCGTTACTTCCGTTATAACGGAATAACGCTAGGTGACATCCTCCGAATTGTCAAAACCAAAGCTTTAGCTACCTCTATCCCATAGATAGTGAAGTACGCTTCAGCTTCTCCAAACTTTAGCTACCTCTATCTCATAGATAGTGAAGTATGCTTCATTTGCTCTAAGTTTTAGCTACCTCTATCTCATAGATAGTGAAGTACGCTTCAGTTCCTCTAAGCTTTAGCTACCTCTATCCCATAGATAGTGAAGTACGCTTCAGTTTCTCTAAACTTTAGATACCTATATCCCATAGATAGTGAAGTACGCTTCAGTTTCTCTAAACTTTAGCTACCTCTATCTCATAGATAGTGAAGTACGCTTAAGTTTTCTAAACTTTAGCTACCTCTATCTCCTAGATAGTGAAGTACGCTTAAGTTTTCCAACTTCAG
Source organism: Adenophora triphylla var. japonica (assembly GCA_022495995.1). Lineage (NCBI taxonomy): Eukaryota > Viridiplantae > Streptophyta > Magnoliopsida > Asterales > Campanulaceae > Adenophora > Adenophora triphylla. The sequence goes on along the minus strand of JAFEMH010000038.1, from coordinate 112,750 downwards.
CTACCTCTATCTCCTCGATAGTGACGTAAGCTTTAGTTTAATCAGGTGACAACCTCCATTAATTGTCAATCAGGTGGCAACCTCCATTAATTGTCAATCTGGTGACTCCTCCATTAATCGTCAAAACCTCAAGGATCCTAGACATGTTCCTAACTATCTAGTGAGACTTGAACTATGACCAAGGCTTGATTCCTCCGGGATATGTAGGTAGCCTTTCATAAAGGTCCATCCATCCGACCACATCGGTCACCCCTTTCATACATCACTCCTCAGTGGTGCATGAGCCTTTCATAAAGGTCCAGCCATCCGACCACAATGGTCACCCTCTTCATTCATCACTCCTCAGTGGTGAAGTAGCCTTTCATAAAGGTCCAGCCATCCGACCACAATGGTCACCCTTTTCATTCATCACTCCTCAGTGGTGTATGAGCCTTTCATAAAGGTCCAGCCATCCGACCACAATGGTCACCCTCTTCATTCATCACTCCTCAATGGTGAAGTAGTCCCTTATAAAGGTCCAGATATCTGACCACATTGGTCACTTCCTTAATCTGGCATATCCCCAGTAGGAACAGCCTTTTGACCTCCTAGGTCACTTTCCTTCCATCTTCCTAGCAAGGGACCAGTTTCTCTTCTCCATTCCTCAGTGGATCCCGAACTACGACTTGGCTTGATTCCTTCGGGATACATAGGTAGCCTACTTTAGGTTCAGCCAATTCGTCACGTATGACACCCCTTTCCCCAGCGGATCTTTTCCGAACAACGATCTGGCTTGATTCCCATCCGGGATACGTAGGTAGCCTTCCAAAGGTTCAACCACTCGACCACCTTGGTCACCCAATCCATCTTGGCAGTTCGCCAGATTGGATCCTTTTTTATCGATAACCCCACTCGCCCTGTTAGTGACGTTGCCGAGGGGCTTCTGTAAGTACCCAAATCTGGCTCATGCCTTTCAGTTAAGTTTCTCGGCAATTCCCCAGACTTTCCTAACTAGGGGCAATTTGGAAATTTTCCAAACCTTCCAAGGGGTGAAGGACTTGTTAGGAATTAAAATTCCACACAGTCCCTCGTTGGAAAGAACTTCTAGAATGCCACCTTGCATGGTTCTAGAAATAGGCTGAGTCACTAATGGATAAGACCGCACGACTTTATTAGCCAAGGGTTACAGCCGCAGGGCTTCATTAGGAAACACAATTCTGCCTATAAATAGAGGTCTCCTCTACCCATTTTGATATATAATTTTTGGCACTATTACTCTGCCAAATTAGAGCTACGAATTTCCAGAAAGCTGAAACCCCTCAAAATCACCTCCCCCCTCTCCAAAATCTTTCCAAAGTTGCTCCTTCCTTAGGAAACCTTCAAAGGAGATAGAGGGACACCACCATTGGTAACCTCTCCTCCTCTTCTCTTTAAAATATACTTGTTATTCTTGTTATATTGCTCCTTGCCATTTATATTGCTATTTACTTGCTTTATATGTGATTTCTTGCCATAAAGATCAAGTCTTTACTATGTAGATCATAATACCCCCATTTCCCCATCACATAGGATTCATGGAGGATCCATCCCAAGGATGAACAATAAGACCATAAATGGCTTGTTCTAGGGTGGATCTCTCACATGATGATGTGAAAATGTCATCTTTTCCATATAAAAATGTCATCTTTTCATTAAAAATGTCATCTTTATTCATATGAATGTCATCCCCTTCCCATAGACCTTGCTTCCAAGGATTGTCCACCTAAATGGTTCTTAAAGGACATAGGAAAGCCATAAAGGTCCTCCCTTTACATTCCTAGTCTTAGCTTGCATAGTGTTCATTACACATATTTGCATAAAAATGTCATCTTTACTTTAAAAATGCATTTCCCCATGTCCCTCATGGTTGGATCACTCTCCAAGGATTGCCTAGTGACCTTCTTAAGGCACAAAAAGGCATAGGATGAGTATAAAGATCCAATCTTTATGCCCCTCCCCTTAGTCCCTTTGGTACTTGAAGCATCTCTTGGGGCGTAATGGTATAAAGGTCCTATCTTTGCATCGTTTCCTCCATATAAAGATGCCATAGTCGGAAATCCCTTTAGAAATGGATGAACTTAAGCCCTACATCTCCGATCATCACTTGAGACAAGCACAAATGTCCCTATCAAGCTCAAATCGTCTCAAGATGTAGGATTGATGGGCAAAGGTCCTTCCTTTCTAAAAAGTCTCATCTTTGGACTATAATAAGAGGTGTCCCTATTCCGATCACATGTGACCCAAGGTCTCATAATGATGATTGTAAGTCCAAGATGAGTACGAGATCAAAGTCCCAAACATATCAAAATCCAAGGAATCCCGAGCGATAACCAACTCATGGTTTATATGTCCGGAAGACCACTTGGCACATTTCCTCCCTTTTATCAAAACACATCCCACACACGAAAGCACAAAGGCAAGAACGAAAGTCGGATCTTGGATGACTTGCTTCGGCAAGGCTCCTTGGGTGAACGCCAAACGTTCTTCCCAAGGGGTAACTTAACCTCCGGACCCAAATCTTTTTTTTCAAAGTTTTGAGGAAATCAAAATGGCGTGGCGACTCCATTTTTCAATTTAAACCGGATGTCTTCAAACCGATGTAAGGCGGTGACCCCTTACACGAGAAATCGGTTCAAAAAAACAAAACAAAAAGCGCCGCGATCTCGGGCACCACGTATCACAGCACCATAATTTACATAATAATGGTACGGTTCTGGCGATTGGACAACTGTCTTGGAAACCGCTGCGCAGCAATAACTGACAAAGTTGAACGGTTATTTCTCCCACCCTTTCCACTTCAGGTAAGGAAAGGGAGGAGTATAAAAGGAAGAATCCCTTTCCTTTTATAAATTTACAATCTCTAAATACTCAGACACCCAGCAAGAGCAAATAGCAAGGACTTTGATTTCCGGTGTAATCAAGCATTCCGTTCGTTGTTTGAACTTCACCTTTCCCCAAATCATCAAGGCACCCTTCCATTGCTCTGTTTTTAGGTTTAATTTCAAGTTGTTGCATGTCTTTATTCCTCCATGGCTAGTACCTTTGGCTTCGGGCTAGGTGTTAGGTATAGGTATAACTCCTTGAACCTTAGGATTTACAAAAGAATAGAGGGTCCATGGAGGAAATTGACTAGAGAGGAGTATATTACCATTGTAAACAGGTGGGGCTTATTCCATGGCATGGTTGGGCTCCCAGCTGGTGAGAGTATGGGGGATTTGGAGGCGGATGATCCACGGATTATCCGTTTCCGTCTCTTCAATAAACTGATCGACCACCTCATAGTATTCTATGTCAAGTCCAATAAACCCACTTTCCCTAGAGACAGGTTAGCATTCCCAGGGGAATCTAGGTTGCCCTTAGGTAGTTCAGAACATACTTCAACACGGTCTGATTCCCCTGTATATGTGTCTTCTGTAGATATGGCAGCTCAACAATCTTTAGTTTCTATTTCATTGAGATCCACCTCAGGCAACATCGTGGATAAATTTTGCTCGACCTTGGTTCCAGGCTGCAACGAGAGAGGGTATGCGGCCCCCCAAGCCAGTCATAGGGAGGAAGAATGTTGAATCCCACATCAAAATTCTTCATGACTTCTTTGAGGTCCCCCGAGATGACTTCCACCTTACCCATTTCACGGAGAGGTAAAGGAAGGCTCAGTCTTGGATGTATTGGGTTCTGAGCTCCTCTAGGGTAGCCTTTTATTATTGTCAGTTTGAGGCCGAGCTACGACTTCCCCTTGATCCATTTATTTGTGAGTTTTTGGAGTGCATGGCCGATGTCCCCATGCAGATATCCGACCACATTGGTTACTTCCTTCATCTGGAATATCCCCAGTAGGAACAGTCTTTTGACCTCCTAGGTCACTTTCCTTCCATCTTCCTAGCAAGGGACCTGTTTCTCTTCACCATTCCCCAGTGGATCCCGAACTACGACTTGGCTTGATTCCTTCGGGATACGTAGGTAGCCTACATTATGTTCAGCCAATTCGTCACGTATGACACCCCTTTCCCCAGCGGATCTTTTTCGAACTACGATCTGGCTTGATTCCCACCCGGGATACGTAGGTAGCCTTCCAAAGGTTCAACCACTCGACCACCTTGGTCACCCAATCCATCTTGGCAATTCGCCAGACGGATCCTTTTTTATCGATAACCCCACTCGCCCTGTAAGTGACGTTGCCGAGGGGCTTCTGTAAGTACCCAAATCTGGCTCATGCCTTCTGGTTAAGTTTTCCGGCAATTCCCCGGACATTCCTAAAGTTTAGGGGCAATTTGGAAATTTTTTCAAACCTTCCAAGGGGTGAAGGACTTGTTAGGAATTAAAATTCCACACAATCCCTCGTTGAAAAGAGCTTCTAGAGTGCCACCTTGCATGGTTCTAGAAATAGGCTGAGTCACTAATGGATAAGACCGCACGGCTTCATTAGCCAAGGGTTACAGCCGCACGGCTTCATTAGGAAACACAAATCTGCCTATAAATAGAGGTCTCCTCTACCCATTTTGATATACAATTTTTGGCACTGTTACTCTGCCAAAATAGAGCCACGAATTTCCAGAAAGCTGAAACCACTCAAAATCACCTCCCTCCTCTCCAAAATCCTTCCAAAGTTGTTCCTTCCTTAGGAAACCTTCAAGGGAGATAGAGGGACACCACCATTGGTAACCTCTCCTCCTCTTCTCTTTAAAATATACTTGTTATTCTTGTTATATTGCTCCTTGCCATTTATATTGCTATTTACTTACTTTATATGTGATTTCTTGCCATAAAGATCAAGTCTTTACTATGTAGATCATAATACCCCCATTTCCCCATCACATAGGATTCATGGAGGATCCATCCCAAGGATGAACAATAAGATCGTAAATGGCTTGTTCTAGGGTGGATCTCTCACATGATGATGCAAAAATGTCATCTTTTCCATATAAAAATGTCATCTTTTCATTAAAAATGTCATCTTTATTCATATGAATGTCATCCCCTTCCCATAGACCTTACTTCCAAGGATTGTCCACCTAAATGGTTCTTAAAGGACATAGGAAAGCCATAAAGGTCCTCCCTTTACATTCCTAGTCTTAGCTTGCATAGTATTCATTACACATGTTCGCATAAAAATGTCATCTTTACTTTAAAAATGCATTTCCCCATGTCTCTCATGGTTGGATCACTCTCCAAGGATTGCCTAGTGACCTTCTTAAGGCACAAAAAGGCATATGATGAGTATAAAGATCCAATCTTTATGCCCCTCCCCTTAGTCCCTTTGGTACTTGAAGCATCTCTTGGGGCATAATGGTGTAAAGGTCCTATCTTTACATCGTTTCCTCCATATAAAGATGCCATAGTTGGAAATCCCTTTAGAAATGGATGAACTTAAGCCCTACATCTCCGATCATCACTTGAGACGAGCACAAATGTCCCTATCAAGCTCAAATCGTCTCAAGATGTAGGATTGATGGGCAAAGGTCCTTCCTTTCTAAAGAGTCTCATCTTTGGACTATAATAAGAGGTGTACCTATTCCGATCACATGTGACCCAAGGTCTCATAATGATGATTGTAAGTCCAAGATGAGTACGGGATCAAAGTCCCAAACATATCAAAATCCAAGGAATCCCGAGCGATAACCAACTCATGGTTTATACGTCCGAAAGACCACTTGGCACATTTCCTCCCTTTTATCAAAACACATCCCACACACGAAAGCACAAAGGCAAGCACAAAAGTCGGATCTTGGAAGACTTGCTTCGGAAAGGCTCCTTGGGTGAACGCCAAACGTTCTTCCCAAGGGGTAACTTAACCTCCAGACCCAAATCCTTTTTTTCAAAGTTTTGAGGAAATCAAAATGGCGTGGCGACTCCGTTTTTCAATTTAAACCGGATGTCTTCAAACCGATGTGAGGCGGTGACCCCTTACACGAGAAAGCGGTTCAAAAAAAAAAACAAAAAGCGCCACGATCTCGGGCACCACGTATCACAGCACCGTAATTTACATAATAATGGTACGGTTCTGGCGATTGGACAACTGTCTTGGAAACCGCTGCGCAGCAATAACTGACAAAGTTGAACGGTTATTTCTCCTACCCTTTCCACTTCAGGTAAGGAAAGGGAGGAGTATAAAAGGAAGAATCCCTTTCCTTTTAGAAATTTACAATCTCCAAATACTCAGACACCCAGCAAGAGCAAATAGCAAGGACTTTGATTTCCGGTGTAATCAAGCATTCCGTTCATTGTTTGAACTTCACCTTTCCCCAAATCATCAAGGTACCCTTCCATTGCTCTGTTTTTAGGTTTGATTTCAAGTTGTTGTCTTTAATCCGCCATGGCTAGTACCTTTGGCTTCGGGCTAGGTGTTAGGTATAGGTATAACTCCTTGAACCTTAGGATTTACAAAAGAATAGAGGGTCCATGGAGGGAATTGACCAGAGAGGAGTATCTTACCATTCTGAACAGGTGGGGATTATTCCATGGCGTGGTTGGGCTCCCAGCTGGTGAGAGTATGGAGGATTTGGAGGCGGATGATCCACACATTATCCGTTTCCGTCTCTTCAATAAACTGATCGACCACCTCATAGTATTCTATGTCAAGTCCAATAAACCCACTTTCCCTAGAGACAGGTTAGCATTCCCAGGGGAATCTAGGTCGCCTTTAGGTAGTTCGAAACATACTTCAAATAGGTCTGATTCCCCTGTGTATGTGTCTTCTGTAGATATGGCAGCTCAACAATCTTTAGTTCTACTTCATCGAGATCCACCTCAGGAAACATCGTGGATAAATTTTGCTCGACCTTGGTTCCAGGCCACAACGAGAGAGGGTATACGGCCCCCCAAGCCAGTTATAGGGAGGAAGAACGTTGAATCCCGCATCAAAATTCTTTATGACTTCTTTGAGGTCCCCCGAGATGACTTCCACCTTACCCATTTCACGGAGAGGTAAAGGAAGGCTCAGTCTTGGATGTATTGGGTTCTGAGCTCCTCTAGGGTAGCCTTTTATTATTGTAAGTTTGAGGCCGAGCTACGACTTCCCCTTGATCCATTTATTTGTGAGTTTTTGGAGTGCATGCCCGATCTCCCCATGCAGTTTGGCCCCAATACTGTGAGGGTGTTGGTCTACTATGCTATGGTCTATAGGTTTGTGGGGTATGAGCCCTGCATGCATGTCTTTAGGAGGTTTTTTAAGGTTGTGCAGAATGAGTAACCTTTGGGATAAGTACCCCGACCAAAGCTAGCGCCCCTAAACTGTTCTCCAACTTGTCCGACAAAGTTTCAGGGTGGAATAGCCATATGATTCTTGTGGAAAGTAGGAATGGATGGGAGTTTCCCTTACTTGAGGCTGATACACCTCCCATGAAGGAGGAGGACTACTGGGTACCAGATTGGAGCAGGGAGCTCCATCGTAGGTTGACATTGGTGGCTCGGAGAAGCACCATAAATTGGGCCACCCTTAGCTCGAATAAAGACTTCTTTATTCAGGTCGGCATGATGCTAGGTGGAGATAGGGAGGTAGCCCATTTAGTGCAGATCATCCGTAGCCTTAGATATCCAGATTGGGTGATACATGAGAGGGAGAGGTTTGAGTCCCAGTGCCACTTCTGCAAGAAGAAACCTGGCCATTGTAGATGCCTATTCCACTATAGCGGTTAAGTACCTTTATGTTGTTCTGCAAATATTTATGTCACTTTTCTCGCTTACTCTTTTGCTGACTATTTTCCCTTTGATTGTGCAGTATTAACCGCTAAGTAGGAGGGCAACATGAATCGCATTGTCGATCTGGGTGATAGAAGGAGGAACAAAAAGGCACATGTCGACTGAGCTAGAGTTAGGATTCGATCCCAGACATGAGTTAGCGGGGGTAGATCCCCTCAATATTGTGGACTTGGATCTCGCTGATGACGAGCAAGAAGATGATGATGATGACCTTCCCCTCAATCGGTTGAGAAAAAGGTCCAGTATCGACCTGGGATTTGAAGGAGCTGGAACTTCACGAGCTGCGGGCTCTGCCTCTAGCCATCTCCTTCCTCCTTTAGTCACCTCTACCCGAAGCAAGGAAGAAGTGAAGGATATGGTGGAGAGGTTGAGTGACGTCCCTCCTCTTACTGGCATCAATAGTTTAAGTCGCCATTATCCCGAGCTGGGATTGGGGCAAATTGTTGTGAGAAGGGCAGTAAATAGGGGGACCTGCTAGCCTAGTTTGCTGAGGAGGGGCTTACTCCGGAAGAGTACAGTGATAAGTCGGGCCTCTTTTCCTCCGAGGTAACACTTGTTACTTTCATACCTTTTATCTATTTTGTTTGATCACAATACTTTTGGTCGCTTTTGTTTTGATAGCTGTTGTACCTTCTTTTTGTTGTGTAGTCCTTTGCTCTCACTGAGCAGGATAGGTGCAGCTGGAGATCTCTAATTGAGAAGGAGAAAATAGCCTCCACCAAATATTCCAAAAAGTCCAGGGAGGCTGTCGAGCTGAGGGTGAAGCTTGTAGACTCCGACTCCCAATGTCGAGCTCTCCAAGCCACCCATTTCAACACTGAGAAGGAGCGAGATGAAGCCTTAGCTGATCTGAAGGTGGAAAGGGAGCGACTGGCTCCTCTCCAAGAGCAGGTGGAATCCTTTGCTCCTATCAAGACTACTCTAGAGGAGGAGGCAGCTGTGGCCATGCATAAGAAGGTCAGGCTGGAGGGAAATTGGGGCAGCTGACTGAGATGATCCAAGAACGCAACAATCGCATGATAAAGATGAGTGAAGATCACCGGGATGCATGGATCAAATGTGAGGAAGAGGCCCAAGCTAGAGAGAAGGCCGTTGTCGAGCTGTTAAAGAACAGCGATGAATGCTACCCCATCAAAGTGTCCTGAGGTAGGGATTTCTATGATGTTGGTCGCTAACACATGGATCGAAGGGCCTTGGTCGACCGTTATGTCGATCTACCAGTTGAGAAATTAGCTGAGTGGGCTCATGCTGAAAGGTATGATAAGACAGCTCGGGCTGGTCACTTTATGGTTCCCTTTAATGACAACGATCTTGCTATTATTGCTCAGTAAGATGTTAAAGATAGGTTAGAGCCTTGGGTCGCCCCTCTAGTCGACCAAATGAACTTTAACGCTATACTCCAAGAGCTAGAGGAGGCTTATGAGGAGGATGAAGAGGTCACCCAAGATCATGTTTTTTAGGAAACTGAGCATAGAGAGCAGAAGCAGGAGCCGGAGCAGCCCAATAATGATCCAGAAGCTTGATCCTCTATTTCTATTTAATTTGGTAATGAACAAGTTCCAAACATTTTTATTTTTGTAGTTTGTTTGTCGCTGCCTTGGCCAAGTTTGGGAGGTAGTTTAACTTGAATTATCTTGATTAGTCCGCTTTTGGGGGGACTTTTATTTAATACTTGTTGACTTTGGAATCATTTTGCCTTGATCAATATTTCTGTCTTTTTGTCGAACTAGATTAAGTAGGAGATCGACCAAAGTTTTAATCAGATCAGTTAGCCACAACAAAGCTGACTAAGGTTTTAGTCGAGCTTGTTTAGAGAAACGAGACTAACATAAGTCTTTAGTTGAACCTGTTTAAGTACGAGGTTAACTTAGGACTTTAGTCGAGTCTGTTTAAGGAACGAGACTGATATAAGTCTTTTGTCGAACATGTTTAAAAACGAGGTTGACTTAGGACTTTAGTCAAGTCTGTTTAAGGAACGAGACTGACATAAGTGTTCAGTCGAACCTGTTTAAGAACGAGATTAACTTAGGACTTTAGTCGATTCCGTTTAAGGAACGAGACTGACATAAGTCTTTAGTCGAACCTGTTTAAGAACAAGGTTGACTTAGGACTTTAGTCGAGTCTGTTTACAGAACGAGACTGACGTAAGTGTTCATACGAGCCTGTTTAAGAATGAGGTTTACTTAGGAATTTAGTCGAGTCTATTTAAGGAACGAGACTGATATAAGTATTCAGTCGAACCTGTTTAAGAACGAGGTTGACTTAGGACTTTAGTCGAGTCTGTTTAAGGAACAAGACTGACATAAGTATTCAGTCGAACCTGTTTAAGAATGAGGTTGACTTAGGACTTTAGTCGAGTCTGTTTAAGGAACGAGACTGACATAAGTATTCAGTCGAACCTGTTTAAGAACGAGGTTGACTTAGGACTTTAGTCGAGTCTGTTTGATATTTCGAGATCGACTAAGAGTCGGATCTGAATTGAATAAGATGCAAGTGTAACACAGTTTGTGAATAAAATGGGGTGACCCAATTTTATTGATGAAGTAGATTGTTACATAAAGAGCTTAATCAGAAATAGTATCTAACTAAGTGGATAGCATGCCAAGGATGTTTCAGCTCGTCACCACCTGGATGACCAATCATGTAGGTCCCTTCCTTGACAATTTTGGTGACGATGTATGGTCCTTCCCAATTCGAAGAAAGCTTATTTTGTTCAGCTTTCCTTCCAGTTACTTCGATCTTCCTTAGCACATAGTCCCCAACATTGAACGACGTCTTCTTGACCTTTTTTTGTGATAACCCTTAGTTTTCTGTTTGTAGTTTGCCATTCTAAGCTGAGCAGTCATCCATTTCTCGTCTAGTAGGTCTATGTCGAGCAACCTGTTGGAGTTATTCTGGTTCTGATAAAACAAAGACACCCTAGCTGTGGGAATTCGTAGCTCAGCGGGTGACATGGCCTCCGACCCAAAAGTAAGGGCAAATGGGGTTTCCCCTTTAGGCCCCCGGGTGGTTGTGCGGACTGCCCAAAGAGTAAGGGGTAGTTCGTCCAACTATCTGCCAGCTCGACCAACAAGGCCCTTACTTAGTGCTGTCAGTACTAACTTGTTTGTTGCCTCTGCTTGCCTATTTCCTTAAGGATAAGAGAATGACGACTTCCAGTGTTTAACTCCCAACCTTTTCATCTTTGTTTCAAAAGATGTTGAAAAATGTAGTCCGTTGTCTGGAAAAATTGAATGTGGCACCCCAAAGCGGCACCAAATATAATCATGGATGAAGTTGATGGCATTTTCCTCTGTTATTTTTGCCAAGGTCTTTGCTTCAATCCATTTGGTGAAATAATTAATGGCTACAATTACATACTTACAATTTCCTCGAGCGGGGGGGAAGGGTCCAATCAACTCCACCCCCCACATGTCGAATGGCCAAGCTGCGATTACAGGTGTCAATTCAGTTATAGGGAGCCTTGGTAGGTCGACATACCTCTGACACTTATCACACTTCTGCACAAACTCACGAGCATCCTCTCTTAGATGAGGCCATTAGTACGCCAGGGTGAGTATTTTGTATGCCAAAGTTCTGGCCCCCCGGGTGTCCACCACATACTCCACTGTGCACTTCGAGTAAGAGTTGAGGAACTTCCATAGGATGAACATATCTCAACAATGGTTTCGCAAATGATCTTCTGAACAAAGCATCCCCATGTATAGTAAACCTAAGGGACTTCTTCTTGATCGTTCTTGCCTTTTGCTCGTCCGCTGGTAGCTAGACTGTTTAAATGTAGGCCTTCATGTCATCAATCCAACACTTAGAGCCGTAGACTGAGCATAGAACCTGCACTCTTTGGTATGCAGGATACTCTAAGTATGAGATTGGTTCTCCATGTTGCTTGTCTGAAGTAGCTAGTTTGGAGAGTTGGTCAGCCAACTCATTTTCTTCGCAGACTACCCTTTGTATTTCCCAAAACTCTATGTCTTGAACCAACCTCTTCACCAATTCGTAATACTTGATCATAACTAGGTTGACCACTTCATAGTTTCCCTTGACTTGACGCACAATTAGATGTGAGTCACAATAAGCTATGATGTTGGTCGCTCCAAAGCACTTGGCATATTCAACTGCTACAATCAAGGCCTCATACTCGGCCTGGTTGTTGGAGGCTTAGAACTTAAACCTTAGAGCTTCTTCAAAAGCTCTACCAGTCTCTAGCTCGATCAACACAATTCCATCTCCACTAACATTCTTAGTAGCAGACCCATCCGAGTAAACCTTCCAGCAATCATTGGGTAAGCTCATCGTTTGTTGGCTCGGTTGCTCTTTCCCCTTCAAGCTTTCCTTTGGGGTACTCTCCCTGTTATCCTCCTTGGTGAACGTAAGAGTGACCAAGAAATCTTCCAAAGGTTGAGCTTCCAATGCTTTTCGAGGCTTGCATTCAATGTCGAACTTCATCAAATCTATAGACCAGTTGAGCAGTCGTCCTGAGCTTTTTGGTTTGTGCAATATTTTTCTCAATTGAGCATTAGTTAGTATGACAATAGGGTGAGCAGAGAAGTAAGCTCTGAGCTTTTTGGCTGCTACTACTAAGGTTTAGGTGACCTTTTCAGCATTGAAGTATCGCCCTTCTATGCCGGAAAACGCCTTGCTTACATAATAGACTGGATTCTGAGGCCATTTTCCTCTCTGACTAGAATTGTGGCCACTGCTCGATCTCCAAGTGATAGGTAGACGTACAAACTCTCCTTGAATCGGGCTGCTCAACAATGGTGGAGAGGCAAGGTATTCTTTGAGCTATTGGAACGACGAGGAACATTCGGTCATCCACTCAAAGTTTTTTGTCCCCCTCAAAGTTTTGAAGAAGTGGAGAGACCTCTCAACTGAATTTGTTATGAAGCGACCAGAGCTGCTACCCTACCATTTAATCGTTGGACCTCCTTGATGCACATAGGCTCTTGCATCTCTACCAAGGCCTTTATCTTTTCTGGATTGGATTTAATGCCCCTTTGTGACACCATAAACCCCAGAAACTTGCCAGCAGCTACCCCGAATACACACTTGCTCGGATTCAGCTTCATGTCGTTTGTTCGTAGATTGACGAATGTTTCCCTTAGGTCGACCACATGAAGACCAACCTTAGTTTTGATGACCATGTCATCAATGTAGGCCTCAATGTTTCGGCCAATCTGACTAGCAAAGACTATGTTCACCATCCTCTAATAAGTGGCTCCAGCATTCTTGAGTCCGAATGGCATCTTGATGTAGCAATAAATCCATCCAGCTGCTTGGAAGGCTGTCTTTTCAATGTCATCATCGTGCTTTCTCATCTGATGGTACCCCGAATAAGCGTCGAGGAAACTGAGAGTAGCATGTCCAGCAATTGAGTCAACCAACTTATCTATCTGGGGAAGTGGGTAGCTGTCTTTAGGGCATGCCAAATTTAGATCCGTGAAGTTGACACACAACCTCCACTTTTCATTGGCTTTCTTGACCATCACTACGTTTGCCAGGCCAGGTAGTGTAAGACGCTTCCTTGATTATTCCTGCACTAAGAAGTTTGTTTACCTCTTGCTTGATGGCCATATCTTTGTCTGTAGCAAAAATTTATAGCCTTTGGCTTTTGAATTTCATGGTGGGGTTGACCTCCAAGCGATGTACTGTGACCTCTTCTTTGACTCCCCTCATGTCCTCTACCCTCTAAGCAAAAACCTCTGTGCCTTCTTTCAACAGGTCGACTATATCCACCTTTTCTTCTGGTGATAGTTGTCTCCCAATTCTGATTTTTTGCTCGAGATAAGATGGGTTGACCTCTACCTCTTCCAGCTCGTCGACTGGCTCCAACTCTGGGCCGTCTCTATATTGTAGAGTCTCAATGATAATTTCTATTACCCTTCTTCTTTCTTTAGCTCCTAAGTGTATAGCTTCTACTTCAATCATATCATCTAGCTCAGTAGCTATTTCCCCGTTGGAGGCCTCTGAGCTTTGGTTGACTTAAAGGCATAGGCTGCCAATGACGATCTGGTCGATCATAACTGCATCTCTTGTGACCCAAGTATCTTCAGAGGGACATGTCAGCTCAGTCATGACTTGGTTATATGAGGGATAGGTCACCTCTTCTATACACTCGATCGATAATCCAGAAGTAGTAGTGACAGATTTAGAGAACTTCCAGCTCGCCTCTGGAGTATCAATTTCCAACTCCTTCTTCTTTTTGGACTGAAGCACATGATCCAGGTACTCTCTAGCCGTGCTTAGAACGTACCCAGCGCTCAACATGGTGGGGAACTTGACCCTTTGGTGTGGGATTGAGGGCACTATTCCTAGAGCGATCTGTATAGGTTTACCCAGTATAGGATGATAATCACTTATAATGTCAATGACTATAAATGTTACTTTATCTATTATTCTCAAAGGATGCTGTCCAATATCGACCTCCAGCTCTATTTGTCCCTTGGCATCAACCCTGTGATTGGTGAAGCCCTCTAGTCGGCCTGAGTAAGGTGACAACCTGGCATCTGTTAATCCCATGTTCAGGAAGGTTTTGTAGTAGACAATATCCTTGCAGGCCCCCATGTCGACCAAAATCCTACTTGACTTGCAATCATCAATGAGCCCTGGAATCACCAAAATCTGCTCTCTTGCAGTCATGTTGGCGGCCAACTCGTAAGGGTAGAAACTGATCACATCATCTTGATCAGAGCTTCTGGGAGTCACGTAGGGAGCCTTGCTTAATTGGAAGATCTTATGTTTAAGAGCAGTGTTGTTTGTCTCCTCGGCAATTACCCCCAAAGTTAGTCTAGGTTGCCTTTGCTCTGACATACCTCTTGTAGGTCGATCTCCTCCTGCAGGAAGATCTCCCTTCACGAACCTGTCCAACCTTCCTTCATTCACCAATTTTTGGATGATCATCTTCAAGCTCATACATTCTTCCGTGGTGTGACCAGTGTCCTTGTGATACTCATAGTACCTGCCATTATCCCTTCTGAATTTATTTTGAGTATTCATTGGGGCAGGGGGACCTAGGTCGACCGTGTTCATGATCTTAGTTCGACTAAATGTGAGTGGGGAGAAGCTTTCAGGGACTCTTTCAGTCGCCCTATTTCTGTTTTTTCCCTTGTTGTCGTTATTATTTACCTGTCCCCCCTTTGTCAACTCACTAGTTTTTGAATGCTTTGAGCCTTTATACTTCTTTCTTTCCTTCCGTTCCTTAGCCAAAGTCATATCATAGGCCCTCTCAAACAGCTCCTTCCTCGTGGTCGCCCTCCTAACCTGGAGCTCATAGTCCAGATCGGGAGAGGACACTCCATTCTAAAGCAGTTGATGACCTCCCTATCTATGAGGTCTTCCTCAATTTGGTCGACCAACTCTTTGAACCTGGTAAATTAGCTCATAGTACTCTCCATCTTACCTTGATTCATGTTGTTCAGATCAGTGACTATTTTCTTACAAGCCCCAGCTGTAGAGAACCTTTCGAGGAATTTCCTTATCATATAAATCCATGATGTGATGCAGCCAGTGGTTAGACCACAGAACCAATTTAGTGCTGCACCTGTGAAGGTGTTGATTAATTCCTTGCATAGCATATCATCCTCAGAAGAGACCAAACATATAGTGGCCTCAAAGTGCTGCATGTGATTCAAGGCGTTAATCGCGCCCGAGTACCTTTCTAACATGGGCAGCTTGAAACTTGCAGGAGGTCCTTTGTCGAGCATATACTTGGCTAAAGGTTGAAGTGTACAGTCATTTCATTCGACCTTCCCATTGGTGGCTTTCCTATCTGCCTCCCTATCATCTAATCTTCGTTTTAAGTTGAGGAGCTCCCTAACATCAAGGTATCTCCTTTGATGGGAGACAGAGTTAGACTTTTATCTCTCCTCACGGTGGGGTTTCCTCCTAGAGAGGGTCCTTTGTATCTCATTCCTTGGGGGAGTTACTTTTCTCCTTTCCCAATAGGGAAACAACCTTTCTTCCCTTTGTGGCGACCTATGCTGAGCCCTGTCAGCTTCGAGCTGCCTCCTTTGGGCTGAGTCGACTTCCTATTCCCTTTGCTGGTTGAGCCTATCCCTTAGATCGCCAGTTTGGTCTATGGAAATATGGGAGGGGGGAGGCATTTCATTCCTCCTTTCTTCACCGGACGGTCTAGGACCTCCGGTAGCCCGTCTATGAGAAGTGAGAGACGAATCTACCCTTTGCGATATTCTGTCGTCCTTTTTAGGAGACTCAGGTAGCTCGAGTAACTCATTATGTACCTCAAGCAAACTCTGCAACTAAGATGCGAAGCCGAGGGACCTGCAATGTTGCCTGCAACTGTTCGACCTGTTTGGACTCGTTTGGCTTACTGGCTTACCACTTCATTAGGCATGGGCCTCTTTTGCTTTCTCCCATCTTGCAAACCCATAACATCGGCAACACTGTTAGAGTGAGTGACCCTTCTAGTGGGATGCCTCTGTTGAGGAGGAGGCAAGTTTGCAGTGTGGTTTTCGATACCTGCATCCGTGTTTCCCACATTCTCGCGCATTGGCTGACATGAGGCAGTAGCAGTATGTCCGTCAGATACCATGTTAATGGTTGTGTGAGGTTTCAAGGTCTAGCGTTATCGTTTCCCGGTAATGAAACCAAACTGATGATGCGGGAAATGGTCCAAATCAGCCTTAGTTCAGCAATAGGTTGATTCCTAGCAAATGTGACCTAAAACCACTGAACAAACGACTAGCCGGGTTGATCTCCGGATAAAATCTTCCTGCGTGATGATGAGATGTAGTGTTATGAGTTTATATAAAACTATATTGAACGATGTAATCTCAAAATAGGCAAAAAGACATTACCTTTTAACGTAGGAAATTGTTAGGTATATATAGTGGCGTTATGGGATCATTATGAATCACTAAAATCATGGAGATGTTGTTGGCGTAACTGTCTCCGTGAATGTAGGAGGCGGTTACATATAACAACGTGGATGGACACACGTGTTGGTTGGTCGAGGTCGCCTTAATATTCGAGGCTGGTCTGACTTTGTTCCTTGGATTTATATATGGATTATATGAATGATCGTATGTTGGACGAATATAGGTCGGTACCAAATATGGTCAGACAATTAGCTAGGTCGACTGACCTTATGTTGGTGGGCCGTAGTTGCAGTGGCATTTGGATTGGCCCAATTAATAAATGTTGGGCTTCAATCATTGGGTCTAGCATGTAACTTTTATTCCGTTAACAACTATTGTTAATAATGTCTAGCACAAATCCTACAAAAAATATAGTCTCTGAGTGAAAATAACTTTGAAACACAACTCTAGAGGTCAAAGAAATTACTTTGAAAGTTATCTCTTAAAGCAAAAAATGTGAAAGATTTGAGAGGAAAATATCCGAGAGTTATATCTCATAAAATATCATATTTTTACTCCTATAATTAGATATGCCTATATAGTCCATTTTCCACAGATATGCCCTTTTACTTGCATTTAATTATGGTAAATTTGACCATCGTCAAATTTTCATCCAAAATTTAAAGAAAATGCTTATGTGGCGACATACGTGTTCATTAGAATTCATTTAATGCTGATGTAGACATTTTCATTACACATAGGGGTTCAAATTGTTAAGCCCAATTGGTAGGGAAAACAGGCTAGAGGGTGGGTGAATAGCTCGATAAAATTTCTTTGAAAATCACTGAGTAATTTATCAAAAGCTAAATCGTTGTTAACCGGTTACGCAATGGATAATGTATTACCGGTTTACACACTGAAAACGGTTAAGTAAAATAGAATTTCAAAACAAGTTAAAATATCATGCAAAATGTATTACAGTAAGTAAGGAAAAACAAGAAAGTAAGAACTCAAGGGTTGTAACTGGTGATAGAGCTAAAACGGTTACTGTGATGATGATGCCTGATTTTTTTTTGAAAATCAAACGGAGTCGCCACGCTGTTTTTAGTTTAAGGGCCAAAACATTGAAAAATGCCCAAAAATGAGAGAAGTGGGTTCGGAGGTCACGTTACACTCCGGGAAGAATGTTGGTGTTCACCCGAAATGCCTCGTAAAATGAGTCTTCCTAACTTAAAACCATTTGTGTGTGTGTTTTGTGTGTTTTACAAAAGGAATTTTATGGAAATAAGAGTTTTGACTGGACTGGACTGAAATTTACCAAAACAGTGTGTTTCTGTGAGTGAAAAAAGACTGAAAACAAAAATAATTTCCCTTACATTACTGTCCGCGCGGATCAGGCCGAGGCTCAATCCTGTCCACGCGGATGGGACAGTAATATTCCTTTTTTGCAGCTTTACAGTCTGATTCTATAAATTCCAGAATGTAAACTGGAGTTACAGAATCAGAACTGGAGTTTGCAACTGAAAGTGTTAAATAAAAACATTTTTGGACTTTGTATCCATGCTTGTCCACACTTTCCTTAGGCTTTGATTAGTGATCACTAAACATGATTAGTGGTGATCTACTATATCAAGCCATCCTTAGGGTACATTAGGACTTAAAAGCATTTCATTTGCTTGGGATGGGGAGATTTGACATAAAACAAAGATTAATACATGAAAATTGAATTTAGGTTAAGGGTGTATCAACTTTAGAGTGGATTTCTAAGGTGGTCATTAAGATGACCATCCTTGAGATCTTTGAACTCAATGTATCAACTTCACCCCTTTTGTAACCTAGAAACCTTAATGATCTTCATCCATGGAAATTGTTCCAAGGTGAAGATCTTAGGTTAGGGAAAAACATTTACAAGGAAGTAAAAACAATTTAGACCATTTAAAATGGTCATCCATGGAAATTTATTCCAAGATGACCACATTTTAGGTCAAGTAAGAACTAATAACATAAAAAAAAGATGAAAATAAGAATATGAACCATTTAGTGTGATCATCCATGGAGATGAACTCCAAGGTGACCACACTTCAGACCAAGAGATCAAATAACAACTAGTTAATATAAGAAGAGAGACAACAAGTTAAAAGGATGTGGATCCTTGTAGAGAATCATCCATGGAGATGAACTCCATGGAGATCCTCTTGGATCTAGGACAAGAAATGGAAAAGAGATGAACAACAAGTAAATGAACAAGTTACATCTTTTTAAATGTAAAATGTATGCATGGATGAGGGAGATTAAGGTAAGGAGAAGGAGGGTTTACCAATGGTTATACCCTATCTTCCTTGAATTTGTGTTTGGGGCTTGAATATGATCAAGATTTGTGTTTGGATTTTGTGTTTTTGCTTGGTGTTTAGGCTGTTTTCTGGGATTTTTGTGAATATAACAGTAGGGTTCGAATAATTGGATATTTAAACTGAGAGAGAATGCTTTTATTTATAGGCTGGATTTAGGTTTCAATGATGTCCGTGACGACGAGACTGAGTCTCATTCCTGTCTGCGCGGATGGGGATGTTGGCGTGCCTGATTTTGCAGAAAGCAGTTTTGGCTGCTTGCATTTAATGAAAAGTTGGTCAATTTCTTGGAAATGACTCTTCCCAGCGAGATCCAACCTTTTTTTGTTGTTCCTTTAAGGTCCTTCCTTGTTTAAATTACTTTAGGAAGTGACCAAAATGCCCTTAAATGTTTATTTTACGTGGAAAACTTTAAATTGGGCTGAAGGAACATTGGCGACTCAGATTGGGACATTTACAGTAGCCCTTCGGCGACGGCACTTTCGGAGGAAGTGGGGTCGTCGATAAAAGTGAGGTCCCAATCTGTTGGGGAAAAGAGGGTGACCATTTTGGTTGGGCCGCTCGGGAAAGGAATGACCGTTTTGGTCTGATGGCTGAACCTAATGATAGGCTACCTACGTATCCATAAGAGGAATCAAGCCGGTCGTAGTTCGGGTCTTTTGACTATCTTCAGACGTCAACCCTAGAGTGACTGTTTTAGGATGTTAACCTGGAAATGATTTCGGTTTGTCGAATCAGAGGATGATAGCGATTTATCGCTTTCCTCGTGTTTCGTGTCGAAACCGAAGTGATAGCGTTTAGGTGCCTCAAGCCTTGATGATGGCATTTTAGGTGCCTCGGACCTTGATGATGGCATTTTATGTGCCTCGAACCTTGATGATGGCATTTTGGGTGCCTCAAACCTTAAAGATGGCGTTTTAGGTACCTCAGACCTTGATGATGGTGTTTTAGGTGCCTCGAACCTTAAAGATGGAATTTTAGGTGCCTCGAACCTTGATAATGGCGTTTTAGGTGCCTCGGACCTTGATGATGGCGTTTTAGGTGCCTCAAGCCTTGATGATGGCGTTTTAGGTGCCTCGGACCTTGATAATGGTGTTTTAGGTGCCTCAAACCTTGATGATGGCGTTTTAGGTGCCTCGGACCTTAAAGATGGCGTTTTAGGTACCTCAGACCTTCATGATGGCGTTTTAGGTGCCTCGAACCTTGATGATGGCATTTTAGGTGCCTCAGACCTTGATGATGGCGTTTTAGGTGCCTCGAACCTATATGATGGCGTTTTAGGTGCCTTGGACCTTGATGATGGCGTTTTAGTTGCCTCGGACCTTGATGATGGCGTTTTAGGTACCTCGAACCTTGATGATGGCGTTTTAAGTGCCTCGGACCTTGATGATGGCGTTTTAGGTGCCTCGAACCTTGATGATGGCATTTTAGGTGCCACGAACCTTGATAATGGCGTTTTAGGTGCCTCGAACCTTGATGATGGCATTTTAGGTACCTCAAACGTTGATGATGGCGTTTTAGGTGCCTCGGACCTTGATGATGGCGTTTTAGGTACCTCGAACCTTGATGATGGCGTTTTAGGTGGCTCGAACCATGATGATGGCGTTTTAGGTGCCTCAAACCTTAAAGATGGAGTTTTAGGTGCCTCGGACCTTGAAGATGGCGTTTTAGGTGCCTCGGACCTTGAAGATGGCGTTTTAGGTGCCTCGAACCTTGATGATGGCGTTTTAGGTGCCTCGAACCTTGATTTGAAATGATTTCCTTCGATGGTTCGTATCCTTTTGTTGGAGACGGACTCTGAGGGAATAGACGGCCTTTTGGTGGACTTCATTTGAAGGGATCGGTCTTACATTTACTGACGTGGAAAACGTTAAATTGGGCTGAAGGAACATTGGCGGCTCAGATTGGGACATTTACAGTAGCCCCTCGGCGACGGCACTTTCGGAGGAAGTAGGGTCGTCGATAAAAGTGAGGTCCCAATCTGTTGGGGAAAAGAGGGTGACCATTTTGGTTGGGCCGCTCGGGAAAGGAATGACCGTTTTGGTCTGATGGCTGAACCTAATGATAGGCTACCTACGTATCCATAAGAGGAATCAAGCCGGTCGTAAGTCGGGTCTTTCGACTATCTTCAGACGTCGACCCTAGAGTGACTGTTTTAGGATGTCAACCTGGAAATGATTTCGGTTTGTCGAATCAGAGGATGATTGCGATTTATCGCTTTCCTCGTGTTTCGTGTCAAAACCAAAGTGATAGCGTTTAGGTGCCTCAAGCCCTGATGATGGCATTTTAGGTGCCTCGGACCTTGATGATGGCGTTTTATGTGCCTCGAACCTTGATGATGGCATTTTGGGTGCCTCAAACCTTAAAGATGGCGTTTTAGGAACCTCAGACCTTGATGATGGCGTTTTAGGTGCCTCGAACCTTAAAGATGGCATTTTAGGTGCCTCGAACCTTGATAATGGCGTTTTAGGTGCCTCGAACCTTGATGATGGCGTTTTAGGTGCCTCGAACCTTGATGATGGCATTTTAGGTGCCTCGAACCTTGATGATGGCATTTTAGGTGCCTCGAGCCTTGATGATGGCGTTTTAGGTGCCTCGAGCCTTGATAATGGCGTTTTAGGTGCCTCGAACCTTGATGATGGCGTTTTAGGTGCCTCGGACCTTAAAGATGGCATTTTAGGTACCTCGGACCTTGATGATGGCGTTTTAGGTGCCTCGAACCTTGATAATGACATTTTAGGTGCCTCGGAACTTGATGATGGCATTTTAGGTGCCTCGAACCTTGATGATGGCGTTTTAGGAGCATCAGACCTTGATGATGGCGTTTTAGGTGCCTCGGACCTTGATGATGGCGTTTTAGGTGACTCGAAACTTGATGATGGCGTTTTAGGTGCCTCGGACCTTGATGATGGCGTTTTAGGAGCATCAGACCTTGATGATGGCGTTTTAGGTGCCTCGGACCTTGATGATGGCGTTTTAGGTGACTCGAAACTTGATGATGGCGTTTTAGGTGCCTCGGACCTTGATGATGGCGTTTTAGGTGCCTCGAACCTTGATGATGGCGTTTTAGGTGCCTCGAACCTTGATGATGGCATTTTAGGTGCCTCGAACCTTGATGATGGCATTTTAGGTACCTCAAACCTTGATTATGGCATTTTAGGTGCCTCGGACCTTGATGATGGCGTTTTAAGTACCTCGAACCTTGATGATGGCGTTTTAGGTGCCTCGAACCATGATGATGGCGTTTTAGGTGCCTCGAACTTTAAAAATGGAGTTTTAGGTGCCTCGGACCTTGAAGATGGCGTTTTAGGTGCCTCGGACCTTGAAGATGGCGTTTTAGGTGCCTCGGACCTTGAAGGTGGCGTTTTAGGTGCCTCGAACCTTGATGATGGCATTTTAGGTGCCTCGAACCTTGATTTGAAATGATTCCCTTTGATGGTTCGTATCCTTTTGTTGGAGACGGACTCTGAGGGAATAGACGGCCTTTTGGTGGACTTCATTTGAAGGGATCGGTCTTACGTTTACTGCCGGGTAAAAGGATGACCGTATTGGTCAAGTGGCTGGACCTATGGTAGGCTACCTACGTATCTGTAAGTGCTCCAATTTGAGCTTGTTAGTATTTTCGTTAGAAAATTAACGAAAGTTATAACATTTCTAACAATTTCTAACATTCCTAACATTTCTAACCAAGTAAGGGTAGATTAGGGATTGCCAAAAAAGGATAAACCAAAGAAAGAATCCCAAAAAGCAAAAGAAATTAGAAAAATCCGAATTGGGCAAGTTGAAAAACATAAACTGCTGGATTTTTGAATTTTATTCTTCCTGTCCAAAGCCTGGAGCTGCATTAAATGAACAGTGCACGTTTACAACCCAATCCGCGCGGACATGTTTGACATTTCCAGAGGCCTATAAATTAAACCCTCCTCTCTCAGTTTACACAACACAATTGGCTCATAGAAGCTGTATTCTGGCGAAAAGTAGGGAAAAAACAGTGGGAATTCACTAGAATTGCCACCATTTTCTCTTCAATCTTTTCCAAACCCCACTCACTCAAAATACTTTCAAAACACTCTCATACATACTCTCATACATATACCAATCCAATCTCAAATCACCCCTTAGGAGGAGGATTAGAGAGAAAACATAGAGGACTTAAGTGTTATCTACTTGTTTTCTCTTTGACCAACTCTATCATCAAATCCTAAACACATTCAAGCCTTGAATCCACCCAAACACAAATCCAAACACCAAATCTTGATACTCCTCAAGTCAAACACCAAATCTTGATACTCCTCAAGTCAAATTCCAAGCCTAGGAAGATAGGGTGTCACCATTGGTAAAGCCTTCCTTCTCTAAACCCTAAAACTCCCTTTTAACTTCTTGTTCATCTTGTTCTCCTTACTTTGATTTACTTTATGTCTAATTTAAATTAAATCTTGACCTAAAATGGTCATCTTGAAGTTCATCTTCATGAATGACCATCTCAAATGGTCCACATTTTAAATCTCTAGTTGATTTTTCTCTTTAATTTCATCTATACAAAATTCCCCTTCCCAAGCAAATGAAATGCTTAAGTCCTAATGTACCCCAAGGATGGTTTGATATAGTAGATCACCAATAAAATGTCTAGTGACTACTAATCAAAACCTAGGGAAATGGGGACAAGCATGGATGCCAAACCCCCTTTAAAATCATGTTTTCCTTCTTGAGAAGTTGCTGTCCAGTAGCAATTTTCTAAGACCCCAGTCCATGGTCTAATTTTTTGGACACAGATAAACTTGTAATTTGGTGTTGACTACAATACACTTTTTGTAGCCAACATCCAGAGCTTTCCATACATATTTTTACTTTATTTTTGGCGTGAGTAAAACTCCATTTTTTCAAATTTTCTTTTGAAGGTCAGATCACCAGTCTCTGGAAGTTCAGATTTCACATCTGAGATTTCCAGAAGGTTTTGGTCCCCCACATCATCTCCAAAATGGTAAGTTATTTTACAGAAACCTTATTTAAGGTGTTTTGAACATTTTTCATTCTCGGACTTTTCCCAGATTCTGGAGTTTTCAAGCCCTAAAGTCCATTTCAAAATCAAGTGTCCACTGCCTTTTTCATTCTGGCAGAAATGGTTTTCAACTTCCAAAAATCTTTTGAGTACCAAATCTCAACCCAAAAATCACACCAAAAATCATGGGATCTGTCCAAAGTCTAATAAAGAATTCCCAATTTTTACTTTCCTCAGTTTCAACTTATTTTGGCCAAAGTAACACACACACACACACACACAAACAAATGGTTTTTAGCTTGGAAGACTCGTTTTACGAGGCATTCCGGGTGCACACTAACGTCCTTCCCGGCGTGTAACGTGACCTCCGAACCCAAATCTCTAATCTCGGGCATTTTTCAAAGTTTTGGCCTTTAAAACAAAAATGGCGTGGCGACTCCGTTTGATTTCAAAAATCGGGTACATCACAGTGGCGACTCCGCTGGGGATAAATAAGTTTTTTCTAAAAAAAAATGATATTTGGTATATTGGTGGAAACCATTAAACTTCCCGTTATCGCCTCCTAACACGAGTCGGGGATAAATTGTGGTTTAACAATCCCACGTACCGGTATCATTGTTTTCAAAAAAAAAGAAAAGCTTTTGAGGGTCAAGCTTCCGTCCCGGCATTAAAAATCATTTGTTGTGTGTGTTGATTTTTGCACATTTTCGTGTTGTTTTGGCCGCCTCGGAAAAAGTCAAAATTTTGACTGTCGGAATCATGTCCCTAACTGTTGGAATTTTTGTGTTTATGTGCTTATGTGTGCATTTACTTTCAAAAAAAAAGAATTTCAAAAAAAAAGAAAAAGAAAATTTTCAAAAAAAAAATCATGCATCATACTTTTTAAGACACATGAAAAATTTCTATTTTACTCAGAAAAAGAAGATAGACTGCTTGCACACTACGCGCACGTGACCTTACACTGCACACTACGTCCCTAACCCGGGGAAATCCTTGTCGCGGCCCGTTTGGTCTTATTACGCCTCTCGGTGCAAGCACAGGACTACCCAAACATCCCATGGAGCCTCGTGTCGACCATGCACCTGTCCGTGACACACTTTGTCCGAGACCCGGTTGGTTTTTAGTTTGGTCTGTGTCATGCCCTGTCTGTGTATAGACCTTTCCTTTCAAGCCTTTGTCGGCATACCGACTCAATATCTTTCGGGGACCCTAATCAGTCGAAGTTTTGCCGGTTTTCCGCCGCAGACTTTGACCAAGATATTGACCGGCGCCTTGACTTCGGCTCTGACTGGCACAAATTATACATCGACTCCCAAAGATGACACTGAGTCATCAAGGATTAATGGTTATTCCATGCCTAATTACGGCCTAATTGACGACAAGTCAAGATCAATTGCGGACATTCATCAGTCCAAATCATGCCGACTTTTCGTCGAGCCCTCGGACATGATCTTGACTTTGACGTCAGCTTTGTCCGTAATTTACATCGAATGCTCGTTAAGACTCGATTACCCGCCAGACTTTTAGGATCGTTTTTCTTTCGGTCGGTGGGACCCGCTTGCCCTATAGGACCCTCGCCCGTGGCTGTCCACCCTGGGAGGTCGAAATACAGGTGGAATACGAGGGGCTTATAGACGTAGTGACGGGGCCCACTGATCCAGGATCCAGAGTAGTTTGCGAAAAAAAAAAGAGCAATCTTTTCCAACCGATTAGGTTAATAAAATATGTTTTAAGTAAACTAGAACAAATAACTGCATGTTGCATGAGCCCAAGGCCCAAACACCTACCCTCCTTCAATCCCTAAATCTCTGAACCCTCGTGTCTTTCCCCCGCAGCCTCCTCACAAAGCTTGGTTTCGGCGCCGGTCACCGTTTGATCGGTTGGGAAGAGTCAAGCGCATCGTCGCCTTCGCCGTTTATTTCGACTCCGAGTTTCAAAATGTCTCGCATCGTTAGGTAATGATGGGGACAACGTCACCCCGCTCCCGGGACTCCTCAAACAGAACCCAATGGAATCGCTTAGCCGAAACGTATGAGAGTGCGACAGGAAGCACAACCGAACAGCCTTATGGAGGCTATCAAAAGCCATGGATTGGCCGCGTCTCAACCCCATGGCACCTTAACCGTGGAAGAAGAAGAGGAAGACCTCAATCCCGCTCTTGAGTCAACCCGACTACTCCAGGATGCCACCACCGAGCCTCCCACGGTACTACCACCAGAGCCCATGCTCCTCGATCTCTAGGTCGCCCGGCTCCCCAACCGTAGACCACCGGATCCACGCAGCCTCGACGGACGAGCCGCCGCAATGCCTCGGTGGGGACAAAGTCCGTACAAAATGCCTTCCCATGGTTGGGGATACCCCGAATGCCACAAAGCAAATTGGGATCCCGCCTCGCTTGGGACCAACCAATCCAGACTTTCGCAAAGCAATGGTTTGGAATGCCACCACAGCTTTGGTTCGGGGCAACGGTGAGGGCCCCTCCTCGAATGATGCTAGCTCACCGCTCCTCACACAGCTTCCACAAACCCATTTCTCACTCAGGGTTCAATGGGTTACCAAGCCCCCATCCCAGCTTTCATCGAATCACCAGACCACAAGTATCCTCTTGGTTATGCATCCTCGCCACAACCAGCCATGCAATTCAACAACCAGGGACAGCAGCCCGCACTTAAGCCTACTTATGGGCCTCACTCCGGAAATCCAAGCCATCTGGCTACCTCAGATCTGCTTCTATCTTCTCTGCCGATTGGAAGCCAACATCAAGTCGCTGGGTTCTATCCCTTTGCCCAAGCTCCTACCTACACTCCCCAGGGTAATATGGGCCAAGGACAGGTTTTCACCTATGCTCCGGGATATGGTATTCCTTCCACCAATGCACCACCAACAGCTAGTCTTCTTCCTGGCTCAAATATCGGCTCAGGCATTCCCGCTCCACCTTTGGATCCCCAATTGGCTTGGTTTATGGAGCAACACAAGGAAATGAAAGCGCAGATCGCTGAATTGACCGTCAAAAGGAACACTGCTCTTCGGCCTACAGATCCCGACTCGATTGTACCCCTGCCTCACAAGTTCGTAATGCCCAATCTCGAACTGTTTGATGGAAGTACGTGCCCAAAAACTCACTTGGACACCTATACTTTGGCAATGAAAGCCAAGGGATGCACAAACCAAATAGCTTGGCCGACTACTTGAGTCTCTCTTTGAAGTCAGGGGCTTTGAAATGGTTTTTCCGATTGCAGGCTGAAGCTAGGGCTACTTGGGAACAGATTACCGCATTTCTTTCACGTATAAGTATAAAGCCAACTTGGAATGGGAAACAAACAGAGTTGACCTGCAGACAACGATGCAAATACTCGATGAGAATATTGGGGATTTCTATAAAAGGTGGAACCCGAAGCTTAGTGAAATGGCCATTCCTCCTCCGACGAGGAGCAGTTAGACATCTTTCAGTCATGCTTGAAGCCGCATTTGGGAGCTTCCCTCAGTCACTTCCCCTACGCTGACTTGCGTGCAATGGTTAATTCCGGGGCTAAGCTCGAAAAGGCTTATAATCAGCAGCCGACTGCTGCACCTGCTTATAGATACCGGGTTTCTTCCACCTCCAACACAGCTCCTGCCCAACCAAAAGGTATAGAAGTGATTAGCTATGCGGGACAGGACTGTAACAATGCCACTTCCTTTGTTCCCAAGAAACCTGACGCATCCAGATCCCGGCTCCAAGACTTGAGAAACTTTGGGATGCCTTTGAGTGATATCTTCAGAGGTTTTGTGAGAGAAGGTTTTCTCCGGCCCTTGGAAAATTATCAGCCTAGAAACCCCAATGCTCCTTTGGATACCTCCAAGCATTGTGCCTTTCATCGCACTCACGGCACTTGACAGATGATTGCGTCCTCCTGAAAAAGGCAATCCAAATTTTGATTGAACAAGGGAGGTTAGAGGTTCCTGAAGGGCCTAATACTATCAATAACCCACTCCCCAGAAATAGCAACATGAATGTCAACATTATCGAGTTTGGTGGTTCAAGACTTGGGAACATAATGGAATTTGACTCACCCCTTTGCGAGGTCGATGAACCAGTCATCACAGGCAAGGAAAATGGTTGGATTGAGCAAGAAGCTGACAAAGAAGTCCGGATGGGAAGACCTGCGATAGCTCCGTCTCCAAAGATCGAAGAATGGATGCATGGTCCAACAGCAAAGAGCGGCTAGAATAGGGGCTACCTATCTCTAAAATAGTCTTTTAGTCAACCTTCGTAGGTTCTAGTATTTTTCTTTCACCTAAGTCCATCTTGGACACTTGTCGGTTTTGTCCACCTCGAATGTTGTGGAAAGATAGCTTAACTATCATTTAAAATTTTTATATATATAAGTCTTTCTTCTTTTCTTGCTAGACTCGAGACATCACTTGCACACCCACGTTACGCTTAATTGAAATGGTTTTATCCTAGATGATCACTTGTGCTGCTCAACCACTAATTCTTTGAAATGATTAATATTTAAATTAATTGGGGTGAGAAAATCAATTGATATCCCTCTCAAATTGGGGCTTACCAACTCCCCATCTTGCATCTCATATGCTCACATCCCTTTCATCAGCCTCATCATCTCGTTGTTCGATGAATTTGCATGGATCTTTTCTCATTTAAAGCTTAAGCAAGCAATGAAGACTTAATCTCAGGTCATCCGGTAGGGATTACGATTGAAGCCTTTCACCCATAGGAAAGCCATTACCTCACCCTCACTAAACACTACCCTTTCATTTCAAGATCGGCATGTTTTGAAACCCTGTTTAGCTATCACCTTTGCTCCTTATTGAGAGAAGTCCAAGCAACGCCAAAGAAGTTAGCGTCGAGAGTCGGCAATGCATAAAATGTTCAAGCTGAAGGAAAGATAATTCTCAACTCCTCAAAGAGGCCTTCCGAATTCTCAAAAGAATGATTTTAAAATCCTCACAATCTCGGATATAATTCCAAGCTCATCAGGAAGCCTTCCAAAAAAAAAAAAAAAAAAAAAGAGGCTCTCCAATGATCAAAAAGGAGCCCGAATTCTCGCAAGTTCACAAAAGTTCTCGATAGCTTGGACTTCCTCTTATCATTACCTTAAACTAATCCCAAGCCATCCTCTTAATTTTAGAGGATACTCCCATCACGATTACCCTCGCCTTTGGCCAAGGTCAAAATTTGACCTCTCATCCTTAGGGGCAATCAATCTTTCCTGCCATAGATTTTCCAAACACATCCCTGCAAGCCAACCTCTCATCTTTAGAGGTTCACAAGAAAAGGCCCACCCCTCACTTTAAGAGGTCATAACTCCCAAAATTACCCGATGGCCGATCGAAGCCCGGAAACCCAGCTGCACTTCCTATCGGATATCAATTTCATCGTAAAATCTAAATCAAATTAATGGTTCATTGCTTGCTTAAATTGGAATCTAATCCATTTTGGCTCAAAATTACCAATCAAAGATTGTGCAAATTCAAATTTGATTCATGTGAGCATAATTCATTTCTACTCCACAAACACTTGCCGTGGATGTCCCACTGGGGGTTCGCATCCGTGTCTTTCATGGACACTCTAAGGGGATATGTTATTCAATCCTCCAAATCCTCAAAATCCCCAAAGGTCCTCAGATCCTCGAATTTCAACATTCGTTCTCTTTTCATTCGGGATAGGCCCGAACTACGGCGACCTGAGCTCTTCATAATGAAGGGAACGTAGGCAACCAGAAATGGTCCGGTCGAAATCACAAACAAATCTCAAAAAAAAAAAAATCCGGTCTCATCAAGGATCGTCCCTATACACTTTCCGCCCTTCCGAGCTTGATTCTCGATATCAGTTGGTTTTCTCCCTGTGATTAATCAAAATATTTGTTCATATCAAATTTAGTGTTTGAATAACCCGAACATTAACAAAGGGTTTTAAGCAGCTTTGTGATCATCACGAATAAGACAAGTTTTCAAGTGTCTCGACAAGTCTTCTCTTTCTACATTATAGGAAGGTAGAGCCAAACACTGTTTTTCTGTCAGCAGGGGCTTCCATACACGTTTCCACACCTTGTTATGTTTATACTCTCTCAAAAGAGTCAAACCCAAAAGCGAGAGATTCATACACAAATTCGGGAGAAATTCCCACCTTTCAAAAGATATGCCCCTGCACGTAAACATTTCTGAGTCTTGTCCAGTAACTGGTTGACTAAGGTCTGAAAAGATGGGTGCCTCCTCTGTAAGACCGCTCTGAATTTCTTCACGCTGGGGCTTGCCAAGCGGTTCTCCCGGGTTCTCCTGTATCAGCTCTTCAAGCTGGGGCTTATATAGTCATCTTTGGGTCCACATTGGGTTTTTCACTACGAGATAGATTCGATCTTTGTCAGATTATTTTCAGGGTTGCTTTGCATTACCAATCAGATTGGGACTCTGCTAATGACAACGAGGTTATAAGATTGGGGCTTCGCCGAGTCGCTTCTTCAAGATCTGGACTTTGCCTACTCAGTTCTTCAGACCGAGGCTTTGCCAAAGAAGGGATCTTTCCTCGCTTTAATAGGATCCGGGGGCTTTGTCAAGTTGGTCCTTTGGATCTGAATTTTATCAAGTCACAAGAAAGGTCTAGTCACATCAACAACTAGATTTTTAACTTGGTACATAGCAGCTTCCCGTAGCATCGGGATTCAAGATCTGGGTTTCTCCCTGCATTAGCAATTTCATCAAATCATTCTCCGAACAAGATTTCGGCCGAGGTCACAGCTCACCCAAATGAGAGAAGCTTCACCCATATCAACGTGCCCTAGAGCCTGTCAGCATCAGCTTCAAATGACCAAGATTGAGAGAGAAAATTCCAATCAAGACCCGGGATCCGAATCCAATCTCATCAAAATTGAGGTCCATGTGATACTGTTAACAAAACCTCATCAACAACCGCTGTTTAAATCGCGATCGAGGGCTCTCACCACTTGCTCAAAATATGCTCCAAATAGTTTCCAGACACATACATCCCAATGCATCCCCTCTCATCACCATGCATCCCCACAAAAATCTCCCAAGGGCTCATGTAGCATGCACAAAACTTGAATCAATAGGAAAAATCCTAAGTGATTGAAGATCATAAATCATAATTTCCCTGCCAAAAGCTTAGGCTAAGTGCATCTTCGAAAGCAAGTAAATGCATCATCTCGCGAACATATGCAGTGATACTATCATAATCATTCTGATTCTATGCATGCATCTGTCATCATGAATGTCATATACGCATCTTCCTCTCTACTAACCAATGCAGGAATTCAAACGTGAAAGACCATTTTCCTTCGCTATTGAGACTTACCCTCAACAAGAAAGATGTTTACCAAAGCCCAAAATCAATGGTTTCAACAAAATTGCAAGAAATCAAATCCCCCTTTTCGGCAAGAGATGATTCCGGGCAAAACATGTGCAGACCACCTCCAGTGTCTACAAATCGGTCAGGGACGCCAAGTTCTCAAATACAAATCGGTCAGGGACACCAAGTTCTCAAAATGCAAATCGGTCTGAGATGCCAAGTTCTCAAAATGCAAGTCGGTCAGGGACGCCAAGTTCTCAAATACAAATCGGTCAGGGACGCCAAGTTCTCAAGTACAGTTCGGTCAGGGACGCCAAGTTCTCAAATACAAATCGGTCAGGGACGCCAAGTTCTCAAATACAGTTCGGTCAGAGACGCTAAGTTCTCAAAGGCAAGTAGGTCAGGGACGCCAAGTTCTCAAATACAGTCCGGACAGAGACGCCAAGTTCTCAAGTACAGTTCGGTCAGGGACGCCAAGTTCTCAAATACAAATCGGTCATAGACGCCAAGTTCTCAAATACAAATCGGTCAGGGATGCCAAGTTCTCAAATACAGTTCGGTCAGAGACGCTAAGTTCTCAAAGGCAAGTAGGTCAGGGATGCCAAGTTCTCAAATACAGTTCGGTCAGAGACGCTAAGTTCTCAAAGGCAAGTAGGTTAGGGACGCCAAGTTCTCAAATACAGTCCGGACAGAGACGCCAAGTTCTCAAAGATGCATCAAGACTCTCAACACTATCAACTACCACACAGCCCCCCGTAACTTGCTCTCCTGCAGGTAAGCACAGCAAAGGTACATTAGTCCTTCAACATATCTCAAAAATAAGCATGCACTCACAAATGTTGCATGATTACCCATAGCTTTAGCTATCCCTATCTCCGCAAACAGCAACGGGCGACTTCCCTAAAATAGTCAATCCTCGGGTGACTCCCCTAAGAGCAGTCAACCTTGGGTACAAAGCTCATAGCCTCTCGTTATCACCACCTCTTTGACGAACTATGTAGCCTACCTTAGGTCCAGCCACTTGACCAACACGGTCACCCTTTTCCCCGATGATCATCGTAAGCTCTAATCTTCCCCTGCGAGAACGCCCTCAAACAGTCTCCCTCAGGTACAAAACCTCGACTTAGGATCATACTCCTGAACTGAGTCCCCATTTAGGTTCATACTCCTGAACTGAAACCCCGACTTAGGATCATACTCCTGAACTAGGTCCCCATTTAGGTTCATACTCCTGAATTGAAACCTCGACTTAGGATCATACTCCTGAACTAGGTCCCCATTTAGGTTCATACTCCTGAACTGAAACCTCGACTTAGAATCATACTCCTGAACTAAATCCCCATTTAGGTTCATACCCTTGAACTAAACCTCGACTTAGAATCATACTCCTGAACTAAGTCCCCATTTGGTTCATACCCCTGAACTAAACCTCGACTTAGAATCATACTCCTGAACTAAGTCCCCATTTAGGTTCATACTCCTGAACTAAACCTCAACTTAGAATCATACCCCTGAACTAAGTCCCCATTTAGGTTCATACTCCTGAACTAAACTCCAACAAAGGCTAACAAAATCCCCAGCGAAGTTAACGGAATCCCGTTTCTTTTCCCATTATCATCCATTTCTACAAAGAACATAAGACCGATCCCTTCAAATGAAGTCCACCAATAAACCTTCTATCCCAAACCATCAAAGGGAAATCATTTCAAATCAAGGTTCGAGGCACCTAAGATGCCATCTCCAAGGTTCGAGGCACCTAAGACGCCATCATGAAGGTTCGAGGCACCCAAGACGCCATCATTAAGGTTTGAGGCACCTAAAACGCTATCACACACAACACGAGGAAAGCGATAAGTCGCAATCATCCCCTAATTCGACAAACCGAAGTCATTACCAGGGCGACTCCCCAAAAATAGTCAAACCATAGGGCGGCTTCCCCAAAATAGTCAAACCATAGGGCGACTTCCCCAAAATAGTCAAACCATAGGGCGACTTCCCCAAAAATAGTCAAACCATAGGGCGACTTCCCCAAAATTGTCAAACCATGTGGCGACTTCCCAAAATAGTCAAACCATAGGGCGACTTCCCTCAAAAATAGTCAAACCATAGGGCGACTTCCCAAACAAGCCAAACCATGTGGCGACTTCCCCAAAATAGTCAAACCATAGGGCGACTTCCCCAAAATAGTCAAATCATAGGGCGACTTCCCCAAAAATAGTCAAACCATAGGGCGACTTCCCCAAAATAGTCAAACCATAGGGCGACTTCCCCAAAATAGTCAAACCATAGGGCGACTTCCCCAAAAATAGTCAAACCATAGGGAGACTTCCCCAAAACAGTCAAACCATAGGGCGACTTCCCCAAAATAGTCAAACCATAGGGCGACTTCCCCAAAATAGTCAAATCATAGGGCGACTTCCCCAAAAATAGTCAAACTATAGGGCGACTTCCTCAAAATAGTCAAACCATATGGCGACTTCCCCAAAATAGTCAAACCATAGGGCGACTTCCCCAAAATAGTCAAACCATAGGGCGACTTCCCCAAAATAGTCAAACCATAGGGCGACTTCCCTAAAATAGTCAAATCATAGGGCGACTTCCCAAAAATAGTCAAACCATAGGGCGACTTCCCCAAAATAGTCAAATCATAGAGCGACTTCCCCAAAATAGTCAAATCATAGGGCGACTTCCCTAAAATAGTCAAATCATAGGGCGACTTCCCAAAAATAGTCAAAATCATAGGGCGACTTCCCCAAAATAGTCAAGTCATAGGTTGACATCCTAAAACGATCACTCCTGTGGTCGACGATCGAAGATAGTCGAAAACCCGAACTACGACTGGCTTGATTCCTCTTAGGGATTCGTAGGTAGCCTATCATTAGGTTCAGCCATCAGACCAAAAATGGTCATTCCTATCCCCATCAGAGCGGATATACAATTTCAGCCGTCCGACCGAAAATGGTCATCTCTTATCCCCAGCAGAGTTTCTTCCCAGCAACCGACTGCATAACTCGCTCATCAGGTTCGAGGCACCTAAAACGCCATCATCTCCAGGGTCAAAGACCCGAACTACGGCCGGCTTGATTCCTCTTAAGGATACGTAGGTAGCCTATTAAATAGGTTCAGCCACTCGATCACTTGATCATCCTGCCAAATATGGAGCCTTACTCTTATCGACGACCCCGCTTCCTTCGAAAGCGCCGTCGCCGAGGGGCTACTGTAAATGCTCCAATTTGAGCTTGTTAGTATTTTCGTTAGAAAATTAACGAAAGTTATAACATTTCTAACAATTCCTAACATTCCTAACATTTCTAACCAAGTAAGGGTAGATTAGGGATTGCCAAAAAAGGATAAACCAAAGAAAGAATCTCAAAAAGCAAAAGAAATTAGAAAAATCCGAATTGGGCAAGTTGAAAAACATAAACTGCTGGATTTTTGAATTTTATTCTTTCTGTCCAAAGCCTGGAGCTGCATTTAATGAACAGTGCACGTTTACAACCCAATCCGCACAGACATGTTTGACATTTCCAGAGGCCTACAAATTAAACCCTCCTCTCTCAGTTTACACAACACAATTGGCTCATAGAAGCTGTATTCTGGCGAAAAATAGGGAGAAAACAGTGGGAATTCACTAGAATTGCCACCATTTTCTCTTCAATCTTTCCCAAACCCCACTCACTCAAAATACTTTCAAAACACTCTCATACATACTCTCATACATACACCAATCCAAGCTCAAATCACCCCTTAGGAGGAGGATTAGAGAGAAAACATAGAGGACTTAAGTGTTATCTACTTGTTTTCTCTTTGACCAACTCTATCATCAAATCCTAAACACATTCAAGCCTTGAATCCACCCAAACACAAATCCAAACACCAAATCTTGATACTCCTCAAGTCAAACACCAAATCTTGATACTCCTCAAGTCAAATTCCAAGCCTAGGAAGATAGGGTGTCACCATTGGTAAAGCCCTCCTTCTCTAAACCCTAAAACTCCCTTTTAACTTCTTGTTCATCTTGTTCTCCTTACTTTGATTTACTTTATGTCTAATTTAACTTAAACCTTGACCTAAGATGGTCATCTTGAAGTTCATCTTCATGAATGACCATCTCAAATGGTCCACATTTTAAATCTCTAGTTGATTTTTCTCTTTAATTTCATCTATACAAAATTCCCCTTCCCAAGCAAATGAAATGCTTAAGTCCTAATGTACCTCAAGGATGGTTTGATATAGTAGATAACCACTAAAATGTCTAGTGACTACTAATCAAAACCTAGGGAAATGGGGACAAGCATGGATGCCAAACCCCCTTTAAAATCATGTTTTCCTTCTTGAGAAGTTGCTGTCCAGTAGCAATTTTCTAAGACCCCAGTCCATGGTCTAATTTTTTGGACATAGATAAACCTGGAATTTGGTGTTGACTACAAAACACTTTTTGTAGCCAACATCCATAGCTTTCCATACATATTTTACTTTATTTTTGGCGTGAGTAAAACTCCATTTTTTCAAATTTTCTTTTGAAGGTCAGATCACCAGTCTCTGGAAGTCCAGATTTCACATCTGAGATTTCCAGAAGGTTTTGGTCCCCCAAATCATCTCCAAAATGGGAAGTTCTTTTACAGAAACCTTATTTAAGGTGTTTTGAACATTTTTCATTCTCGTACTTTTCCCAGATTCTGGAGTTTTCAAGCCCTAAAGTCCATTTCAAAATCAAGTGTCCACTGCCTTTTTCATTCTGGCAGAAATGGTTTTCAACTTCCAAAAATCTTTTGAGTACCAAATCTCAACCCAAAAATCACACAAAAAATCATGAGATCTGCCCAAAGTCTAATAAAAATTTTCAATTTTTACTTTCCTCAGTTTCAACTTATTTTGGCCAAAGTAACACACACACACACACACACACACACACACACAAACAAATGGTTTTTAGCTTGGAAGACTCGTTTTACGAGGCATTCCGGGTGCACACTAACGTCCTTCCCGGCGTGTAACGTGACCTCCGAACCCAAATCTCTAATCTCGTGAATTTTTCAAAGTTTTGGCCCTTAAAACAAAAATGGCGTGGCGACTCCGTTTGATTTCAAAAATCGGGTACATCACAGTATCCCGAATGGGAATCAAGCCTATACGTAGTTCAAAAGCTGTTGGGGATGGAAATGAGGAATGAAACGGGATTTCGTTAGCTTTCGCCGGAGAAAATGGACTTACGTTTTACTACCGGAGGTGAAAATGAGGAAAGAAATGGGATTCCATTAACTTTCGTTGGAGAAAAATGGGCTTACGTTTTACTGCCGTTAGGTTCTTTTGAAAGGGGGTTAACTTGGGTTAACTTTGGTTATCCTCAGTTAAGTCCGGGGTCAAACTGCGAAATCTGGATTTTTAAAGGGCAAAAGGGGGATTTTACCCCTCAATACTGTCCGCGCGGACAGGAACGAAGTGGAAACAGGTTTTTTTTAAAAGGCCGAGGCCTTTCCTTCTTCTCCTTCACCGCCTTTTACAGTTTTAGAGAGAGAGAGAGAGACGGAGAAGACGCCATTGTTGGCCAAAAAACCTTCGAAATCTCTTGATTTTCTTCGATTTTCGAGCTATGGAACACGGGGAGGCTGCTATTCAAGGTCAGGGACGCGGTCCGATTGCGGAGAGGAGGCTAGAGCTCGTGAGGATGCGGAGGCATTATTCGCTTTCGCAATCGATTGCGGAGGAATCCTACCCCAATATGTGGCAGCATTGGTCCACTGATCCGGATCTTCGCACGGTATATTTTGAACCCATTTATTGTTTTTGTCTATTTTTATTTGAATTGTTAGAAATAGGGTTTTAATTTTTTTGAAAAAATTTGAAAACCCTTGTTCTTGCCATTGAAATTTGAATTTGATGATTTGCATGCTTTGTAATTCAAATATGCATGTTTATTGAAAAAAGAATGGGCGATTTGCCATTTTTGAAATATGAGGTGACAAAAATTTTGCCGAATCCGAGACGGACTTTTGCTTGTGGGATTTTAGCAATGAGATGATGTTTTATGAATGAGATGAATGCAAAGAATTATTCATGCGTACTATTTTGTGAAAATAGGATTTTATGTGAAAAGTGGGACAGAGTTTTGTTTCTGTTGACTCCTTATGAATGAATGAATGTGAAAAATTGTTTATGTGTGTTATTTTATGAAAAATGGGACGGAGTTTTGTTTCTGTTGACTCCTTGTCATTGACATGTCCCTTTATGTATGAATGAATGTTTAAATGGTGATTGCTGAAAGTCTTTTTCTTTTGTGCAAGAAAAATGGGGTTGAGTTCATTGTATGCCGTTATGCTGCCGAATTTTTATTTCAAAACTTTATGTCTATGATGCTAGTGTATGCTTTTATTGACATTTTGTTTTTTTTTCAATTGCAGGGTGGTGACCGATTTGTGCAGGATCAGCTGAAAAAGAAGAAGACCCGGGGATCAGTCGAGGCTGTGATTAGCCTGTGGGACCATCTTCCGATCTTGGGTAGAGGTACGAGGATGAGTCCGAGGCAGATTGTTATTGAGACGGGGTTGTACGAGTTCGTTGAGTGCTTGAGGGGGTTGGTGAAGTTGCCAAAGAGCAAGGGCTTGACTTTTGCCTTGGTGGAGCATTGGTGGGACGTGACCCACACCTTCCACTTCTTTTGGGGCGAGGCTACAGTTACGCCTTCTGACTATGCAGCGATCACGGGTTTGTCCTTTAAGGGACGTAGCATTGAGTGGCGGGATGGCTACAGTGACCGGGAGTTGCAGGATCTTTTAGGTTTTGTCCCCAGTCCCAAGAAGGGGATGGGGATGGAGTATGCAGTGATCCACGGGAAGATTGTGGAGAGCATAACGAGGTATGAGGCTGGTGACGAGAGAATAGCTGCTGAGCAAATTGCTTGGTCTTTTTCTGTGGTTCTCTTTTTTGAGTACGTTGTTTGGACATGCCGAGGGGACGGCTGTGTTTGCTTTGCTGAGGACATTGACTGATGTGGAGAGAGCTGGAGAGGTGGCCTGGGGGGAGGCTGGGCTAGCAGATCTTTATTTTGCTCTAGACAGGTACAGCCGGAAGGCTGTGAGCTCCCTTACGTGCTTTGAGTTTCCGCTGGAGGTACGAGATTTTTCCTTTTCTTTTCCCTTTGCACGTACTGTTTCTTTTCCGAACTTTAACTGATGTAACCTTTTCCTTTCGCAGGTATGGGCTCTGGAGTTCTTTCACGTCACGATGTGGCGGCAGCCGGCGGAGCACATTGGGGCATATCCGGCTATGCTCTCCTGGACTAGGCAGACTCGGGAGAAGAGGGGTGCTCGGGGGCGCACGAACCTCAAGTATAAGGAGTGTCGGCCCCTTATGAGAGCGGAGACGGATGAGAGGATTAGGTTCTACCCCTGGGGTCGTTTTGACGTGGAGCAGCTGAAGGGCGCAGAGAGATGGACGGTAGAGAGGAGGATCTTGAGGGGGTTGTCTTGTGACGTTTATTACTTGGGGGATAGGGTGACGCGCCAGCATGGCAACGACGCGCCTTTGATGGCACCGATGGAGCCTCCTGCTGACATGATGAGTCCGACCGAGGGTTCGGAGACTTGGGCTTATTATTGGGGCGGCCAGCACTTTTCCGGGTTTGTGACAGATGAGGAGTATTCGCTGTTTGTGCTGAGGAGGCTGAGAATGCCCCAGGTGCTTGAGAGAGAGGGGATCCCAGTTGTGTGGTACCCTCGGTCGGACTTTTCATACGTCCAGGATGGGGTGAGATTGAGAGTGCACATTCCTATCCCCGAGAGGGCCCCCCGAGCATTTCGGCCTTGTCCGGATATGAGGGTACGTCTCTTTATTTCTTCTGTCTCTACTTTTCTCTTCTCTCTTTTTTTTGTTTCAACCACTTTTGATGCCTTTGTTTCTGTGCAGTTCCCGGCCACGGTTGTCGAGAAGCTGATGCGGCAGGTGATTGGGGCCAAGAGGTTCATTAGGCAGCTCGTCACCCGTGGGGCCACTCGAGGCAAAGAGAGACGAGCACAGCAGGCGCCGGTAGAGCGAGAGCCCTCCCCTACTCCTTCCGATCCTTCCACAGACATCCCCATATCTCCTTTCATGGATTCCAGTAGGGAGCTGCCTCCAGATCACATCATCCTCGGGGATTTTCATGGACCGGGGCAAATTTGGCACCAGGGAGGATCATCTTCGCAGGGCCAGGGATCCGACGCGTTCACGTTCGGGTATGATTTCTTCGCGGATCTCGGCCTGCCCTATCATGGCGTACCTACTGGTCCAGACGAGCCTCTTTCTGGAGACGAGGATGACGACCCCGAGCCCGAGATGTTCATGACTGCAGAGGATATAGGCACGAGTCGTAAGAGGGATCAAGGGAAAGCTCTAGCCTCTGATGATTCTGATTAGGGATTTGTTTGTTTGGACAAGATACAATTTATGTTTCATGATTTTTTTTTTTTTTTTTGGAATGTAATAATCTAGGATTATTGTCATTTAGTTTCTTTTCTTTTCTTTTTATTTATTTATTATGCATGTGAATGTTGCATGAGCCCGGTTTTTTGGCAAGGGTGTGAATGTTTGGTATATGAACTATTTTGGACAGGTTTTGTGCAGGTTTCGAGCGGCTGGGATGAAATATTCCTCCGCGGTGCAGCAGTAAAAACTGCTGCAGATTTTTTTCTTTTGATGGTGACATTCTTGTCCGCGCGGATGGGGATGAGGGCCTCATTTTCGTCCGCGCGGATGGGAATGAAGTCTGACACTGGCATTTAATTTTTTCTTTGGATCTGGTTTTCTTCTCTTTTAATTCAAACACCCACTCCAACTGCCTGTTCAAACTGCATTTTCGGGGAGAAGGAGAGAAAAATCCATGAAAAACTTCATGAAAAATCCTTCAAAATTATCTCAAGAATCCCAAATGTCTTTCTTCAACAAGTTCAAGGAGTGGTCCCGGGAGATCATGCACGAGAGGAGGTCATTTTTTGAAGAAAGGTACAAGGTTAAATGCTTGTGGTCTCTCAAGGAATTGGTTGCGGACTATGATCTTTTGAGGGCTTCCGCTTCATTTTGGGATACTAGAAGGCATGTCTTTTGCTTTTCTTACAATGAGGTGGTCCCAACTGTTGAAGAATTTCGAGCTCTGCTTGGTGGTCCCGAGGTGGAGGACATTGCGATTCCTTTTCCCGAAAGAGCTTCCTTTGTTGATAGGTTGTGCAACCTTCTTCATCTTTCCCCGGAGGAAGCACAAGGTATGATCCGTGGTCCCGATCATTTTGACATTTCCGGTCTTCCTGATAGGTTTAGGGGTTTAGGCTTGATTGATGATGCATATTGGGATGCTTTTGCACTCTGCATGTTTGGGACTTTATTTATGGTTTATTCCTTCGGGATTTGTCACCGAGATTTGCTGGATGTGGTTGTACACTGCCGTTTGGGCCGGGATGTTGTACCCTTGATCTTGGGAGAGACCATTCATGCTCTTGACCGGTTGGCTACCGGGAGGCGGTATATGCATAGGGGCAGCCCGTTTCTGTTGACCATGTGGCTAATGGAGCGTTTGGGGGTCCTCCACGAAACTTCTGATGCGGTTAAGCCTTGGACATTTGCCAGGAGGGGGGTTACTGTGGATCTTGATGATCGAGGCTCCTGGGAGTACTGGATGGCTTGTCGCCGGACTGCGGATATCAGGTGGTCGGTGCCTCATTGGCGGGTAGAGACTCGGAGAGTACTTCAGGATGGGTCTCATGTAGTTATGCTTCCGGGGCTTTCTCAGTCATCCTTTTATATTCCAGCTCTGGTTCGTAGGCAGTTTGGCTTGGAGCATACACCTTTAGAGAGCTTTGAGGACATAGCTACCAGGGTGGTGGCTTCTGTTTTGATGGATGATCCTTCAGTGTTCCCGTTTCTTTCCCGAGCATGGACGTATGACATCTTTCCTCCCATGGTTATCCTCAGGCGTCCAGGGCACGTGTTTCTGACCACTTGGTACTTGGATTGGTACGAGAGACATCTGGGGGAAACACAGGTGGCTATTTTGAGGAGGCGTGAGGCCATTGTTTGTTTGGAAGACACGACGGTTTCAGAGATGAGGAGAGCCGTGGCGAGGGCCAATCCTCATGATAAGAGCGGGGATATTGTGATAGACTATGAGGCTTATGTCAAGAGACAGGAGGGGAGGATTCCCATGTTAACGGCTCGAGTACAGGAGATGAGAGATGAGGCTAGGGCTACTAAGGCCCTGGCGGATGTCAAGCTTGACAGATCCCGCCCTATACCGCAGCTTCGGTGAGGAGGACTAACATTTTTCCTGTGCAGAGGAAGAAGACCCGAAGAGGAGGAAATAAGAGAGGAGATGCTAGTACAAGTAGCTTGGAGTGACCTTGAGGTCTCTGAGTATCCCCTTCTTGTCATAGCAGACACATTAGTTTGTTAGGTGTCTTAGTTTCTTTTGGCAGGTTATAAGTCGTAGGAGTGGACCGAGCTTAGACTCTTCAAAAAGCTTTCAACTGTAATGAATATGTGAATTGCTTTAGAGTTTTTCACCAAACGGACTCTTTTACATTCATCCTATCTCTTTCTCTAAACTTAACCCTGGTTGTATCATCAATCGGGGCCTCCTCGAACTACGGTGACCTGAGACTCATACCTTAAATGGTAAGGGTTACGTAGGCAACTTCAGCCCGATCAAACTCTCAAATTGTGGAAGATGCCTTAAGATTAATTATGAGTCTAATTCAACCCATTGGTTTGACTCTGCCATATGTTCTTACAGAATTCAACATCATGTCTATGGAGAAAAGCATTGAAGCCCTTAAAGAAGTCTCAGACATGAAGTTGGGAGTGATCAACCTCCTCAAAGACATGCATGAAATTGACCAGCGCCATTTGTCTTACATTCACGAGCACTTGAGAAGAGTTCTTCATCCTATTCAATTCCAGAGTCCCTACCATCCACATGCTTGTGGTCCCACTTATGGTCCAACACATCAAAATTTCTCATTCAGGATGCCTGTTGTGGCCACCAACCAACGAAGGGCACCAATACCCGAGTCACCCCCAAATTCAACCCAAGAGAAGAAGATCGACAAGGAGCATTTTGATGACTTAGGAATGCCTGTGGGTGAGTTCTTCGAAGTTTTCGTGAGAAAGAATTTGATCAAGCCGCTCGAGAATTACAAGCATGTTAATAAGAGAACTAACTTGGATACATCCAAGTTTTGCAGATACCACAAGTATGCTGGGCATACCACTGACAGATGTCTGCAACTGAAACGCTTGATTCAAAGATTGATCAACCAAGGAAAAATCCAGGGCCTCATTGATGAAGAAACCCTCGTCCTTTAAGGGAAGATTTAGATTCATTCAGTCTTGTAGGTTCTAGTGTGTCTTTCTTACGTCCACTTTGGGCATTGGTATGTAATGTCCACTTTAGACTGGTTACTTCAATAATAAAAAAGTATTTCTTTCCTTTCTCTCTAGACTTGAGACATAGTCTCACATTACTTTCAAGAAGATTGTTTTATTTATAATTTTCACTTGATTGCTAATCTCACTGATCAACTCACCAGCTAATAACTCATAACAAAGTAAACAATTAATAACAAATGCTTTGATTGGAGTGAACAACTCACTGTCCCTTCCTCATATACACCATCTCTATGCACCCTTCTCTCATACACTCTCTCCATACTCCACCATATACTTTTCGTACACTATCTCCAGACCCTCTCCTTGTACATACCCTCTATACACTTCCACAAATACACTCTCCCCCACTTGACCTCCTTTCCATATGGTCAAGACAAGCACAAAGACCGTTGTTGCTCATCATCAGAGAATGGATGCTCACGCCACTACAATTTAAAGAAAATGCAAGGGGTTGTTCTTATCCTTCACAAGTACTACATGGTCCGAATATATTTTTCCTTACTTAATAAGTCGGTTAAATGAGTTTGCATTTATTTTAAATACTCTTTTGAGAATGCTATCCAGTAGTGATTGAAGCTTAAACCTCTCACCATAGGAAGCCATAACCTTATCCTCACTAAATAATACCCTTTCATTTCAAGATCGACAAGTTTTGAAACCCTAAGGAAGAAGCTCATACAAGGGGCTCCCTCGACTCACAAAAGAAGGGACCACCTCCAAGCCTAAGAGGGAAAAGGTAAACGCATCCTAAGGCATACGCTAGGGGCTATCGCGAGCAAAACAAATCCGAAGGCTTTTCTCGAGAAGA
Organism: Adenophora triphylla var. japonica; assembly: GCA_022495995.1. Taxonomy (NCBI): domain Eukaryota; kingdom Viridiplantae; phylum Streptophyta; class Magnoliopsida; order Asterales; family Campanulaceae; genus Adenophora; species Adenophora triphylla. Next base: position 69,342 of record JAFEMH010000038.1, on the reverse strand, counting down.
GAGTGTCAAAAAAAAAAAAACCTCCATCACTCCGAAGTGAACCTCCCATCTCAAAGGTTGTGAAAATGAGACATCGAGTGAAGGTCCTATCGTGATCATGTTACTTGCTGAAATCACAACAAACTCACGAGAAGAAGCAACAAAGATTCCCTTTTGGACAAATCCTGTAAACCAATTCCAAGTCCATCCTCTCACTTTTAGAGGATTCCATCACCACCCTTGACCTTGTCAAAATCAAAGTTAACCTCACTCTTAGAGGTTCTAAAGAAGCGACAACAAGAAAATCCCTTCACCTTAGAGATCCCAAACACATCCCTCAAACCAACCTCTCAGCAAAAGGCCCAGCCGACCTCTCACTTTTAAGAGGTCATGTTAAGCATCACCCAATAATCGATCGCAACCCAAAGCCCAGCTATAACCGCTACCGGATGGCATTCTCGTTTCCCTAAAAGATTATTTAAAAGAAATGCATATTCAAATTTTTGAGTCACTTGTTATCCTACGTGAGCATATTACATACTCTCTCCAAGTTTTGGAATTCGTCCTATTCTTGAAAAATCGTTCATTCGACTCCTCAAACACTGTCTGCAAAAGTCTCACTGGGGCTTCGCATCCGTGCCTCTGAGTGGCACTCTGGTAAAAGCAAGGAGACACGCGCCAGGGACTACTCCCCTCGGCTTGCGAGAACAAAGGAACAACGAATCTTAACTTGAAAGACAGAAAAATAGAAGGGGGCTATAATCAGTCAAGTCCCACTTTTTCTTCCACTCCAATCTTTTTTCTATTCCACTCCAATCTTTTTTCAATTTTTCATTCTTTCTCGTAAGGAAGATCAATGCAGCGGCAGCCCGCACGACAATTACCACCGAACAGTCCAGTGCAGCAAGCAACAACAGAACATCCTACTCCTTCAAAAGTCAAGCCCGATTTCACCATCAATCGATTTTCTCTCTCTTATTCCAGCTTCAAATCAAAATATTCATTATTTGTTTACTTATATTTTGATAAACCAATCAGTGAGGTCCATTCTCGAGCAATCAAAATATAATTCTGAATAAAACAGTTCTTCAAATGTCTCGACAAGTCTTCTTTTCTACAATCTAGGAAGAGCCAAACACTTACTTTCTGTCAAGTAGGGGCTTCCTTACACTTGTACATATACTCGCATGGTCATCTGAGAAGTCAAAACACAAGAACCTTCTCTAAAATCTCTCTCCTTTCCAAGTGTCCCTGTTGTATTTCAATACATTTTCTTTCTTTTACTTTTTGAGTCGACTGAATGATTTAAAAATAGAGACGCTAAGACACTTCACTCTAAGACTTCATCAAACATTGGGGCTCCCCTCAACGGAAATGGGTCGACTATGTGGTTATTCAGAAGAGGCCAGGGGCTCTAACAAGAATCGGGGCTCCAACGAAGTCATATCTAGCAAGAAGGGCATCACTTTTCGTCAAGATCAGCATGTGGCAAAATCTTTGAGTTAGTTAGAAACATAATTAATCATAAGACCTCCTTATCAAATTAACATACTTTCAAAATGCCATCCTGTAACGATGTTGCCATTTTTCCGAAAGATTGATATTTTTCTTTTCTTTGAAAATCAATCGAAAAAAACACGGAGTCGTCACGCCATTTTTATTTTAAGGGCCAAAACTTTGAAAAATGCCCGAGATTAGAGATTTGGGTTCGGAGGTCACGTTACACGCCGGGAAGAACGTTAGTGTTCACCCGAAATGCCTCGTAAAACGAGTCTTCCAAGCTTAAAAACTATTTTGTGTGTGTGTGTGTTCCTTTGGCCAAAATAAGTTGAAACTGAGAAAACTAAAAATTGGGAACTCCTTATAAGACATAAAACAAGTACCATGATTTTTGATATGATTTTTGGGTTGAGTTTTGGTACTCAAAAGATTTTTTGAAGTTGAAAACCAATTCTGCCAGAATGAAAAAGGCAGTGGACACTTGATTATAAAATGGGTTTAAGGGCTTTAAACCTTCAAAATATGGGGAAAGTCCGAGAATTAAAGTTGTTCAAAACACCTTAAATAAGATTTCTGTAAAAGAACTTTCTCATTTGGAGATTATTTGGTGGACCAAAATCTTCTGGAAATCTCAGATATGAAATCTGGATTTCCAGAGACTGATGAACTGACTTTTAAAAGATAATTTGAAAAAGGGAGTTTTACTCACGCAAAAAATAAAGTACAAATATTTATGGAAATCTCTGGATGTTGGCTACAAAAAGTATTTTGTATTCAACAACAAATTCCAAGTTTCTGTATGTCCAAAAAATTAGACCATGGACAGAGGTCTTAGAGAAAGGCTACTGGACAGCAACTTCCTCTTGAAGAAAAACATGATTTTAAAGGGGGTTTGGCATCCATGCTTGTCCCCATCTCCTTAGGCTTTGATTAGTAGTCACTAGACATTTTAGTGGTGATCTACTATATCAAGCCATCCTTAGGGTACATTAGGACTTAAGCATTTCATTTGCTTAGGAAGGGGAATTTTATCCTTGAAAATGAAGATTTGATGTATGAAAATGATTTTTAGGGTTTTGAAAATGTGTTTGCAAGTAAGTAAAGGCACTTTGAAAAGAATGTTGATCCTTGTAGAGGATCATCCATGGAGATGAACTTCCATGGTGATCCTCTTGGATCTAAGGCAAAAAATGAACAAATTACATCTTCAAAATTTGAGATGCATGCATGGATGAAAGAGATTTAGGGTTGGGAGAAGGAGGTTATACCTATCTTCTTTTGATTTTTGAGTTTTAGGCTTGAGTGTAAGAGTGTTTGAGGCTTTGAATTTGAGAGTGATTAGTGAGTGAGATTTGAGAAAATAGTCAAGAGAAAAAGGTGACAATTCTAGGGAATTCTCACTGTTTTCTCAAGTATTTTCGCCAAGGTGCTGTTGTGAATTGTGTTCTTTCTTTCATTTCTGAGACTGAAGGGCTTAATTTATAGGCCTCTGAAAATTCCAATTATGTCCGCGCGGATGAAAGTGGAAGCGTGCACTGTTCATTAAATGCAGCTCCAGGCTTTGGACACAAGGAATATCTTTTGAAAATTCAAACTGGTTGCTGTTTTTCAGCTTACCAGATTCGGATTTTTCCAATTTCTTTTCTTTTTGAGATGCTTTCCTTGGTTTATATTTAAATAGCAATGCCTACTTTACCCTTACTTTGTTAGAAAAGTTAGGAATAGTTAGAAATGTTAAAACTTTCGTTAATTTTCTAACAAAAATACTAACAACTCAAATTGGAGCACTTACAGTAGCCCCTCGGCGACAGCGCTTTCGAAGGAAGCGGGGTCATCGATAAGAGTAAGGCTCCATATTTGACAGGGTAATCAAGTGATCGAGTGGCTGAACCTAGCGATAGGCTACCTACGTATCCCGAATGGGAATCAAGCCGGCCGTAGTTCGGGTCTTTGACCCTGGAGTGACTGTTTTAGGATGTCAACCTGGTGAGCGAGTTCTACAGTTGGTTGCTGAAAGAAACTCTGCTGGGGATAGGAAATGACCATTTTGGTCTGATGGCTGAACCTAATGATAGGCTACCTACGTATCCTTAAGAGGAATCAAGCCAGTCGTAGTTCGGGTCTTTGACCCTGGAATGACTATTTTGAGGCGTTAACCTGGTAATGATGGCGTTTTAGGTGCCTCAGACCTTGATGATGGCGTTTTAGGTGCCTCGACCTTGAAGATGGCATTTTAGGTGCCTCAAACCTTGATTTGAAATGTTTTCCCTTAATGGTTTGGGATGGATGGTCCTTCGGTGGACTTCGTCTGCTGCCGAAGGAGAGGGTGACCGTTTTGGTCGGGTGGCTGGACCTATGGTAGGCTACCTACGTATCCTTAAGAGGAATCAAGCCAATCGTAGTTCAAAACGCTGCTGGGGGTTTCGTTGGAGAAAAATCGGACTTACGTTTTACGGCCGTCGATGATAATGAGGAAAGAAACGGGATTCCGTTGACTTCGCTGGGGATTTTGTTAGCTTTTGCTGGGGAAATTGGACTTACGTTTTACTGCCAATGATGATTTTGATGAAAGAGACGGGATTCCGTTATCTTTCTCGGAGAAATAGGACTTACGTTTGACTGCCGTTGATGATTTTGATGAAAGAGACGGGATTCCGTTATCTTTCTCGGAGAAATCGGACTTACGTTTGATTGTCGTTGATGATTTTGATGAAAGAAACGGGATTCCGTTATCTTTCTCGGAGAAATCGAACTTACGTTTGACTGCCGTTGATGATTTTGATGAAAGAAACGGAATTCCGTTATCTTTCTCGGAGAAATCGGACTTATGTTTGACTGCCGTTGATGATTTTGATGAAAGAAACGGGATTCCGTTATCTTTCTCGGAGAAATCGGACTTGCGTTTGACCGCCTTTAATGATTTTGATGAAAGAAACGGGATTCCGTTATCTTTCTTGGAGAAATCGGACTTACGTTTTACTGTCGTTGATGATTTTGATGAAAGAAACGGGATCCCGTTATCTTTCTCGGAGAAATCGGACTTACGTTTTACTGTCGTTGATGATTTTAATGAAAGAAACGGGATCCCGTTATCTTTCTCAGAGAAATCGTACTTACGTTTGACTGCCGTTGATGATTTTGATGAAAGAAACGGGATCCCGTTATCTTTCTCGGAGAAATCGGACTTACGTTTGACTGCCGTTGATGATTTTGATGAAAGAAACGGGATTCCGTTATCTTTCTCGGAGAAATCGGACTTACGTTTTACTGCCGTTTGATGAAATTGATGAAAGAAACGGGATTCCGTTATCTTTCTCGGAGAAATCGGACTTACGTTTTACTTCCGTTTGATGAAATTGATGAAAGAAACGGGATTTCGTTATCTTTCTCGGAGAAATCGGACATACGTTTTACTGCCGTTGATTTCTTTTGAGAGGGGGTGAACCTAAGTTGAGATTTGGTTCAGGAGTATGAACCTGAATGGAGGCTTAGTTCAGGAGTATGAACCTGAGTTGAGATTTGGTTCAGGAGTATGAACCTGAATGGAGACTTAGTTCAGGAGTATGAACTTAAGTTGAGATTTGGTTCAGGAGTATGAACCTGAATGGAGACTTAGTTCAGGAGTATGAACTTAAGTCGAGATTTGGTTCAGGAGTATGAACCTGAATGGAGACTTAGTTCAGGAGTATGAACTTAAGTTGAGATTTGGTTCAGGAGTATGAACCTGAATGGAGACTTAGTTCAGGAGTATGAACTTAAGTCGAGATTTGGTTCAGGAGTATGAACCTGAATGGAGACATAGTTCATGAGTATGAACTTAAGTTGAGATTTGGTTCAAGAGTATGAACCTGAATGGAGGCTTAGTTCAGGAGTATGAACCTGAGTTGAGATTTGGTTCAGGATTATGAACCGGAATGGAGACTTAGTTCAGGAGTATGAACTTAAGTTGAGATTTGGTTCAGGAGTATGAACCTGAATGGAGACTTAGTTCAGGAGTATGAACTTAAGTCGATATTTGGTTCAGGAGTATGAACCTGAATGGAGACTTAGTTCAGGAGTATGAATTTAAGTTGAGATTTGGTTCATGAGTATGAACCTGAATGGAGACTTAGTTCAGGAGTATGAACCTAAGTTGAGATTTGGTTCAGGAGTATGAACCTGAATGGAGACTTAGTTCAGGAGTATGAACTTAAGTTGAGATTTGGTTCAGGAGTATGAACCTGAATGGAGACTTAGTTCAGGAGTATGAACCTAAATGGGGGCTAAGCTGAGGTTTTGTACCTGAGGGAGACTATTTGAAGGTGTTCTCGCTGGGGAAGATTCGGGCTTACGAGAACTATCGGGGAAAAGGGTGACCATGTTGGTCAAGTGGCTGGGCCTATGGTAGGCTATCTACGTATCCCGAATGGGAATCAAGCCTGAACGTAGTTCAACAAGATGGTGGCACTAAAGAGAGGCCACGGGCTTCGTACCCAAAAGTGACTGTTCCAAGGGTAGTCACCCCGAAGATTGGCTGTATTTGGGAGTCACCCGAGGTTTGACTGTTTCTTGGGAGTCACCCGAGGATTTGACTGTTATCTGGGAGTCACCCGAGGATTTGACTATTTTAGGGAAGTCACCCGAGGATTTGACTGTTATCTGGGAGTCACCCGAGGATTTGACTATTTTAGGGAAGTCACCCGAGGATTTGACTGTTATCTGGGAGTCACCCGAGGACTTGACTATTTTAGGGAAGTCACCCGAGGATTTGACTGTTATCTGGGAGTCACCCGAGGATTTGACTGTTGCCCGAATTTTGACTATTTTAGGGAAGTCGCCCGAATTTTGCAGTTTAAATGAGATATACTTTCATACCTGTGCTATGTTTACCTGTAGTTGCCGGAGGAACTGAGGCTACAACTGATGGTGATGAAGAGTTGTTGGATTGCCGTTCGCGGGGCGGTCTTTGTTGGTGATTTGCTGCATTTGTTAGCAGAGAGGAAGATGCACATATGACATTCATGTTTATAGATGCATGCATAGAATCAAAATGATTATGAGAATATCACTGCATATGTTCGCGAGATGATGCATTTACTTGCTTTTGGAGATGCACTTATCCTAAGCTTTTGGCAGGGAAATTATGATTTATGATCTTCAATCACTTAGGATTGTTCCTATTGATTCAAGTTTTGCGCATGCTACATGAGCCCTGGGGAGATATTTTGTGGGGATGCATGTGGTGAGAGGGTTTGTATGTGTTGTTTGGGAGAAGCTTTGAGCTGGTGGGGTGAGAGCCCTCAATTTTGATGAGATTGGATTCGGATCCCGGGTCTTGGTTGAATTTTCCCTCTCAGTCTTGGTCATTTGAAGCTGGTGCCGACAGGCTCTAGAGTATGTCGATATGGGTGAAACTTCTTTCATTTGGGTGAGCTGTGACTTTGGCCGAAACCTTGTTCGGAGAATGATTTGATGAAATTGCTAATGCCGGGAGAAACCCAGATCTTAAATTCCGATGCTACGGGAAGCTGCTATGTACCAAGTTACGAAATTTGAAAATCTAGTTGTTGATGTGACTAGACCTTTCTTGTGACTTGATAAAATTCAGGTCCAAAGGACCAGCTTGACAAAGCCCCCGGATTCTATTAAAGCGAGGAAAGATCCCTTCTTTGGCAAAGCCTCGGTTTGAAGAACTGAGTAGGCAAAGTCCAAATTTTGAAGAAGTGACTTGGCGAAGCCCCAATCTTATAACCTTGTTGTCATTAGCAGAGTCCCAATCTGATTGGTAATGCAAAGCAATCCTGAAAATAATCTGACAAAGATCGAATCTATCTCGTAGTGAAGAACCCAAAGATGACTATAGAAGCCCCAGCTTGAAGAACTGATATAGGAGAACCTGGGAGAATCGCTTAGCAAAGCCCCAGCGTGAAGAAACTCAGACAGAGTCATTATGTGGCCGAGAAGGCACCCATCTTTTCAGACCTTAGTCAACCAGTCACTGGACAAGACTCGGAAATGTTTACGTGCAGGGGCACATCTTTCAAAAAGTGGGAGTGAATCCCGATTTTTGTGTATGACACTCTCGCTTTAGGTTTGACTCTTTTGAGAGAGTATAAGCATCACAAGGTGTGGAAAAGTGTATGGAAGCCCCTGCTGATAGAAAGACAGTGTTTGGCTCTATTTCCCTATGATGGAGAGAGAGAAGACTTGTCGAGACACTTGAAAACTTGTTTTATTCGTGATGATCACAAGGCTGCTTAAAACCCTTTGTTAATGTTCGGGTTATTCAACCCCTAAATCTGATATGAACAAATATTTTGATTAATCACGTGGAGAAAGCCAACTGATATCGAGAATAAAGCTCGGAAAGTGTGTAGGGACGATCCTTGATGAGACCGGATTTTTTTTTTCGAGATTTGTTTGTGATTTCGACCGGACCAATTATGGTTGCCTACGTTCCCCTCATTATGAGGAGCTCAGGTCGCCGTAGTTCGGGCTTATCCCGAATGAAGAGAGAATGAGTGTGAAAATTCAAGACTTTGAGGTCCTTTGGGGAATTTGAGGGTTGGAGATTCGAATAACATATCCCCTTAGAGTGTCCATGAAAGACACGGATGCGAAGCCCCAGTGGGACATCCACGGCAAGTGTTTGTGGAGTAGAAATGAATTATGCCCACATGAAATGCCGAATGAATCAGATTTGAATTTGCACAATCTTTGATTAATGATTTTGAACCAAGATGGATTAGATTCCAATTTAAGCAAGCAATGAAAAATTAATTTGATTACGATGAAATTGTTATCCGATAGGAATTGCAGCTGGGTTTCCGGGCTTCGATCGGCCATCGGGTGATTTGGAAAATTATGACCTCTTAAGATGAGAGGTCAGCTGGGCCTTTTGCTGACTGAACCTCTAAAGATGAGAGGTTGGCTTGCAGAGATGTGTTTGGGATTTCTAAGGCAAGGATACTGATTTCCCTCTAAGCATGAGAGGTCAGATTTTGACTTTGGCCGAAGGCGAGGGTAATGATAACGGGGATATCCTCTAAAAGCGAGAGGATGGCTTGGGATTGGTTAAGGAAATGGTGAGAGGGAGTCCAAGCTATTGAGAACTTTTGCGAATCTTCGAGAATTCAGGCTCCTTTTTGATCATTGGAGAGCTTCTTGAGGAGTCTGGGACTTTTACTGAATTGTGAGGATCGACAGTCCTTCTTCTTTTTTTTTGAAGCTTCTTTTGCTTGAGCTCTTTTTTTTTTTTAACTTGGAAAGCCTCCTGAGACGTTGAGGATCCTTGCTGAGTTGTGAGGATTTAAAATCCTTCTTTTGATAACTTGGAAGGTCTCTTTGAGGAGTTGAGGATTATCTTTCCTTGCATTGCCGGCTCTCGAAGCTAAATTCTTTGGCGTTGCTTGGACTTCTCTTGGCAAGGATCAAAGGCGATGGCTAAATGGGGTTTCAAAACACGCCGGTCATGAAATGAAAGGGTATTGTTTAGCGGGGTGAGGTAATGGTTTTCCTATGGGTGAAAGGCTTCAACCGCAATCCCCACCGGATGACCTAAACGATATTAAGTCTCATTGCTTGCTTAAGCTTTAAATGAGAAAAGATCCATGCAAATTCATCGAGCAACGAAATGGAGAGGATGATGTGAGCATATGAGATGCAAGATGGGGAGTTGGTAAGCCCCAGATATCAATTGATTTTCTCATTCCAATTAATTTAAATATTAATTATTTCAAAGAATTAGTGGTTGAGCAGCACAAGTGATCGTCTAGGATAAAACCATTTCGATTAAGTGTAACGTGGGTGCGCAAGTGATGTCTCGAGTCTAGCAAGAAAAGAAAAAAGACTTATATAAAAGTTAGAGATTTAACTACTATGGACTACAACGACAAATGTCCAGGAAGGACTTAGGTGAAAGGGAAGTACTAGAACCTACGAAGGTTGACTAAAAGACTATTTTAGAGATAGGTAGCCCCTAGCCTAGCCGCTCTTTGCTGTTGGACCATGCATCTACTCTTCGACGCTGGAGATGGGAGCTATTGCAGATCTTTCCACCAGGATTTCTTTGGCAATCCCCTGCTTAATCCAACCATTTTCATTGCCTGCGATGGCTGGTTCACCGACCTCACAAAGGGGCGAGCCAAATTCCATTATGCCCACAAGGCTTGAATCACCAAACTCGACCATGTTGACATTTGGGTTATTATTTCTAGAGAACGGGTTACTGATAGTGTTGGGCCCTTCAGGCACCTCTAACCTCCCTTGCTCAATCAAACCTTGGATTGCCTTTTTCAGGGGGACGCAATCATCATCGGTGCCATGGTGCGATGAAAGGCACAATGCTTGGAGGTATCCAAAGGAGCATTGGGGTTTCTGGGCTTATAATTTTCTAAAGGCCGGAGCAAACCTTCTTTTACCAAACCTCTGAAGATATCACTCAAGGGCATCCCAAGGTTCCCCAAGCCTTGGAGCCGGGATCTGGATGCATCAGGTTCTTGGGAACAAAGGAAGTGGCATTGTTACAGTCCTGTCCTGCATAGCTAATTACTTCTTTACCTTTGGGCTGGGCAGGAGCAGTGTTGGAGGAAACAGCCCTGTACCTGTAAGTAGGTGCAACAACTTGCTGTTGGTTGTAAGCCCTCTCAAATTTAGCCCCGGAATTGACCATTGTCCGCAAGTCTGAGTAGGGGAAGTGGCTAAGGGAAGTTCTCAAATGCGGTTTCAAGCATGACTGGAAGATGTCTAACTGCTCCTCGTCAGAGGGAGGAATGGCCATTTCACTGAGCTTTAAGTTCCACCTTTTATAAAAATCCCCAATATTCTCATCGGGCGGCTGCCTTGTCGTCACGCAGATCAACTCTATTTGTTTCCCATTCCAAGTTAGCTTTGTACTTTTCTGTGAAAGCACTAGTGATCTGTTCCCAAGTAGCCCTAGCTTCAAGCTTCAATCGAAAGAACCATTTCAAAGCCCCTGACTTCAAAGAGAGACTGAAGTAGTCGGCCAACTGCTGGTTTGTGCATCCCTTAGCTTTCATTGCCAAAGTGTATGTATCCAGGTGAGTTTTAGGGCATGCAGTCCCATCAAACATATCTAGATTAGGCATCACGAATTTGTGGGGCAGGGGCACAATGGAGTCCGGGTCCGCAAGCCGGAAGGCAGCTTTCTTAGCAGTCAATTCAGCAATTTGTGCTTTCATCTCCTTGTGTTGTTCCATGAACCAGGCCGGGTGAGGGTCTGTGGTGGAGTCATAGCGTTCAAACCGGTGGCGAGCTGGAGAGAGGAGTCACCACCGGCTGGCGGCACACTGGTGGAAGGGATACCATACTGGGGCATAGGTGAAAACTTGTCCTTGGCCCAAATTACCACAGGGAGTGTAGGTAGGAGCTTGGGCAAAGGGATAAAACCCAGTGCTTCTTTGTTGGCTTTCCATTGGCAGAGAAGGTGGAGGCAGACCTGATGTAGCCGGGTAGCTTGGATTTCCGGAGTGAGGCCCATAAGTAGGCTTAAGTGCGGGCTGCTGTCCCTGGTTGTTGAATTGCATGGCTGGCTGTGGTGAGGGTGCATAACCAAGAGGGTATTGCGGTCCGAGGGATTATGATGAAACTGGATTAGGGGCTTGGTGGCCCATCGAACCCTGAGTGAGAAATGGGTTTGTGGAAGCTATGTGAGGAGCAGCTGAGCTAGCGTCATTCTGAGGAGGGGCTCCTGACTGTTGCCCTGAACCAAACTGTGGTGGCATTCCGAACTGTTGCTGTGGAACTTTGAACTGTTTCTGCGAAGGTCCGGATTGATCGGTTCCAAACTGAGGCGGGATCCCAATTTGCTGTGGCATTCCGAGGTACCCCCAACCATGAGAAGACATTCCGTACTGATTTTGCCCCCACTGAGGAACTGCAAATTGGTTCGTCCCGTCAGGCTGCGTGGATCCAGTGGTCTGTAGTTGGGGAGCTGGCTGACCTAGAGACTGAGAAGCATGGGTTCTGGTGGTAGTGGTGTTGTCCCCATCGTTACCAGCTGATGCAGACATTCTGAAACCCGGAGTCGGAACAAACGGTGAAGCTGACGATGCACTTGACTCTTCCCAACTGATCAAACGGTGACCCGGTGCCCGAAACCAAGCTTTGTGCGGAGCTGCGGGGGGAAAGACACGAGGGTTCAGATGTTTGGGAAATGAAGGAGGGTAGGTGTTTGGGCTTAGGGCTCATGCAACATGCAGTTATTTGTTCTAGTTTACTTTAAAATGTATTTTATTAACCTAATCGGTTGGAAAAGATTGCTCTTCTTTTTCGCAAACTACTCTGGATCTTGGATCAGTGGGCCCCATCACTACGTCTATAAGCCCCTCGTATTCCACCTGTATTTCGACTTCCCAGGGTGGACAGCCCCGGGCGAGGGTCCTATAGGGCAAGCGGGTCCCACCGACCGAAAGAAAAACGATCCTAAAAGTCTGGCGGGTAATCGAGTTTTAACGAGCATTCGATGTAAATTACGGACAAAGCTGACATCAAAGTCAAGATCATGTCCGAGGGCTCGACAAAAAGTCGGCATGATTCGGACTGATAACTGTCCACAATTGATCTTGACTTGTCGTCAATTAGGCCGTAATTAGGCATGGAATAATCGTTAATCATTGATGACTCAGTGTCATGCTGGGAGTCAGTGCATAATTTGTGCCAGTCAGAGTCAAAGTCAAGGCGCCAGTCAATATCTGGTCAAAGCCCGTGACGGAAAACCGGCAGGACTTCGACTGATTAGGGTCCCGAAAGATATTGACTTGGTATGCCGACTAAGGCTTGAAAGGAAAGGTCTATACACAGACGGGGCATGACACGGACCCGGACTAAAAACCAACCGGGTCTCGGACAAAGTGTGTCACAGACAAGTGCATGGTCGACACGAGGCTCCATGGGATGTTTGGGTAGTCCCGTGCTTGCACCGAGAGGCGTAATAAGACCAAACGGGCCGCTACAGGGATTTCCCCGGGTTAGGAACGTAGTGTGCAATGTAAGGCCAAGTGCGCGTAGTGTCCAAGCAGTCTATCTTCTTTTTCTGAGTAAAATAGAAATTTTCGCATGTGTCTTAAAAAGTATGATGCATGCACAAAATGATTTTTTTTTGAACCCCTTTTCTTTTTTTTGGAAAATCCTTTTTTTTTATTTATTTTTTTTTTGAAATTTTTTTATTGAAAATCTTTTATTTTTTTTGAAAGCAAATGAACACATAAGCACACAAGCACATAATTCAAAATTCAAGGCAACGGGTCCGATAGTCAAAATTTTGACTTTTTCGAGGCGGCCAAAACAACACGAAAATGTGAAAAATCAACACACACAACAAACGGTTTCAAATGCCGAGACGGAAGCTTGACCCTCAAAATTTTTTCTTTTTTTTTTGAAAAGATAAAACTCGTTTTGTCCCCAGCGGAGTCGCCACTGTAACGATGTTGCCATTTTTCCGAAAGATTGGTATTTTTCTTTTCTTTGAAAATCAATCGAAAAAAACACGGAGTCGCCACGCAATTTTTATTTTAAGGGCCAAAACTTTGAAAAATGCCTGAGATTAGAGATTTGGGTTCGGAGGTCACGTTACACGCCGGGAAGAACGTTAGTGTTCACCTGGAATGCCTCGTAAAACGAGTCTTCCAAGCTTAAAAACCATTTGTGTGTGTGTGTGTGTGTGTGTGTTCCTTTGGCCAAAATAAGTTGAAACTGAGAAAACTAAAAATTGGAAACTCCTTATAAGACATCAAACAAGTCCCATGATTTTTGATATGATTTTTGGGTTGAGTTTTGGTACTCAAAAGATTTTTTGAAGTTGAAAATTAATTCTGCCAGAATGAAAAAGGCAGTGGACACTTGATTTTAAAATGGGTTTAAGGGCTTTAAAACTTCAAAATATGGGAAAAGTCCGAGAATGAAAGTTGTTCAAAACACCTTAAATAAGGTTTCTGTAAAATAACTTTCCCATTTGGAGATTATTTGGTGGACCAAAATCTTCTGGAAATCTCAGATATGAAATCTGGATTTCCAGAGACTGATGAACTGAATTTTAAAAGATAATTTGAAAAATGGAGTTTTACTCACGTAAAAAATAAAGTAAAAATATGTCTGGAAAGCTCTGGATGTTGGATACAAAAAGTATTTTGTAGTAAACAACAAATTACAAGTTTCTGTATGTCCAAAAAATTAGACCACGGACAGAGGTCTTAGAGAAAGGCTACTGGACAGCAACTTCCTCTTGAAGAAAAACATGATTTTAAAGGGGGTTTGGCATCCATGCTTGTCCCAATATCCTTAGGCTTTGATTAGTAGTCACTAGACATTTTAGTGGTGATTTACTATATCAAGCCATCCTTAGGGTACATTAGGACTTAAGCATTTCATTTGCTTGGGAAGGGGAATTTTATCCTTGAAAATGAAGATTTGATGTATGAAAATGATTTTTAGGGTTTTGAAATTGTGTTTTGTTAATGTTAAGATCATGTGTTGCCATGAATGTTATCCCAAGTGTTGCAAACCAGTGTTGCCAAAAGTGTTGCCATTTGAAATTGGCGACACTGAGTTAGTTTCTGTATTTTTTCACAAATATTAATGGGTAAATTAATGATTATATAACAGTAGTTAGTCACCTTAAAATGAGCTTGAAATCAGCAACAGAATATGCCCAGGCGAGAATTACGAAGAGGAGGAATTAACAAATAAACATGTGTTTATTTGTTTAATTTATGACCAAGCAAAGAGATATTTTATTCAGCTATTCTGGGGGAGAACAAGTCAAAGTACAAGGCATTCAAAGCTAAGAGGTACAAGCAAGAGAAGCAAGAGAAGACTAGGTCTCCTACAAATGAGGCGAGAAGGCATAAATGGAGGAAACAAACTCAAGGCTGTTAGCTGATCATTTGAGTAGGCTCCAAGACTTTGTGGCCTATAAATAGTGCAGTGGATCTTCATTGAAGATCATCCAATTCAGAAAACGCAAATCTGCACAAGAAAGTAGAATTCTGCTCTCAAGTATTGCCATTCAGTGTCGGCAACACTTTATCCAACACTCGAGAATTTCATATAGATTTTTATATTTTTGTGAGGTTTTGAGTGTTCATTTTCAGAGAGAATTTGCGTATATGTTGTTCCTTATATCAGGGTTCGTTTATCATTAAGGAACTTCTTCGACCTTGTATTGAATTCATATTATTAATAGAAAGGTCTTGCCTTCTTGGCACCCATCAAGTTATATATTTATATAACTTGATAAAAATTATATTCTTGTGTATTGCTTTAATTCTTCCGCTGCAATTTATATTTATTTATATTGATTTTTGTTTTTCTAGAATTGGTGAATGTGTTGTTGTTAGTGTCATCAACACTAAAGACAACACTCGTGAGTTTCATCTCACCTTGTGAGTTTCGGCTCACAAGTTCCAAGCCATAGACAATTTCAATTGGTATCAGAGCCTAGCACTTGATATACTAAGTGTTTAGATCCTTTTGTCATGGCTTATGATCCTGCAAACCCTAATCAAAAGAGATTACCGGTTTTAGACGGATCTAATTATGCTTATTGGAAGATTCACCTACGCTCGCATATCAAATCAATTGATCTTCGGGCTTGGCGATCTATTTTAAATGGTTATTCTGTTCCAATGCTTCCTCCGGATGACGATGGTGACGTTCAAGTCAAACCTGAATTCGAGTGAACAATTGAAGAGAATAATCTTGCTAGTTTCAATGAAAAGGCACTGAATGCCATCTATGAATGGGTTGACATGCATATGTTCAAACTCATTCAAAACAGTCCCTCTGCAAAAGATGCTTGGGATACTTTACAAAGATTTTGTGAAGGAGATGGCAGTGTCCGAGAAACAAAGCTTAGAGGTCTCACTAGTAGATTTGAAAGATTAAGAATGGGTGAAAATGAAGACATCTCGTCTTATTTTTAAAAGTTGATTGATATTTCAAATGCTTGTCAAGTATTAGGGGAGCCTTTTACAAAATAAACAACTTGTTTCAAAAGCTATTCGTACTCTTCCCGAACGTTTTAATATTAAAGTTTCAGCTATTGAAGAGGCCCATAATCTTTCAACAATGGACATCAACTCCTTAATGAGTATTTTGAAAAACTTTGAGTTGAATCTCAATGAACAAACGGAGGCTTCTAAAGGCAAGAATATTGCCTTACTTGCAAAGAGATATAATTCTATGGTTAGAAAATTTAACAAAGTGCAGGTAAAAGCTAAGGACCAAACAACCAAAACCTCTGGTTTTGTACCAAGGAGAGGTCCTCCTCCAAATCAAAAGGATACCCCACCTAGGCGTGCATCCTCGGAAAAGATCCGGTCCGATCCTAAGTACATTGAATCTATTCAATGTCATGCTTGTTTCGGTTGGGGTCACTATGCCAATGAATATGCTAACACCTTGAGAAAGGCGGGCAAAAACTTATGGGTATCTCTTAGTGATGGAGAGGAGGAAGGAACGGAGAAAGAAGAAAAGACGGAGCAAGTAGTCATGATGGCCACGGTAGAGGAGCTACCTTTGAATGAGAGTGTTACTTCAAGTGTTGTTCCAGATTTGACAACACTTGACACAACATTGGTGACTTCTTCAGAAAGTGTTGCCCCAAGTGTCGTCCAGGAATTGGCAACACTTGGCACAACACTCAGCAGGTATGATTCTTTAAATGATCTTAATTTGCATGGTTCTACTGATTTAAATTCAGAGGAGATTATAGAGGATGATCTTGATAAAGATGAGCTTATTTTTGAATTAAAAAACCTCTATAAATCTCTCCTTGTGGAATGGAAAAAGGAGAATAAGATGGTGATTTTCTTGAAAAAGGAAAATCAGGATCTTAAGAACTCCTTGACTCGGCTAGAAGCTTAACTCAGTAGGAGAGACTTGGATCTTGATAAAATCAAGGCCAAACTCAACCTAGTCGAATCTACCTTTAAAAAACTCAACACGAGTTCATCCAAATTGGATGAAATACTCAATTTGAGTAAGCCTCTGAAAGCTGGTCTTGGGTTCCAAGAATCACTCGAAAGTATTACCTCTTCCTTGTTTGATGTTGAAACAAAAAATTGTTTTGTAAAAGAGCGTGTCAAGGAAAAGGGTAGCACTCCTAGTGATACTCCTGATCAATCCAATAAATGTGGATACTATCACAAAGCTGGACATTTAAAATCAGATTGCATTTTTCTTCAAAAGAAAATGTCCAGTCTTCAAGTGTCGCCTCAAGTGTCGCCAGTTTCTCAGGGCAACACTCATGGCAACACTGGTGAACATAAATCCAGATTTTCAAAAAAGGGTTGGTTACCCAAGGAAAAACTGAAATGCTATGTAGTTTATACAGCTTTAAGGACTAACATTGCAGGAACTTGGTACTTTGATAGTGGTTGTTCACGTCATATGACGGGTACAAAATCATTCCTAACAGAGTACCAACCTATTCAAGGAGGCTCAGTGACTTATGGTGGTGGAGGCAAGAGTGAAATAGTTGGTAAAGGAACACTGGATATTGTTGGTTTTTCTCCTTTGAAAAATGTCTTGCACGTAGATGGGTTACTTGCTAATTTAATTAGCATTAGCCAACTATGTGATGACAATTTGGAGGTAAAATTCAATAAAAATACCTGTGAAGTGTTTGATAACACTAACTTTTGTGTCATGACTGGAATAAGATCAAGTGATAATTGCTATCTGGTTGGTAATAAATCAGTGTGCAATTTGACAAAACTTGATGATATTAGGTTATGGCATCAAAAGTTAGGTCATTCTCATTATAGGAATCTTGAGAAGATTATCAAACACAATGCCGTCAAAGGTGTTCCTAAACTAGACCTCAAAGACACCGTGATGTGTGGTGATTGTCAAAAGGGTAAGCAAACTCGTGTTGCTCACAGTGTTGAACAACACCATGAGCAACACTCAGGAACAACACATTGTTTTCAACTTCTACATATGGACTTAATGGGTCCTATTGAGGTAGAAAGCTTAGGGGGTAAGAAGTATGTTTATGTAATAGTTGATGATTTTTCTAGGTTTACATGGGTGTATTTCTTAAGAGAAAAATCTGAAACTTTTGATAAATTTACTCACTTAGTTTCTAAAATCAAAAACATGTTTTGTTCTCCTATTTTTCGAATAAGGTCAGATCATGGTAGAGAGTTTGAAAACATCTCCTTTGCTTCTTTTTTGTAGTAAAAAGGGGATACACCATGAATTTTCAGCACCCAAAACACCACAACAAAATGGTGTTGCTGAAAGGAAAAATAGGACTTTAATGGAGATGGCTCGTGTTATGCTAATTGCTAGAAATATTTCTAAAGGTTTTTGGGCCGAAGCATTAAACACAGCTTGTCACACTACGAATAGTGTTTTCTTAAGACCCGGTACAACTATGACACCCTATGAGATTTTAAATGGAAAGAAACCTACGGTTCACTATTTTCATGTGTTTGGGTGTTTGTGCTACATTTTAAATGACCGGGAATACTTAGGAAAACTTGATTCTAGGAGTGACAAAGCCATCTTTCTGGGCTACTCTCAAAACAGCCATGCTTATCGTGTCTATAACTTGAGGTTAAAAGTGATTCAAGAATCGGTAAATATTGAATTTAACGATTACTTGAGTGCTACAGGAGAACCGGTGATAATATACCTCGACCTTCTTTGGAAGAAGTTGAACAGAGGGCTGGAACGAGAACCGATTCGGCCGGTGCGATCCACGAGATTCAAGTGTCGCCTCGAGTGTTGCCCACGAAATGGCAACACACGAGGCAACATGAGGAGAACGAGAACAGTGGCTGGAAATTCTGAGAGCAGTGACTCAGAAGAAGAAGATGGATTGGTGTACCATCAAGGCAGGAGAGATTCCCCAGCTCATATCAGAAATTATCATCCCATTACTCAAGTAATTGGTGATGTTAATGAAGGGGTTCGAACAAGAAATAAGGAGCCAGTAGACTAGAGAGATATGGTTAGGTATGTGTGTATGTCCTCCACATACTCTCAGGTAAAACACTCCTGTTTCGTTTCCTCTCTTGAACCAAAAAATGTTATTGAAGCTTTAAATGATAAATTCTGGATTCAAGCTATGCAAGAAGAGCTTGAACAATTTACTCGTAATGAGGTTTGGTGTTTAGTTCCACGTCCTTTAAATACTAACATTATTGGAACTAAATGGATTTACAAAAACAAATCTGATGAATTGGGTAATATTGTTCGTAATAAAGCTCGTCTTGTGGCTCAAGGTTATACACAAGTGGAAGGAATCGACTTTGACGAGACCTTTGCACCTGTGGCTAGAATTGAGTCAATAAGACTTCTTCTTGCTATAGCCTGTTATCTCAAAATCACATTGCACCAAATGGATGTCAAAGCGGCTTTCTTGAATGGGTACTTAGATAAAGAGATCTATGTTGAGCAACCTAAAGGGTTTGAAGACCCATTCCACCCAGACCATGTATACAGACTTGATAAAGCCTTATATGGCTTGAAACAAGCTCCTCGTGCATGGTATGGGCGTCTAACAAGTTTTCTTCTAGAATATGGATTTGTTAGAGGAGAAGCCGATAGGACATTATTTATTCTTAGGGAAAATAAAGAGCTTGTCATTGCTCAGATCTATGTTGATGACATAGTTTATGGTTCCACATCTAAAACATGTTTACAGAATTTTGTGGAAGTTATGACATCAACATTCGAGATGAGCATGATAGGAGAACTTAATTATTTCCTAGGATTGCAGGTAAGACAGTCAGATGATGGAATCTCTATCTCTCAAAGCAAATATGCTAAGAGTCTGGTGAAGAGGTTTGGTTTAGAGAGTACAAAGTGCTCAAAAATACCTATGGGATCATCTCTTAAGGTAACCAAAGATCAGGCAGGGGAGGATGTAGACCCAACTCTGTATAGATCCATGATAGGTAGTCTTCTTTATCTTACTGCCAGTCGTCCCGATATTATGTTCAGCGTAGGTGTGTGTGCTAGATATCAATCCGCTCCTAAAATTTCTCACCTAAATGCTGTCAAGAAAATTATCAAGTATGTGTCTGGGACAAGTGACTTGGGAATCTGGTTCACCAAAGACACTAATACCAACTTAGTTGGTTTTAGTGACTCTGATTGGGCAGGGGATATAGATGACAGAAAGAGCACTAGTGGGGGTTGTTTTTTCTTGGGTAATAATTTAGTGTCATGGTACAGTCGCAAGCAAAACTGTGTTTCTCTCTCGACTGCTGAATCTGAATATGTGGCAGCCGGGAGTTGTTGTTCACAACTAATATGGTTGAAACACATGCTTGACGACTATGGTCTTGATAGTAATATCTTGACCATGTATTGTGACAATTTGAGTGCCATAAATATTTCCAAAAATCCTGTACAACACTCACGCACTAAGCACATTGATATCCGCCATCATTTTTTAAGAGATTTAGTAGAAAAGGAATTGATCCAAATAGAGCATATTGATACAAAACATCAACTTGCTGATATTTTGACCAAAGCCTTGGACCATGAGAGATTTTCAAGTTTGAAAAAATCTCTTGGTTTATGTTTTCTATAAATCTGTTAGTGTTGCCGTCAGTGTTGCCAACACTGTCAGCAACACTTTGTATGAGTTGTATATTATTTAAAAAAAAATAAAAAATTTAGTTAGTTTAATCCCAAATGGGGGGCATTTACTGACCTTTTTGTTCTAGTATGTGTACATTCTTAAGGTTAACATTTTTTTATAAAATACCCCTTTGTGCTTAAAGTGACAAAGTCACTTATATTATGTTGATATTGAAAAAAAAAAAGGCAAAGCGTGTTAAAATATTCCCAAAGGGAGTATTATGTAGTTGTTTTATACTAAGTATTAGAGACATGGAGCTCGCTACTACAAGAAAATCTCTACTTGAAAGGTATAAAACTTACTACATATAGCTTTATACATTTATAAAAAACTCGGGGCACGGAGCTCGCTACTACGATGCTTCCTTGTAAATAAAGAATGTGTAAAGCTTGCTTAAAAATTGCCTAAGGAATGATAAGATATATGTGTTGAAAAAATATCAAGGGGATTTTATTTAAAAATGTTGCCTTGTGTGTTACGCAACATTGCTAGTAACACATTAGTAGATGCTACATTATTTTTTTTTATTTCTTGTTTTTTGTTTTTGTTAATTAAATTTTAAATTTCCAAAAGTCTATTTCCTTATATTTAGAGTTTGTGAAATTTAAATTTTTTTTAGCAAAAATGTTAATTTTTGTTTAACTAATTGTAATTTAGAAATATCTATTTTTTAAAATTCATCTCTTTGAATTTTGAAAAACACAATTTTATGGATATTGCTAAATTTTTAGTTATTATATATTTAAAAATTAAAAAAAAAAATTAAAAAAAAAATGGATTTTTTTCAAAATGGCGGATAACACTGGAGTTGTTGGATGAGGTTTGGATAAAAGGTTTTTAATTTAATTTGAAGTTGTCAAATCAACTTAAAAACCTCCCACTATTCACTCATTAAACCCCTCTCTAAACCCTCTCTCTCTCTCACCTTGCTCTCTCTCTCTAGGCGGAAAGGACCGAAACCCTTCCCCTGCTTCTTCTTCCTCGTTCTTCTCTCAAAATCCATGGCAAGCCCTAAAAATTATTCCCAAATTTCGTCACCCATGGAGATTTCGCCCTTAGCTCCCTCTAGTGTCGCCTCCAATGTCGCCGTCCCCATGGAGATATCCCCTGCGACATTATCGGCCACACCCTCAACCTCACCATCTTTAGACATTGTTGTCTATGATCCTTCTAAAATTCCCATTCCTATAAACCTTCCAGAAGCTACCCCCTCCATTGAGCTCACCTTCTCTCCTCAAAAGAAGACCAAGAAGAGAAAGGTGGTTGATGCCTCGAGCTCTTTTAGGGGTGGAGTGCGTCGACAATCTGAGAGGATCAAAACTCTGTTCAGGTCGAAGATACCATCTAACACAGCTGATGATCCGGTAAATGTGGATGATTCTTCAAGATCTTCGCTCAACATTTCATCCGAAGAACATTCGGATCCTATTTTTAAAGAGACAAAGGAGCCCTCATCAACTTCTGATGAGGATGAAGATGCTTGGTTGGAAGATGAAGAAACCCTTGCTGAAGCTCAGTCCAAGATCAAGAAGAAACAGAAAATTTCTGATGGTGTCGCCCCAAGTGTTGCCGATGCAATGGCAACACCTGAAGCAACACCTGCTGCCAAATCTAAAGCACAGTCGAGTTCTCCTTCGTATTCTCCCATTTCATGGCCTGAGGTACACACTCCTTCTCCCTCTCAGGATACAAAGTCAGATTATGAGTCCTTTGGGTTTTATGAACGTCCATTTCTTTCGGATGAATTTTATGGTGAAACAAACTTAGATAAGTTTGTTCAAGATTTTGAGAAGAAAATTCTGAATGAAAGAAATATGTATGTGACTCAATTTAAGGAGTTAGGAGTGTACCAGTTTTTGGAAGATAGAAATTTTCTACCTACGGTGGTAAAAGTGTCTTCCTATATTGAGAGTGTGGTTAGGAACTTTTATTCTCATCTTAGGGATAATATTTATGATAGGAATACCCCTCATTATGGAAAGATCTTTGTTAGGGGCAATATCTATGATTTTAATCCCTTGATCATCAACAAGGCATTCGGCCTCCCTAATGTCGAAGATGAGAGTTTGGAATATGATCCTAATGCCTTAGCCACCTTTTTAACTGGAGGGAGAATCACCGTTTGGACTGATCACTTTAAGTCTACCTATCTCACTTCTTTGTTTAGCGTGCTTCACAAGATATGTATAACAAATTGGCTTCCTACGGCAAATGAGAACACGGTCACTTTTGAGCAAGCTAATTTGTTGTATAAACTAGGCAAGAAACAAAGAATGAATTTTGGGAGACTAGTTTTTGCTCACCTTGCTGCATGGGCCAAGAAGAAAAAGACTTCCTCCTTCATTTTTCCTTCCCTTATTTTCAAAGTCCTTGTATACCAAAACCTTAAGCCTTGGAATGGTGATAATATCTCTGAAAAGCCTGTTTACTACCGAATTACCAAGCACTTTACTGAAGGTGATAGGCACAGGGATTTACCTTGGGTTTTGGTTACAAATGCTCCTCCAATTGTTGCCCCTGCTACCAGTGTCGCCCCAAGTGTCGCCCCTGAAACTTGCAACACTTCTGGCAACACTGCTCCTGTTATGGTTGATGGTGCTATGATTCTTAATTTTTTCAATGGTCAGGTGAAGCACATTGACTCAGTAATTCAGGGGTGGTTGGACATGCGCACTGACATGATGAAAATGGTGGATTTGATTTCTTCCAAAATAGGGGGAGATCGGCCACCAAGGCGTGATGATGGAGCTGGAGATGGAGCTGGACCAAGTGGTACAGCAGAGGGAGGTGAAGGAGCTGAAAATGCAGGTTAAAGGTGGTTGGTTCGAATGGTTTTTGATTTTGGTGGTTTGGTAACAAAAACAATTTCTTTTGTTTTTATTTTGGTTTGTAATGCTTAAACAATTTCAATTTCTGCTTTTTTTTCTTTGTTTCGGCTAGAATTTTCTTCAAACTTGGGTGGATGTTTTTGTTGAATGGATGGATGGTAGTTTTTAGATTTTAATAATTATTTTGGTTATTAATTTCGTATTAAGGGGGAGATAATTAGAAATTATGTGACTTCATTTACCTGAAGATTGATGTTGCCACTCGTGAGAGTGTGATATTTGGATTGAAAAATATTTTCAAAACATTGCATGAAGGTTGATGTTGCCTCTATTAAAATCTCATGGCATTTTTTGGTTTTTAGTTAAGTTTGACTAACTGTTTTTGAAATGATCATCACATTGGTATTTTGTGAAGAAATCAGTAACTAAGGGGGAGATTGTTAATGTTAAGATCATGTGTTGCCATGAATGTTATCCCAAGTGTTGCAAACCAGTGTTGCCACAAGTGTTGCCATTTGGAATTGGCGACACTGAGTTAGTTACTGTACTTTTCAAAAATATTAATGGGTAAATTAATGTTTATATAACAGTAGTTAGTCTCCTTAAAATGAGCTTGAAATCAGCAACAGAATATGCCCAGGCAAGAATTATGAAGAGGAGGAATTAACAAATAAACATGTGTTTATTTGTTTAATTTATGACCAAGCAAAGAGATATTTTATTCAGCTATTCTGGGGGAGAACAAGTCAAAGTACAAGGCATTCAAAGCTAAGAGGTACAAGCAAGAGAAGCAAGAGAAGACTAGGTCTCCTACAAATGAGGCGAGAAGGCATAAATGGAGGAAACAAACTCAAGTTGTTAGTCGATCATTTGAGTAGGCTCCAAGACTTTGTGGCCTATAAATAGTGCAGTGGATCTTCATTGAAGATCATCCAATTCAGAAAACGCAAATCTGCACAAGAAAGTAGAATTCTGCTCTCAAGTGTTGCCATTCAGTGTCGGCAACACTTTATCCAACACTCGAGAATTACATATAGATTTTTATATTTTTGTGAGGTTTTGAGTGTTCATTTTCAGAGAGAATTTGCGTATATGTTGTTCCTTATATCAGGGTTCGTTTATCATTAAGGAACTTCTTCGACCTTGTATTGAATTCATATTATTAATAGAAAGGTCTTGCCTTCTTGGCACCCATCAAGTTATATATTTATATAACTTGATAAAAATTATATTCTTGTGTATTGCTTTAATTCTTCCGCTGCAATTTATATTTATTTCTATTGATTTGTGTTTTTCTAGAATTGGTGAATGTGTTGTTGTTAGTGTCATCAACACTAAAGACAACACTCGTGAGTTTCATCTCACCTTGTGAGTTTCGCCTCACAAGTTCCAAGCCTTAGACAATTTCATGTTTGCAAGTAAGTAAAGACACTTTGAAAATAATGTTGATCCTTGTAGAGGATCATCCATGGAGATGAACTTCCATGGTGATCCTCTTGGATCTAAGGCAAGAAATGAACAAATTACATCTTCAAAATTTGAGATGCATGCATGGATGAAAGAGATTTAGGGTTGGGAGAAGGAGGTTATACCTATCTTCTTTTGATTTTTGAGTTTTAGGCTTGAGTGTAAGAGTGTTTGAGGCTTTGAATTTGAGAGTGATTAGTGAGTGAGATTTGGGAAAATAGTCAAGAGAAAAGGTGACAATTCTAGGGAATTCTCACTGTTTTCTCAAGTATTTTCGCCAAGGTGCTGTTGTGAATTGTGTTCTTCCTCCTTCATTTCTGAGACTGAAGGGCTTAATTTATAGGCCTCTGAAAATTCCAATTATGTTCGCGCGGATGAAAGTGGAAGCGTGCACTGTTCATTAAATGCAGCTCCAGGCTTTGGACACAAGGAATATCTTTTGAAAATTCAAACTGGTTGCTGTTTTTCAGCTTACCAGATTCGGATTTTTTCAATTTCTTTTCTTTTTGAGATGCTTTCCTTGGTTTATATTTAAATAGCAATGCCTACTTTACCCTTACTTTGTTAGAAAAGTTAGGAATAGTTAGAAATGTTAGGAATGTTAAAACTTTCGTTAATTTTCTAACGAAAATACTAACAACTCAAATTGGAGCACTTACACATCCTCCTTGGCACCTTGTTTACAAAATCACTCTTTGGTCTCCACAAATTTTCAAACTCTTCAAGTCCATCGAAGACGTATCTCTGTGACTCTCATGACTCGGTCCTACCCCTTATCTCTGGACATCAAACTTATCCAATCCCATCTTCTATCATAGACACCTACTCGGCCTCGCCTGGCTTAAACCATAACCTTTATGCTCATTGCCTTGTTTAGACTTACCACAAATGTAAACCCTAGCTTCGATCCTAGGAGACAAAACTCCTCTCTAAACCCTAGCTTTAAGCCTAGGTGACAAATACCTCTCTAAACCCTAGCTTTAAGCCTAGGTGACAAATACCTATCTAAACCCTAGCTTTAAGCCTAGGTGACAAATACCTCTCTAAACCCTAGCTTTAAGCCTAGGTGACAAATACCACTCTAAACCCTAGCTTCGAGCCTAGGAGATAAAACTCCTCTCTAAACCCTAGCCTCAATAATCCCAATCTTTTAATCTCTTGTGTTAGGGAAGACGTACTTATCCCAATCACTTGGTTCTTCGGCTCGGGAGGCCATAATAATCCCAATCAATTCAAGGGTGACTTCCTTATACGTCAATTCAAGGGTGACTTCCTTATACGTCAATCTCTAGGGTGACTTCCTCATACGTCAATTCAAGGGTGACTTCCTTATACGTCAATCTCTAGGGTGACTTCCATATACGTCAATTCAAGGGTGACTTCCTTATACGTCAATCTCTAGGGTGACTTTCTTATACTTCAATTCAAGGGTGACTTCCTTATACGTCAATCTCTAGGGTGACTTCCTTATACGTCAATTCTAGGGTGACTTCCTCATACGTCAACTCTAGGGTGACTTCCTTATACGTCAATTCTAGGGTGACTTCCTTATACGTCAATTCTAGGGTGACTTTCTTAATACGTAAAATCTTTGGGTGACTCCCCGGACAGTCAAATCCTTGGGTGACTCCCCGAACAGTCAAATCTTTGGGTGACTCCCCGGACAGTCAAATCTTTGGGTGACTCCCCGGACAGTCAAATCCTTGGGTGACTCCCCGGACAGTCAAATCCTTGGGTGACTCCCCGAACAGTCAAATCCTTGGGTGACTTCCCAAACAGTCAAATCCTTGGGTGACTCCCCGGACAGTCAAATCTTTGGGTGACTCCCCGAACAGTCAAATCTTTTTGGTGACTCCCCGGACAGTCAAATCTTTTGGGTGACTCCCCGAACAGTCACATTTTTGGCTTAAGACACCATATGTCCTCCATTCTTGGGTACTAAACGCCCATTTCTTTCTCTCCCCAACAGAATTCTGAACTACGATTTGGCAGCCCGACAAGGGTTCAGCCGCTTGACCTACCTGGTCACCTTTTCATTTGCGACTCAATTAGAGTTCAAACATCAAATCCGCAAGCTCATCATTCTACCCCCTGAAATCCCTTTTTTCAGGACGGATCCTATCTTAATCGTCAACCCCACTTGTCTTACAAGAAGTGTCGCCGAGGGGCTACTGTTAGTACCCTGTCCTAAAAAAAAAGGATATTTTAATATTGTTCCTAAAAGAATTGTTTTGGACTGATTAGGTTTGACAAAACCCTAATTACTCTTTTAAATATTTCTCTTTCTCGCACCATCGGTAAAAGGTTCGATCGACCCTTCTCGTAAAAAGGTTCGATCGACCCTTCTCGTAAAGGTTCGATCGACCCTTCTCGTAAAAAGGTTCGAACGACCCTTCTTGTAAAAAGGTTCGATCGGCCCTTCTCGTAAAGGTTCGATCGACCCTTCTCGTAAAAAGGTTCGATAGACCCTTCTCGTAAAGGTTCGATCGACCCTTCTCCAGAAAGGTTCGATCGACCCTTTTTCTTCGGTCCATCAGCCATAAAGGCCCACTTCCCGAGCACTATAAATGCGTTCACACTTCTTCACTTTTCGACACAAGACACATCCTCAGCGGAAAAGGTCAAGACTAAACTTGAGTTTTCCATTCCACACATCTCCCAATAT
Organism: Adenophora triphylla var. japonica; assembly: GCA_022495995.1. NCBI lineage: Eukaryota > Viridiplantae > Streptophyta > Magnoliopsida > Asterales > Campanulaceae > Adenophora > Adenophora triphylla. Next base: position 42,305 of record JAFEMH010000038.1, on the reverse strand, counting down.
CGCTCCGAATCTTACTAGATTCCATCTCAAAGCTTTGCCACAATTGGTAAGTCTTTTATTTAATATTCTGTTCTTTATTATTATTATTGCTGCGCTAGATAGATTATTGGCATGATTAATATGTTCTAATTATGCCTATATGCTAGATTTAGGACTGTTTTAATATATTTAAGTATGTATAGCCGATGATGATCTAAGGTTTCATCCAAGAAACCCGATGGATCTAGGAAATATTTCTTTCCTTCCTCCTTAGTAACACTTATCCCATGATCAAAAATTCCACAAGGATGAACGTTGATTACTGCACCTTTCGAGGGCCTAAATCAAAGGTTCTAGGGTGTGATCATCAATTAATTCTTTCTCTCCCCTCTTCCTTGTGCATGATCCCGCTTCTTCTATCTATTCCTGTAAACACCGCACACAACCAACACCCCACATGCTAGAAAGACCGATCCGTCGGGCAATAGGAGTGATAAAGTTTCTTCTTCTGTTGTAACTTGACCCCCGAACCCAATCACATGCTTAGCCTTTTTTCAATGCTTTGGGCTATATCAAAGCGGCGTGGCGACTCTCATAAAATTAAACTAATATTTTTAATATGGTTTAAATCGAGTGTCACTTAATGAATATCCCATTTTGGTCCGACTTTCCATGATTTTTAAACCTTTCGAATGCGTGTTGCATCGGAACGGGTATTCACATAGTGCAGCCAATCTGGCTCCTTTTTTAATACTCGGCGCTCGAAATGATTATGGCGCTCTGTGTGGGAGGTGCATCAGGTATCATGCCAGTGTCCAAGACCTCTCTCAGAGCTAAAATGCATTCGGGGAAAGTGATCTCTTCTTGGGTAATCCTGACAAGGATTGTCACTTTGCCTCAGGGCGGATTTGATCTGACCATGGTTACTTTCTCATTGGGGAGAATAGGAGTCAGTCTCCCTTTTGCTAACAGATTTTCAACTATCTGCTTGGATCGGATGTTCGAGAATCCTTCCCCCAAAGCATGGTAGGCAGTGTTGAATTCTATGACGTCTACATATTCAGCCCCAGGAAAATTCATAGCTTTCATGTCTTCGGTTTCGTGATCATCTTCCGAAGTTTCTTCAATCTTTTGACTGTCAGCCTCCATCTCATCATACATCTTTTTCCTTTCGCCTTTGCAAACAAGGCAACCACAAGTGAAGGACAGACAATGCTCCCTTCCGCAGTTTGACGTAGCGGCTCGGTATATCTGGGTCCAGATGAGGAGTACCCGGGGTCCACTGTCGGGTGCGGGAGCAATTAAGAAGGCGTCATGCGGGTCCATGGGTATGAAGGCAACTGGAGAGACGTTTAGGTCCATAACCCTTTTTAGCGATTCCATGCACTCGATGTGTTCGAGAGGCTCGGCAGTGACCCTTACAGTTGTGATGCCATCAGTTCTAGGGGAGGAAGAAAAAGAGCCAATGACGTTTACAAATTCATCGTCTGTCGGTTGCTGGAAACCTCCCTTTTTGACCAGTGCTTCAATGAAATTTCTCCATTCGCCCGCTAGGTTCTTATAGGGGACATTGTACTCTAGGATTTTGGACCTGTATTGTTCTTCGAGTGGGCTCTGTTGCTCCTCATCCCCTGAAGTATCCGGGCATTAACCACAAGTGCATCTTACGAGTAACACTTCATGGGGGCCCGTTTCCATTGGTATCTGATTCGCATTTTCTGGCGAACCTTCATCGTCACTGACTGACAACCACCCATTGTGCCCAGCACCCATGAGGTCATTTCCGGCATGATTATTCCAGACTGATTCGGGATCTTGGGCCTCAGTTGACTACTCGCTCTCGTCGTCATCATTGTCATCACTATCATCGAAATCGTCATCCCATACTGTCTGAACTTTGGCTAGGAGAGAACGCCGATCAAATCCACCAGGGGAAGATGGGTGCGTACAACCACAGAAGTTGTCATATGCCCCTATTGCTGGAAGCGGCAATTGCGACTCAGCTTCTCCTCCTAGAAACTGTGGGGGAAGAGTGAGAGGGGGCAGCACGTATTTGACTCCAAGAAGGATATGGAAACAATCCTCCTTTTCTGAATTTTCGTCTTCACTGTCCTCGGGATCGTACTCGGCTTCTCCCAGGACCAATTTGCAGAAGTGTATTAACCCAAGGTGTTCTTTGGCCTCTTTTCTAATAAGCCCCAGCACAGGCACCCGCCTGAAGCTTTCTTGTTCAATCCTTCTTGAGTGCTCTAGCCACCTCGTGTAAATGGTTTTCTCATGATTTGATCTGAATAGCCCCAGCTCTTCATTATCAGCTATCCCTTCCTCCGAGAAGTAGCGAGCTTCGTATTCTTGCAAGAAACGGCTAACGTGGGACCAGGGAGGATTGATTTGTTCATCATTCTCAAGGCTGAAAGGGAATCCGAATTCAGGATCCTCGATAAGATTGGTCATGGGTATTTGGGGATCTTCATCGGTTTCCACATCTTCCTGGGCATGCGAAGGTTCTCCAGTTTCAATCATGTTTACTTGGTTATGGTCTCTTGGAAAGGGATTTTTGACTGTATTAGGCCCCTGGGGGCCTTCCAACTTTCCTTGCTCTATCAAACCATGGATTGCCTTTTTCAGAGTATAGCAATTATCTCTCAGATGTCCGTGGGATTGATGAAAAGCGCAATACTTAGAGGTATCCACGGGAACATTCGGATTCCTGGGTTGGAAGTTCTCCAAAGGCCGCAGTAAACCTTCTTTCAACAATCCTCTAAAGATGTCGTTCAGAGGCATTCCGAAGCTTTCGAGGTTTATGGACCGAGGTTTGGGCTCAACTGGTTTCCTAGGAGCAAAAGAAGTTGCATTATTACATTCCTGCCCTGCATAATTGATCACCTCTTTACCCTTAGCAGGAGCAGGAGCAGTGTTGGAGGGAGGAGCCCTGTATCTGTAGGCAGGTGCAGCAGCCTGCTGTTGATTATAAGATTTTTCAAATTTAACCGCGGAGTTAACCATAGCACGTAAGTCCAGGTAGGGGAAGTTGCTGAGGGAAGTCTTCAAATGCGCTTTTAGGCATGACTGGAGGATATCCAACTGTTCCTCTTCAGAAGGAGGAATGGCCATCTCACTAAGTTTCAAATTCCACCGCTTATAAAAATCTTCGACATTCTCGTCAGGACGCTGCATGGTTGTCTGCAAATCAACTCTATTTGTTTCCCATTCCAAATTAGCTTTGTACTTCTCGGTGAAAGCACTGGTAATCTGGTCCCATGTGGCCCTGGCCTCGGGTTTTAAGCGAAAGAACCATTTTAAAGCACTAGATTTCAAAGATAGGCTGAAATAGTCGGCCGACTGCTGATTTGTGCACCCTTTGGCCTTCATTGCCAAGGTATACGTGTCCAGATGAGTTTTAGGGCATGCAGTCCCATCAAACAGGTCTAGATTAGGCTTCACGAACTTGTGTGGTAGGGGAACAATGGAATTCGGGTCCGTAGGCCTGAAGGCAGCTTTCTTAGCAGTCAATTCAGCAATCTGTGCTTTCATTTCCTTGTGTTGTTCCATGAACCAGGCCAGGTGAGGGTCCTGAGGTGGAGCCATAACGTTCAGACCAGTGACTGAGCTGGAGAGAGGAGCTACCACTGGCGGCACACTGGTAGAGGGAATACCATATCTCGGGGTATAAGTGTAAACATACCCTTGACCAGGATTGCTCTGAGGGGTAGAGCTTGAACATGAAGGTTGAGCCCGAAAGCTTGCTGTGGGTTTTCCAGGGGCAGAGAAGGTGGAGGTAGGCTTGATGTAGCCGGGTAGCTCGGGTTTCCCGGGTTAGACTCATAAGTTGGCCTAAATGCGGGCTGATGTCCCTGGTTGTTGAACTGCATGCCTGGCTGTGGCGAGGGTGTATAACCAAGAGGGTACTGCGGTCCTGGTGATTCTGATGAAACTGGGATAGGGGCTTGGTGGCCCATTGATCCCTGAGTGAGAAATGGATTTGTGGAATACGTGTTTGGGAGCAAATTTAACTAGCATCATTCACGAGTGAGGGCTCATTGTTGCCCCAAACCAAACTGTGGTGGCATTCCAAACTGTTGTTGAGGCACTCTAAACTGCTGTTGCAAAGGTCTGGATTAATCGGTTCCGAACTGAGGCGGGATCCCAATTTGCTGTGGCATTCCAAGGTATCCCCAATCATGAGAAGACATTCCGTGCTGATTTTGTCCCCATTGAGGAACCGAGAACTGGCTTGTCCCGTCAGGCTGCATGGATTCGGTAGTCTGTAGTTGGGGAGCTGGCTGACACAAAGATCGAGGAGCATGGCCTCTGGTAGTAGTGCCATAGGAGGTTGGTGGTGGCATCCTGGAGTAGTCAGGGTGACCAAGAGTGGGATTGGGGTCTTCCTCTTCTTCGACAGTGAAGGTGCCATCGGGATTGAGACTGACAGCCAAACCATGGCTCCTAATAGCTTCCATAAGGCTATTAATCTGTGCTTCCTGTCGCAATCTCATTTGTTCGGCTAACTGATTCCATTGCTGTTCTGTTTGGGGAGTGTCGGGAGGCGGAGTGATGTTGTCCCCATCGTTACCAGCTGATGCAGACATTCTGAAACTCGGAGTCGAAACAAATGGTGAGGCTGACGATGCGCTTGATTCTTCCCAACTAATCAGATGGTGACCCGGCGCCCGAAACCAAGCTTTGTGAGGAGCTGCGGGGGAAAGATACGAGGGTTCAGATATTTGGGAATGAAGGAGGGTAAGTGTTTGGGCTTAGGTCTCATGCAACATGCAGTTATTTGTTCTTGTTTACTTAAAACGTGTTTTATTAAAACCTAAGCGGTTGGAAAAGATTGCTCTTCTTTTCCTTTTTAACTACTCTAAGTCCTGGATCAGTGGGACCCATCACTACGCCTGCGGACTCTCAACCTGTAACCTCGAACAAGGGTTCCGTAAGGCAAGCAGGTCCCACCGACCGAAAAGAAAAATGATCCTAAAGTCTGGCGGGTAATCGAGTCTTAACGCATATTCGATGTAAATTACGGGCAAAGTTAACATCAAAGGTCAAGATCATGTTGAGGGGCTCGACGGAAAGTCGGCATGGCCTTGACTGATAAATGTCCATAATTGATCTCGACCCGTCGTCAGTTAAGCCGTAATTATACATGGCATAATCGTTAATCCTTGATGACTCAGTGTCATGCCGGGAGTCGGTGCATAAGTTGTGCAAATCAAAGTCAATGTCCAGGCGCCAGTCAAGATCGGGTCAAAGTTCATGACGGAAAACCGGCATGACCTCTACTGATTAGGGTCTCCGAAAGATATTGACTTGGCGTGCCGACTAAGGTTTGACTGGCAAGGTGTATACACAGGCAGGGCATGACACGGACCAAACTAAAAACCAACCGGGTCTCGGACAATGCGTGTCACGGACAAGTGCATGGTCGACACGAGGCTCCAAGGGATGTTTGGGTAGTCCCGTGCTCGCACCGAGAGGCGTAGTAAGGCCAAACGGGCTGCTACTAGGATTTCCCCGAGTTAAGGACGTAGTGTGCAGTGTAAGGCCAAGTGCGCGTAGTGTGGGGCAGTTTATCTTCTTTTTTTCTGAGTAAAATAGAAATTTGCACATGTGTTTTAAGAGCATGATCCATGCAAAAAATTTTGAAAATGATTTTTTTTTTTTGAAAATATTTTCGATTTTTTTTTTTTGAAGCAAATAAACACATAAGCACATAAGCACAAAATTCAAACAGTTAAGGAAACGGGTCCGACAGTCAAAATTTTTACTTTTCCGAGGCGGGCAAAAAGATAACAACGGGAAATAGGGAAAACAAACACACACACACATACAAATGGTTTCAAGTGCCGGGACGGAAGTTTGACCCACAAAAGCTTTTTTTTTTAAATGATATCGGTACGTGGCTTTGTTAGACCATAATTTATCCCAAGCCTCAGGTTAGGAAGCGGTACGGGAAGCTTAATGGTTTCCACCTATATACCAAATACCATTTTTTTATTATTATTTAAAAAAAAAAAAGATAAAGCTTATTTTTCTTTCCCCAGCAGAGTCGCCACTGTGATGATGATGCCCGATTTTTTTTAAAAATCAAACGGAGTCGCCACGCCGTTTTTAGTTTAAGGGCCAAAACTTTGAAAAATGCCCAAAAATGAGAGAAGTGGGTTCGGAGGTCACGTTACACTCCCGGAAGAACGTTGGTGTTCACCCGGAATGCCTCGTAAAACGAGTCTTCCTAACTTAAAACCATTTGTGTGTGTGTGTTTTGTGTGTTTTGCAAAAGGAATTTTCTGGAAATAAGAGTTTTGACTAGACTGGACTGAAATTTACCAAAACAGTGTGTTTCTGTGAGTGAGAAAAGACTGAAAACAAAAATATTTGTCCCTTATGTTGGTCCCAAAGGTGGCAACAAGGGTGAAAATACAGCTAGAGGGGGGGGGGTGAATAGCTGTTTAAAATTTTTCGCCCTCAATTTAAAACTAAACCTCTACGCTTACAAAACCTCTTGCAGTGTATAAGAAACTGCAAGTAGAGTTGTAAAATGCACAGCGGAATATACTTAGTAAAATGCGGTTTTGAGGAGGCGGTTTTGCAAGGCGGTTTTAGTGCGCTTTTCGGCAGTTGTAAAACAGAAAATGTAGTTTGACAATGTTAACTCCAAACACAATTTCACAATAAAGGATAACTATATAAAGATCAAATAGAGAAAAGGAAGATAATCAGTAAGCACAAGAAATATAAATGCAGAAAGTAAGAACACAATATTTGGAGTGGTTCAATCGATAAACGATCTACGTCCACTACCAAGATGGTTAGTCTTGGATTTCTAAGAGAGATTTTATATTGAGTATTTGAGAGATTACAAAGTACAATAAAATCTTTTCTATGAAGAACAAATCCTAGACTATAACCAGTGTATCTCAAATGAATAAACTATGTGTTTAAACAAGAGAGGTGTGTGTGTGAGAACAAGATCAAGGCTCTTTAAATCTGTGAGATGTAGAGCACAATGAATCTTGAATGTGTTAAGGCTTGATTTCGGCCGGGGAATATTTCTTGAAGTATGAAGATGAAGATTCAAAGGACTAAGAATTTCGGGCGTAGCTTCAACTTCTCATGAACACAAAGAATTTCTCAAGATTCAAGCAATATTCAAATGGTGAAGATTAGGGGTATTTATACCCAAGCATCGTGAATATAGCCGTTGGACACTAGTGTTGAAAGGACAAATTCCTTGATGCAATCCCATTGGTCCACAAAGAACTACTTTTGTCCTTTGAACCGTTGATGCAGTAAAGCCGATCGTACCTCGCCCGCAATCAAGGTGGTTAGGACATCTGTCACCTTTTCAAGATCCTTGCAGATCTTGTCTGAAAAGTAGTCACATGACAAGATATGGTAGTTGACTTTTGATATTGCTGACGTGGATTCCAACGGTCAAAAGAGGTTCACTTCAAGTAGCCAATCATTGGAGCGGTTCTGGATAAAGGCGGTTTGACATGAAAGCGGTTCCACCAGAAAAGGATTTCCAAGTGCGGTTTGCACTTGTTGTTCAGGCGGTTTCAGATGAAGGGAATCACAAGGCAAAAAGGCGGTTCTGCCAAGCGGTTCAAAAAGGCGGTTCTGAAACCCTTGAACTGCAATCCTTAGGTCCAAAGGTTCTTGAGCCAGTCTTCAAGCCTAAATTTAACCTATTCTATAAAATGGACTTAGCTAAAAAATTGAAGTCTAATCTTCATTACATAGGGTCCTAAAGTCCTTAAAATAAATAGAAGGTTATGGTATCAATCAAATCTAATACAAAATAGGAGGGTTAAAATATGCATACCCAACAATCTCCCCCTATTTGATTGATGCCATTACCTACTACAGCAAAAGCAATCATTGTACTTGGTAAAAACATGTCCATAAGAATTAACATGGTAAGTCATGTCCCAAGTCAATGCACACACTAGCTCAAGCTATAGATTTCTATACTTTTGAAAGATTAAAAACTTACAAATTGAAGAGTATAGAAATGCATTCAGTGCACTTAAAAAGTATGAGTTTAAGTTCAAAGTGCAGTTTAAACTGAATGTTTAAACATCAATTCAAAAGAGTGATTTTTAAGTTGAAAAATATTTGAATGAGGTTTAAGACCTTAAGCGGTTTCAATGTTCTACAAACAAGCAGTTTGAATGAACAAAGTTTGTGGAACCATGATGCAATTTCCATTAATTCCTAAGATGATTACAAGTACAGGAATGAAAGGAAATTACAAGATTACAAAAACAAAAATGAAGTAAGTTGGACAAAGGAAGATACAAAGAAAGTGCGGTCCAAACTTACCAAAAAAATTACAAGGAAAAAGCGGTTTACTGCTGAGGCGGCTTGTTCACTTCATGTTCAGCTCCACTGGGCCCCCTCTAGAATGGTCGTGCAAACGCTTTCCTTAGTCTTCTTACTTCCTCTCGCGGTTCTCGTGAGAGTAGCTTCAAGCTTCTTTAAGGCATTCACGTAATGAGCAAGAGGTAGAATTGGTGGCACCAACCGCTTGGTGTTTTCCATAAGGTTGTCTCGATGGTATCCACCGCACGTGGAGGGATGAATAAAGGGAATTGAAAATAGTATGGATCTCCTCCTGCACAACAGCGGTTTGTTCTTGGATAGCTTCCTTCATTGGATCAAGATCAATGGTAACTCTCAGAGAGGTTTTCAGGTCATGAATTTCAGCTTCAATCTTGGCAATGAATCCAGCCTTCAAAGTTGTCCAGCGGCCGTTAAATTCATCCCGAATCTCATTCAGCCTTTGCCATTGAGGCATCTCCAACATATTCCAGATTTACCTTGGAGTCCACCTTGAATATATCAATTTTCTCCAGAACATCTTCTCTAAGGGAATTCAAGGCGGTTTGGACAATCTGTGCCATTTGCGGTCTGGAGTTTAAGGTGGAAACAAGTTTTGAGGTCAGATCCCCAAGGTCTTTATCAATGGAATTTCAGACCTTCTCTTGAATTTCACTTAAGGCTTTGACCAATCCTTCTTCAACCGCGGTTTTGATAAGAGACGCGGTTTGATCATCAGAGAGCTGAGGAGGATGGAGGGCTTGCTGTAGATCTCTCCCCCTTAATGGCATCAAGCAATGTTGATTTAAGGGTTGCCATCTCCAGGGATTGAGACTCTACCTTGGCTTGAAGAACAAGGTTTGATTCAGAGAGATTTGAGAGAGAGGTTTGGAGGGAAGCATTTGAAGCGGTTAGGATGTCATTGGAAGCGGTCAGCTTAATGACATGACCTTGGTTTATTAGGAGTTGGCTTTGGATGAGGGAAAGGGTTTGAAGGATTTGGGAATAGTCAGAAGGAGGTGCGGTTGAGGTAGAAGCGGTTGGAAATATAGGAGGTGGTTGTGTTTGGGTAGTTTCAGGAGCGGTTTTGGTTTGAGGATTTGTTTGAGGAGGAGTCTTTTGGTGGTTGGGTGATTTTTGTGGAGGAGGGGATTTTGAAGGAGAGTTGGATTTAGAGCGGTTAGGTGTAGGGGAGCGGTTTTTGTTAGGGGAATTGTCAGGGGTTGGATCATCTCTAACTGACTTAGAGGTAGCATGTCCAGCAGAAGGTTTGGACTGCCATTGTTGGTAGGCAGAGTGAGTAGGGGTTTGGTTGGAATGTTGGGAGTTCATGGAATGGGAATGTTGGGGTGAGTTATATGGTGATTGAGAGGATAATGGGGAAAGGGATTGTCTGTTGGAAGGTGAAGGAGAGTCTTGAGGAGGTGATTGTGGGGGGGAATTTTGAGGGGATGGAAGAGGGGAATTTTTAGGAGGTGAGGGAGAGGGTGAGGGTTGGACAGGCTTGGTTTTCTTGAAGGGTTTCTTCTTAGCAGCCATCTTCTTCCTCTTGGGTTTCTCCCCCTGAGATTGTGCGGTTTTGTTGGGGGAAGGGGTTATGGATTTGGCTTTGGATGGAGATTTGGATTGAGAGTTGGCAGGGGATTGGGCTGGAGATTGGTTTGGAGATTGAACAGGAGAGGTTTGAGGAGATGGAGGCGGTTGGGTTTCTGGAGGCGGTTCAGCTCTTGCTTGGGGCTTCCTGGACCGCTTGGGTGCTTTGGTTTGAGGAGCGGTTGAAGGATCTCTGAGCTCATATGGTTCCTTCAAGGGATATGTATCTGCATCATACAACGACTTGTACAAAGCATCACCATTGGCATACCTGAAAGTATGGCATGCTAGCAATCCAAGGGAATCATCTCGAGCGCCCACCATAAGATCCGGATTCTTGGTGACCATTTCATCCAAGTGCTCATAGTCCATCAACAGAGCTGTTAGGATCCTGCAGAATGGTCTCCACCTCTGATCTTCACCTTTGATTTTGGACTGATAGGTCTCTATGCTATCCTTAATCTCAAAATAAAGGATCCTTGGCCGGGCCAAGCCTTGATCTCCATAAAGATAGCAAAGATCTGTACATCCATTGTTGGGATGTGAAATTGTTGTGGTTCCCGCCTTTCCACAAATAGATCTCCCCACTAGATGACCTATGAAGTTCATCAGTTTCACCAAAGTTCTTTCTTGGGATCTTCTTGTACTTCTTGGATAAGGTATCCACTTTGGCGGTTTGGAAAGCAAGATTGTCTTGAATAACCCGATCAACCTCTAAGGGAGCTCCACCAACAAGAAATCAAGAGTCTTCTTATGTCAATGTAGTCTATGGAGAGCTTCATCCCTTCAACTACAGAGGTCAAGCAGAAACTCTCCGTCCTTGTTCAAGAACTCGAATCCTTCTTAGCGGTTGCAAAGAATTGATCCACAAAAAGATGGTACAATAAAGTTCTCGCTTCGGTGAAGAGCGGTAGGATGCCCGAGACTCGAGCTTCCTCAAGAACTCCCTTCCTAGAGCATCTGCTTTGAGCTCTTCCTCGATTCACTTCCCACCTGGTGTAGGAAAGTAGTAGGATCCTATAAAATAAAATTTCAAGTGTTAGATCCATTTATGTATTCATAGTTCACATGTGGTTTGAGCACTAAGCGGTTGAGCAATGGTGCGGTTTAAGAATTTCAAACCCCAAGTGAAACCATGAATACTCAACAAATAATGAGGATTTGAGAGCAAAATTACTTAAGTATGTGGCATTGTAATCCAAACTTATCCCACATCGCAAGCAAGTGATTAGAGAGGAATTTCTTGGTTTCCACCTATATACTTAGTAAAAATCTCAAAATCAAAGAAGGAAGGAATTTGACCAAAGATGCGGTTTCAAAGTGTTTGAAAAGCGGTTTTAGAACATGCGGTTAAGGTTAAAATGAGGAGCGGTTTGAAACAAAATTCCTAAGCGTTGCAATTAAGCGGTTTCAAACCAAAATGAAATCAAAAATCTGAAAAAGTTGAAAATTTTTCTAAGTGTTGGAAAACACTTTCTCGTAATCAAGGCAACCAAGACATGTGATTTTTCAAGAACAAGCTCATGGGTTTTGTGAAGAACACCAAGAACATTCAAGAACACCAAGAATAGAGATACATGAAACTTAACCAAAATGAGCAAATAATATATCAAAATGATCACATTGGGAAGGGGATTAACAATATATCAATAAAATTTCAACCTTTACCTTAATCATTTATAAACACCAAGAACAAGAAAGTGGGTTTTCGAAGTGTATAAACCGAAAATCATAAAATCGCACTCAAATCATGCATTGATCATGAAATAAACTTCGTAATGTAAATCTAGGCATGATTATGAGCAAAACCCAACAAATTTTATCAAAAATGGTCAAGAAATCAGTTCAAAATCATCGAAATCTAAGCAGTGGCATACGAATGCTTTATTGGTTCATCCATGGCAGATTTTGAAGAAATTAAAGGTTAGGGTTAGAGATTTGTTACCATGTCCAAGATAGGTTTCTTTGCCCTAGCAAATGTAGATGCTCTTTGCCTTTTTGAAGTTGAAGGTTTTGAAGTTGTTGCCATTGATGATTTAAATAAGAAAAATGAAGGTTTTTGTAAAGGGTTTTAGAGAGAGAGAGAGTTTGGTAGAGAGAGTACAGCAGTGCAGAGAGTTGGCGTAAGAAAGGAAGAATTTCACCAACTTAGGTTTATATAGGGTGAAGGGGTGGAGGCAAAGCGTAAGGAATGATTGAAATTAACCCAACCTGTTACACCCTTTCACCTCCCGCACATCTCTCTATGACGGCCGACATGAAGGCTTTAAATGCTCATGTCCCCTTAGTATTAAATGCTCTAAAATTTTGAATTTTTGAGGGAAAACATTTGCAAAAATACCCTTTTGTCAAAAATAAGGACTAAAAAATAAATAAAGGAATTTGAATGCTTTTTTTTTTTTTTTTTTTTTAATTAAGATAAATAAATAAAATAGATAGATTTTACTTCTTGTTGAAACGCCAGCTTTGATCCAAGCGGCCGACCGCATCAAGCGGTTTGGAAGTAGTGGTTGGATGCAGCGGTTGGATATCTTGCGGTTTGCATGCAAAGGGAGCCCAATGTAAGCGGTTTGATTCCCAAAGGAATTTCAACCTAGACTCAACAAACAAGTTAGCCAATAAAAAGTATGGAATTTATTTAAGTTCAAGCATACCCATTTCTCCTCGGAGAAAAGAGAATCTCTTGGAGTCAAGAGCCTTTGTGAGGATATCGCAATCGTTGTCTCGTCCCCACGTACTCTAAATGGATATTCCTCTTCTCCACATGATCTTTGAGGAAATGATACTTGATATCTATATGCTTGGTCTTGGAATGCATGACAGGTTGTTGGAGACCGAAATTGTTGAAGTGTTGTCACACATGATGGGGCAATTCCCTTCATGGATTCCATAGTCCACCAACCGCCGCTTCATCCAAAGGATTTGACAAAGAACAACTACCAAAGAAGAATATACTCAAATTTCCTCTGTTGACACTCGAAACCGATGCTTGCTTGCCGGCCCAAGCAACTAGTCTGTTCCCGAGGAAATGACAAGTACCACTAGTGCTTTTCCTTGCCAATAGTACAAGCCGCATAATCTGCATCCGAATAACCTACAAGATCGAAGTTCGAATCTTTGGAATACCAAAGTGCAAGGTTAGTGGTTCCAGATAAATAGCGGATTATACGCTTGATCGCAATAAGATGTGCTTCTCTAGGATCTCGCTTGATAGCGAGCACATACACAGACACTAAACATGATATCAGGCCTACTAGCAGTTAAGTAAAGTAATGAGCCGATCATACCTCGATATAAAGTCTGATCAACTTTCTTACCTTTGAGATCTTTATCTAGCTTATTGCCGGTGGCCATAGGAGTATCATATGCTTTAGCATTTTCTAATCCAAACTTCTTTATTAACTCCTTGGTGTACTTGGCTTGGCTGATGAAGATACCTTCTTCGCATTGCTTGATTTGAAGCCCGAGGAAGAATGTTAATTCTCCCATCATGCTCATCTCAAACTTGCTTTTCATTAGCTTTTCAAAACGCTTACAAAGCAACTCATTAGTAGAACCAAAAATAATATCATCAACATAAATTTGAACAAGTAAAGTATGCTCATTATATTTGGCAATAAAAAGAGTTGTATCGATTTTACCACGTTTAAATCCTTTTTCTAGTAAAAATTTAGAGAGAGTCTCATACCATGCCCTTGGAGCTTTCTTAAGTCCATACAAAGCTTTCTGGAGTTTGTAGACATGATTGGGAAAATTAGAGTCTTCAAATCCAGGAGGTTGAGCAACATACACGGTCTCTTGCAGTTCGCCGTTGAGGAATGCACTCTTTACGTCCATTTGATATAACTTGAAATGCTTGAAAGAGGCGTAGGCTAAGAAGATTCTGATAGCTTCCAATCTTGCAACTGGAGCAAAGGTTTCGTCATAATCAATTCCTTCTTCTTGCCTATATCCTTGTGCAACCAACCTTGCTTTATTCCTAGTGATGCTTCCATTCTCATCCATCTTATTCCTAAATACCCACTTAGTTCCTATCACTCCTTGATCCTGAGGCCTAGGCACCAAAGTCCAGACCTTGCATCTTTCAAACTGGTTGAGTTCTTCTTGCATAGCAACGACCCAACTGGAATCTTGGAGTGCTTCATCAATCTTCTTGGGTTCAACTTGAGATAAAAGTGAAGTATGCTCATCATAATTCGATCTTCTTGTTTGAACACCGGAAAACAGATCACCAATCAAATTTGTGAGGGGGTGACTGCTGACTTCACGAACCTCTGGGGGTAAGTCTGGTTGGACTGAGGTTTGCTGAAGATCTTCAATTGGAACGTCGTTAGATCCTTCAGCGAAGTCATGGAATGTAAGTTGACGAAGAGGTTCTCTAAGTTGGATAGGGGAATTTTCAACTTCTTCTTCCCTTGCAGTTGCATCTGGAGTAGGAACTTCAGGTGCGGTTTCAAAAGTGCGGTTTGGGGGAATTTCAGTTGAGGGTGCTGGATTTTGCGGTTGAGGTTCAGGTGCGGTTTGGGATGGTTCACCTGGTTCATTATGCTCAACAAAATCATCAGCAACATTTGGAGCCAAATGTGGCTCAAGGAGAGAATGCTCATCAAAAGTAACATGGACAGACTCAACTATTTTTAAACTAGTTTTATTGAAAACACGAAAAGCTTTAGAATGTTTAGCATACCCAACAAAAATACCTTCGTCGGCCTTTGCTCCGAATTTACCTCTATTTTCTCTTCCGTTGTAGAGGACAAAGCATTTGCAGCCAAAGATCTTGAAGAATGCAATGTTGGGGGTTCTTCCTCGCCAAAGCTCATAGGGAGTCTTATTATAGGTTTTGTTGATGAGGGAGCGGTTCTGAGTGAAGCATGCGGTATTGATTGCTTCAGCTCAAAATACCGAGGTAGCTTTGCTTCGTATATCATTGTCTTTCCAAATTTCAATCAACGTCCTATTCTTCCTTTCCACAACCCCATTTTGTTGTGGAACACCAAATGTTGAAAAATTGTGATCAATCCCATGGTCATCACAATACCGAGCAACACCGTTGTTCTTGAATTCTCGTTCCATTATCTCGATCGAACACTAACGATGTCGTCTTCTTTTGAAGTTTGGAGCCGTCTAAAAAGTGCGGTGAGAATCTCATAACAATCATCTTTGGAAATCATCATCTCAACCCACGTATATCTTGAGTAATCATCCACCACCACTAAGGTATATCTATTTCCTCCAATGTCGGCAAAGGGTTACGGGTCCAAACAAATCAATGTGAAGCAGCTTGTAAGCATCTTGAAGTTGAAGGAGCGGTCTTGCCGGGTGAAAGACGACGCAGACCGCTACTGCCGGCATGCACCGCATTTTTCTGGATGGTGGTCAGCCACTTTGGGTAAACCACGAACGAGGTTTTCCCTACCAATCTTTGCAAGATACTTGAAGTTCAAGTGGCTCAACCTCTTGTGCCATAGCCAACTATTTTCGCTCACATTCTTAGCTACAAAACAGAGATTAGTAATACTACATGCAGAATTTAGATCAATAATGTAAATATTACTCTTACGAATCCCTGTGAGTAGGGTGACGCCGGAAATGCTATCTTTGATAAAGCAATTTGATGACGTGAAGTTGCAAAGCATTCCTTTGTCGCAAAATTGAGAAATTGAAAGGAGGTTGTGCTTGAGTCCATCGACAAGAGAAACCTTCTCAATAGTTAGGTTTCCTCTCCTTATAACACCATATCCTATGGTCTTGCCTTTGTTGTTGTCACCAAAGGTTACAGACGGACCACTTGCTTCAACGACATCTTCAAGTAATGATCTATCTCCAATATATGTCTTGAGCAAACCCACCGTCAAGATACCATTCATTATCCTTGGAGTGACCAGCCATGAAGCAGAGGACCCGAAATGTAAACATTAAGAACGAGGTCCCCCTTTATTCCTTGGGTCCCGAAGTTAGCAACCCTTACGACCCACACCTCGCTGATGTAAGGAGGTTTACTCTTCCTGGCATTGGATGTGAACCGCAAAAGGCATTCTGCAGCCTTGTGACCTAAACCATCACACACAGAACATTTATAAAAGCTACAAGCATCATGAGGTTTTACTAACTCCTTACTCTTCTTAGGAGTTCCATGCGGTTTGGGGACAAGGAAGCGGTTTGGGAGGTGCGGTTCCAGCCTAACATTCCACCGATATAAAGGGAACAGCTTTGGTTTGACCACGTATTTCCCGGGAACGCTATTCTTGCTTTTGAAGGCAGGAGGAGCGGTCGAAGAAGAAGCGCGGTCCGACCCGAAATTAGCAGAACCGCCTTTTCCACCGTAAGCGGTTGGAGCAGGATTCTACCAATTCCATAAGCCATTTCCTCTTCAGTGCTTCCACGTAATTCTTAGGTTTTAACACGTAATTCTTCCCATATTGCTTTCCTTTAGGGTAGACATAATTTACTTGTCTTGCTTTACCCTTTCCCTTAGCATGCTTCTCCTTGGGAATTTCTTTAGTCGCTTCGGAAATTCCTCATCCTTTTCACTTCGAGGATGCACACTTCTCCTCTTCCTCGCATCCAAACCCTAGACCATCCTTAGTTCCGTGAGGAACTTGGAAGTCCAAGATTTTATCCTTGGTGGATTGAGACTTGAGCCACGAATCAATAATCTTTTGGCGATCATCGATTTGGGTTACCAAGTCATCATTCCTGAGTTGAAGTGCAGCAACCTTAGTTTCAAGGATGCGGTTTTGATCAGCAAGAGGAGTCATCTGTTTGATTTGGTCCTTAAGATTAGAAATTTCAGACCTCATCACAGCTTTCTCCGTCTTGCATGCATTAAGTTCATCATGAGCTAAGCTTAAGGCTTTCTTAAGATTTGAGAATTGATGGATCACTATTTCAGCTTCCTTGAACATCTTTTCCTGTTCCATGGGAGAACCCTCTTCCACCACCTTTTTCAAAATTTTCTTTGGCATAGCTTTTGAAGGTGGAGCAGCTTTTAGATGAGAAAATGGGACGTGAATACGAACAATTTCCTATCTTAACGCTAGGAGTAAGTTTAATATCATCATCCAATTTATAATTTGAAGGTTTTGTAAAAACCTCCTTTTCCTCCATATCATGCAACTCAAATGATTCGTAATCCGAGTCATCGAAGCGTCGCAACTAAGCAGAGGTTAACCTCTTCGGTTTCACCGTCACTTCCATCCTCGTAACTGCTTTCAATCCAAGTTGCTAATTCCTTGGAATTCTCTTCCTCCTCAAAGCAACCATTCCCTTACGATGAGAAAATTTCGAAGGAAAAGTTTTCTTTTTCATATATTCATATTTAGGCCGTGGACACTCGCATGCAAAGTGGCCGTGTTTCCTACGCTTGTAGCATACCAAATCACTCTTCTTCTTTGTATCTCGCACTCTAGAAAATGTTGCAGGAGGTTTGCCTTTTGAAAATGATTTTGTGAAAGGTTTTGAGGATTTTCTAAATTTTTGAAATCTTTTCACAAACATGGCAAAATCATCATCATCCATCTCGATGAGTGATGAGGTTGATATGGAAGGATCAAAGTGGTTTGATTGGATGTGGATGGTTTCTCTTCATGTTCCACTACGTACATAGAAAGCGATTTGGTTTTCCCTTCTATCTCTTCTATATGATTTAATTTAAGTTCATAGACTCTAAGATTGGCATACAAGTTACTTAATGACCAAGTACCCAATACTTTGGAGTCTTCTAGAGAGGTAGCCTTATTTACCCATCTAGAACCTAAAGCGTATAGAAAAGTCATATTGATTTCCTTATCGGTTAAAGTTTTACCAAGAGATCTACAAGCATTAACTACCTCAACATAGCGATCGTAGGTTTGACGCAAGGTTTCGTTGGGTTTTCCGTTGAAGTTGTTGTAGGATCTTTCAACAAAGGTATAATTTGTTTTCCTTGCACTCTTCATCACCTTCGAGGTAGCTCTCTATGGCATCCCACATCCGCTTTGCGGTTTTGAGGTACATCACTTTCGTAGAGTTGATACGGGGAGGGTTCCGTAAATGATGAACCTCGCCTTGCCGTCCAAGGCAACTATTCTCTTTTCTTCATCCGACCACTCATCTTTTGGCTTTTTGACCTCTGGAGTTTCGCATTGGTGGTTGCATCGTGCTAGCCTTCATTGGAATTAGAGGGCCATTGATCACGCACTCCACCAAAGCATTTCATCTATGGTTTCCAAATGAATAAGCATTCGGCACTTCCAGATGTCAAAGTGGTCTTCGTCCAACATTGGAATGTGTGAATAGTTAATGTAGTCATTGTATTTGAGGTTGCCATATTGAATCGGCACACAAGCCGTTAAGCTTGAAAACAAAGGGTTTTAAAATGTGTTTGCTTCGATACCACTTGTTGGTCCCAAAGGTGGCAACAAGGGTGAAAATACGCCTAGAGGGGGTGAATAGATGTTTAAAATTTTTCGCCCTCAATTTAAAAACTAAACCTCTATGCTTACAAAACCTCTTGCAAAGTGTATAAGAAACTCGCAAGTAGAGTTGTAAAATGCACAAATGAATATACTTAGTAAAATGCGGTTTTGAGGAGGCGGTTTTGCAAGGCGGTTTTAGTGCAGCTTTTCGAGCGCTTGTAAAACGTAAAATGTAGTTTGACAATGTTAACTCCAAACACAATTTCACAATAAAGGATAACTATATAAAGATCAAACAGAGAAAAGGAAGATAATCAGTAAGCACAAGAAATATAAATGCAGAAAGTAAAAACACAATATTTGGAGTGGTTCAATCGATAAACGATCTACGTCCACTACCAAGATGGTTAGTCTTGGATTTCTAAGAGAGATTTTATATTGAGTATTTGAGAGATTACAAAGTACAATAAAATCTTTTCTATGAAGAACAAATCCTAGACTATAACCAGTGTATCTCAAATGAATAAACTATGTGTTTAAACAAGAGAGGTGTGTGTGTGAGAACAAGATCAAGGCTCTTTAAATCTGTGAGATGTAGAGCACAATGAATCTTGAATGTGTTAAGGCTTGATTTCTGGGCTGGGGAATATTTCTTGAAGTATGAAGATGAAGATTCAAAGGACTAAGAATTTCTGGGCAGAGCTTCAACTTCTCATGAACACAAAGAATTTCTCAAGATTCAAGCAATCTTCAAATGGTGAAGATTAGGGTATTTATACCCAAGCATCGTGAATATAGCCGTTGGACACAAACTGTTGAAAGGACAAACTTGATGCAATCCCATTGGTCCACAAAGAACTACTTTTGTCCTTTCGAACTGCTGATGCAGTAAAGCCGACGCACCTCGCCCGCAATCAAGGTGGTTAGGACATCTGTCACCTTTTCAAGATCCTTGCAGATCTTGTATGAAAAGTAGTCACATGACAAGATATGGTAGTTGACTTTTGATATTGCTGACGTGGATTCCAACGGTCAAAAGAGGTTCACTTCAAGTAGCCAATCATTGGAGCGGTTCTGGATAAAGGCGGTTTGACATGAAAGCGGTTCCACCAGAAAAAGGATTTCCAAGTGCGGTTTGCACTTGTTGTTCAGGCGGTTTCAGATGAAGGGAATCACAAGGCAAAAAGGCGGTTCTGCCAAGCGGTTCAAAAAGGCGGTTCTGAAACCCTTGAACTGCAATCCTTAGGTCCAAAGGTTCTTGAGCCAGTCTTCAAGCCTAAATTTAACCTATTCTATAAAATGGACTTAGCTAAAAAATTGAAGTCTAAGCTTCATTACATAGGGTCCTAAAGTCCTTAAAATAAATAGAAGGTTATGGTATCAATCAAATCTAATACAAAATAGGAGGGTTAAAATATGCATACCCAACACCTTACATTCCTATCCGCGCGGATAGGCTGAGGCTCAATCCTGTCCGCGCGGATGGGACAGTAATATTCCTTTTTGCAGCTTTCTAGTCTGATTCTGTAAATTCCAGAATGTAAACTGGAGTTACAGAATCAGAACTGGAGTTTGCAACTGAAAGTGTTAAATAAAAATATTTTTGGATTTTGTATCTATGCTTGTCCCCACTTTCCTTAGGCTTTGATTAGTGATCACTTAACATGATTAGTGGTGATCTACTATATCAAGCCATCCTTAGGGTACATTAGGACTTAAAAGCATTTCATTTGCTTGGGATGGGGAGATTTGACATAAAACAAAGATTAATACATGAAAATTGAATTTAGGTTAAGGGTGTATCAACTTTAGAGTGGATTTCTAAGGTGGTCATTAAGATGACCATCCTTGAGATCTTTGAACTCAATGTATCAACTTCACCCCTTTTGTAACCTAGGAACCTTAATGATCTTCATCCATGGAAATTGTTTCAAGGTGAAGATCTTAGGTTAGGGAAAAATATTTACAAGGAAGTAAAAACAATTTAGACCATTTAAAATGGTCATCCATGAAAATTTATTCCAAGATGACCACATTTTAGGTCCAAGTAAGAACTAATAACATAAAAAATGATGAAAATAAGAATATGGACCATTTAGTGTGATCATCCATGGAGATGAACTCCAAGGTGACCACACTTTAGGCCAAGAGATCAAATAACAACTAGTTAATATAAGAAGAGGGACAACAAGTTAAAAGGATGTGGATCCTTGTAGAGAATCATCCATGGAGATGAACTCCATGGAGATTCTCTTGGATCTAGGACAAGAAATGGAAAAGAGATGAACAACAAGTAAATGAACAAGTTACATCTTCTTAAATGTAAAATGTATGCATGGATGAGGGAGATTAAGGTAAGGAGAAGGAGGGTTTACCAATGGTTGTACCCTATCTTCCTTGAATTTGTGTTTGGGGCTTGAATATGATCAAGATTTGTGTTTGGATTTTGTGTTTTTGCTTGGTGTTTAGGCTGTTTTCTGGGATTTTCGTGAATATAACAGTAGGGTTCGAATAATTGGATCCTTAAACTGAGAGAGAATGATTTTATTTATAGGCTGGATTTAGGTTTCAATGATGTCCGCGCGGACGAGACTGAGTCTCATTCCTGTCCGCGCGGATGGGGATGTTGGCGTGCCTGATTTTGCAGAAAGCAGTTTTGGCTGCTTGCATTTAATGAAAAGTTGGTCAATTTCTTGGAAATGACTCTTCCCAGCGAGATCCAACCTTTTTTTGTTGTTCCTTTAAGGTCCTTCCTTGTTTAAATTACCTTAGGAAGTGACCAAAATGCCCTTAAATGTTTATTTGACGTGGAAAACGTTAAATTGGGTTGAAGGAACATTGGCGGCTCAGATTGGGACACTTACAGTTACAAGACAAAATTAATGAGCAAACACACAAGCAAAGAGACACGGTTATTTAAAGAGATTCAAAATGTTAATGAACTGCTACGTCCACTACCAAGTTTGGTCAAAACTTGAATTTGTAAAATGTGAATATTAATGTTCACTAGTCTATTACAAGTTGCAAGCCTTAACCTATGAGGAAGGTTGAAGACTTCCTAAAGGAAAGTGATCATTAATGGATCGTGATACAAGTATGACCAAGTGTTTTCAAGAGATGTATTCAAAAGTTGAACTGATTTCTCTTGAGGGTGTGGTGTGATCAATCAATGTGTTATAGATATAGCCTTGTTGGGTAACAGTTACAGGTATTGATTGAGTATACACAGTGTATATCCTAATAAATGGTCTAGTGATTATAAGGACAAAATGTCTTGAACTTAATTTCTTGAAGTATTTCAGCACTTGCAGTTATTGACGATTCTTCTCTCAAAGTTTTCAATGCACCAACCCTCTTCAATGCTCTAAGGAAGATATCTATAATTCTCTTCAAATAGAGCTGTTTTCTTTGAAGGGGTTGAGAAGATGACATGGACTAACAAGTATTGAATGAAAATATCTTCTCCATTAAATGCTTGAGATTTGAAGTACAAACATGCTTGAAATATCCACCGGGTAAAGATGTTATTGTGAGTACTGGTAACTTGAACATTCCTTGAAATAGTTACTTGTCAGGCAACAACATGGTCTTCACAGCAAATGCTCTACCAACTTCAGCTAAGTAGGGGAGAGCAATTAATGCTAGGTCAAATTGATGGAAGCTTATTGAGGAAGCTTGACTGACTACATTAACCAATTGGATGTAGATAACCAGTTACATCATGGAGACTTATCAACAGGCTGTGACATGTTGACAAGTCATAGTTGACCTTACAACCTGTTGAGGAGGTCAATCGGCTATAGCCTTAACAGATTGAACATGTTAACCATTTTCTTCTTGGAATAGTCAAGGTCTTCAAGTCTTCAATCATCTTAAGAAAATACAAAGATAAAACACTGGCATTAGCACTAAGGGGATCCTAAGGATACATAGAAAATTCTAAGTAGTCTAATTAAAATTAGGGGTCCTCAATAATGCTTATATGATTATGATTAAGCAATTCTTTAGCTATACATATATTTGATTAACAATCTCCTGCTAATTGCTTAAGTCCAATCACTCTAAGGTATACATCTATCTTAACTTAGTAAAAGAATAATCAAGAGTTATCTTTTATTTGTTATTCGCTATGTCAAGTGAAAACGTGATGTAACCTATGGAAAGATATACAATTCTAAATGTTTAACAAGAAAAAGATGAATGAAGTGTCACCGCAAATGAAAGAATTAGTTGTAGTATAATCATATAAAAATATAGAAGGAATTCAAGTAAACATAAACAAACTTTTAAAATAGAGAGTGTAAGGGAAAGAAAATCTCATTGATTGATAGGGCAACCGGTTGACAAGGAAAAGACATATACTTCATTAGTTACATTATATAGCAGCTTTAGGATCAGGATCAGTTGAGGAATCTTTCTTTGAATGATCATCCTTATCATTGGTTGGTGTTGCCGATGAAACTTCAACCGGTTCAGCTTTAGATTTCTTGGCCAATGCTTCCTTCTCTTCCTTTTCTTCTTCTCAGATTTCCTTGACCGCTCACTAGCTAGCTTCATCAGAAGTTTATTTTGGGCTCTAACCTTGATCATCTCATTTTGAGATTCTACGAATTGGCTTGATGGATCACGAATTTTCTGATTGGTTTTATTCAACTCTTCTGTGGCTTCAACAAGGTTTTCCTAGACTGCTATGACTTCATCACACACTTGTTTGTTTGTAATTGTAGAGTTTGTCAGAAGGGCATCATAGTATAGCAATAAATTCCTCTAGCTGCCTGGAAGACTGGTTTTTCAATGTCTTACTCGGCCATTTTAATTTGGTGATAACCAGAATAGGAATCTAGGAAGCTTAGAGTTATGTGTCCTGCAAAAGAGTCTACCAACTTGTCAATTTTGGGGAGAGGGTAATTGTCCTTGCTTTGTTGAGATCTGTGAAATCTACACACATTCGCCATTTCCCATTATGTTTCTTGACCATCACGACATTGGCCAACCAAATAGGGTAGGTTGCTTCCCTGATGATTACAACCCTTAGTAATTTTTGCACCTCTTCCTTGATTGCATTATCCTTGTCGTTGGCAAAAACCCTCCGACCTTGCTTGAAAGGTTTAGTAGATGGGTCAACTTCCAACTTTTGGTGAGGTATCTATTTCTTTATTCCCCTCATATCCTCGAACTTCCAGGCAAAGACATCCAGATTATTTTTTAGGAGGGTAATGATTTCTTCCCTTTCTTCCGGGGAGATCTGGCCCCCAATTTTTATTTTCTGCTCTGGATAGTCACGATTGAGCATGATTTCCTCCAATTTATCTACGGGCTCCATCTATGGACGGTCTCGAAATTGCAGTTTTGATGATTATTTCTCTAAGCCTTACCCGCCTTTTTCACCATTTATGTCTAGTTCTTCCATCTCCACTAGTTCGTCTACGTAGGGCAGCTCTCCTTGTCTCAAGTCATGGTTGGCCCCCGAGTTCTGGCCGCTGACGAGATGAGGGGCTATATCTGGGACGGACATAATTGTGTCATTGTTTTCGTGGATGTCTAGAATCATGTGGTTCTCATCTTCTGTTTCAAAAATCAGATATAGCCCGGGCTGGTCTTTGGTAGTCTTGATCGACTTAGAGATTTTTAGATTTTCTTCCGTTGTGTCTACCTCCACCTTTCGAGCTATTTTTCTGCTTCTCATCACATGTTCCAGGAATTCCTTGGGGTCGCTCTCATGCATCCGATCCCAGCACGAGTAGGGAATTTAACACGTTGGTGGGGGAGGGAGGCGACCAGCCCAAGTTTTCCTTGTGAATGTGCGCTCGCCCGAAAAAATTTGGTTTTCCGGTTTATAATGAAAAAAGAAAGGAGTCGCCACGCCATGCTTTTGGAGGTGCACTTTGAAAAAACTTTTGAAAGAGAACAGGTTCGGGGGTCAAGTTACATGTTGGGAAGAACCGAGAGTTTACCCAACACGCCTCGTCCGTAGACAAGTCTTTCTAATTTAGACATCCAAATAATTCAAAAAAATGTGCAAACGATGATAATAGACAAGTGCAATAAACATGAATTTTATTGAATAGGTAAGATCATTACAACTTGTAGACCAATTGTCCGGGAGGCCACATCCCTTTACAGCAAAGAGAACAGATTACAAAGGAAATCAAGTCTTCTGCAAAGGACCACCTATGTCGCGTGACACAGGACTCCTCATGTCCAAATGTGTCGCGTGACACCAATGGTCACCTTGCAGAGACTCACAAAAAACAGATTACAGAATCTCTAGACGAACATAAAATACAATTAAAAACCAGATCTAAGCACTAAACAACATGAGCATACTACTAAATGCTAAGATAACCAACTAAATCAACTTATAACTGAAACATGGTCCCTGCAGATGGTCACGACATGTCACGTGACAGAGGACTCCTCATGTCCAAGTGTGTCGCGTGACACAGGTTTACCATCTGCAGGTACCTTACAAACTGAGAAACAGATCTAACAGATACACAATCAAATCAAACAATTATACCAAAATCAATCAGAATAGCATGAAATATATACGAATTAACCAAAGGAGTGTGGATATGGGAGATCCACACTCCCTTGACATCCAAATTGCAAATCTAAGTAGATCACATCATAAGCATGCAATTGGACTCAAGCATATACGATTTAAACAGAGAGATTGCAGTTGCCACTTGATAATCTGAGGCAGATGGAGCCTGATTATCAAGTGGAGAAGAAGGAAGAACAATTAAACAAATAGATGAGAGAGAGAGAGAGGGAGAGATGTGTTACCCTTGTAGTCCTCAACTTTTACACCAAGTTAGGTGCAAAAGCCTTCGATTCAACTTCTGGAATAGAGATCTAGGCACAGACTGAGAGCTGAATTGGAGGATCTAAGGTGTTTGGGGAAGTAGGAAAGGAATTGGGTTGAAGAGATGTGAAAGGTAAGGGAATTGGAGGGGAATTGGGTAGTTTTGGTGAGGGAGGAGGAGAGAGGGAGTTTCTGGGGCAATTTGTGCAGAGTTACATTAAGAGGCTGAAATTGGGATCCAAAACTGAGAGGGGTAGGGTCTTATTTATAGCTGCAGTTCATGGTAACCTTATGTCGCACGGCATAACGTAACCACTTTCCATGCTTCGACTTGTCGCATGACACAAGGTGACCATAACCGTTTTTGGCGCCAAATCTGATTCTGGAACCTTCTTGGATAATACCTAAAAAGTCCAAAACAGATTTATTCCTTTTAGGTCCCTTGGCATGAGCAAAGTACAAAAAAGTACTTCCTTTGCGAGAAACTTATGAAATGTTTTCGGAAGTCTCGGGACGAATCGAGAATTTACCAAAATGCCCCTAAATGCAATTTTATCATATTAAAATGCATCTGAAAAGGTCGCGAATTGGATTGGCGTACTTACAGAGCCCCTCGGCAACATCACTTATGGAAGAAGTGAGGTTGTCGATAAAATAAGACCCAATCCCAATGAGCGGCTGGGGGATATGGCGAAGGGCTAGACGGTGATCTGGGGAATCAGATGGCTGGACCTTTTTGAGAAAGGATTCCTACGTATCCCTGGGAGGGAATCAAGCCGGTCATAGTTCGGAAATATGACTGTGCGGTTGTCACCCAATATCTGACTGTGCGGTTGTCACCCAACATCTGACTGTGCGGTTGTCACCCAACATCTGACTGTACGATTGTCGCCCAATATCTGACTGAAAGATCTGTAGTTGCCGGAGGTACTAATGCTATTGTTTATGCTGCTGGGGATTGATGTAGCTGTCGGAGGGTCCTATGCTACTAACTGCTGTTGACGGTTGCCAGGTGCGGGGCGGTCTTTTGTCGACTGTTGGCTTCGGGGTCTGGGACCTTGCCTGATGTGACGGGAATTTTGCTTGCTGGGCAGCAGATTCTTGTTGGTGCTTTGGTGGCGGGACCCATCTTTATTGACTATTGACTTCTGTGTCCTGAGCTTTGTTTGGTAAGCCGGGGACTTTGCTTGCTGGGCAGCGAACTCTTATTGACGGTTGATTTTTGTGTCCCGAGCTTTGTTTGGTAAGCCAGGGACTTTGCTTGCTTGGCAGCGAACTCTTATTGGTGCTTTGGCGGTGGGACCATTGATCTTGATGCGCACTGCT
Organism: Adenophora triphylla var. japonica; assembly: GCA_022495995.1. NCBI lineage: Eukaryota > Viridiplantae > Streptophyta > Magnoliopsida > Asterales > Campanulaceae > Adenophora > Adenophora triphylla. The sequence continues at coordinate 15,881 of JAFEMH010000038.1, read as the reverse complement.
GGGGGGATTCAAATAGACACGGATTCTTTGTCTCGGCTTTGCTTTGAGGGACAAACTCTGAGATTTGCTCAGTTAATTGTTGTACCTGCGGGGGAAAACAACACTCGAAACACTATATCTAACTATGCTATTTTGTTAGCAAAAGTTAAACTATGTTAGCTTGTTTGCATGAGTCTGTTCATTCTGGGAACGAGGGGAAAGGAGTACGATTTATTGTTATTGACAGGTCGACTTTGTCGGGTTTGTACATAAGTTTATGGAACTGTCTTGGGTAAATGTGTATAGTGATACATATGGTGGGGGAATCCTCTCCCATGCAGTAATATGTGGGTACAAGGTGTATTGCAGCGACGGCGAGCTAGAGAGTGCCACAGAAAAACCACTTGCAAGACCCTGACGTTTCCTGATGCAGACCAAGTGTGTCGCCCGACATGATGTGTCTGTTTGTCAAGAGATGTCGCACGACTGGACGAAGCTCGTAACAGGGCCCTTTTAAAAATCAACTCAGGCCTCATTTGCAGACATTGTCCTTTCAGTAGGGGAAAACCAGCAGCTCCAACAAGCGATTTCAGTGACCAAGGTTGAAACTTTCACTCACCATGGAACACTATAACAGGGAAACAGCTTCTCGGGAACATCAATTTCGTCAAGACTTCCTTGAAGTTTCGCATTATCACCGGAAGTATCATAGAGAACTTATTGAGGGGAGGTATGGTATGCCGTGTCTTTGGTCGTTGAAAGATTGGAAGATTGACTGGGACTTGCTCCGGGCCGCATCTTGCTTTTGGGATTCGGAGAGGCATGCTTTCATCTTGTCCTACAATGATCTGATGCCGACCATAGAGGATTTCAGGGCATTGACTGGTTTGAGCAAATCGGCGAGTGTAGCATTCCCACGGGACAGACTGTCAGCAGTGGAGCAATTATCAAACTTCCTGTGCTTGCCAGCAGATCAAGTGTCATTTATGATTTTGGGTGATGGATTCATAGACTTGACTCAGATGGCCAGGTTGCGCTTGTCCCATCCTGAGTTGTTCAATCTTTCTGCGTCTTTGGACATGTTTATGCTGTTTAGTTTGTCAGCTCACTATTTCTGCGGGTATGTCGGAGTCTGTCAGAGCACACTGTTGGAGGTTGTCAGGCAACTTAGGGGTGGCCGAGGTGTGGACCTTCGCCAAATCCATTTTGGGCAAGGGGATATGGACATTGTACCTTTACTGTTGGCTGAGACTTACCACGGTATTGACAGGTTATCAGGAGGATCAGACTTCATGGGTGCGGGCAGCCCTACTTTATTATCTTTGTGGCTCTCTGAGCGATTGCGCTTGATCGGGCCGATATCAGAGGGTCGGACGGCGATGCCTTGGGTGACCAGGCCATGCCGACTGCTGAGAGACGCAGCTGTTGACAGTTGGCAGATGAGGTTGACACGGTACAGGACTACTGATCTGAACTTCTGGATTCCGGCGTGGGGACTACAGACCATGAGAGACATTCAGGATGGATCGGTGGTAGTCGACCGCTGTGCTTGCATGTGTCTTCATTCTGTGTACCATCACTAGTGAGCAGGCAATATCGGTACCCTCAGCAAATTATCCGGGATTTGAGAGACAGGTTGATGACTGACGCTGTTCCGATGGTTATGACCGAGCCCCAGACTATGCAGTTTTTCAGCAGATCTTTTCTTGAGGGTTTCTTTCCCGTCCATACCCTTCTTCGACAGTCCAGAGGGATTACTTATTTGACCACAGAGTACTTGATCTGGTACGAGGAGCAGCAGGGTCCCATCCAACTGGCTATAGAGTCTTGCCGTCGGGAATACTTGGGAGCAGACTACCCCACTAGCCAGTCTTTCAGAGATGCAGAGGCACAGGGGAACCCAGATAATGTTACTGGCGATGTTGCTGAGGACTATCGGAGACAAGAGATCTGGAGAGCTGCTCTGAGGGATGATCCAGAGGTGATGGCTCGCAGAGAGGCCTTGCGACAAGAGAGGGCTACCAGGGCTGCTTTGAGGGAGACTGGTCTGATCGAACCTTCAACGCACATTATACCAGAGCTGGGGCGGGCTCAAACTGACTTATTTGACATTTCTAGGCCAAGGACCTCCCGGGGACCAAGGAAAAGGAAAGACAGAGGTACGAGTTCGGGAGCGGGGACGAGCTTCTAGACACTTTTTTTAGAGATAGTAGACTCTTTTATTTTGCTTGCACTTTGAGGGAGAGATTTATTTGAATGGAACTTGAGTATCCCTTGATTACTTTAATGCAGACGAAGTAGATGTTGAAAGTTTTATTTCTTTTATTCGCAGCAAGTTATTTGGGTCAAAAGTAGGCCGTGCTTGAACTCATCAAAAAGAATATTAACTTAAAATGAACCTTTGAAAAACCTTAGAACTGTAATCAAAACACATTTTGGCAGGATGTAAGATTTTGCAACATTTTTAGACCGAACCACGAGTGGCTGCCTACGTTCCCCTTTTACACAGAGAACTAAGGGGCTCAGGTCTCCGTAGTTCGACTCAATCAACTTTGTGTTTAGAGAAAGGGGAAGACAGAAGGGGGACATGGTGAAACCTTGTTTTTTACCTAGACCGCCCTTTTTTTTAGGGTTTTCAGCCTAGCTGGGTATATTCTTTTAGCACCGGACGCGTCCCTTATTTTTGCATGGACTGTCTTTTGAGAGGTTTTCAGTCTCATCTGGGACAATTTTGTTGCGTCTTTATTTTCATTTTATTTTTTTTATTATTATTATTATTATTTACAGAGGGGAAAAGATTCAATCAGACATAATACCTCCGCAACTTATCTCCGTTGACGGGGTGCAAAAATGGGTTACCATCCAGATCCGTCAGCTGCATTGCTCCTCCGGAGAATATCTTCTTTACTAGAAATGGTCCGACCCAAACAGGTGCCCATTTGCCCAGTGCACTGTTTTGATTTGCAGGCTTCATCTTGAGAACCAGATCACCAACCTTGATGTCCCTGGGCTTCACTATCTTGTCAAAAGCACGGGCCATTCTTTTCTGATATGCCCGATTGTGCTCCATGGCCTTTAATCTGCATTCATCAAACAGTGTCAATTCGTTGTATCGACTTCGGAGCCAATCAATCTCATTTACCTCATTCTCAAGCAACACCCTGAGGGATGGAATTTCTAGCTCAATGGGCATGACAGCTTCCATTCCGTAGGTCAAGGCGTATGGGGTTGCACTGGTAGCGGTCCGAATTGAAGTGTGGTAGCCCCATAATGCTAAATGTAGCTTTTTTGGCCAATCTCTTCCTCGCTCGGCCATCTTCTTAATGATTCTCTCCAAGTTCTTATTAGCGGCCTCAACAGCACCATTTGTTTATGATCTGTATGGTGAAGACTTGTGGCGCTTGACCCTGTATTCAGTAAGCAGACGATCGGTTTCTCCCTCGAAGTGGGTTCCATTGTCAGAAATAATCTCATTCGGGACTCCATAGCGGCAGAAAATTTGTTCTTTTATGAAGCGAGCTACCTTCTTAGCTGTGAGCACTTTGAAGGACGCGGCTTCCACCCACTTTGTGAAGTAATCTGCCGCGGCCAAAACAAATGAGTGTCCATTGCTGCTGAATGGAGTTATCTTCCCAATGACATCAATTCCCCACGTTGCGAAGGGCCACGGAGTCGTCATAGAGTAGAGATCATGAGGAGGGATGTAGTTTAGATTGGAGTACCGCTGGCATTTGTCACAGGTCCGCACAAATTGAATACAATCAGTTTCCATAGTGATCCAGAAGTAGCCCAGTCTGATAATGCTATGCATAAGGGATCCAACGTTCATATGAGGTCCGCAGGCGCCATTGTGAACATCTTCAATTACTTTCTGAGCCTTTTCTTTACTGATACAGAGCAGGAGAGCGCAAACTTCCCTTTTCTTCCACAACTCATTGCCAAGTATGACGTATTGAGCCGATAGCCTTTTCAAAGCTTGCAAACTCTTGGCATGAATACCTTTTAGGTCTCCTTCTTTATCGACGGGGAAAGATGCTTCACCATGCTTGAGATATTGGAAAATTTGGTTATACCACGGCTCATTGACGGTTTCGATCTCTATTTCACAGCAGTATGTAGGATTTTCTCGCCTATCGACCCTGAACGGTTTGATTGACTTTCCTTCTGGGATTTCTACCAAAGAGGCCAGAGTAGCTAGGGCATCGGCAAATCTGTTCTTGTCTCGCGACAGGAATTGGAATGACACTTCCTTTAACTGGCTGATGAGCTCTGCAATGTAAGCGTGATACCTCTGGAGACACGGATCTGTGGTTTTCCATCTGTTGGCAGCTTGATTTATTATCAGTTGGGAATCACCAAACACTTCCAACTCATCCACATGTCGCTCTAGGGCAGCCTCAAGACCAACTATGCAAGCTTTATATTCGGCTGCATTGCTGGTAACCGAGAAGTTCAGCTTGATATCTATGGGGGTATGCATGTCAATCGGTTCTACCAGTACCATCCCGATGCCATTACCTCTTTTGTTTGTTGCGCCGTCGAAGAATAACTGCCACCGGTTGCCATTTTCTATAACAAGAATCCCTTCATCTGGAAACTGAAGATCTGGTCCTCGGGCTTATGTACTGGGGGAATCAGCCAATTGATCTGGCAGAGCCTGTCCCTTGATTGATTTTCGAATCACGTATTTGATATCAAACTCAGCTAAGAAGAAGGTCCATTTTGCCAATCTGGTGGAAATGTTGCCTCTGTCACCCTGAAATAGGTATCTGATCGGGTCCATCTTGGAGACCAAGTGTACTGTGTGGGATAGCATATTGTGCTTTAGCTTTTCAACCACCCAAACCAGAGCTACGCATGTCTTCTCGAGGGCAGAGTAATTCAACTCGCTACCTTGGAATTTATGACTGACAAAATATATGGCATTCTCGACCTTGGAGTCCTTCTTCTCTTGCGCTAGCATGGCCCCGATAGCTGTGTCTGTGACCGTCAGATAAAGAAGTAGAGGCTTGCTCCCGTGAGGTGGGCAGAGAACGGGAGGATTAACAAGGTAAGCCTTGATTCTCTCGAAAGCTAGTTGACATTCCTCGTTCCAAAACACCTCCTGATTCTTCTTCAATAGCTTAAAGATTGGCTCACATATGGAGGTCAGCTGGTTGATGAATCTGCTGATGTATTGTAGACGGCCCATGAAACCTTTTACCTCGGAAACAGTTCTGGGTGGCTTCATTTCAACAATTGCTTTGACTTTTCTGGGATCTACTTCGATGCCTCGCTCTGTGACCATGTAGCCCAAAACTTTACCCCAGATAACCCCAAAAGTGCACTTGGCTGGATTTAGCCTCATGGAATGCTCCCGAAGTCTGTTGAAGAACTTCCTTAAATCAGTGAAGTTCTGTCCATCTGACCCTTTCGAGTGGATAATCATATCATCTACGTACACTTCAAGCTCCTTGTGGATCATGTCGTGAAACAGGGTGGTGATGGCCCTCTGGTAGGTAGCCCCGGCATTCTTCAACCCAAATGGCATCACAGTGTAACAATAAGTACCCCAAGGAGTGGTGAATGTCGTCTTGTCTTGATCTTCCTCGGCCATTTTAATCTGGTTATAACCCAAAAAACCATCGACAAAGGACTTGACCTCGTAGTTCGCTGTAGCATCTACCAACATGTCAATGTTTGGCAAGGGGAAGTCATCTTTGGGACTAGCCTTGTTAAGATCCCAAAAGTCTATGCAAACTCGAACCTTTCCATTCGCTTTTGTGACCGTGACTATGTTTGCCAACCAAGTCAGGTATTCGATCACCTTGATAAAACCCACCCGTATGAGTTTCTCAATCTCTTCTTTGACTTGTAAGGACCACTCGGGCTTGATCCGCCTCAGTTTCTGCTTTATTGGCTTAATCTCTGGATCTAGGGGTATCCGGTGTTCTATGATAGATGCATCCAACCCGAGCATGTCTTTGTAGGACCAGGCAAAGACGCCTACGAACTCTTTAAGAAACTCGATCAGGGCAACCCGTTCATCTCCGGAGAAGAAGCTACCAATTTGCATTTCTTTGGGTTCCTCGGCTGTTCCCAGGTTCACCGTTGTCAATACCTCATCGGCAGCATGGGCCCGGCTTTCCTTTTGCTCGCAAACCTGCTTTGAATTATTTTCTAAAATTTGCTCATCTATTAAGTCTACATTATCTTCAATTGAATCTGGCTTAATTATTTTTAAATCTTGATGATTAATTTTAGTTAAGCGTTCAATTGTTAGATTGGCAATCACGGGATACTCAGAAAGATCGACCAATTTATTCAAAGCGAAGGGAAAAATAGTGTCTATAACACGACGACGGTCTTCCGTAGTGAGGACGTCAGACCGATCGGAGGACTCAAATTCAATCATAAAGGACTCTGGGGACTAACTCAGGACACGGGGAACAAATTTAGACTCAGATGGACAAGGATGAGGCTTGAGCCCTAGCTTTTTTATCATAGTCTCCCTGTCTGCAACCGGTCCCTGAAATGAAGTCCAGTTCTGTAGCGGCCCCTCTGCGACGGTCTTCAAACTATTCAGATCTGCAACTGGCCCTTTTTCAAACCTCAGCACAGCTACCACCTCGTTATCAGAGGAAAAGTCAATCAAATCACCGAAATCACTAGCAACATCCATCCCTCCTGTAGGTACTCCTGCCAAATGTATATCATCCTCAGGCTCTGACAGCCCCTGCTCCTTAAACAGATCCGCCAAATCACCATCAATGTCCACGGGATCAGCACCGCGGATCTTGTATATTGTGGGTTCGTCCAGAGCAAGCTTCTCGAACTGGTTCACATAATCAGGTCCCAAGAAATGGTAATTGTTCTCGAATGTAGTGGTGATGCCTGGTCTTCTAGGCATATTCACAAGCATTTCCTTCACCGGGTTTTGACTGTTGGTAAACCTCCGGATTGTTCTCACCCTATCCTCCATTTGGCTCATCTTCAGCTCTGGGCAAACAAACATTTCTCCATCCTCTTTGACAAAGTGTTGGTTCAAAGACCAGCTGTACGGGTGCATCTCAGGCCTTTTATACCTCTTTCCAGTAGCTGAGGTCATCTTTTCTTTAAACGCTTCAGTCTTATCGTACGCTTTGTCTTCTTTTGTTACGACATACCCTAGGCCTCGCCTATTCCTCTTCGCTTCTGGCATCACAAGCTGACACGGTCCCTGTTGATGCTTCCCTAGCCCCAGGCCCGGGATGTAACTCATGCCTCTCATCATTTTCAGTACAGGAGGGATCTTGTCGGAGGAGGTCATCAAATCTATAGTGCAGACCGGCCCTTTAGGCTTCTCAATCGTAAAACCACTGAGCATCAAGTTCTCTTGGTCAAGTTTGATTTCCATCACTGCATGGTATTAGCACTGGTCTCCCCAATAGTGATGCTATCCCCATAAATGGTCATCAGAACTCCGTCTTGCACAAATTTCAAACACTGGTGGAGAGTGGACACTACTGCTCCGATTTCATGAGTCCACGGTCTTCCCAATAGTGCTGAGAATGTGACCGGGATGTCGATAACTTGGAATTCCACCATCATCTCTATGCTTCCAAACAACAAATTCAGAGAGACTATCCCTAACACTGCCCTGGATGTCAAATTGTAGGCTTTTATGGTCTAATTGGATGGTTTAAGGCTCTGCGCGTTAATATCTAGCATACTCATCATTTTGGCAGGAAGTACATTCATAGCTGACCCATTGTCTACCAATACATGGGGAATCCGGTGCCCCTCCAGTGGCACCGTGATGTGTAGAGACTCATTATGCTTTGCAATGTAAGCAGGCAGATCAAGATCCGTAAACGTAATGATGTTCCCATACTGCGCAGTTCCAATCAACTGACAGGCCCCGTCTGGAGTGGCGTTGACAGACACTTTGGTTTTGGATAGGGCCTCTTCCAACTTTAACTTGTGAGGGTAGGAGGATGTGAGCAGAGACCATAAGAAGATATCGGCTTGGGTTCTCTTCAGCTGTGTCAAGATCGGGTCTTCGCGGCTTTCCTCACTTCCTGCTGATTTGTAGGGATCTTGAGAGGTCTGTGGATTCGAAACTGCAACTCCCTTGCCTTTCCCTGATGGATCAGCACTATCCATTCCCAACATTCTTCCAGATCGAGTCAACAAATTAACCTCTTGATGATCTTCAACCACAAAGTTCTTGCTGGCCTCTTTGAGTTCTGCTAACGTAATCGGAACAGGACGAGTGTTGTATGGCCATGCTGCCTGTCTTATCTCATTTATGTATAATGGTGCCTCTACATTAGCCGCTATCCTGAGTTCCTCCAGAGAGATTGGGGAATCTCTAGGAACCATGGAGGATATAGTGTTGACAGCCAAACGCTCTTCATAATCTTCATAATCAGCAGTATTATTCAAATCATACAGATCGTCAAGATACAAAACATAGCAGAAATTATCTTTCATTTCATCAGAACAAGGGATTACATCAGTCACAATCCTATTACAATCTTCACTAATATTTCCATCTACGGATTCCCCAAACTCTATTACATTAACAAAATAGTCTTGGCCAAAATCCATGAGATTCACGGTGTTGTTAGGCAGAGGGCTACTGACAACATTAGGATGAGGGGACTTTTCAATCTTCTTTTCATCTACAAGCCCTTGAATAATCCTCTTGAGGGTGAAGCAAGTGTTGGTGGTATGTCCCGGGAACTGATGGAACCGACAATATTTGCTCGTTTCAAGGTTGGGATTGGGACTAGCAGGCCTGTAATTCTCCAGTGGCTTTATCATACCGGTCCTGAGAAATCCGTTGTAGACCTCCTCTGTAGTCATACCAAATCATCAAATTTTCTTTGTTGCTTTGGCTGGAATCTCCCACCATTAGGACCATTATTACCCCCTCCTTGCAGGTTGTTGACAATGTTGTCCTTAACTACTTCTCTTCCTTTCGGTGCCATGGCAGAAATAGGGTTTGGTGTTCGGTATCGGTATCCTCCACTCTCGATGTTACTGCTGGCATTTGCAGTCGGGGTTTGGTCAAACAGTCTGTTTTCACTTCTAGCTCCCATTCCAACCATCTCTCGCAAATCTGGATACCAGCCTTTTCCGATGGCTTCCCTGAGTACTGGCTTTACGCACGACAAGAAGATGTCTTTTTGGTCCTGAAGGGGAATTGGCTCTGATAGCTCATTAAGCTTGGCATTCCACCGCTTATAGAATTCTGTAATTGACTCGTTAGCCTTCTGGATGGTCCCTACTAAATCATCCCGGGTGGTACGCCACTCCAAATTGCCTCTATACTCCTCCAAAAAGGTCTCTGTAATCTGGCTCCAGGTGGAGCGGCATTCTTGTTTCAGAGCCAAAAACCATGTGAGCGCTGGTCCTTTCAAAGTCAAATGAAAGTGGGATGCCATAAATTCGGGCGTGCAGTCCATCGCTCCCATTGTCATAACATAAGTATCCACATGAGTTTTCAGACAAGCAGTACCATCGAAATCCATTTTCAGCATCTTGAATTTATGAGGCAAAGGCGTTACTTGGGCTGGATCCACCACCTTGAGACCACTAGAACCTACAGTCAGTCTGTCGATTTGCTGTTGCATCAGCTTCAACAAAGCCGTTACTTCCAGAGTTAAACCTGGAATCTGAGGGATAGTAGGAGCCACTGTTGAAGATGGCACTGGGAACTCCGAAGTAGATCTAATGGGCAGAGCGGCCGATGGGAGACTGAAGGTACTAGGGATACCAATATTACTATCCAACAAACTAACAGAGCTGGGAATCTTGTTCCCGTACATATCATAGCCATTAAACTGCACACTGGGGTTCTGGGAACTGTACTGCACTGACTGACCTCCGAATTGACCGAGAGTAGAAAATCCTGTACTGATGAATGGAGCGGAATACGGAGTGGAACCATATAGATGCTGAGTAAGGGGAGAACACACTGCAGGCTGAGGAAAACTGCCTTGGAGTTGAGACTGCGGATACCTCTCTGCAACACCGGTTTTGATAAATTTGATTCCTCAAAGCCGATAGACGACCATTCTGCAGACAGATCGACTCACACCGGATAGTTATCGGGATACATACTGAACTGGGGTTGGGAGTAACTGGCTTGGAACTGAGACCCGTACTGAACCTGTGGCATCGGGACATTGGGAGCCGGAGAGGAAGTGAGATCGAAGAAATTTGCAGGTTGACCACCACTCTTGCTAAGACCTTGCTGAGCAACATGATTATATGCTTGAGAGGAAGGGGGAGGAAACTTTCCTTGAGCATTCACAATCATTCCCAGAGATGGCATTTGCTCGGGGTGTGGGACATAGCTCGTGGGAGGAGGCATAGCATTGTAACTGGGTAGAGCAGGCTGGACAGGAGAAATGGATCCACTCTCGTTATTGCCCTCTTCAGTAATTTCCTCATAAGAACCATCTTCTCTATGGAGCATCACTATTCCCCGGGCCCTCATGGCCTCAACATAGCGGTTATGAGCTTCTTCTTCTCGGATTTTGGCATTCTGAGCTAACAGGCGGGCCTCACGCTCCCTGGCCAAAGCGGTTTCCAAACTTATCCTCAACTCCTCTGTAGACATATCGTTCAAGCTTGGTTGACTCAACGAACTCGAACCTCCGGCGGACTGAGCGGCAAACACATCTCCATTCCCTGCCATGTCTGATTCAGCACTGACTAAAGCTTCGGAAATTGCTTGAACTTCTTTGACAACCCGGACCAAACGAGCTTCCAGTACAGAAGATCGACTCCAACTCGCCGTAGCTGCAGGGGTATATACAGGTTTATAAGGTAGGGAAAGAAGAGGGAATACGGGAGAGGGAGAAGAAAAAGGAGAGAACAGACTCGCACAAACAATTTATTTATCTTCAGGTATAAATCGGTGATTTAAATCCTAGGAACGGATGGGAAAGGCTAACCCTTTATTTACGCACACTACACCTTGGGGAATCCTAGGGACGCAACGTTCAAATTACACTAGATGCTTTGCATTTGAAATTAATAATAAGTAATGATACCTACCCAAGACCTAACACGATGTGGGACGGACGAGTGATCCAAATTTCTAGGGAAATTTGGGCAAAGATAACGGGTATTCTCGGGAATTTCCAAGAAAAATCCGCTGCATGTACCTTCTCGTCGGTGCATGGGTGACAAATGCGGCATGATCTCTCGTTTTAGGACATGCTACGGAAGTGACATGTCCTCACGTGAAATCATGTTGCATTGGGCAACATGCCCACAAGGTGCTTGAGGTTTTGGGGAAGGTATAGGGACTTATTGGAAATTTCAAAAAAAAAAACAATCTCAATTTCCGGTGTAATTAAAAACGTTGTAATCAAAAACCCACCGTGGGTAAGGTTTAAGTGTGGTGCCACCTATAACAGCTACTTAGGGAATGGGTTTTGACATTAGAGCGCTCTAAGCGTAGGCAGAAATTCATGGCCGTCCACGATGTCGTCAATCGCCAACCCGAGGGTTCTAAATCTACGTGGGTGTAGTGTGCGGATTGACTATATTCTTTTATTTTACAAAAAAAATCAAAAAGAAAATTTTTATTTATTATTATTTTTTTATTAAAGAAAGAAAGAAAGAGAAAATACGCACACTTGCACAGGAAAAAGCAAACAATCAACCGGAGCCATCTTTTTGATTCAAGGGACCGCCCTCAAACCATAAATCGAAACTTGTCGAGTGACCATTCCTGCCGCGCTACACGAACAAAGATGAAACAAGGCTGCCGCACGGAACCAGTGAAAGCCTACCGAACCAGTGAGAACTCCTGCAAAACCGGGATTAGCCCCTACCTGCTCCTTGGCAAAGGACAAGACAAACCAAATATAGCAATAAACAAAGCCACAAAGAAACAAACAAAAAGGCATACAAGTGGTAAGATATCATAAAAATGCATGTATCGCACCAAGATTATTAAGGATGCACATAAGATGAGTACATTGGAATGTCTCAAGAGTATGAAAGTTTGCACCCTCTTTATTTTTTGAAAAATAGGTTTTCAAAAAGTTATTCCCCAAATGTAGTCGCTTGGCACCGAATGTGCGCTCGCCTCGTTTAAAAAATTTGGTTTTCCGGTATTATAATGAAAAAAAAAGAAAGTGAGTCGCCACGCCTATGCTTTTGGAGGTGCACTTTTGAAAAACCTCTTTGAAAGAGAACGGGTGCTCTGGGGGTCAGGGGTGCATGTGCTTGGGAAGTTGCAACCGAGAGTTCACCCAATACGCCTCATCCGTAAAGACGAGCTTCTTTCTAATTTAGACATCCAAATAATTCAAAAAAATGTGCAAATGATGATAATAGACAAGTGCAATAAACATGAATTTTATTGAATAAACAGATCATTACAACTTGTAGACCAATTATCCGGGAGGCCACATCCCTTCTGGCCAAAGGAAAGAGAACAGATTACAAAGGAGGGGATCAAGTCTCTCGCAAAGGACCACCTTACATGTCGCGTGACACATGACTCCTCATGTCCAAATGTGTCACGTGACACCAATGGTCACCCTTCGCGAGGAAGACTCACAACAAGCAGACACGTAATCTCTAGGATGAACACAAAATACAATTGAAAAACCGAGATCTAAGCACTTAAAAAACAACATGAGCATACTACTAAATGCCAAGATAACTAACTAAATCCCAACTTACAACTGAAACACACGGTCCTACCGCCCGGATGCGTCACGACATGTCGCGTGACACATGGACTCCTCATGTCCAAGTGTTGTCGCGTGACACAAGTTTACTCATCTGGAGTGCACCTTACAAACCGAGAAACAGACTCGAACAGATACACAATCAAATCAAATAATTATACTCAAAATCAATCGAGAATTAGCATGAAATATATACGGGAAAAATGAATTCCAAAGGAGTGTGGGATATGGGGAGATCCACACTCCCTTGACATCCAAATTGCAAATCTAAGTAGATCACATCATAAGCTAATGCAATTAGACTCATTGAGCATATATGATTTAAACAGAGAGATTGCAGTTGCCACTCTGTATAATCCGTAGGCGGACTGGAGCACTGATTATCAAGCTGTATAGAGAAGGAAGAACAAATTAAACAAATAGATGAGAGAGAGAGAGAGAGAGAGAGGGAGAGAGGGGAGAGATGTGTTACCCTTTGTAGTCCTCAACTTTACACCAAATTAGGTGCAAAAGCCTTCGATTCAACTTCTAGAATAGAGATCTCAGGCACGGACCGCAGAGCAGCTGAATTGGAGGATCTCAAGGCGTTTGGGGAAGTAGGAAAGGAATTGGGTTGAAGAGATGGAAAGGTAAAGGGAATTGGAGGGGAATTGGGTAGTTTTGGTGGAGGGAGGAGGAGAGAGGGAGTTTACAGTGGCAAATTTGTGCGGAGTTCACGTTAAGAGGCCGAAATTGGGATCCAAAACCCAGAGGGAGTAGGGTCTTATTTATAGCCGCAGCTTCCATGGTGTAACCTTTATGTCGCACCTGGCATAACGTAACCACTTTCCATGCTTCCTCACTTGTCGCGTGACACACAAGGTGACCATAACCGTTTTTGGCACCAAATCCGATTCTGGAACCTTCTTGGACAAATACCTAAAAAGTCCAAAATAGATTTATTCCTTTTAGGTCCACTTGGCATGAGCAAAGTACAAAAAAGTACTTCCGTCGCGAAAAACTTATGAAATGTTTCCGGAGAAGTCTCGGGATGGGACTCGAGAATTTACCAAAATGCCCCTAAATGCAATTTTATCATATTAAATGCATCCGAAAAGGTCGCAAATTGGATCAAGGCGTCACTTTACATCTTTGCCACTTGGAATGCCTATGATGGCATGGTAGTCACTTGCCGCATCTATGACCAAAAATGTTACTTGGTGGCCTCCGGCTCGAAAGGTATGTTCTCCCACTTCCATCAATAATTCAATTGTCCCACGGTCTTTGGCTTTGTGGTTGGTGAAGCCTTCTAGTTTTCCGTAGTATGGCTCCAAAGCATGCTATCCTTCGATTTATCCTCCGGAAGGTGGAGTAATACAGGATATCTCGGGAGAGCCCCCGAAAGTGGTCTATGAGGAGGTCTCCTCTCGGATTCACAGCTTTCCAATCCCTCCCTTTCGATCAGCAAGTGGTTGCTCGCGAGCCGCATGACTTTCAGCTTAGTTCATTAGGGGATAATCCGATTATCTCCTCTTCACTTATGAATCAGGTGGGGATGTGATAAACCTTAATTAGCTCATGGATCCGGTCTTTCAATTTTTGTTAGAGACAGTCTCCTCCCTTATAACATGAAATTTTGGCCCTGTGAGGTCCTGCTCTCTCTCCCTTTCATCATCTTTGTTATCGTAATCGTCATCCTTTCTTTTTCGCCATATCCTTTCTCATAACGTATTTATCTAGCTTTCCCTCATTTACCCATCTCCTCGGATCATTCTCTCGAGGTAGATGCGATTCTCCATATCAGCGTCCGTGGTACTTCAAGGAAGGCATAATACTCTCGAGCCGTCACGGATATACTTTGCTCTTTCATCAAGCAAATGATTCGGTAGATTCACCAACTATATAATCTCTCGTAATAGGTTTGGTGAGGGGGGGTAAAAACCTCGGCTTTTTCGTAGCCCGAGTTCTATTCTTCCTCAGTAGTCGCTTCCATTTGAAGCCCGGTGTTACAAATGCCTGTCGTTTCCGGTTTCTCGCATCTCTTCTTACTTCTTCTCTTCAAATATTGTTAAGGCGTAAGCTACATTATACAAACTAGATTTTGACTTAGGCTCTCTCGGAAGAAAGTTTATAGATCGATGTCCGGATCTCACCTGGAATTAAAGCAAACGATCACCTCCCCGATCCGTCAAGCTCTCCTCTACTTGGTGTACTACGGCTCGAATCAATCAGTAACTCGCAGTGGTTTAATTCCTTTCCTTGCTCAATGTTAGCAATATCCGTCGCCTTTTCTTTCTCTTCCTTACTATTGCAAAGTGATCCAGAATCTTCTCCTCGTGATTTTCAAGCTATCGATGCTTCCCTTGCTCACGAAACTGTGACAAAGATATTTCTGAGAAGGAACTCACGAAGGCTTTGCGCAGAATATCATCCCCGCCTTGGTGAGCAGTAATTAAGAAGTGTATTCAAAACTTTGCACATGGTCCCAAGTATGTCCGTGATTCCCGCATATTTTTTAAAACTTGGGATTTTAAAAGCACAGGATTTGGGAGGTAGATTATTAATTCGGGCCGAGAGAAAGCACGTAGCTGCATTGGTATCATCATCATCCACTTCCTTCCTTCCCCATTTCCATTTCATCTAGTCTCTTTTTCAATAGGAGAATTTCTCAGGCATCGATCCCTAAACTAATATGAGAGGCACGGTGGGTCTTCTTCTTTGCTTTTGTGCCAATTCACCCTATCGTGCTCCACATGTTCCCCGGTGATTGTCCCCACGCATGCATGGTGCGTCATCTCTTCTAGGTGCCATTTCTCGAATGGGGAGGAGTCCTGCGACTTGGAGGGCTCCTAGGCCGAGGAGGGCTTCTATGATGAGGAAGGCTCATGTGCCGAGGAGGACTCCTATGTCGAGGAGAGGGATTATGCCGATGAGGGGTTTTTTGACTCGGGAGACATGATCGAGCCTTGCTCTCAAGTCCGATGAATTAACCTCCTCGCTCCCTTTGATTGTTCAACTGGATTTCTCAAGTTTACTCCTTATTTCTCGTGTCACTATGCCTGTGTGCCTTATGATGAGGAGGGACATCTTGGGGGCTTTTGCTTGGATTTACAAGAGAGCGCCAAGGATGAGGGGGATGCTGGCTAGGAGGAAGATTTTCTCTCATTCCCCCGACTACCAAGCTCGTCAACATGACTTTCCCCTCTAAGGGAATTTTGAGTCCTCGTAGGCCTCATGAAT